>OX381581.1:17934130-19160989 GCA_947458855.1 Monopis laevigella
TGTAAACACATTAAGTAAGTTTATCTAAGTCAATGATTCTAAACTTTTTGGTGTGGGAATCCTTTTGGAAAGCGAACTAAAATAACTTTTATGGAGGCCTAAATTAATCAAAAACTGGTTCATTTATGTGTATTGTTTATTAATTCATCTACTGAAGTTCTATCTCTACATATATTTACTGTCTAGGCGCCCGAGTCCGCCTAGACGGCTCAGGGTACACAGCGGAGAGTTTTTTTTAATCCCACCGCGCCGTAGGTGGTATGGGTGTACACCGAACAAGTGGCTAGCTCGTAGCGATGTTTGGACTCAATAACCCAGCTATAAATAGTTTCACAAGTTGATATAGTGAAACTTAACTACACACATTTTTAGATTAAAAACTCATTGGTACAGCTACGGGGGTTTGAGCCAGGGACCTAAGCGGTTTTAAGTCTAAGGTCTAACCAACTCGAACTCTACTGAAGTTCTATCTAATGAATCTAAAATATATATCGTTAAGCTAAAAGTACCCATCTATGTAAGTACCTTATGCCGTACGGTAAGTTCAGTTCAAAGGATCACAAAACTAGCTTTAGTTTTGTACTATGTACCAGAAACAAACTAATACATTCTAATTAGATTTTATAAGCACCCAGATCAATTTATAATATTATAGTACGAGATTTTATAGAAACTAATCAATATCTGCATCAAAGTAGAGCTGTCTGCGCAGGCGCCACCAGTTTTTTCATCATTAGCAAAAAATAATACAATTACCTATTTATTATTATACAACTGAATTAATTACATAGCTTTTAATTTTGCATTCGGATGGAAGTTTCCTTATTTACCTGTTGAGTCTACATTCCAAACTCTGCTCGCGATCTTAGAGAAATAAATTAAAAATAGCATTATTATGTATAATAATAAAATACCTTACAAAGGATATTGTCCTAGAGTCGCAGGTAAAATTACCTATAGTCATGTAGCACCTTCAAAGATTTAATGGCTTTAGAATAGAGTCTTTCACAGTATTTTCTTTTGTCAGTTACCTAAGTACCTAAATAAAAACTTAAAAAGTCCTCATCAATTAAGAATCATTCCGAACTATATTATCGAAAGCCTTACACATTTTAGTTATATAATAAAAAAAAAACATCGCGGGTGTCTTTTTGGTTCCCGAGAATTGTTTTAAACGACCTCAGGGTACCCAGCGGAGGGATTAACCCATCCTCATTTCGCCGATGGTATTCGGAGGCAACACCTAAGAAGTGGCGAGCTTGTTGCGGTGTTTATTATGGTATAGCCTCGTTGTATAAAGCGGCCACCCATCCCAGGACCGGCCTTGTTGTCATCTGCTTAACCTTGTTATCAGTTGCGCAGTGACTTAACGACTAGGCTGGGGCCATTTTAGTTATATTTTCTTCCATATTTCTCTTCATCATAGTTTATCTTAGGAGACTCTAACACCCTAAAAAATCATCAACAAATTGGTAGACCAGTTTTTGTTGATGATTTTTTAGAGTTCCAATATATGCTTTAATAGAATACCTTTTTTTAACTTTGACACTGACAACTAAGTCAAACTTAAACACTTTTATTTGTCGAGAGTTAAATATATAGAAAAGAATCGGCGTGTTGTCAAATATTTAAAAAAAAAAAACATAACATACCGGGGTTTAAAACTGTGACTTATAACTGTACCTTAGTAGTCTAAGGTTTACCCAACTCAGCCACCCGTATAAGAAAGACTTAGAAAAGTATTACAAGGGGCAAGACTAGTGCCCATAACGCTTTCATTCATTGGCATTCCCGCGCTGGATTTCCATGCTGACCCTGTAGAATAAAATAAAGAGCTAGCTTGTCGCTATTTTTAATAAATAGAAGATAATATTTTAGATGTTAGAGATTTCATCAGAGTTTCTTCTGGAATAGCAAAGACCGAAAAATTATAATGTAACAAAATATGGTATTTGCTCACATATATTTTCAGATGTTATTGTTTACTTTATATTGACCACTGCCGCCGTTAATTAATATATGTACACATAAATGAATTTTTATATAGATCGTGCAATCGATGTCATTTGTGTCGTGATTCGATTTTGTATGCTAAAACAAATATTTGTAAATACACGAGGCATCGTATGCGCAGTTAGACCTACAGAGGACGTGTGTGGAGAGGTGGCCAGTGACCGCACCCGCATAAATATTCTTATTATAATAGTTTTATTATGCGATTTGTTCTAATTAACCCTTAACACGTGGAATTTATTATTTATGCACTTATGCGAAATAAATTAGATCAATAGCCAATTTACATTAAACGCAATCTGTTATTTTAATATTCCCTGCGTTTCAGATATTAACGCGGTAAGCATCACGTGCTAACATCATAAACTAGCGCCAACAACCGTTTCAAATAAACCATACTAGCTTTTGAAACGAGCGATGCAGCTTTTTAATTTTACTACGTTACTTTTTGACAAGCAATTATTTTAAATGCCTTTTTTAATCGGGTACCCCAGCGGAGGATAAACTCATTTCGCCGATAGTATTCGGAGGTAACACCTAACAATAGGCGAGCTTGTTGCGGTGTTTATGATAGTATAGCCTCGTTGTACAAAGCGGTCACCTATCCCATTATCAGTTGCGCAGTGACTAGGCTGGGGCCGATCATTATTGTAACATCGATCATTTTTGTTCATAAAGCTATGTATTCATATTCAGGTTCACTCATACCATCCCAGAAGTTCATGATTCGTTACATCTTCTCCATCCTCTATATCATCTCCATCCTCTACACATTCTCCATGTTAAATTGAACACGCTATAAGTGCTTATTTTTTATACATACATCCAAATTTGCTTCTATTATTAAACTATAATTAATTTTGATCAAAATATAGTAGGTATGACAAAAAAATGGCGATCAAAATAAAAAATAAATTGCATTAAGGACTGAGGATTTTGTTCAATAATAAAGGTAACTGCGTTTACACAATTTAGCAGCTTAAAAAACTTAATTCAAGAAAGTTGAAATGACTTAAAATAACTTCCAGACATCGAATATCAGTACTAATTGTTCTCGCAGAAATAATGAGTATCACAGTCGCAGCTCATGCAGGGCTTTATGCACGGTCTCGGGCGTAGGTGTTTATGGTCTTACCCGTAGTAGGTCATTAGCATTTTAATGGTCCTGCTGCCATCCTTCTTTATTACCCAACATTTACTCGTGACACTCTATTGTATAACAACTTATATCAATTATCGCGACGCATTGTTACTCATAAAACTTGTGAGTAACAACACCTGTCAATTTGTGTCAAAGAAAATGTAGTTTAACTTTTTTATCTGTATAAATAAGTTCTTTGTATTATAATTTAAAGAGTTTTTTTTTTATTGTTAACTTAATCATCTATTGTGACTTTTATAATATATTAAATTTTTAAGGATAAAAATGCAATGAAAAAATTCCTGGTGGCGGGACTCGAACCCACGAACCTCGCTATCGCGGCAAGGCGCTCAACCGCTGAGCCAACCAGGTCCCAGTCAGCCATCACGAATTTTGTCATTGCTTGTTATCTACTTATACACAGACGCCCTCTATTAGACTTTTATAATATATATCTTTGTGTCAAAAATACCTTTATTAAATGTTTACCTTTCAAATCTTCATATACTCTAATATTTACCAGCTTCTACTCGTTATCTATTTCTACTAATATTATATGCTGAAGAATTTATTTGTTTTTGGTTGAACGCGCTAATCTCAGGAACTACTGGAAAATACTCAAATTGAAAATGTATTTTAGTGTTGAATAATCATGTATCGAGGAAAGCTATAGCCTGTATACATAATATCACACCAATATGACCGGAGCATCAAGGAATATTGCGAAAACGGGAGAAAAAATCCTTTAGAGAGGTTCCGTTGCGTGCCCTGATTTACACAGACGAATTTACGCGGATCAGCTATTATATAGCTTTATTATATATTATTATGTTATAGGTACATAGATAACCCTGCCGAAATCCGTATATTATTCATACTTTCATGCCTTAATACTCTTTGTATTAAGCATTGACGTAAATAGTAAGGACGGGCCTCAAAACATGTTTCTTAAGTACTAAAACATTGGTGCTAAAAAATCAATTTAGCACCAACGATACGTCAGTCTGTGTCAAGCAGCGGTAGCGAAAAGTACTCTAAATAACTTGCCAAGATCCCGTATTGTGTAGTAAAACGTTGCACAAATTACTCGACAAAGTTCAACAAAAAGAAAGACAATATTTCTTATCATCGGATAGTCGAAAATTTCAAATTTAAATGTTAAAAAAATATATTTAGGTTATGTTTCATTCGTTCAATTTCAATGTATGGAGAGATTATTATCAACGACTTAACCTTGTAATGACGTTATATATTTTAACGCCTAGAATAATTATACTGAATACAATAAGATATGTCTCAAACAAAATTCGAATGAAAAAGTGTGAAACTTTAATAATAGTTGATGATTATCTATACTTATATTCTTAAGCTGAAGATTTTGTTTGTATTATGTACGCGCTAATCTCAAGAACTACTAGTCCGATTTGAAAAATTGTTTTTGTGTTATAACTCCTGTTTAACCTGTTACGTATATCTTAACCCCTGTATAAAAATAAATAAATAAATATCCTATACGTAGCCTTCCTCGCTATGTATAGGCTATTAAAATATTTATTTTTATACAGAGGGCTAAGATATTCGTAATTATACGGGATATTCGGATTTTAAAGAAACTCTTAGAAAAAGTTTTGATATATGACAGATAGATGAAAATGAAGCAAAGATGCGCATTTTTGCTTCATAATAAAACATAAAGCTGTATTAAAATATATACGATTTTTATTGGGGATTTAAAGTTGCGGTTCTAAAACAATAGTTTTTTTTTAATTCCCTGCTAATGAAATACGAAGGGAAGTGTGGACTCGTATTATATAGAAAGATTGGCCGGAAACTGCCACTGTCAGCTTTGTAAATAAAAAAATTTAGACACAAACTTAGATTTTAAAAATTAATTTCTTGAAAACCCGTTTAAAAAAAAAGTTTTTTAAGATAAATTATAAAATTAGGACATTTTATTATTTCGCCAGAAGCTTATTCTGTATGTTTTAGAGGTGATATTTTTGAAGCAACCTTAAACTCCTTTTAATATACCAACATTTTTTTTTTTTATATATTGCTATATAATATTGCAAAGTAAATAATATTCATCAATGATGGTTATTTTTCCGTTGTTGTTCGGTACTGTTGGTTCACGGTATCCATTATCGCTCTTTGTGTTAGAGTAAACTCCTTCTAACACAAATAATTTTCATTTAACGGGAGCTAAACTGTACCTAATTTAACTACAGAAATATATTAATGTTTTATAAATAGTATTTATTTTTCTTTCAGGTGATACCCCACATGACCTAATTTGTCCCAAATTTATTTATTTTTCTATTTACACCCTTTTTCACTCGAGCCTATAAGTAATACCATTTTGGATGAATGTGGGTTAACAATATTTATAACTATTCCAAATTTCAAGTCAGTCGGATTTTTAGTTCACGAGATATTTGACGCTTAAATGTAGATTCATAGACAGACTAATTGATAAACATACATTTCGATATACAAACACCTCAGTCATATCCACATATTTATGACAAAAAAAAACATAAAAATAAAATATGAAAATGAAAAATAATAGTTTGGGTAATTAAATTGGTACGCCCTTACAGCATCACATCATACGCTATTAGTTCAAATTCTTATCGCTAGTGGCGCTAGTTGTCACTTTATTGACAAAAAATCGTTGGGTTTTTGTATGGAAGGGCCTATCTTGATATTTATATCTATGGTATTAAGGCGTGAAAGTATGAATAATATACGGAAGTGCTGCAATTATAATTAATTAATTAATGTTGATCAAAATATGGTATGACTAAAAAAATGGCGATCAAAGTAAAAAATAAATTACATTAGGGAGCGATAGGTTTTTGTTCTTTAATAAAGGTAACTGCGTAAAGTAGAAATTAAATATCAACCATATTCGTTACCTCCATTCTTTTCTTACTTCTTGAGCATTGATTTTTAATAAAATGTTCGTTCTTATTTATGTATTGGGTTTGCATTGCGGGCGACCAATTTCTGTTACCATGTTTGTTAAGGTGCATACAAATTGGTTATATTAAATTACCACTGCTCGTTTGTATGGGGAAGTCATATTTTTCATTTGCAACATTTTTCATGGCAAAAGTTTTTTGATTTGATCCGTAGAGCTTTATATTAACCCAACAGGGTGGCACTTTCTGGAAAACTGGGAAAAGGGGATTTTCGGAGACTGGAAAAGTCATGGAAAACGCTATAAGGTCAGGTAAAATATTTAAAATATGACTGGCAACCTAAGCGGGACGATTCCATCTAAGTTCTAAATATGCTTATTTTTTCAAGAATGTGAAATATATTTTATTGCTCTATATTTTCCGAAAATATTGCTAAAAATAATGGTTTCTATTTTCTAATAATTTTTATCTTAAATATTTTTTTTCCTAAAATTAATTTAAAAAACCAAATATTTTATATTATATTTTTGGGATTTTTTATTTCCTTTTTGAAGCTCATTAAGGTGGAAAATCTGGAAAAGTCAGGGAAATTTGTATCCGAAAAATAAGTGGCCACCCTGCCCAAAGTACAACCTTCAACATTATATATTATGTATACATTAGGTAGGTACCTAATCATGTAAGTAGTTATTTAACTTTATCAGTCATCGACTGTACCAGGAAGTGTTTAAAATAGTTCCACGTAGTGCAGCGAAACGAGATGAATACCTAAGTCTAAGGTTTCAATAACAATGCAATTCTAATAAAGTTTAATTTAAGTTAAGATAAAAATGCACCTGTAAATATATAGGCTACTTTGTTTCTATGTAAAATTAAATTATAATTTTAACAGAAACATATAGAATATTGAATGCATCCAAAGCCAGTAATAAAAAAAAATATGGCCTATTTCTTTCAGTAGCTCTACCACAAGTATTTGCATAGAGTTTCTACTATAGTCGATAGTAACTAGAGATAGGGATCAACCAATAGGATCGCTTTATTTTTCAAATAAACTTATTTCACACGTCTTTCAGTACTTTTTTTGCAAAAATCTCACAATTTTAAATCTACGATTTATTATATTATATACATTGACGTAAATAATTAAAAATTTTACTCAAAAATTATACAAAAAATAATATAAAAGTAACTAATAACTAACTAAACAAAATATTACGTAAATATGATTATATAGGGAGATTTCACAGATACGATATAATAATAATATGTAGGATAATTTACACATTTGCTCTAGTCACAAACTAAGCTCTAGGGCTTGAACTATGTGTACCCGAAGCAACGATATAATACATATTATATAAACACCCAGACAATGACAAACGGTACATAAAAACGTACTTTTCTTTTTTTGATTATAGGTGGGAATCGAACCCACGATCTCCGGATACAACGCCAAAGGCGCAACCACTAGTCTACGGAGGCTATCAAAATATCATCCATTAGATGACTATTCTACGAGTATCAGTATTAAATTTATTTATTTTTTAATTCAAATGTGGCATCACGTATCGTGAGCAAATCTCATTATTTAATAATAATGTCTAACTATGCGCAATGACCGTGAAAGTACAAATAAGTACCTGTGATACGCGTTGGACACATATTATATTATTTGCATGCAATCAATAAAAAACAGACAAGTGTGATTAAGGTTCCTATTTTTATTGTTTTAAAAATAATTTTAACAGCACTAGATACAAGTCCATTATGCCTCTGTAATACAATTGTTTTTTATTAATGTACCCCTGTATTATGTTTAGTTTTCCGTCTGTCTGTGTGTCCGCATGGAAAATATCGATCATTCATTTCATTTTTTTTTAAATATTTTAGTATATTATTTATAGATCTATTTGTAAAAATTAATAAGATAATAAATTTTATTAATATTTTACTTTAAACGGTTTCAAACCAATAACGATTTTTTAAGACACAAAAGTATTTAATTAATTTGCATAGATATTTCACAGTCTCCGTGGACAATTTTGTTAAATTTATATACGCTATTAGCGTTCCGGAAGTTGTGAGTTTGATTCTCATACATGGCAAAATAATATTTGTATATTTTTCTGTAGGTATAGTTTGAAATGGTCTGGGTATTTATAAAATATAATACGTATTAGTATCGTTCTTACTTGTACACATAGAATTTAGTTTGTGACTTGAGACCATGTGTCAAATAAAGTTTACATAAAAATTTAAATATATAGAACGCACTAAAAATAGTTTATTTATTATAATAAATAAAATAAAATAGTTTATTTATTATAATAAATAAACTATTTTTATAAAGTTATACCTACACTATATTATATTTGTTATTTGTACATAACAACCTATTATTATCAGCCCGCATCATCACATAGAAACATATAATAAATACTACACAATATTTTTATTACACTTAACACCACCATTTATGTATAACATTTTCTACATTGCAAAATTTATTTACGTACCTAGGTAATCTTTAACTGTAGCATCTGTTTTGCAATACTTTGGTATTGTTGAAGAATAAATATTTAACTATATGATATAATAGGCATATTAATATTTAAAAAAAAAATCTATTAAAAAATGCAATTATACAACAAAAAAAAAACAATTTTTTAATTTATGTTAATGTTCAGTAACGGAAGGTATGGAATAAAATAAGGTATGAAAAAGATCCTTTACCGGATATTAAAATAAAAACAATTAAGTATGTACTTAGCAATGCTCATTTTTTTATTTAAAAGGTTGCCTTGATTGGACTTTTCAATTTAAGAAGCCCGATATTGGATTCGCGAACTCGATCCTAATTAGATAGTCTATTTATAAAAAATAATTTTTGAAAAGACAAACAACCAAAGTGTCATTTATGTTCTAAAAATATTACTTTTTTTGTCATTCCAAAACTTAATATATATTTTTTTTAATAAATTAGGTAATTAAAATCTACACCTCCATGTTTAAAAGAATACTATATTATCACTAAAAACAACATTTACACGTTTCCTGCGTACTTCGGAATTGTATGCCATAAATATATAATAAAATTTTGTAAATATCTAAGTTTTTATAAGGCATTATCTGTTAAATTGTGTGCAATTTTTTATAAAAAATATTTATTATTAGGCAGAACAGTAACGTTAGATAATATTTATTATCAAGACTAAAATGTCTTCAATAAGAGACGGTGATGAAATTAGCGATAATTTCGTGATAAAAATAATCCCAGCTTAATGTTGTTATTCTGTTAAACAACAATTATTCGGAGAGACACTTATATTGATATTTTTTTTTTTTTAAATTCTTTATTGCACAAAATTGTACATAGGCGAGCTTAATGCCTTAGGCATTTTCTACCAGCTAACCTTTGAGAGAGTGAAATATGCTTAGGGTGGGGAATTGTCGATTAAAGGATATATATATATATACATATATCATCACGGGTGCCTTACGGCGCCCGAGACCGCCTAGACGGCCCCAGGGTTCCCAGCGGAGGGGTTTTAATCCCACTTCGTTGTAGCCGATGGTATGAGTCTACACCGAACAAGTGGCTAGCTCGTCGCGATGTTTTGGATAGACTCAATAACCCATCTATAAACAGTTTCACAAGTTGGTATAGTGAAACCGGGACCGACAGCTTAACGTGCTCTCCGAGGCACTATAGTGGTGTTGTCAAACAAATGTATATACATTTTTAAATTAAAAACTCATTGGTACACACCGGGATTCGAACCAGGGACCTAAGCGTTTTTAAGTCCAAGGTCTAACCAACTAGGCCACCACGTATAAAGTATACGTAAAGGATATAGATATAATTTTAACAATGTTGCATAACAATACTTAAATACTGTATATAATATAATAAATGTAATACATAAACATACATACCATACCAAACAAAAATTGTCACGAGGATCTGGTTTAAGCATTCAGATAATGAGCAGTGAGCAAACGTTATTATTTGTTTATATTGATTTTAGTGGTTCGTGAATTTAGCATACATCCTTTGGTGGGCAAGAAAGGCAGGGCCAAGAGAGTAAATGCAGTAATTTGGTCTTGAAAACTGTAAATAAGTATACGCCTTTGACCAATTTGCCCAAAAATAATAATACTCGGCCTCCGTAGACTAGTGTTTGCGCCTTTGGCTGTATCCGAAGATTGTGGGTTTGATTCCCACCCATGGCAAAATAAATATTAGTCCGTTTTTCTGTACAGTTTCTCATGTATTGTATAAAATATTTATATTGCTATTTCTGATACACATAGTACAAGCCTAGAGCTTAGTTTGTGATCAGAGCAATATGTGTAAATTGTCCTACTTATTATTATTAAAAATTTGGTGTATGACAAAATTTCACTCACCCTCGTATTCTAAGGCGTCGTTCGAGTTGGTTGTTATTTTTGACCAAAACGCAACTAAATGTCGTACATTTAATGTTTTCCATTATCTCATAAGCTCATAATATTGTAATAAAACAAGCAATGTATTACGTTTGGTGGCGTTTTGGGCGAATATGAGAGCCAACTCGAGTTGGCTTTCATATTCTGGATAGTAATGTCTGGATTAATAGTCGTTGCTTAGCTTGAGCCATTGCTTGGAACTGTCAAACTTTAGTTTTGTCATATGCAGTTTGACAGTCCGAAGCATCGGCTAAGCATTAGCAATTGCTTAGCAACGACTATTAATCCAGACATAAGTCGTATCCTTCGATCTTTCTCGATTTGACATTTAGTGGAAAAAGACTTTAGTGAAAAGTGGAGTTGATGACGACTGGAACTAAAAAAAAGTGACCAATTTGTGCTGTCACCAAATTACACTAACATATGGCCTTATTGATAAAAACTTATTGAGCCCTTGAAGAACACTTTAGTTATAGAAGGTTTTGTCTCTTTTACGCATAATCATTTTTGTTGCTTAAAAAAAACAAAACCTTCTATATATATATATATATATTCAAGGACTCAATAAGTTTATATGAATATCGGTGTTAGTTTTTAATACTAAGTTTTCGGTACATACTTAACAATGACTTGTCTGAGGAGTATCTACAATATTTACTTAGTAAATTAACAAAGTTTAGTCATAAAAGCTATTGACTCTACCTCTCCCGGTCAGTAAACTCTTAACCTCAAGTAGGACACCGCCGATTAGTCATTTGTACTATAAGTAAGAGTACCCATAAGTACTATTGCACAGGATGGACACGCGGTGTCTCTATATAATATTAAATTTCGTACACAATATGGTTTCGTTACAGGTGCAAAAACCGTGACCTAGTCGTGTTTCGGTTTTAGTCTGTGGGTTTACCGTTTTTCAGGAGACTTTAGCATCGATTTATTTTCGAGGTGCTAGTCTCCTTTCAGGGTGGCAAGGCTATTAAAGTAGACTCGTAATGCAAATTCGTCATTGTCGGCTATTTCGTAACCGCATCATTTAGCCGGCATAGTGGGAGCGATCAATACCTACTGTTAAGTAAAAATGTATTGATCGGCCTCATTCATGGATGTTGTAGGTCTGCTCACCATCAGGTAGATACAAAGTCACATCACATGCCGCATTCTTAGGCTACATACTGCTTACCATCGGGCGGATGATTTAACCGCTACCATGTTTTCAGGAATATAAATTATATCCAAATCATAATTATTCTATTTTATTTTCTATTTATTTCTTATATGTACTTATTGTTTAAACTCCTGAATAACTATACATACGTAATAATTATTTATATATACATATATACATATATAAATAATTATTACGTATACCCAACGAAAGGGTTTAATCCCACCTCGTCGTAGCCGATGTATGAGCCTACACCGAACAAGTGGCTAGCTCGTCGCGATGTTTGAATATACTCAATAACCCATCTATAAACAGTTTCACAAGTTGGTATAGTAAAACTGGGACCGACAGCTTAACGTGTTCTCTGAGACACTACGAGTATAGTGGTGTTGTTAAACAAATGTACATATTTTTTTAGATTAAAAACTCATTGGTACATACCGGGGATTGAACCAGGAACCTAAGTGTTTTTAAGTCTAAGGTCTAACCAACTCGGCATGTAATAATTAGTCACAAAAAAATCATAACAAAATTTGTTATTAATATAACAAATAAAGATGATCTGATTGTTTGTACCAAAAAAAGATTTGCATGTTTAAAAAGTGTGTCTCTAGAGCGCGCCGGTTTGCGAGAAGTTCACGATCACTCACAACCGTCCCCTGCGGCACTGTGCAGCCACCGACCCGTTATACCACAGAACAATTAAGCCGAAAGAGAGTAGTGACCCTGACCGATGAGTGATGGAACTACGACATATCCATCAGGGATTTTACTGAACGCGGTTCCACAAAAAGTAACATTTAACAAAATATCACAAAACTGGTCTAAAATGAAGTATTTTAATGTAGAGTATGTCAAATGAAACTTTAATAAAATTTATATTGACAAGCTCGACTAGATATAAAACAATTTTATTATTTACTTATTAAATTATTATTTTTTTAAATTTTTCAACAATTAAATTAATACTTTTAATGAAAAACTCATACCAATGTTATGACAAGCAATATGTTCCACCGATAACTGATCACCGCGTTCCGTTGCGAAGGGTCACAATACTTCATTTCGTTATAATAAAAAAAGTTTTTTTTTTTTTTTTCATAGCACTGGATACAAATACATCGGCCGAAAAAAAAAACTACTTTATTTCATTTTCTTTTTAAAAGATCGCAATTATTTTATTATAATAAATAATAAAATCAATTATGAGATGTTATTAAACTGGCGTCAAGTAGTAGTAACACATTGCCATAAAATAGGCATTCTAAATCTCTATTTGGGACGATACACTCTGTCTCTCTACTGACACAATGTTTCTACATTTGTATATCATCACACTGACCTCTTTTTTGTTAAACCGAAAACTGATCACCGTTGCAAATCATCCCAATCGGGTCACGTACCTTACTTCGTTATTCTTCATGTGTTTTGAGATTTTTTTTAGATCGCATAATATTAATTTTATTTGTTCTTAAAGCTATTTATATGTTTCATTTCCGTGGAACCGTTTGCTATTAAATTGCTTGTAATAAATTATTCATTCAATTCAATACATTATTTCTTGGTAAGATTAAGATTTACGACACGATTAATTAATTTAATTATATTATTTATCTTGTTATTTATATCAATTATATGATATGATATACTTAGATCAAATTTTAATGTATATAAATAAAAAACAAAAGGTTCAATGACCTACAAATTATTAAATAAAAAACTCTTTTAGGAAGACAATTAATAATTTGAATTCGAACAATGTGTGAAAGATATTCAAGTATTGTGTGCAAAACCTGACAGTAGTTTTTTTACCTACACGTATTTTGATATCGCACAGAGTATACGTCTTATAATTTAGATAATATTTTAGTCTAGTGGTTGGGTTAATATTAACTTAAGGGATATAAGCTTTAAGTTAGGTATATTTAAGGTTTAGTTTTGTCGTGGGCAGGCAGAGATGGTTTATAAATTGCAATTCTGCTCACGCGATTCGGGCGGAACGATTCGCACAAGGTCTAGAGTTAATGTTATGCCACACGAGACGTACTCAAGTACCCGCTCAGTACAAAGAACCGGGTTCAAGTTCAATATTACTGAGATAATTTTCTTTATTAAATGAAAAGGTTATTAAATGGATTTTTTTTCTATTATCACGATAATAGGTTCAATTGTTTTCCTTAACAACTATGCTTAGGCGCTTCATGTTATTATTATAAGTATAATATTATATAATAATTAGGTATTCTAAGAGCATGTTAAGCCATACGTCCTAGTTTCACTATACAAACTTGTGACTGAAACTAAAGTAAAGTAAATTTATTTATTCGAAGTTTCGAACAGTTTATTGATGGGTTTTTGCGTCTTTCCTAACACTGCGACGAGCCGTCCACTCATTCGGTGCCGACTCAGAATACCATTGGTTACAACGAGGTGGGATAAAATAAAATACCATCGCTAGTACCCAGTACCTTAACGGGCCCATAAACGAGTTTATTACTCAGTAAAATAATTTTTAGTTTAATATAAAATAATTTTTTTAAACATAAAATGATGACAACGTTGATATATCGTCTTGACGTCCTTACAAACGTACGTCCAATATTACAACTTGACTGTTAGTGAAAGTTTAATTATAATTATTATGTTCGTAATTGAACGTAAACATATTTCTGTTATAATAAATATTTTTGTTTTATAAAAAAAAAAAAAAAAACCAATAAATGAAAGATTAATAAATACAATAATCGACAAAACTATAAGTAATTTCAGTTTCGCGACAAACAGTAGTCGTGCGAAAGCTCATTTTGTATAGAGATTCGCGATCACGGTTGCAGTGTCCTTAAGGGGTCTGTATTTTAATTCTGCTTCAAACAGTAATCAATTATTACTGGAAGTGCGAAAGCTTATTTTGAATCTAGAACGCGGACTTCGCGATCACGAATGCAGTGTCCTTATTATACAATTCCATGATTTTTTCTAAAGATCGTCTGCAAACTAGAAGGGAGAAGAGAAGTGGTACTTTTCTAACGTAGATTTCTTTTGTTTCAGTTATATTTATCACAATACGGATATCTAAATCCTTCGTTACGGAATCCTGCCAGCAGTCACCTTATGGATGAACAGTCCTGGAAGAAAGCTATCTCAGAGTTCCAGAGTTTTGCTGGACTTAATGCCACTGGTAAGTTCTGATTTTAAATTGGTTATTTTAACATTACTAGTTTTTATGGAGAAACCATTGTTTTAATTAAACAATAAAGAATTCCTTTCATAAACTGACTATGCAAAAATGTTAATCATAATAGAACTTCACAGTGTAAAAAACAACCCGAAAAGTGTGAAAAGTCGTAGCTTTCGAGCTTTGTATTTTTATTCTCAAAATCATTTGACTTTTCAGTTATTATTTTTCGTCCCATATTTATAATTTAAAGCAGTGCACCACAGGCACAAGAAAAACTTTTTTTTACCATCAGGTGTATGTAGGGTCACATGTCCTGCTCTATAAAAAAAAACTACCACATAGATAAATTAAAAAAAAAACAATAAAATTGTGTATACAGGGTGAATTTAAAAGGATGTACACTTAGGGCTAATATGAGGTTCTGCTGATCAAATCGAACAATTTTTCCCATGTCGCAAATAAAAAACAATTTTGGCTTCCCCATACAAATTTGTCATTTAAATATACTAGTTTGTATGGAGAAGCCATTTTTCTTTTTTATTTGTGACATATAGTTCCATGGGAAAAGTTGTTTTATTTCATATTAGCGCAAAGTACACCCTTTCAAATTCACCCTGTGTAGCACACAATTTTTTTTTTTTTTTTTTTGTATTAAACCCTTTCAAAGTCACCATGTATAATATATAATACTCATACTGTAATTTATACCAGTAGTTTGTAATCGCGTAAAAGCCTAATAATTAGGTACAGGACTATTATGTAAGTTCTATATAACCTACATTCAAGTTACCTTGGCCTTCAAATAACCCTACTCTTTTTATACACACTATTAAAAAACCAACAACACAACGTAAACCTTATGTGAAAAAGAATAGAGTTGTAAGTAGTTAAATTAAAAAAAACTTGGTAAATGCCTAGAATAATAAGGTAGTGAACAGAAATGCCATGTAATCTCAAGTTAAGTGCATTCAGAAAATTAATTGAAGATTATGTTGCTCACCTATGATTTACTGACTTCCCATTGCATTCATGACATAACTTACTTCATATAATCTTATATTTAAATTTTAATTAAAGCACGGCTTTGACCTGATAGTAAGAAGACCTACAAAGATCAAGGGTCAATACAAACCACCAAAAAAAAATGTAGGACAATTTACACATGTTGCTCTGGTCACAAACTAAGCTCTAGGCTTGTACTATGTGTACCAGAAGCAACGATATAATAAGTTATATTTTATTAACACCCAGACCATGACAAACTCTACAGAAAAACGTACTTACTAATATTTATTTGCCATGGGTGAGAATCGAACCCTCGACCTTCGGATACAACGCTATAGGCATAACCACTATAGTCTGCGGAGGCTGTCAAAATTAAAGAAGATTATTTAAGAATATTCTATTGAGGGATTTACAAAAATTGCATTTAAATCTGTATCTTTACATGTAAATTTGTATACCTACCTATAGGAGCTTGTATACATACTATTATTATAATTTTTTTTATTTTTTTTTTATTATCAAGTCAAGTCAAGACATTTATTATCGCCCAACAGAACCATTATTATTTAAAAATTAATTTGTTGAAGAACAAATAAAGTCTCCATATCAAATGATTAAATGGATGTCAAAATATTATGAATAGTTTTTTTTTCGAGCTTATTATTAACCTGGCAAACTCATTTTACATAAACAAATTATAATATATATAAAGTTTTGTTGTTAACGCTTCAGCAATAGAGTATTGCTGCCATAAAATTTAAGTAAGTAATAGTTAGGTATGTTATGTAAAATAAGATAACATTACCATCGGTCACCACTATATACAGGCTCGTCATAGTTATGTAAGAACGCAGTATCCAACATGATCCATGCATTATGTATAATTGACAAGTGCGTACATCCGTAGCGTGCACAGCTACTGTGTAATCATATACATTGTTCAGTGACAGCTATGTATATATACTGGCATACGTATCGATCTATTTATTCAATTTGATATTGGATTTTATACCTTTTACGGGTGCTTTAGCCCTGCCTAAGACCACCGTTGCCGTAGACGGCACTAGAGAGAACCCAGCGGAGGGTTTTTATCTACTCTAATAAAGTAAAATTATATTAAATACTTCGATACCACAGCACCGATAGCCTCGATAAATCGACAAAACCGTTATATGGTGAGTTTTAAAGGTTATACTTTGGGCTAATATGAGATTCTACCACAGAACAATTGTCCGCGTTGTTCCAAGGGTCCTGATCAAATCAAACCCATGGAACCATGAGTATCAAATGAAAAAAAAAATGCCTTCTCCATACAAACTAGTAATGTTAAAACGACCAAATTGTATGGGGAAGCCAAAAATTTTGTTTGCAATGGCAAAAAAAATATTGTATGTTTTCTGCATCTGGATGTTTATAAAATAGTCGCACACCCGCGCAACGTTTATTATTATTATTAATATTGTACGTCAAAAAAAGTTTAAGAACTACATAAAATAATCACTTAACATATTGGGTCACAAACTAGTGAACCAGAAAAGACTAATACATATTATATTTTATAAACACTCACACCATGACATATTGTACAGAAAAACATACTAATATTATTTGCCATGAGTGGAAATCAAACCCACGATCTCGATATAAAAATAATCGTTCCTGAATAAAAAGAGAAGATGATAAACCATAAATCTGTGGATAAATCATAGACAGTAGCTACTGTCTATGGTTTATAAAATACTATATATCCTAGGATACAAGAAGATAGGTCAGCCTTAAACTATTCACTACTATTGAGTTGTTATGAATCAACTGATATAACATGTGACTACGGTACTTTAATACGAGGCAAATCACTGTTCTTCCTGTATGAAACAATGGATATCCGTTTTTAGAATTGACAAAAATTTCCTGGTGCTGGTAAGTAAGGTCGTGACAAATTACATCGTAGTGTAATGAAATTGAATGACCAAAATATATAAATACTTCTATCGTGTATTACTCGATTTTTATAACTATTAGCAGCAATGGAAGCGTGAAATATTTAGTATGCTTTATTCAGAAATAGCTCACCAGGATTTGTTTATATATATTAAATATATTTCGACGAAATTCACAAACACACACGTATTAAATTGATTTGTAAGACTAATAGGAACGACATAAGATGCCAAAGATTTGTATTGTTTTTTTAAATATATTAATTATACAGTAATTAATATATGAATGTTCTGCTGATTTTTGATATAAAATTAAGGTGCAAATTGATTAATAATCGATATAAGAAACGAAATGGAAAAAAAATATGTTAAATCCCAAAATATAAGATACTAGGAAATTTGTTAAAAAAATAACTCTACCTTTTTATTTGAAAATAGGTTTTGTACCTGACACTGAAGGCATATAAAAAAATATACACTTTTGGTACCTCACTGTTGTTCCAAAAGGTACCATTAGCTTTTTGTCAATAGGTTACTTTATTAGATACGAAGGCCATTATTTATTGTTTTTTTTTATTATTTCAGGTGAACTCGATGAGGAGACGATGAAAACCATGTCCCTTCCCAGATGCGGAGTTCGAGATAAAGTAGGTTTTGGTGAAACGAGAGCCAAGAGATACGCACTTCAAGGTTGGTAATATGGATGGTTAAATCATTTAAGTAAGATTTGAATTACCGGTCTTAGGACCGTAGACTAATGCCCGATTTCCCTAACTCTAAAGGAGCCCCTAAATATTTTTTTGAAATTGAATGAAACAACTGTCATTAATTGAAACAAAACTGCTATGAAACAACTGTCATTAATTGTCCCGTAACTTAGTTAGGGGAAATCGTAAAACTTGCAAATAACGCTTGATAAAAAACAAAAAAAAAACAGACCTAAGAGGGCGTATAAAAGCAAATAAAATAGGTGAAATAAAAGACGCCTCTTACAAAACGAGCAAGCGAGAAACCAAAAAAAAACTCGCGCGATATTCTTGGAAAAAAATATGTTTTT
This sequence comes from Monopis laevigella, assembly GCA_947458855.1. Lineage (NCBI taxonomy): Eukaryota > Metazoa > Arthropoda > Insecta > Lepidoptera > Tineidae > Monopis > Monopis laevigella. Next base: position 17,953,006 of record OX381581.1, read on the forward strand.
TTTGCGTTAACTTTTAAAATATTTTGAAAGTTACAAAAACACTAGGCCATGCACTAGATCTTATAAATATACCTATATTATATTAAAGTAGATAATAGGAAATATCGATAAAAAGTGGAGGTAACGTTGCGATTTTTTTCAGAAGCAACTTTATGCTATTACGTTTTTTAAAGAGCCAGTTACTTCTAAATATCTTGTATTATTACTTTGTTTTTTTTTTAATATATTTGTTGGGTTTGAGGTATTCTCATTATCGGAGATCTAGATTTATGATTTGCTTTATGCGCCCTCTTAAGGAGGTAACATGCATGCTTAAATATATAATAATATTATTTAATTTTTTTATATTTTTTTATTTAGGTTCAAGGTGGCGAGTAAAAAATTTAACTTACAAAATATCAAAATACCCATCCAAACTGAACCACCATGAAGTGGATGCAGAACTTGCAAAAGCTTTCAGCGTGTGGTCCGACTACACTGACCTTACATTCACACAAAAACAATCCGGACAAGTTCATATTGAAATCAGGTTTGTTTCATTTAAAAAATAATATATTCTATTCCACCGGAATTGATAGTGACGTCATCAGATTTTATTAGACAATGCAGGCGTACTACGCATAGCCACAGAAGAAATATTAGTACGCCTGGCCGACCGGTACCACGAAATGTCGCTTTGTTCATTTAACTGTCATTTTTACGTTCTTTACTTTAGACAATTAGCGAAATCAAAACGATATTTATATTCTTGTGTATAACGGAGTAAGTTTATACGCGATAACGTCACTATCAGTTCTCGTGGAAATCTATACCAGAGACTAAATAGGGATACTACGTATCTATACTTATACGAGACACCACGGACTGAAATGATTATAGTAATATAGACAAAACCATAAACTGTGGCTAAGTAAGCACACTTATACCTTAAAAATGAGTTTCCTATACATAATGGATGAATGGACAAATTAAATTGAAAATCTACTTAAAGCCTAAAAAATGCTAAATTAATTGTAATAAGTAGGTATGTATGTATAGATGAAAAATGAACCAAAACCTGGCCTAGTATTTTATCTATGCTCTAAAACTCCAATTCGAGGATCTTTTTTGAGCTAACAAGACCCTATAATCAATATTTATATAATAACTTAGTTATAAAAACTTAGTACCTATCTAAAATTTTTTATATAAAAATACAACATTGCAAAATTGCAACATCGCGAAAAAAACGTTAAGCTGGCGGTTTTGATTCTACTGTTTGTTATCAATTTGTGGAGCTGTTAGTATTTTATATTTTTTGTCACTTTCGTTCCATATTAATGTCACAGGGACAACAGAGCTAGCCTTGGTTTATCGAAATGTTTAACTCTTTGAAAAAAACACGATCTTTTAGTATCGTTGAAACACTAGTAAATACCTAGAGCTTGGTTTGTGACTTGGGCAATATGAATAAATAAAATGTCCAATATATTTTAATAATAATATGTAGGACATTTTATAAATATTTATTGAGTAATACTTACCTAATTGTATGTGTAGGTTTGCCATATCCATACAACAATATAAATCATATAGATCTATGTAGGTAAAATCCTCATAAATTACAGCAATTTGTATTGCATAAACTATTATTTGCGTCATTACGGATTATTATGTAAATTGGTGCGGTAATTTTGGTCGCTTAATTTACAGATTTGAGAAGGGCGACCATGGCGATGGCGACCCATTCGACGGACCTGGAGGTACCCTTGCTCATGCTTATTTCCCTGTAAGTAATACTGTAATGACTATTATCTACCATCACGGGTGCCTTACTGCGCCCGAGACCGCCTAGACGGCCTAAGGGTACCCAGCGGCGGGATTTTATAACCACCTCGTTGTAACCGATAGTATTCTTAGGCTGAGCTAGAACTTAATACGATGGTATTGTATAAATGTTATTTTATAGTCACTAGATTTTAAAAGTATGTAAAAGAATTTTCTCTTTTCATAGACATCAGAAGTCTTTCATATTTATTTTAGATAAAAATAAAAATATTAACAAAATTAAAAAAATAAATCTCATATTGAGGTGCCTACCTAGTGTATTTAAACTTTTTGGCCTCTTTGTAATGTGATTTATTTATAGTTAATTTATTTTTAAATCTATGTTTCGGTTTAAATTAGTACCTATAAAATAAAATGTATTTTCTTTCTTGTTTTATTAAATTAATAAAACTTGAAGTACAGTTTATTATGTCAAGCGTGAATGAGTATGAACCACATTTATTACAAGTGCTAAATCTGGTTCACAAACAGTTACACATATTGATGGTAGACGACAATAAAATTTACCTACGACTAATACGTAATAGCAATTAGTAGATTTCTCATTATAACAATATTACACATTAAATCAATATTCATAATATAAATCAGGTAAATAGGTTAATTAATATATGTTTATTTTTAATTTTATTGGAGCACGACATGTGACTTTAAAAAGGCAGCATAATATTGTTGTTTAACAGCATTGTTCGCTCTCACTATGCCGGCTAAATGATACGGTTACGAATCGGGCGGCGACAAAGACGAATTTGCATGGATTTTATTAGTCTGCTTACCACGAGGCGGATACAAAGCCACATTCCGTGCTCCAAAAAATTAAAATCACTCCGCTAAGTATCCTGAAGCCATGTAGGCGGTCTCAGGTACCGTAAGACATAGTCGTGGTATGTTTTAAATAGAACATAAAAAAGCATTTTAATTTACAGACTTTATTCAAAATGCTTTCTATTTACAGTGAAATTAATCATCTATTCACAATGGTTGAAACGCAAATTTGTCAGGCCATTACACAATTTAAACGTGCTATAAATTATTGTAAAATACAATATTGTGGCGGAAGTCAAACGTTATGGTATTACTTCATCGCCACCATGACGGTACAATTAATTTTGGAAAGCGTATTATTTAAATAAGAAAAGAGTACATATTTTAAACATTTTTGATTTATATAGGAACTTCATAATCCATGTCTTTTATGGCCTTTCTTATCTTTCTTTGACCATAAAATGGTATGAATTATGGGGAAGAGCTTTAAGCATTTTGTTTGGTTTAATTTTCTAATGAAATACCAAACCGGCAAACCCACAAACTAAAACCGAAACATCACTACGTCACATAATATGTGTATGGGCGAAACCGGTCGAAAGTGATATAGACCTTTATCACACCTATAAAGTTAGTACCTAATGATAATTTAGAGTTTATATTTAATTTTTAATTTCAGGTTTATGGAGGAGATGCACATTTTGATGACGCAGAAATGTGGTCCATTAATTCTCGACGAGGAACCAATCTATTCCAGGTAAAAAAAATGCTATATGAAGATAGTATTACAAACAGAGTTATACACGTTCGAAATATTTGTTTACAAAATAATACTATTATAAGATACCAATTTTAAATCAGAAAGGTTATTACAATGATTACATATGTTTTGGTACAATAACGCGTAGATCCTTTAGAAAAAAAAGTTAAGGAAAGTATTATATTATTATTTATATACTACAAGAAAATTTACAAACTATTACGTATAACATATACTAAGTTTGTAATAAAATAGAAATATAAATAAGAACTTATTAAGTAAGGCTTTAAAAATAGGGTTTTACACATACATAGTAATGTTTAAAACTGTCTACAAAATATTTACCAGTTTAACAGTAAAGCATCCAAAGACATCAGATGAACAGTCCTTTACAATTTTTTACAAATTTCTTCAGGTGGCTGCTCATGAATTTGGTCACTCTCTTGGTTTGAGTCACAGCGACGTTCGGTCAGCGCTGATGGCACCTTTCTATAGAGGCTACGAGCCAGCCTTCCAGTTGGATCAGGACGATGTCCAGGGCATCCAGGTAAGGCAACTTCATTTCTAGGTATCTAGAGCTTAGAAAAAGAATCGTAATATCAAAACAACCCTCATCTTAATGCTAATGCTGTAAGATAGATAAAATTAGAGAGAAGAAGAGAAGACATTTTAAGACTAATACTTTACGACAGCTCTTTTTAGATTATTCTTTCTTTTCTTTACATTGTCATTTTTTACTAGATAATATTAGAATTGCATTTACATTCCTCGAAAAAAAAAATTATGATAAAAGCAAATGTTTTAAGGGATGTTTATTGTTTTTGCATAATCTTATAACAATATGTTCTATTTTTGTTGTTTTCGCTGGCTTGTGATATGAATAGTTGTTGTTCGTGTTAGTTCGAAGCTTATTTTTATACAGTCCTCTGTATAATATATAAATAACAATATAGAATGGATGGTAATTCACAAAGTCTTTTTTCTTCATTCTTAATCGATATTTCCTTTCATCCCCTCTAAGAGTTAGGTAACACTAATTTCTAAAGAGACTCGTCATTATAATACAAAACCCTATTACTTTTCAGGCCCTATACGGTCGCAAGTCGCAGACAGACATCGGCGGTGGTTCACCTTCCATACCCTCAATCCCCAGGACCTCAACTCAAGCTACGTCAGTGGAAGATCCAGCTCTATGTGCGGATCCAAGAGTAGACACTATCTTCAACTCTGCTGACGGCAGTACATTTGTCTTTAAAGGTAAATATGGTGACGAATTAAATCGCTATGTGACTTACTAAAATACGTGTCTTGCATTTAATAAATTAATAAGAATGTATTTTGTTATCTTTTTTACAATAAGCATGTATTTATTTCTAATTACATATTTTTAATTAATTAAACATACTTAGAGATTGTCTCTTAGTTTAAATTGTATTACCAAAGCTTATTTTAAACCAATTAGAAACAAATAGTACTCGTGATAATATTCAAAAAGCGTTTCTAAAAAGCATAATCATAAAGTGGAATAAGTGAAGATAATAATTCAAATTTTAGGTGAACACTACTGGAGATTAACAGAAGATGGTACAGCAGCAGACTATCCTCGTCTCATCTCCAGAGCCTGGCCTGGCCTACCTGGCAACATAGATGCTGCCTTTACATACAAAAACGGAAGAACATACTTCTTTAAAGGATCCAAGTACTGGAGGTATAATAATCAAAGGATGGATGGAGACTACCCTAAGGAAATCAGTGAAGGTGAGAAAATGTTAAAACAGCACCACTGCTATTGGTGATATGGTCCCTACTATATCACCAATAGTAGTGTGCTGACAATATGGTAATGACAATGAAAATTTTTAACTAAGTATATCATTTGCACAGTTTATTTTTACAGTTCCTTTTAAAGTAAAAAGGACTGAATATTCTTGTTCATCTTCTACTAATCATGATCGTACATTTGAAAGTTTCTTTTAAAGTTAAAAGGACTGAACTTGCTCAGTCTCCTTTTACTAATAAACCAATCTTTCTTCTCCTATATTTTATTCCTTCCTAAGAAATCTTTATCGCTACGTATTTTTTCCGTTTAACTAATTTAAGCAACCTCCCCTAACACTAGATTTTAAACAATTAACTCGACATAGATTAGATTAACCTTTTTTTTAAGTAACTCCTCGTATTTTTATCTCAATTTAGATAATTATGTTAAGATAAAAGCTTTAATAGTATAAAAAGTTAATTCCGCAATAATCCATGATGTTTTTACTTTAATACTTTTACCTATAAGAAAATCTCATGTGAGATTTATAAAAATAACAACAAATAACCTAAAAACTACATTTATTTTTAGGTTTCACTGGCATCCCAGACAATATCGATGCTGCTTTAGTATGGTCAGGCAATGGCAAGATCTACTTCTACAAAGGCTCCAAGTTTTGGAGATACGACCCTGCCCAAAAACCTCCCGTCAAGTCTACATACCCCAAACCCTTGTCCAACTGGGAAGGCATTCCGGATAACATTGACGCGGCTCTGCAATACACCAATGGTTATACTTACTTCTTCAAAGGAGGATCTTACTGGCGGTTTAATGATAGAACGTTTAGTGTAAGTAATAAAGTATTTTTTATTTTATGTATTATCATACGTGTGTTATAGACTGCCTAAACGGTTTCTAGATTCGCAGTGGAGGTTTTTTGTTTCAATTAACGCAATTTAAAATAGCTGTAAATTTGCCATTAATAGTCGATGATCTCCACTTACGAGCACTTAACCTAAGTCCATTAGTTTCAGTGATTAAAATTCCACGCCCTTAATTTCAGGTGGACGCAGAAGCCCCTTCCTTCCCAAGATCCACCGCATACTGGTGGCTCGGCTGTAAGTCAGCACCTCGAGGCACCATCGGAGGTAACGCCCGGATTTCCGATGGCACCTTCCTTGCCGAGGAAGATGACGTTGGAGACATTCAGTTCGACGCAGGTAGGTTCAGGATCCATAACGCTGCAGTAAGCGCCTAATTAGAAATTTGAATTTTTAAATAAAGATTTAAAATTAAATCGCGGATTGGAACCGCCCGTCTATACTCCGCTATGTTATATGTTGTTCTTGTCTATCAATTGTCTTGTATTTATTCGTGTTTTAATTTAATGAGAATGCAATTTTGTTTGTCTATAGTAGATATAAATAAATGTTTAGATTCTTCTAGATTTTAATGTTTTAATTCTACGTGTTTTCTCCATAATCGTTTTATAACATTTATATTTTGACTTTCTTTTATGTTTTAACTTTTCCAATTTTACTAACCCTAATATTAATACCTACTTAAAACATAAACTAACAAACCATAATTGTTGCTAACATTACATTAATAATTATTTTCGTAAACATATGTTTTCTTTTGTCTTACTAAAATGTAAATTAACATTTAAATGAGTATACTAACAGCTTGCCGTTGCTTGGGAGTGGTAGACGGTGAGCGGGCGTTACGTAAAAACATCGTAAGAAGAGCGCTGTGGCGAGGACTGAACCCACCTGTATATAGTGAATGCAAAAAACCAGTGGCTATTCTCATTTACAAAAATCTTTCTGATGAAGATATGAAATACTCCAAAAAAATAACAGTGTGTTTCCGAATTAACGCAAAAAACAGTAGTGTGGTCTATACCTATAAGTATTAGAATCGATTTTATAATTTATCTATTTTCAGTTTTTTTCCTTTAAAAATAATCATTTTTATATCAAATCTCCTTGTTAGTAAATTCATACCTACAAAGGAAGTACTATATTTTTCTAAAATATTTGGCTTCTGTTGAATGATTTTCCATGCGAATTATAAAAAAATATATCAAGACAAGTTATGTTAATAATAATAACTGACTCCCCAATCGCAATCCAAAAATAATTGGCGGATTCCAAGTTTTATTTTAAGATAAGTGATACAAATATTTAGGGCTATTTAATTAAATAAAGTTATTTAACAGATAACATGTACCTATAGAGAATTAATACTTCATACAATTTCACTATCGAATAACTTTATCTCTCTATTGTAAAATTGGCCCTTAGTCTAGGGAATACAATTTATCATAATTTGATCTAAAGGTAAATATTAAAAGTACTTTTTTTTGTAGATCTAAAAAAAATTTTAAAACATATTTTTTATATGACAGGGTGTATAAAGTTATGTGTTAATTTGGACATACATTGTAAGTGAATGACAAAGATCATCAATATGTGAAAAAAAACAGAAAGATCCTTATGTTTAAAAGAAAAGCCTTGGGTTTTTTGTTTAGCTGCAAATTTTATTTAGAATATTTTTATACATTAGAATATATCACCAGTAAGCACTTTTTTTATATTTGTGTTTGTGATGTGTTTATGTCACTTCAACAAGCTAAAACTAGATATTAGATCACAGATTTTATTTCTGCACTGTGTCCTCGTTTATGTTTGTAAGTTGTTAATAACTTTAGTAATTCTTTAAATTCATTCAAATATCTAAATAAGTCAAGGATTGGGTTATCTGGATCATTATTTCTGTCACGTGTGTTTTGTGTTTGTCTTTTCTAGGTTTAAAATCATCCGCACCCAGATCATTCTTCTGGTTCAGGAAATAGTCGCTGGAGCCTCCTGAACATGTAAATAAACTGTAAAGAACAAAGACTCAATTAGATTATTAGGAGAATTCTATAATATGTGAATACCAGTGAGATTATAGACATAAGCGGTGATTTAGAACCAGCCAGCTTGAAACTGCTGACTGTACGTTTTACTTTATCATTCAATTTGCATGGCGCACGCGTCGCTTGTCATCCAGCTTAGCTTTCTACCGACATTTGCATGAGATTCCTTTGCTGCTTTCTTTTATCATCATTTACTTTACACATCACTTATTTACTTTACCTATATACATATATTAAGAAAGGATTGGTTGCACATACGATTAAAGATTATGTGGTAGTAGGAAGTAAATAACGATAAAACTTTTTTTTTGTAAGCAAATCTGGTAATAAATGTATTTCGTCACTTTTTCACTTTTTTTGGTATAAAGAAAACTGTTTTAGGTGGGAGAAAGGTATCTATAACTTCGTTAGGCCGACCGACCGATCTAGTTACCACCGCCCATACAGCAGGGTGATTACACGCACCAAAGTTAGAGCGAACTTAAGACGCGTAATATCTATGCAGATATCAAAACTGTCAAGTGACCTAATCATGTTTCAGTTTTAGTCTTTGGGTTCACCACTTTTCAGGGGACTACTGCATCATTTTCTTGTGGTAGTCTCCTTTCAGGGTGCGGTTACGAAACGAGCGGTTGATTTGACGATAAAGTAGCGAGGATTTTATTAAAATAGACTCGTAATGCAAATTCGTCCTTGTTGTCGCCCATTTCGTCGTTTAGCCAGCATTGTGGGAGTGATCAATAATATAAAACAACAATTTATTAATAGACCCTATTCAAGGACTTTGTAGGTCTGCTTAACATCAGGAAATACATGCTTCTTTAAAAAAAACAGATTAAGTTAGTCTTTGTTTATGAAATGTTTCTGAATAGACTCGTTTAAGTGTAAATACTTTCAAATAATAGTTTTCTATTTATTTCGAACGTTAAAAGTATTATATTTACAGATAAAAAAGAATAGATATTAGTCCCAATTTATTATTAAGGTCTGCATCAAAAAAATATTATAATAACAGATAATAGTAAGCTTATAAAAAAAAGGGACGAAGGTGTGTTAGGCCGACCGATCAGTTTCGTTAATATACAGATGCAAGAACCGTGAAGTGACCCAGTCTTGTTTTAATATGTAGGTTTGCCGGTTTTCCGAAACCTATTTCTTATAGAGGTAGTAGTCTCATCCATTAAAAATAAATTATGAATCGGTAAAAACTTAAAGCTTGCACTAAAACTTTTATAACATTTTTACCAAATAAAAGCGTGATTAAATAAATAAAAGCGTGATTAAATAAATAAAAGCGTGATTAAATAATTTTCAGTCAGTTTTAAACGCCATAAAAGTATGAAGTACATAATAATTTAATAAAATATAACCAACAAATTAATGAGAACAAATTACGATACTATCAATTCGCCCAAAAAATGTAGGCAATTTTTATGTTAACTTTTTAGGGTAATTTTCCTAGTTATACGAAAAAAACTATTACAAACAAGGTAGAAAAATAATGAAAATTGATTTTGAAAAATTAATGTTTTTTTTTGTTAATTTGGTAACTTCAAACTCTAGACGCGATCCAAATTATCAGTAACAATTATACTATCTATTGGGAAAAAGAAAGAGTTATTTGTTATTTGGGTATATTCCATCTCGATCTTTTCCCCCAGAGATCACACGGGTAATATTTGTATTTTGGATAAATTTTCTTAAAGAGTTATTGAGGCAAGTCTAGGGTCTATAACATAGGTTCTCAACTTATTACCTACTTATTTTGCCCACCACCCACTTTGAGTTTTTTTTTTTTTAGAGCCCCCCCCAATTTTTTACTCGTGATTGTGAAAGTTACTGTTATGAACGTGTTATTACACTGTAATGTTATATTATAGTCGTAAGATAGGAGTTTCTTAGTTAAAGGATTAATATTTCAATGAGAACCATTAAAACGGATACTTAATTATATTGAGAAGTATTTTTTTACGGTATTAGTCTTTTTTTGGAGTATATTTTTTTAACCTGCCCACGCCCTCTCTGTACCATCTTAACGCCCCCTAATTTTCTATGAGCGTTCTACTGCCCCCCTGAAATCATACGTTAAGAACCTATGGTCTAAATTAATGGATCCATCTCAGCAATAGTCCCTCGAGAACCGACTGTCACTTTCGTACTTTCTTATGTGAGATCTGGTGAAAAGAGACAAATCATAAATAGTTGAGTTTAGTAATATATTTTTTAAGCCTACAAGTTTTATGGGTTTTAGAAGAATAATAATTCACAATTACTTACCTACCACAAAAATACTAAATATATACTTATATTTAACCATAGAACATATAAGGAAATATAATATAGACTTACTAAATATATAAATAATAATTAGCATGTTTATCTTATAAGATAATTTAAGAATGTAACTAACTTAAATATAAGTTATTTTTTTCAATTTAATAATATTAAAAATACAAAAAGGCACGACTACTAAAATATTCGTTGTAAATATTAAAATAGGATATTGTAAACCTGCATGTTTTAGCTCAATTAATTTATGACCATATTAAAATAATTCAACGTGACCAAAGTCTCGTTGCTCTGTCAAAATTTAGTTTTTTTTATTTGTGCAGTTTGACAGTGGCTAGATTTAGCCCTTACTAAGCAACGACTATGAGGTTAAGGGCCGAATTAATAGTCGTTGCTTAGCCTGAGCCTGTCAAATTTAGTTTTTTCATATGCAGTTTGACAGTCTAGCTAAGAATTTCAGTTTGGTTAAGCATTTTCAATTGCTTTGCAACGACTATTAATCCGACCCTGAGATTAATAATCGATGCTTAGCAAGCGCTAAAACTTAGCCGTGGCTTGGGACTGTCAAACTAAATATAGAGACTATACTAAATTAAAAAAAAATTTGAATATACTAAATTTTGACAGTTGGGAAGCAAAAATTTGGACTATGCAACGACTTAATAGTCTCTCCGCCTTAATCCTGAGATATTATAAGTCTCTTGCGCGAGGTCAAATAACTAAATAGATAAAAAAAAGACATGCAGGTATGCAAGTGTAAATAAATATACGCCAAGGTAGAGTAGATCCAAGGTTCCAGTAGTTAGTTTGCACCCGGGATCAGGTTATGGTGTTAAAAGATTCATCTTGCTAAACGCAAGTTCCATGTTTCAGTGGTCGCCATTCAGAAGGGGGGAGCTAGAATATAAACCCCTCATGTATTTCGCTCCCTGCCTGTTTTAGGGGGACGATCAAAGTCCTTCGCAGCGACAAGTCTCAAACAATTTTGTAGGTTTTTTTGTTTTATTTAACACCTTTTTTTATTTTTAAATCACTTACTTAGAAATAGACGAATTATAAAATAATAATTGTTGAATGTTTTTATGTTTTTTTGTGTAGGGCCAAGGAGTGAAATTGTAATTTCATCGAGTTAGAGTTTTCTATAATATATGAAGACTATAATTTATTTGTAAAATATAATGTTTCTTACTGACATAGTAGCTGATTATTTGTTGTGTGAATATGTTAGCAAAAACTCAAACTTCTATACATTATTTAATAACTTTAACAACAGGATTCATAAAAACTTATTGAGTCCTTGAAGAACACTTTAGTTATGGTTAAGGTTTTGTCTCTTTTTATTAGCAACAAAAATGATTATGCGTAAAAGAGAGAAAACCTTTAAAAACTAAAGTGTTCTTCAAGGCCTCAATAAGTTTTTCTGAATAAGGCCATAACATTTTACATAAAAGGAATTAAATCACTCCTCGACTCTAGTTAATTTATCAAAATCTAAAAAGTCTAGACTTCATTATTTATTTAATTAAAGTTTAAGAGATTTACATTAGCGCATAAAAAAATCTCTTTTTATGGCGCTATATTTTTTTACAAACAGACTATTTAGATTATGCCAATATTGTTTGCATTTCACCTTGTATATACCGCACGTGACACAATCATCTAATAGCACATATAAAATCTCAACTCAACAATTTCAGATAACGGGGAAGATCCTAGTGGCAACAGTGGAAATAGTGGATCAAGCATTGCTCAATCGACGTTGTTGGTTGCGTTAACATCAATACTATTAGCTTGTTCCAAAGCCGTTCTAAATGGATAGCTGAGGCGTTCGACGTGACCTGTGCTAAATGGCTAGCCGAGGCGTTCGGCGTGTCCCATTCCAAATGTCTAGCTGAGGCATTCGGCGTGATCCGTTACAAATGGCTAGCCGAGGCGTTCAACGTGACCCATTCCAAACGGCTAGCTGAGGCTTTCGGCGTGACCCGTTCCAAACGGCTAGCTGAGACGTTCGGCGTGACCCGTTCTAAATGGCTAGCCGAGGCGTTTGGCGTGACCCGTTCTCACTGCCTACGCCGTAAGATTGGTGCTCTCCGCGTAATGATATGGACATTCGCGTGGTGACTATGTGATCGTGTGTAGAACGCGAGTTATCGGTTATTTACTTAAGTATTGTACATAGCGAGCTCTGTGCTGTGATGATGAAAGGACCTTTTTTATACAAGCCGTTGTAATTTAATACAAAGTCATAGTTTTTATATAATTATAAATAGATGATGTAAGTACGAGTGTGATATTGCATTAAGCGATTTTTGTATTAAACTGTTTAACATATCTTGTGCTGTTTTATTTATATACTCGTTTACATAATTTACATATGTTTAAATTAATTTCTAAGTAGAATATTTTTACATTAAAATTATTAAAATACATGTGCAATAAAAGTTTCTGGAGAGGCGGCAAGCTAATCGCTGAATCATCCAGGCAAAAGCCAGTTACCTATTTATTTACAAGGAGGGTGGAATGGCTCAGTTGTTGAGTACCTTGCGCGAAAGCAAGAGTTTGGGTTTAACTCCCACCCCCAATAAGTTTCCATTGGCATATACTTATAATAATTTTAATATAGAAATACATACGTACATATACAGGGGACTGAGATTAACAAAAAATGGGGTTAGGGAAATACACGCTTGTCACGTGTCCATTAACTATACTGATATGAAGCGTTAGGGCGCCTACAAATTAGTCGCTTAAGAGGAGCGTCTGATGAAGCTCTTCAATGCTCATGCTGTTTCAACTGAAAAGCATTACTTCTCGCCGCCCATATCAATAACGCAACCATACATATATGTAAACCTTCCTCCCGACCTCAATAATAGAAAAGCACTTATGAGACTATAACTACAATTTAGGCACAAAACGTCTATTGGGCGAGAACTGTTTGCTACCCTTAAACTTCAATGGTTTAAAAAAATGGTTTCATTTTGTTAAAGAGAAAATAAACAATCACTGTATGTGTTCATTTAAAATAACGTATAATTTTCTGTCGTGATATTAATTGTCGATTTTATTCTGGATTTTAGAGGATGATATTTTTGTTCCTACATCAAACTTATAAAAAGGAAAACACACGCGCCTAGATATCAATTATAATCCATGAATGTTTAGGAGAAGGGGGCGGGAAAAGGGGAATAGAGTGGCATGGCTGCAGCACACTAAATACTGGTGGAAACATCAGACGTTGATGAAATGTTGTTATACAAAAATTGCTGAGATGTAGATCTATAATTCGTCGACCTATAATTCATCGACCTATAATTCGATCGACCCATAATTCGATGCAACGTACCTATGACTATTTGAGAGTAAGTAAATAAGCTAATCTACATTCAATTCCAAACTTTAAATTATTTTATCTAATAGAAGTATACGACTTGAATAAATACGACTATTAATTAAATTTTAATTGAATTTCACCACCAATAATTAATTTGTATTTTATATATAAAAATGTATCAGTTGTCATAGATGCACCATAATAAATGAAAAAAATAAAAGACAATATTTTTTAATTGATTTATTTAACGTTTTCTTGTTTTCCAATAATTTTAATATCTACAAATTTTCCTTAAGCTAATAATTACAAGTTTATGTGACATTGTTTCGTCGTTCCTCTTGCCAGTTCATCATAACACGGTCGTACGACCCACTGTCTCATCCATGCTACTTAAAAGAAAAATGCAAATGATAATAAAACCATCTCTACATATATTTAGACAGACTAGTAATAACTTCGAGTGTAGAACATAAGACGGATTATACGATCACTACTCAAGAGATACCTACATTATAATCCTAGATCATATCAATATATTGAGTGCAGCCCCTTGCGTCGTCGTACTCGCTAGCACGGCTGGCAGTGATCGCCTATATACTCTTATTGTACTATTTAATGATTTAATACTAAATACTAATTCTCTCACTATGAATTAGGCGCTTTATTGATATATAAATACAAATAAATAACTAAATTAATACATTTGAAGTTACGAAAATTTTGAATAATTTAAATATGCGGCGAGTATGATCCCTATATCTTATATATATTATCATATATTTATATGATCTAGAACTTATTAAGGAATATGAGTTCATGACAAAGTGACGTTATAACATCTAATAAAGTAATTAAACAACAGTTATTCGTACAAAAACACGAGTCGTCATCGGTATCAGAAATACGACGCTACAAAAATTTCGACAAAATTTATTAACACAAACGCCATTTAAAATGTACACTAAGCATATATAATAATTTAAATATGATCCTAGAAAAGAGAACAGCCAAAGTGTTTTTCAGGTCTTAGCATGATAACATTGACTAGTTATTTATAAAATAAAAAAATGTACTTAACTTATTAAAATTCGATCGACCCATAATTCGATGAAAAGTTTGACAGTTCGAGGGTTAGTCAATCAGTAATTGTACATACAAATCTCACTTAAATTATTTTAAGTAATATAAGTGTATTTATAATAAATGACTATTATTATATTATTATGAATAATATTTAAATACATGAATTTCACCACTATTAATCAATAATTTAGTTATTAAAATACTGATGGAAAAATCTGTCAAACCTGACCATTAAATTAAAAGTTGAACAATAAGTACAAAATAAATGTAGGTAATAGTAAATAATAAAATAAATATCATCACGGGTGCCTTACGGCAACTGAGACCGCCTAGATGGCCTTACCCAGATACCCAGCGGGGAATTTTTTAAGTTCTAACTTAACAATAACAACAAGTGACTAACTCGTCGTGATGTTTGAATATACTCAATAACTTATCTATAAACAGTTTCACAAGTTAGTAAAGTGAAACTGGGTCCGACAGCTTAACGTGCTCCCCGAGGCACCTATAGTGGTGTTTTAAACAAATGTACTTAAATTTTTAGATTAAAAACTCATTGGAACACACCGGGGTTTGAACCAGGGACCGGTGTGTTTTTAAGTCTAAGGTGTAACCAACTCGGCCACCACGTAAGTAAAAATATAATTGTATGTGTTGTATGTTTTAAATTAATATTACATAATAATGGTAAGTCAGTTTATTTGTTTTCATTGTTATAATGTAATCCACCTGATAATATAATATTTCACTATATCAATTCGTGCAAAGCTACTAGTATTACTAGTACTACTAGCTGACCGGGGACCCGGTCAGCTAGTAGTATAAATTAATGTTATCATGCTTAGGCCTGTCGTATAATATAATGATGCATTTATACGGTCTAGTAACTTTTTTGTAAAGCAACGTTTTACAATATGTTTTCATAATATATTTATATTTTGTATCTATTTTTCTATCACAGCAATATCAATAACTTTTTGTAATCCAACGTTTCCTGCTAACATATAAAAACGTTTTATATTATATAATATATATGTTAAATAGTACTATGTAACTGTCTATAACCTTTCCTGACAATATCAAAAAAGCTGAAAGCTGAAAGTTTCCAAATACTTTACTCAATAAAAATTAACTGCGGTTAAACATGTTCCGTAACATTGTGCAACTTTCTTTACCTTTACAAGGCATTGTCAATATGTTTTTGTAAACTAACGTTATACAGTAACTTCGGAAACGTTACTCAATAAAAAATTACTGCGGTTCAACATGTAAATAATATTACGTAACTTTCTATACCTTTAGACGGTATTATATTTTTTTTTTGTAAACAGACGTTGCCCACTAACTTTTACATAACGTTTAAATAACTATGGTTGAACATGTAAATAATATTATGTAACTTTCTATAACTTTACACAACAATATTAATAACTTTTTGTAATCGGGTGTTGATTTTGGTAATTTTAGTCGATAAAATGTAAATACGGTGGAACATGTTAAATAGTACTATTTAACTTACTAGACTTCTTTTTTAATCTGACGTTATGAAATAACATTTGAAAACGTTACTCAACAAAAAGTAACAGCGTTCTAGATGCACCATAAATTAACGTAACTGAAGACATTTAACAATCAACGTGGTCTAACCTATACTAATCGTGAACATCAATTTAGGTAGATACCTACGGGAGGTTCTAAATGGAACATTTCTAAATAATATACACTAAACATACTCACAAAATTATATTGTGATGAAAAAATCAAGTATTTTTTAACTAATCTTTTGGGGTATACATAAGAATGATAAGCGATAATGGCACGGTACAATACACTCTTATAATAATGTATAATCAAGAAAATATGAATTTCATTTTAGAGTGCCATTGTTTACTCAAATGTTGCTAACAATTGGAAAATGCTAATAATAACACTTAAGAAATCATACATCTACTATGTTTGAGTTAAATACTCGCATGGCAATATAAAACGCGAGTAGAATACAAAAAAGGAACGAAATTCATATTTTCATAATAACGAAATAAATCTATCTTCTCTTGTCCTCGAATGAGGCCACCTCCACTCTCTCATAAGACCTTTTTACCTGAACCTTATTCGAAGAGGTACAAATCGACGATTGACTCACTTATATATTTACTAAAGTTTAAGGCCATTTTCAGATAAATTATATTGTATTTGTATAATATTCAAATAAAAAATTAATATGAAAAACTGCTATTCAACCTCTAATATTAATGTTTATATTTATATGATTATCTGTAACAACACCAATTATCTATAGAACTACACTTACGTCGCCTAAATATATATTATATGGAACTATGTTGTATTATAAAATCGATTGTTACAAAAATATTAAAATATATACCAAATTTGGACAACATTACAATTAGAGGTTGTATTCTTACAATCTTATTACAAAAGTGATTCTGAACGCCATCGTTCACGAACTGGTAAATCTAGTTCAGTGAATATTTTAAGCGTTTAATTCGTTGTTTTTAATAGTTATTTTGGTGGTGTTAAAATTAATAAATATGTTATTTTATTACTTTCAATAATATAGTAAATATATTATTAACAACAAATATTCTGCAGGTACCGATATCACAGTTCATAAATAAAATGTGTTTTTCCGTCCCGAATCCCAAGGAGAATCATCAGGCGGACACGATCGGACAATATAATATATATTCATAGAAAAACATAATATTTTGTAACAATTACTCTAATATAAGTATCTCTTATGACAATATTAACACCACCTCTATAAATTTTATGTTTTGGTATAAAATATAAATAAACTAACATTCTAAGAAGAATTTCCAACATTATATTTGCTTTGGACAGTATTACATTTCATTAAAGGCTATTATTGGTGTTTTACTTTGTTAATTCTAACTTAATGTAGCTGGTGCTATATTATTTGTTCACTATGCTATAGTATGTCCCCGAAAGTACGCAGTCGGCAAGTGTTTGTGCGCAGTGACAGTCCGGAGGTCTCGGGTACTATCGTGAGGGCATCCTATATTATACTTAACACATTAACCAGTAAGTATATCTAATTAATTCCGCGTTATAGTATTTCACGGCGAAGTCCGAGCCCTTGTGTTGTGGCGCTGATTAAACAAACTAATCTAAAAACTGTTAAATAACGCCTATTTTGGTTGTTTTTAAGAAAATTAATAAAAACCAATCCGATATTGATTTCAAAATTCATTGGACGAACGATAGTATCAGCTCTACAGCACAAGAGAGCACGTGGGATCCTTCTACGTCGTTACAGCTAAATACATCAACATCCGAAAACTGCTTTGACATCAGCAATTTGTTCGATATTTGTGCGTTAACATTTACATAGTATTATATACATCAAAACATACGTATAATATAAAAACATAATAATGTACACACTATCTTTAAACATTCAACATAAAACACACCCGTTGTTCTAACCCTAGTATGGGACACGATACTTTTCATTTTTATAAAGCTCGTTTCATGTGTGGCATAATTATAGGGTTACATGCTTTTTACGAATTCGTTTGTTTTTATAAGATTTTATAAGAAAGATGTCACGTTAGAAGGAACAAATGTTCATTCTAACGTGACATCTATAAACTGTATTGTCAGTTAAATATAAAGTGATTTTATTGCAAATTGCAAGTTTATTGTTACATATTTTGTTAGAAGACAGTTATACAAGTCTCGTTAATGGCGGATTTATTTAGACTATTTCTCATTAATTTTTCCATTTCTCTTTTTTTTTTGTTTAATAATTTATATATAATTTTTGAAACTGTCTACATAATAGTTTAACTACCTACATTCATTTTGAATCTATTTAGCAAAATTAAATATCACTAATCTCTATATAGGAGTAGTAGTTCAAAGCTCTGTGGTTCAAAGAAGGTATTTATTTTTTAAATTTAATCGTCTTAAATATATAATATAGGCCAATAATCGGGGTTAATTCATTAAATTTTTCTATATCTTTTTCTCGAATTCACCTTTATTTAACTTTATGTAACTTACAGTATATACTATTTGAATATTTATTGTCACTAGCATGTAACCCTTAGGAGTATAATTAACTCATTATTTTCCTCAATAAACGGTTGCCTACATAATATTGCTTCTTACAGATTTTAATAAAAATAAATCAGTGCTGTCTATAGAATTAAAAGGTTAAGAAGAAATATTTAGGATGAACAAGACATTTTCTACAAATCGTTAAATGGAGCCATTAGGCAAGGGCAAAATACTATAAAAAATAATAAAATAAAAATACCTTTATTTCAGTAACAAAGATTAAGAATTACATATTGTTAAGGTTGGAGCCAGCTATTAAGTAAAACAATACCTGTGTCACCTGGCACCGCTAATGTACCTATGTACCTATTGTATTCTGGATTACCTATTTATTAGGCGAAACGGTAGGTATTGCTAAATGAAACAAATTAACTACCTCAAGTAACAAGTAAACACAAAGTTGGGTATAAAATATATACCTATTTATTAAAATATAATGGCCTTAATGCAAATTTATTGTTACATATTTTGTTAGAAGACAGTTATACATGTCTCGTTAATGGCGGATATATTATATTTATATAAGAACTGTCAAACTTATTCTTTCTCCATACAAGTTATCTGTTGGATAACTTTATCAGAGAATTAAAAATTATCCCTTTTTTTTATTCACAAAAACTTAATGAGGCCTCGAAGAACACTTTAGTTATAGAATACTAGCGACCCGCCCCGGCTTCGCACGGGTGCAATGCTGATACTAAATATAAACCTTCTTATTATACATATAAACCTTCCTCTTGAATCACTCTATCTATTAAAAAAAACCGCATCATAATCCGTTGCGTAGTTTCAAAGTTTTAAGCATACAAAGGGACATAGGGACAGAGAAAGCGACTTTATTTTATACTATGTAGTGATTTTACGCATAATCAATTTTGCTGCTAATAAAAAGAGACAAAACCTTCAATAACTAAAGTGACTTCAAGGACTCAATAAGTTTTATGAATACCGGCGTAAGTATTTAATGTCATTTTTACAAACATTACCAATATCAAACAGCAGATTCTTATAGCGTTATAAATAGTAATAGGATAGCGTTGTTGAAAGAGTATGATTGTCTTTATTACCAATGCCTTAATATTTCTTTAAGTTAATGAAATTTAAATTTTATACCTACCTACATTAATGTAAGACTTTTTTCTAGAACATAACGAAATTTAATTTTATTATATTATTGAAGATATTAAATTTAATTACAATCAGATAAAGACTTCTCTACATTTTCTACCTAGAAGCTGACTTTTGAAAAAAAAATCCTTTAACGAATGTAGAAAATGTCTTATTTTGAAATTTTATTTGACACTGCCATATAATTTAGTATTTGTAGCTATAAGAAACAAATTCATAAGTAAAAATTGTCATGTTGGAAACTCCCCAATATAAATTTAATATTAAGTATTGTTTTAAATTACATACCTAGCAAAAATACCGGATGCCACAAACACCTATATACAACGCTTTACTTAGTATGCAATACTTTCTTTATGGCACCAATGCTACGAGTATATGAGATGAGAAAAAGACAACCGTTCCATACATCCATTCTCGTAGATTCTCTTTCGACTATAAAGTATGAAATTGTTGTTTTTTTTTATCTTACAAAATTGGTCCTATTTTTTACTTATTTATGAGTAGAACATCCTGTAAAGCATTATATATAGGTGGTTATATATATATGGTATTGTGAAAAAAAAAATTTCAACAGAACAACTGATGGAAATATGTAGGTATATGACAAGAGGTTTATGAACAAAATCTATGTAAAATTTTCATTAAAATAGCTGTTTAAATAACGGTTTTACATCTAGATCTGAAGGAAGGTGAATACGTATAAGTTTGTAAAATAGTGCAAAGTGTCAAGATGCCAAGAAGTGTACAGAAATGTGTACATTTAACGAGTGCTCAAGTATTCATAAATATGAATCTAAAGATATTTATTTTAATAAGGGTACGTTTCTATTTGCTCATGTGAACGGTTTACAATGCTCAATTTGTTCACAAATCCATATACACCTAATTAAACCCTTGGTGTGTGAAAAAATTACGTGTACATGTGACCAAACCGAACGCACTATAAATAGGTGTAGCTCAGACACCTTGACAAAAATGTTACTTTATATGTGAAACTACAAAATTTCATTAGACGGAGTTTTGTAATTAATAAAGTAGTAAATAGTTCAACTTTCTCATAATAACACCTTTTTAAGTATAAAAAAATCTCAACCTATTAGATCTTATACAACTACAAATGCGTTTGTTTTTTATTCAATTTGGAAAGCGGATTGTAGAGTTTTTCAAAATCTATTATATGAAAATTTTAACAAAATATTATAGGTATACAATTAGTAAAATAAGATCAAAGGGAAAGATATCGTTTGATATGGCTGATGATTCAGTTTGAGCTATTGACATTGTCAAGGTAAGGCAGAGATAATAAATAAATAAATACAGCAGAAGATACAAGGGTCAAATGAAATCGATGCAGGGGTAAAAGCCCGAAGAGAAAATGAAGTACCTAGATACGTATAGCACCTCGCTTGAGTGTGGCCGATAATGTGAAATGGTAACAACGAACCGTATTTGACATACATTATGTACACCATAAAAAACGTAAAAAACAACTTACTTAATATTATTATCATTATTATTTATTTGAATACAACAACTACGTCCTTCCCAGAGGACAATATTTCAACAAATATCCATTTAATAAAGTCTTAATAACCATTATAAATTTATTTTGTTTTCGATCACAAAGTTTTCAACGACATCTTTTATCATATTTGTCATGTAAGAACAAAGTAACAAAGTGTCTTTGCGGCGACGGTTACCTCTTTGGTGACGACACTTACCCTTTAGTCATTTATTTACTCGACGCGTTATACATACCATATTCATACATATAATAAAAAATCAATTCATATAAAATTCATTTTCAACCATATATCTATTGTAGCTTGATACTTCATAAGACGGATATTAACATATAACTTTTATTATATGTATATTCACATTTTTTACCTCTTACGAAACAACAACTACTTTTAATTTTAACTCTATAACTTTTAGTCAATATCGTATAAATATAGTTGTATAATAATCGTTCACAGCAGCGCCCGCGCCGGTCGCAACGTCCGGCGGAGCGAGCGCCGGCGCGGGCGCTCCGGGGCGATCCTTGCAACATTATAAAAATAACTGTCTACGAATCGACCCAATTATTCCTATTGTCACTATTTCCAAAAAGAGAAACTTCAGTTCTAATCGTGTCGGTCGACCTATACTTATTAGTATTAAGATAATCTACTGTCAAACATTATATGGGTGGCAATGAAAATTATGTATTTTAGCATTGATTGTTATTGTACATTGTATAACATTATTGTATTATTTAGTTTGGCCTTAGAACCTATACTATTATTGCCAATCTTTAGCACGCACCACAAAACGTGCACGACGGTGAACATTATAAAAATAATAAGCTATAAGAGAATATACTAATCTATATAGTTTTCTCGGGAATTTTAGATATCTTCTCTTATAATGCACTCTATAAAAACTAGTTAGCAAAAATAAAACTAATAGTGTGCCTATGGACAAATACTGTAAAACTATAAAATATAACATTTCACTTATGACAATGTAGGAAAAATCTTAACATTTTGTGTCGGCAATTTAACAATGTATTGCGACTGTGGTACCATACATTACGTTTTGGTGTCATATTGCAAATCATTCACAGATTCGGATATCAATAACTCTCATGGTATATGACCGGCGCGGCGCCGAGGTCGATGGTCCACCGCGGGGATCGCCGACTCTGTCGCGCCAATAATTTGTTATCATAAGTTCACCACTAATAGAGTTCTCGTTACAGTCCGACACGCTGGAACAGCAAAGGCGTGTCGCACGAACAGGTATAACTATAACCTCTCGGTACGCACATTCACTAGAGGCACGGGCGCGGTCCGAAAACGACAAGTCCTTACATAGAACAGGGGTACGAGATGCAGCACGAGAACCGCGGCAAGTAGAACGGCGAGCGGTGGCGGAGAACGCGGCGGAGCTGCGGCGGGCAAGGCGGCGGGCACCGAGCACGTTGAAATGCGCTCCTCTACTGGCACGCACCGCTCCGCCTCGGGCCGCCGCAGCTCGCTCAGCCGGCTCTCGCATTTGTAGCACAGGCCACCCTTACAGTGCCAGTAACAGCAGTCTTCTAGACCGTAGTTGGAATTGTTGGCCTGCTCGCCCGTTTCCGGTATCCGAGAATCTGAAAAGTTTACATTGAGCAAAAGTTAGGTACGTCCGATCATTTGAAGTGCTGTTGAAACACGTGCGATAATCCGGTGATTGTATTCAATACAGCTTCGCGCGTGTGTGTAAAAAGGAAAATAACTTCGCTACGAGCCTGTGAGATACATATTACGTTATGCATGAAAAAAAATTTTTTTAAGAAAAAGAAGAAGGTGGTATATCATATAGAAGCGGTATTTCCCTAAAAATTGCTATCAACAACTGAACCAGGGATTTAAGTCTGGCACTTTTGACTTACTTGTCAGTTATACAACAAAGTATATACAAGTGAATGTGAAAAATCTCCCTATAATCTCGACCGACATCAAGCCGACATGCACGTTGAAAGCGCGAAAATTGTCCCCCAAAACAATCCAATTAAGAGTAACCCAAATATCTCCTATATAAGAAAAAATATAACGCCAGGAATAAAAAAAAGTCATTAGAAATTAAAATATTACAGCATTACCGATGTACTGAGCGTACAATAATAGACAAATTTCTTTATTGAATTTTAAACTTATTATAGTTTAGGAATTGTTTTCAATTCTAACATCATGAACCAAAGACTATATTTTTATACAAAGAGTTTTTGTCTGCAGGGGAGTCTCGGGGCCGCGCGGCAGGCGGCAGATTGCCGAGGCCTGCTAATCATGGCTAATTTGCCCCAGGGAGAGCTCGGCTGTACTTTGTTTTCTCTCCAGGCCAAAGCCACGCGACTTGTTGTACACACATAACTACTTATTAGCGGTTTATTTTGCAATGATATATATACCTATAAAGTTAGATATTTGTTAAGAATAAAATTGTTATGCAGAATAGTAATTATAATGAATTAATGATACAGTAAATTAATAAATCGTCAGATAATTACGAGATAAAATAGGGAGGTGCCCATGCGCCTTAAAGTGTCTTTTCAGTTTTGAGAACAGAAAATAGTCGCCGCTATACAAATAAAAAACAAATCGAGAACATAACCATTCAATGAGCGTTGATTGGTTGAAGTAAGAACAGAATATAGCGGCAACGAACTCGTTTGGCATTTCGTTTTATAGGCTATTTTAGGCACTATGGCGGTTCCATATATTAATATTAGTTTCATGGATAGCTACCGTTGAACTCACTTTGCAGCCAAACAATGTGTTTCGTATACATATATATGTGTTACATTGTCTTATTTGTCAAAACCATATCTGAGGCACTACCATAAGTACGTGAGTACTCACCAAAAGCATCGCTTTATATTTGCAAATAGGCAAATTAAACTTTCCTATTGGTAGTACCTAACGTTTCTAAAGTAAAGCTGCGTTAATGTAATTGCAAAAACTCATGGTAAGGGTAAATTCGTATACAAATAATCTAAGACTACCAATTATATGGATAGTCGTTATCCAAGACATATCTTAATATCTTGATATGCATATTTATCTACGAAAGTTGTGTTTCCTAATTTCATATTGATCTCCATCTGAGTAAAAAAAAATGGTAGGTTCAATCATATATTTTTTTTAAAAATACCTTTACGTCTTCTTGCTTTCATTCGCAGAACATATTCTACAAAAGGTAACATTTTAATTTTATTATAAAAGTTGTACAAAGAGGTAATAATTATATTTGACTAAAATCAATATTTTAGTTACAATACTAGGTCATTTGTCGGTTTTTGTTTCTGTATTGGCGGTGGCAACGGGAACCGAATAATACGGAAACGGTAGGTATAATTAGTACTACACATTTTTTTTTACTCTGAAAATTTATAACACAGAATTTTTATAGTACATTTAGCCGGCATAGATCAATGTTGTTAAACAATTGATCGACCCCAATCATGGGCTTTATAGGTCTGCTTACCACCAGGTAGATACTATGTCACATGTCGAGTTTCAATAATAAAAAAAGTGTAACACGAAACATGGAAAGGATGTACTTTGGGCTAATATGAGGTTCTCCTGATCAAATTGAATAACTTTTCCCATGGAACCATGTGTCGCAAATGAAAAAAAAAATGTATTCCAAATTGGTAATTTTAACATTACTAGTTTGTATGGAGAAGGCAATATATATTTTTTTCATTAGAAAAATTGTCGATTTGATCAGCAGAACCTCATATTAGTTCAAAGTACATCCTTTCAAAGTATATAGCTAATTTTAAGTATATAGTAATAATTGTAAGTAAGCTATCTAGCGGATTGTCTGAACCAAAGACTTACCGAGACATAGAAAAGTTGGCTCGCCCGCATATTGCGTAGGATAAGCTGGAGCTCGGTCTGCAGGAAGGAAGTAGGGGCAGTGCTGTTCGACGAGTTGGCACACTGAGAGGCAAGGCTTGAGACGGAAGATGGGCGTGTGCGGCCGTCCTGGGCCAGCCGCGGCGGCGCGCACCCAGCGGCCTACGAGTCCGCCGCGCCGTCGGTCGAGATGCCCCACGCGCTCCAGATGCCGCGCTCGCCACCTCATGCTGCGAGCCTCGGGGGGCGCTCGGCGAGACCGCGCGCCCGGCTCCTCTGCTTCTCCTTCTTCCACCCACAGAGGCACCAGCGTGCTGCAAGCCCAACGCCGATAGGTATCCTGAAATATAATGGTTTTCCTTGTTATTATTAGGTTAAGCAGATGACAACAAGGCTGTACCTGGGATGGATACAACGAGGCTATACCATCATAAACACCGCAACAAGCTAGTCACTTTAGGTGTTGCCTCCGAATACCATCGGTGAAATGAGGATGGGTTAATCCCTCCGTTGGTGACCCTGAGGCCGTTTAAACGGTTCTTGGGAGTCAAAAAGGCACCCGTGATTGTATTTATATATTATATTTTATTTAAGTAGATATCTACAACATGTTTTCTTGCTCAGATTTGTAAGTTCGTTCTACGAATTTAATCGTCGTAGAGGACAATTTCTTTAAAATTTTCTATTGCACTAACATATTGGTATATAAGCAAGTTTAATATCGTAATAATTTCGAGTCAACTTGGGAGAGTGAAATCTAAATTTAGCGCCCAAAACCGCCTAGATGGCTTCGGTCGGTGTATCCAGCAGGTTTATTCCCAACTAGTCGTACAGCGTGTTGTCAAACAAATGTTTTTTTTTTTCATTAAAACTCAAGGTACACATTAGAGTTTGAACTATTGATCGAAATACTAGAATGTTTTTAGTATAATTTCTAACCAACTTGGCCACGTAAATCAGTAAATCTTCAAATTAAACCTAAAATACCTATAGCTAAACAAAACATACTTAATAATAAATAAGCGCTGGAATCATTTCCTCTCTGAAAACTCAGTTTCTTAGAGAGCAAAAAATCTGCCAGCTCTATTGACAGCAGAAACGTATATTAAACTTTTGGACTAATTTATTGGTAAAAAGATTATAAAAATAGAATAGCGATTATTACACAATACACACTTTACTAAGATTCGGCCACCACGTACCTATATCGGGAAATATAAATATTAAAATTTATATTTATTTAATACGAAAGAATACTCAGTATACTGAGCAAAAAAGCTTCCAGCTCTATTGTCACCACAAACGTATATTAAACTTTTGGACTAATTTATTGGTAAAATGATTATAAAAGTAGAATAGTGATTATTTTACAATACACACTTTGCTAAAACTCTGCCACCACGTATTTATATCGGTAAATATAAATAAAGGGTGTTTTTTTTAGAGGTTAGGTTTTCAAGATGAAATAAAACGCATATAATTTAATGGTATGGCCAAGAATTTAGCTTTATTATAAAGATAAGGGTTTGCCATTATGTTTTAAAAATGATTTCGGGCAAGTGGCCGCCGCGGCTGGTTCGAATAAATTCCAGGCGAGAGGCCCAATTTTCGACCACTTTTTGCAGCAATTGGGGCCGTATGTCAGCAATAACGCGCCGAATATTCTCTTCCAAGACGTCAAGCGTCTCGGGCTTATCTGCGTAGACAAGCGACTTCACATAGCCCCACAAGAAATAATCCAGCGGTGTTATATCGCACGATCTTGGAGGCCACTCCACAGGTCCACGACGCGAGATAATACGCTCACCAAAAGTTTCCTTCAATAAATCGATTGTTGCGTTGGCTGTATGGCACGTAGCACCGTCTTGTTGGAACCAAAGGTCGTCCACATCAACATCGTCTAATTCAGGCACGAAAAATTCATTAATCATGGCTCTATAGCGTTCTCCATTAACTGTAACATTATGGCCGGCTTCATTTTTGAAAAAATATGGACCAATAATCCCCTTTGCCCATAGAGCACACCAAACAGTGACTTTTTGAGGATGTAACGGCGTCTCAGCAATGGCTTGTGGATTATGTTCACTCCAAATTCGACAATTTTGCTTATTGACATACCCATTCAACCAAAAGTGAGCTTCATCGCTAAAAAAGACGCAGCGCGCGATGCGTCGCGCGAACCGAACCATTATTTTCGTAATAAATTTTCACGATTTGCAAACGTTGTTCAGGTGTAAGTCTATTCATTATGAAATGGCAAACTAAACTGAGCATAAATCAAGTGACAGCTGTCAAAAAGACAATCTACGAATAAAATAGTGCCGATTTGAAAACCTAACCTCTAAAAAAAACACCCTTTATTTGAAATTAATATTTATTTAATCCGAAAGAATTTTCAGTTTATGAACAAAAAAGCTGCCAGCTCTATTGTCACCAGAAACGTAATTTAAATTTTTACTAGGTATATTGCTACACAAATAAGTGTATACAAAAGTAAGCATTTAAAATTACGCAGAGGCAGATAAATTAATTGAATATATGTTATTAATAGTAATATTTATACAGACACAATAATGTCTAGTCGTGACAAGACAATTTAATAACAAAAGCGTGTTACAAAAATAACGCGTTAACAGCAGCGAGGACCGCGCAGGACGCGACCGACCCTTCTCACGTTTATCTTTATTCAGCATTTTTCACTCCCACAGGAAATCACGCCGCAATGCCGAGGCAGTGATTAATTAGTTATTAGGCGCTTATACCGCGTAATGCGCGCTCTCCAACACATGACACATGTCCTGTGACGAGTGACGAGACTGTTATGCTCTTTTACTGAATAAAAAGCGTCCTCAAATCCAAAGCACACGTCATGTGACGAGTGTGCTGTTCTCTGTACTGCGAAATAAGCTCTTTAGAACGCTAAAATAAAAATAAGAGGGTAATCTGCTATGTTCTTATATCACGTATTGGGTTCTCATATGCACACCCACAAATACTGTGGCGTGTCTGTTTTTTTTTATTGAAGCACGAAATGTGACTTTGAATTTACCTGGTAGTGAGCAGACCTACAAAGTCCATCAATAATTGTTCTTAAACAACATTGATCGCTCCTACTATGCCGGCTAAATGATGCGATTACGAAATGGGCGGCGACAATAACGTATTGCAATACGAGTATATTTTAATATACTCGCTGCCTTATAGTCTATTCAAATACCTTCTTTTATATGGCGAAATAAACGCTTTCTATCGCAAGAGAAGCGTTTTAAATGTAGTAATTTTATTTCTTATAATTCGCTATTTCTTAAGTCATTTTTATTTTGTTTATTGGAGAGCATGGTATGGTGCCTTTATATATTCGATAGTAAGCAGATTGTACAAAACCTATGAATGGTAAGTTAATCAAATACATTAAATTGTTGTTTAATATTGATCTACCACTATACCGGCTAAATGGTGCGATAACGAAATGGGTGGCGTCAAAGACGAATTTGCTTTACGACTACTAAATTATACGTATTATACAATAAACCGTTTTTTTATACTACAATTTTTAAATCGCACTGTTATAGTGTAAAACTCATAACACGCATCGTCCACGCGTATTGAATGAACTGCTTCTCTTGCAGTAATTTCCCTTTATTAATTTTCTCATTCATATATCCTCACCATAAAGATTTTCCGATTTTTTTTCAGAAACTATCAGCTCCACTGCCAGCAATACAAATAGCAACTCTGATGCCAGTAAATCATTTCAAACATGACACTGTAAATGACAATAGTTAACCGGATCGATTATTACAAGGGTTAATTAGCGCCCCTCGTGTTTGTGTTAGAACAATATATTTGTCCGACAGTCAACTCATGGTTATCTATCAAGTTGCTTCCCGCTTGCTTTTAGCGCAAAGTTTGGAAACTAATCGATTTCCTAGAAGCTTAAGTGGTTGTTTGGACATACATTGTTGTAATAATGTCACGATTTTGATACGAATTGGGTTAGAATGATTTGTATATTTCTTTTTATTGAAATAAGTAAATTCTAATTTATATAGTTCAAGCTTCGAAGTTGGACTAAGGATGATCATGTCGAAGACCAAGCTGATGACTAATAGCATACAACATCTGCTAAAAAAAGACGGTAAGACGATTGCATGGACATACCATGAGTATATTTACCTTGGCCAGGCACGGCAAGAAAAGGATATAGATTGGTCAATAAAAGGGTTGATAAAGAGTATCCAGCTATTACCCGGAAAAGTAGACTTTTGGATTTGTGTATTCTTCCTAATTTATGCACAGACTTGGTCTTTGACTGCCCAACAGAAGTTCAAAATCGGGGTTTGCCAACGAGCCATGGAACGCAGTACACTAGACGTTAAACGTATAGATAAGATACGGAACAGTATACTGCGCTCTAGGACGCGAATAGCGGACGCCATTCAGAAAACCGCCATGCTAAAATGGGACTGGACCGGCCACGTGTGTCGAATGCCAGGCGAATTGTGGCGAGGATGACCACAGAGTGGGTACCACAGGCCCGGAAAAGACATCGCAGTAGGCCCAGTAGGATATGGTGAGATAAGATGGACGCCCTTTTTCAAAGGATTGGTCCAGGTCAGAAGATAGAATTCATAATTATATACTTTAAAAAAATCAGTAAGGCGCAAGTTTAAATCTGTCTCCCGTTAATTAATATGTTTTACACAAACCACATCTGTGCACTATGCCATCGATTGTAACTGCTGCTAAACCAGTATCGTCCAAAATATTAGGGGGTTGTATAAATACAATTAAACCACCTTAATAAAAATGGTACCTACATAATATAGGATTTAAAATGTTCAAATATGGATGATATTTTCTCTCCCTTTCCCCAAACAGGTTTTCTTGTAAACACTAAAACGCCTCTTCATTTCTAAAAGCCATCAACCTCTTCCTGTTACTCAGTTATTCAACTTCCGCTAAAATCCATTATTCCCCCTTTCACCCCTTTGGTATTTAGAATTTTGAACAATCCCTTGTTAGTCTCTAAAACCTTTCGAACTTTTGCGATTTCGAGTCTAGATTTCTCTCGATTTAATGGTAAACCAGTCACTAAACCAGTTTATCTAGTTAAAGCTTACTACTGGATATTAAATAAACTCTATATACTGCTTTTTGCAGGCTGTTCTATTTGGAACATAAACAACTTTCACTATTTGACCAACTCTTTCATAGCGCAAAATATTTGTTCGTAAGTATTTTATATATTTGTTCAGTACGTTTTCAACTAAAGTATGTGGAACAACTGCTTTTTTGCTCTGGCAGAATAGGTCCTTTAGTGAAAAGTATTCATATTAGTAGAATAGGTACGTTACAAATAGGACGCTATCTGTATTTTTTTTTAAACTCTATTTATTTGTTTTTTTTTGTTTATTTGTTATTTTTAGGTGGGATTCCGGCCTTTATAACTTCGCTACGCCGGCGAACCGGTCTTGTTACCACCACAACCACATACGGATGCAAAAACCGTCAAGTGACCTTGTCATGTGTCGGTTTTAGTATTTGGGTACACCGGTTTTCAGAAAACTAACTGCATCTATTTATTGTCTAAGTCTTGTTTTAGGGTGCGGTTACGAAACAAGTGATTAATTTGACGTTAAAATACTCGTAATGCAAATTCGTCTTAATCGGTGCCCATTTCGTAACCGCATAGTTAAACCGGCATAGTGCGGCGATCAATATTGTTAAACAACAATTTGTTGATCGACCCCATTCATGGACTTTGTAGGTCTGCTTATTATCGAGTAGATACAAAGTCACATGCACATTGGAGCACATCCAATATAATATATATATATAGATAGCTTAATATCTAACAACAATAGTTATACCTGCAATAAAATAGATGTTTATCCATCTATTATTTCGTGACCCAATTCTGAGAATGTACATTAAAAATAATGCATCATCCATCATCTTTATAAATCGGAAGGCACGTGGAAATGTTACGGGGCTATTACCTTTTACGGGTTCAGTTTATTTTTCAAAAATAAACCTTTATACGATTTGGAACTATTTATATAATATACTCAGGCCCGTCTGTTTATCCGCATCAAATATCTCAAGATATACTAGATTATTTATTTGATTTTCCACTTTTAGCATCATCTTTCACTCTCTCAAAGGTTAGCTGTGTACATTTTTTTGTAATTTTCTACAATAAAGTATTTTAAATAAATAAAATTGTTTTGCTTCAAATTGAGAGTTTTTTTGATTTGACTAGTAGATCATTATATTAGCTAAAAGTAGGTACACAAGTATATCTATTTATATCAATATACGGCCATGTTGGTTAAAATTTAGTTAAACAACATTATAGTTTTTAGGTCGGTTTATAGCAACATTGGAAATAAGGAGACATTTTTGAATATATTTAATAAAAAATAAAACCTATAGCTACAACGTACAACCCTCAACCTTCCGAAGTCACCAAGTATATTACAAAACGTATAAAAATATTTAAAGCCATTAAAAATTTCACGAAGTTAAGCCAGTAATTTCTCAAAGCACTGAACACAAATCACAACAGCTATCGATCTGTTTGTAAGCAACGTTTGCCTGATTAATCCACAGTTAATCAGAGCAAATTACGAGCGACATCACGTTCTACAAAGTGTCTTAGGAGATGAGATGCGCGAAGGTATGTCGAACCAACCCTTCCGAGTCAATCAATCATTGGTACAGACGTGTTTGCGACTCCAGCAATAAGGTTACGATAGTAGTATATGTTAACTACATTACTATACAACAAATGATTTAGAGTTTGCATAGTAATCGAATAGTTAGGTAAGTATGTACGATTGACTTCATTTATTTCATTCTTTATCTTAAATATTTATAAATTATAGATAGGTAGTTGGTATTTATACTAATGATCTATACTAATCTATATGATAGTAGGGGGTAATCTCTAGATCTACTGAACCAATTTTGAAAATTCTTTTGGTGTTGGATAGCCCGATGTTTATAATCAATTGCATTTTTTATATGTGTAATACAGGGAAGCAGCACAAGAATCAAGGAACTATTAATGTACAAATATAATAAAAATCTACGAAACATATTTAACTGTATATGAAAAAAAAAAGTCTCTTAATATATATGCATATTTCTTTATAAAAATGTTACTCTCAATAAATGTATTATAGGTATTTTTATTATACATCAAAAAACACAAAAAAAAAATAGTATAAACTTTTTTTAAATTATTTTTTAGAAATTTCGAGACAAACATAACGGTTTAGGTTTTTTTTTTAAATAAACTTAACCAAAATTAATTTAACACTCTTTATCTAAAATTAATTCTATCCACATTAAATTTGAATGGAATCAACTCAGAGCATTAATTATGGAAAACTTACATAATGTTTTTGTTGTTTTTTTAATATCAAGATTATCCGTCCTACATTTCTTTGTTTTATTTTTATTTCTTGTTTTAACCTAAATACAATTTGTTAACTAGTTCTATAGGACCAAGGTGAAGATGATTTTTGTTTAAAATAAGAAAAATGCACGAATTTGCCTACACGTGCTACGGCGTAGCATGTATAATTTGTGTTAAGTATACCATCACGGGGGCCTTACGACGCCCGAGACCGAAAGACGGCAGTACCCAGTGGAGGGGTTTTAATTCCATTTGGTATGCCCGATGGTAGGTATGTTTAAATCAAACAAGTATTATCCTGCGTTCCAGTAACTAACGCGGTTGCAATCATTATAAACTAGCGCCACCGACCGTTCCATTTACGATGTGTTACTTTTTTTAGCATCGTATAAATGGCCATCCGAAACGATTGATGTTGCTTTTGAATGCTACTTTTTGACAAGTAGCAACAATGTTTAATGAAATAATTGAAATTAAGTTTTTACTAATAAATAATAATAAATACCATCACGGGTGCCTCCCGAGAACCGTTCAACCGGCGGAGGGATTAACCCGTCCTCATTTCGCCGATGGTATTTTTATATATATAATTACTTTAGAAGTTTTTACTACTTTTTCATGTATAGAATACATATATATTTAAAATTGCTTGCCTAAATACAATATTTTAATTGTATTACCAATATTAATTTAATTAATAACCTCAGACTAAACAAATCAAAGCTGATTGATTTTACTTACATAATATTTTTCTTTTAGGTTTTATCGAATTTTATCACTAAAACAGTTATAATCTATAAAATAATTCATTAAAATCCAATTTGTAGATTAATATTTACATTCAAAAACATATATGTCAAAAAGTAACACGAAAAAAACATTTTTTAACTCGTTGCTATAATCGGTAACTTTTTATGCTAATATTTTTGACCGCGGAACGATTTATGCTACAACAAACAAAATTTTATAGCAGCTGCGAACCGCGGAACGCGACCTATAGTATAGACTTATAAACTGTATCACACACAAGTTAGTATTGTAAACTGACACCCACAGACTAACCTGCTTTTAGAGCTCAATTTCATTCAAATCAATTGAGTAGCTTTGACGTAATAGAGTCCCAATCAGGCAGATAGATGGACTCAGTTTCGCACTTATATATTAGTATGGATATGGATACGTGGTGGTGGGCGTTAGACTGTAGGCTTCTTAGGTAGATGGGTTTAAACCCTGGCAGGACAAATGAGTTTTGATCTTAACCATACATTTTCTAAAAAAGCATTTTGCATCAAAATAAGACATTAGAAAAACGATAAGGAGACTAATTAATTCGTAGACATTTAATAAATCTTAAGCACACAAAATGCTCCCGGAAATGGCTCAATTTAATATATTAATATCCTAATCTTTTGCACAACGCTCAGTGAATCGTTTCACAACTGATAGATGATACCAATTTTGCTAAATCATCGCACCATTCATTTTGGATATGGCAATCCTGATATTATTAAGGATCGCTTTACAAATGATCTCTTAATTTTGTAATTTAATGGTAAAAGTGTTATTGAATTAGAGCAGACGAAGGCTATTTATCCCTTAGAAAAACACACAACATTAATATTTTTTACACAATATTTAGTTTTTATAAGATCCCATCACAAGGCCTCCTGATGTTTTTCCATTAAACGCAATTTTTCGCCGTTGCTGTCCAATAAAAAAAAATAACGAAGGATATTTCCTACTACTATATTAAATTATATATATACAGACCAATTATTTATAAAAAAAAACTTTAACGAACAATTGTATGTTTATGTATATATAATATAAATATAGGAACTAAATAAACTTTAAATAACAGATATAAAAAACTTAAATATACCTATTACAAAATAATAATAATTTATTAAGAAACAAAAAAATATATAGATATAAATTAATAATAATAAAAAATATGTATTTTTATTTAAACTTTATGTTCTTCCCTTTCTTACCAATGATTTTATTTTTAATAATCTAAAATTTATTGGATGCAAATATTAAAGACACTAACATTTACCAAACAATATTACTTATTTCTTAATCGTGGACTGCCTAGGCGCCATTTTATTTCCATCCCCACGACGACGCTGATGCAGTTTATATTACCATAAATTATTATAATAACAAGTTTAAACGTATTTTTTTAATTTTTATTCCCCGACATTTCAACCAAGTTTTTTTTACTGGAGCAGATGCGAATTAATATTTTTACGTGATGGTAAGAAGACCTACAAAATCCATGAACGGGGTTCGATCAATACGTTTTTTTTTAACAGCTTTGATTGCTCCCAGTATGCCGGCTAAATGATACTGTTACGAAATGGGCAGAAATAAGGACGAATTTAATATATATAATATCCTCGCTGTTTTATCGACAAATCAACCGTCTGTTTCGTAACCACACTCTAAAAGGAGAGTTCTTGCTCGACAATAAATAGATGTAATAAATGGGTCCGGAAAAACGGTGAACCCGCAGACTAATCTTGAAGATTAGTATGTTGTGTATTACCCGTAAGTCGTAATAATATCAAAACTTGAAAATTATTAATTAAATTGTATTTCTCGTAGCGCATCCTAGCGAGTGCAAACGATTTATAATGGCAAGTCTGTAGAAATATGAGAAAAATTTGATTACATTTTAAATTCATTAAAGCGAGGCCAAAAAGAATAGATAAAGATACAAAATATACGAAAATGATGTCAATTAGGAGTGCAAAAGAACTGCTTAGACTGACAAACCTTAAAATTACAAACTGAATTTTGAAAAATATAGCAGGAGAAAAAATAACGCAAACCGCTTTGGGCCTTGTCGGATTTTGTAATTTATTTAGTAGTGAATTTGAGGGGAACCTAAAAGAAATAAAAGCTAATATTGCGTACGATAAAACAAAGGCAAAATTAACAAAATAAACAGTGTAGCAACTGGGGTCCAGGCCGTCCCGGAAATCCTCTTATCCTTTCGTCCCAATCCTTGTACGGTGATCAATGTACCTCGGGTAAAACCTACGTTCACAAAATATGTCGGTGATATATAAACGTCAGATAGAATCCATTTGTATAAAGCAGTGTTGGTTCTTAAATATATTCATTGGATTCGTTTAGAGCATATTTTACTTTTTATATTTTGAAGTTGAACTGGAAATATGATGGCCAGTTGAGAAAATCTATGTATACCAAGATTTTTGGAAACAAAGTTATTATCCGATTTCTATAAAATAAAACCGCGGGAAATCAAAATCAAAAATTATTTATTTCATGTAAATCTTTACAGATATATTTTTGAATAGTAAAAAAAAAGTTTTAACAATAAGGTCTAGAGTGCGTTTGGTTAAACGGTTATATATATATATATAACCATTATAGGTTAATTAATAAAAGGTGTCATTAAATAAATAATTAAAAAAACTACCCAACCGAACGCACGCTACATAACCAACTAGTGTAGACTAGATGGTTAGCTGATTCCATTGACCATCCGATTATCTTCTGCCATCCTTACCAACCATATCCACGCCTTAAATATTAATTATTAAATTATATTAGACATCGTCAAGTCCTGGTAAATATAGTTCTATGTTGATACTCTAGCTCTTATATCTTTCTGAATCATCAAGAAGCACTGGTTTTGCTGCTGATAATAGGCACGAAAAAAACATAAATTTGCATTATAAAACTATAAACATCCTCAGTCATGAATAGTTGGTATAAGACCAAGTTATAAATAACTTCGTGAAATATCGTTTAAATTGTATGAAAATTTCGCATATTATAATAATAAGAAAATCTTATTATTGTCATATCTGTATTTAATTTGTATATATGTATAAAGCAAGTATAATATATCATTTATTGTAATGTGTATATACTTACTTATCTAAGTATATTACTTTTTTTTTTTTTTATTGGAGCACGACATGTGACTTTGTATTTACCTGGTGGTGAGCAGACCTACAAAGTCCATGAATGGGGATGAATTTCTTCTTTTTTTTTTGGTTCTTAAACAAAATTGATCGCTCCCACTTGACCGACTAAAGGTGAGATTACGAATTGGGCGGCGACAAAGACGAATTGCATTACGAGTATATTTTAATATACTCTACTCACTGCCTTATTATCAATTCAACCACCCATTTCGTAACCGCACCCTGAAAGGAGACTACCGCCTCGACAAGAAATCGAAGTAGTTATCATCCGAAAACTGGTAAACCCACAGACTTAATACGAAACATGACTAGGTCACTTGTCGGTTTTTGCATCGGTGGTAACGAGACCGGTCGGTCGGCCTAGCAAAGTTATAGAGACCTTCCTCCCACCTAAACACTTATTTCTATTTATAAGAAACATGAAGACCTATCACATTTCTCTTTATTTTCTAAATATTTCTGTGAATACACTGTGTTTACATGTACTCGTATTTTGTTTAAATCTATTTTCTGTTAATATCTGTCATATGTTATATTCAATAAATCTTTAAACCAAAATAAATAAAAATATTTCGTTAAAAAAATACACACGTATTGAAAGTTGATAAATAAAGCTTCATACTCATATCTAAGTAGAACGCTATAAGCAGTCGACCGGAAACAGAGTTCGTTCGCCATTACCGAACGGTATTTACTTTCGGTATTTATTAAGACAATGACAGAAAACTTGAAGTTAATGTCTAAAGACTACAATGGAATAACTTTTGACGATACTAAGAAAACAAAAAAGTTTTTATCGTGTTTCGGAAAGCCGATCCGCAGTCCTTTTCGCCGCTACTTTCCGAATGGAAAAGATTTCGTATTTTTTGTTTGAAAAATTAATGATCAGGACTTTGCATTTGACGTGGAATCGCTATTTTTTAATTAGTCTGCTATTTATTACTAATTATGCGGCAATCCATTACCACGGGATTCATTTTTTTATTTTAATAATAATTTGCAAATTGAAATGTTAATTTTTTTCTTCTTTCTTTCGCAGCAAGAAACCATGAACGTTTGTCATAACTTTTTTCTATTTATATATACAGACAGCATATATGTGCTTTCCTCTAATTACTCCGTATTAGAGTGAAGTTAGAAGTCATAGTTTTGAATTATTAGAAGTCAGGGAAGTGTGTTTTTTTTATTTTTACCTATTTTATTTTGTATAGTACCTACCTATACACTAAGGCTTTCTGATAACTGTCATGTTTTAATACTGAGATGTTTAAGGATTATAGCTAAAACCTTATAAAAGTGTGTACCATCACGGGTGCATTACGGCACACGATAGACGGCTATAGGGTAGCCAGAATTGGGTTGTAGTCCCATATCGTCGTAGCCGATACTATTCTCTTTTTTAAACTTTTAACGTGTTATATTATAAAAAGCCTAACCATTAAAAATACTATAACCTTTTACAGGGTTGAAAACTAGCACGAAACTGACTTAGGTTAAATATAAATGCAAACAATGTAGCATGCCAGTGTGTTGACTCTACGCTTTGAATATCTTGATCGAACTGGCAAATACAAACAAATTGCAACAAGAAGTAAAGCAAGTAGAATGCAACACCGTTCATGCTACGGAAGCGCCACAGTGTCACCGGAAACTGAAGGCGTAGGCGATGCTTTATTTACAAGATCAGATTGTAAGCAAGGTTCCGCCATAGACATCACACCTTGCTTACGTAGTAGAATGGCCGTGTGGACTAAATGCGCGTGGCCGTACTGCTACATACTTTATTATGGCAAAAAAATATTAGTACCTATGTATTTCTGTATATGGTCTGGGTGTTTATAAAATATATATGCGAGTATAACGTTGTTTCTGGTACAAATAGTACAAACCTAGACCTTAGTTTGTGACGGGAGCAATATGTGTAAATTGTCCTAAAAATAATAATAATAAGGGAATTTATTGAACGCGTTCAATTGCAGTTGATGTTCAGAAATAATTGTAAATAAAATATATCCCCCGTATTTTAAGTTGTATCCTTTTCACTCTAGGAAAGTCATTCTATCTTCCTTAAATTTATGAGGTATCTGTGTATCTGTTTTTTTTTTATTTTGACTAACTAATACAGATAGCCTTGAGAGCTAATCAATAAATCAATCAATGAAAAATGTTGGGAAAACGGGGAAAATTTGTTTTATTTGAGAGCTTCAGTTGCGTGCGCTGCGTAAACGGTTATCATTGATCTATTCAAGCCAAATGATGAAAAAAAAAAAATCTTTCACCATTTATATAATACTAGCTGACTTGCGCAACTTCGTCTGCGTAACTTTAACCTAAATGGTTAAAGTAAGCGCACGCACCTGAAGCTCTCAAAAGGAACAAATTTTCCCCGTTTTTCCAACATTTTTCATTGATGCTCCGCTCCTATTGGTCGTAGCGTGATGTTATATAGCCTATAATAGCCTTCCTCGATAAATGGGCTATCCCATCTAAAGAATTTTCAAAAGTGGTTCAGTGGATCCAGAGATTACACTCTACAACCTCACAAACTCACAAACTTTATCTCTTATATAATATATATTAGTAGATATTAATGTTAGTAGTATAGATATAGATTTCTTCAGAGGTCATACATTCATAATTGCGTATCTAATTTCAAATACAAACAAATTACACGCGGTCCCTGTTATGCGACAAATGACGAAATAATGGCCCGATGCCGCATACTCAAAGCCAACCGTGTCGTCGAGTAAACTCAAAATAATTAAGAAATTCTATTCAGTTCGAGCCTGTTCAATCGATCAATTTTGCTCGTACCTAATCGACTCCTTTTTGAAACCGGTTTTATATGATTCTTCATTACATAATAATCACACTACATTGGTATTTACGGGATGCCTACTCTATTATTAATAAAAATCGATGTTAAAGTTTGAATTTCCACAATGGCGCTAAAAACGCTGTTTTGCAGTCTATGTCAAGTGTGATGTCACACGCAAGTAAACAAACAAGCACAGATTAAATAATCTCCTATATATTATACTCTATTCTATTTCATCCACATGATTTATAATCTGTGTATTGTTTTGTTTACTTGCGTGTGACGTCACCAGTCATCAACCAATCAAAGATGTTTTTGTTATAAATAAAATTTTAAAAAATATTCAATTTTATATCGTGTAATCTACAAAAGGTAAACATAATTTAGTTTAAAATAAAGTGAAATATGTTTTTTTACGCCATTGTCTGATAGGATGGCCACAATTTATAGTATATTTTTAATGTAGTCAAAGCCTATTGAAGTTTTCATCTGCGAGTGTATTCGTGAATAGTTTACTCAGTGCCAATATTTATTCTGTTTTACGTTACGTTAAAAATCTATGTAGTAAACTACGTCGATGCTATTCCGCCATGGAACAAACGGTGCTACTCCCTCGGCGGTGATTTGTAACAATATCTTATTTAACGTGCTCTGAAGCTTCCGACTACCTCCGTGAAACGTTTTCTTCAGGCTTTTGCACATAATTTTACATTTACATTTATTCAAACGAAGTCTTTATTCTATATTTTATTAGGTTGGGAGATGCATAAATATTTGTTTGCGTTTATATTACCTATTTGTTTAATGTTTTTGCAGTTGTCTAAAGAGTATAATATAATATTTTAATGCATTTAATACTTACTGTATTTATATACGTGGTGGCCGAGTTGGTTAGACCTTAGACTTAAAAAATCACTTAGATCCCCTTTTAATCTAAAAGTGTGTGTACATTTGTTTAGCAACAACACTATAGTGCCTCGGAGAGAACGATAAGCTGTCGGTCCCAGTTTCACTATACCAACTTGTGAAACTGTTTATAGATGGTTTTTTTGAGGGGCATTTAACTATATATATATAGAAATTAAATCACGTCTTTTTTTATTATTTCAATAAAATTACTTTTGTCGGAATTTTAGCTACAAATACTAATTTTTATCAAATTAAATTGTGAATGAAGTAAATCAGAATGAGTAACTAATTAAGATTAAACTTTGCTTTTACAGTATGGTATTTAGATTTATTTTATCAATTATCATTCACGAGAATTTTCCACTTAAACAAGTGGAAAATTCTACCGACTACCGAAATTCAAATTGCATGATAATTATTGTCATCTTCATAAGGACGATATTTAGTCGTTATAAATTCAAATTGAGTTTATCCAAACATCGCAACGAGCTAGCCTTGTTCGGTGTATACTTATACCATAGGCTACGACGAGTTGGGATTAAAAACCCTTTTGCGCCGTCTAGACGGTCTCAGGCCCCATAAGGCACCCGTTATGATACGAGTATATACTCGTATACAGACGGACCAAGTTAACTATGAAGTGTCGAAAATCGGAAGGGAGTTATGTTGAAAAGTCAATTGTCAGTGTTAAATATGCCGAAAGCTATAAAAAGTGATGCTCGGAAGGTGAAATCATTTTTAAAGAAGATGTTTGACAGCAGTCTCCAATCATTCCATTTCATAACGACGGCAGCGACACCTTCCAGTTCAAAGTTAAGTCGGTGGAACGAAATATTATTTTAATTTTTTTTTTGATTTTCTATGTCAATTTTATTGTCCTGGCTGACTGACTTTTATAAATATTTTAACATGTAACTTTGTCTATACCTGGTGTAGCAGACCTAAAAAGCTCATGATTTGGCAAAATGCTGCGGTTACGAAATTGGCGACACCAATAACCATCGAAACTACTGTGTGCTAAGGATATGAAATTTGGACTTAGTTAATTTGTTTTCGATTTGTGTTGTAGGACTAAAGAAGGGATTTAAAAATCGAATCCCAAGAGGGTGGAAAGGAAGATTTTTTTTTTTTTTTTTTAAGTTAATAACATATCGAAAGGTACTAAGTACATACACCTGAAATTTGGAACGGCGCGGCGGGTGCTACAACCTTTTAAAATTTTATATGTAAACATATACGAGTAAAACTAATAGACATGTGTTTCACAGATAATTTTAATTTTGAAAGGGGAAGATCAATTTAAGCCATTGTATTTTTATAATTGTTTCTGGTGCACATAGAACAAGCCTAGAGCTTAGTTTGTGACCAGGGTAATATGTGTAAAATATTCTACTTATTATTATTGTTATTGAATTTTGTACACCGTAACATAATTATATTTTATACTAATATTAAATAATAAAAATTAAATTACATTATTATATTTAGGTGCCGCGCAGGTGCCGAGAACTGCAGCCGCATTGCCTCTTTGAATTTCCAGCCCTATTTATTCAAAATACTTTATTGCACAAAATTACAAAATAAAATTGTACATAGGCGAACTTAATGCCTAAGGTATTTTCTACCAGCTAACCTTTGAGAGAATGTAAGATTATGCCTAGGGTGCAACAGCAAATAAAATTAAAAAGACATATATACGTGGTGGCCGAGTTGGTTAGACCTTGGACTTAAAAACACTAATGTCCCTGGTTCAAATCCCGGTGTGTATCAATGAGTTTTGATTTTTAAAAAAATATATACATTTGTTTGACAACACCACTATAGTGCCTCGGAGAGCATGTTAAGCTGTTGGTCCCGGTTTCACTATACCAGCATGTGAAACTGTTTATAGATGGGTTATTTAGTCTATTCAAAACATCGCAAAGAGCTAGCCACTTGTTCGGTGTAGACTCATACCATCGGGTACGATGAGGTGGGATTAAAAACCCCTCCGCTGGGTACCCTGGGGCCGTCTAGGCGTACTCGGGCGCTGTAAGGCACCCGTGATGATATGTATGTATGTATTAAAAAGACAGCGAATAGTATATAAACTACTTAATAATTACATGTAAATACTTATGCGTTGTTTACCCTATGCGTTGGAAATAGTAGGCTCTAGCATGGCGGTCACCTGAATTATCTATTAATAATTTTCCCAATAATTGAGAAAATGCCGAAGCATCAAGTGGCCAGGAGCCTAAAGTTTTCACGTTTAAAGGCTAGAAATTCAAAGTGGTCTGTGAGCTGAAAATATTTATATGGAAATATTCTAAATCTGTGGCCCCAGCTCACCTCTGTTTCCCAAATAAATATAATATATTAAAGAAATATATATATAATAGCTGTACAAATAAATATAATATAGAATGTTTAATGTAGAATAGGTTTTACACTAAATAAACAACTCTTGAGATTACCTCTAATTTATAGCAGGCGAAGCTGCGGGCAATAGTTATATACTAGTTTTATTATAAAAAGACATAATATGACACAACTAAATAACTTTTTTTTTCTACTAGAGGCAGGTGGGTTATGAAATTTATCTTTGTCGTAGGCCGTATTTTTTTTATGAAAGCTATAAAAAGGAGAGCACAGATTCTGTGTGACCTCTTTAATTAACACTGTATTATGCATGGCTTTTGCAAAGAAGAGGGATAAGTCCAAGTTTCATTAAGTTTACTTTCTGTCAATTAATTATGTGTACAAAACAGTTCCGGTTTCGTCCACCGTCTATACAGATACGAAAACCGTTAAATGACCTAACCATGCTTCGATTTTAGCCTGTGGGTTCAGCGGTTTTCAGGAGACTGCTGCGTCGATTTCTTGGTAGGTTTCATCAGCCCGTTACGGAACAGTCGGTTTTGATGATTGCGCAGCGGGGATACTAAAATAGATTCGTAATGCAAATTCGTCAATTCGTAACCGCATCATTTAGCCTGCATAATGGGAGCAATCAATGATGCTAAATAAATAGCAACGCATTGATCGACTCCATTCATTGACTTTGTAGGGCTGCTTACCCT
Organism: Monopis laevigella; assembly: GCA_947458855.1. Lineage (NCBI taxonomy): Eukaryota > Metazoa > Arthropoda > Insecta > Lepidoptera > Tineidae > Monopis > Monopis laevigella. The sequence goes on from OX381581.1 coordinate 17,996,551, forward strand.
CAATTAGATACAAAGCTAGCCATGATCTTCATTTAACATTTGGCTCCAAAATATTTTCGATTATTATGCCTATTGAGGATTTTTTTCTGTCTAAACTATTAAACTATTTCGATAACATTTGCAACAAAACAAGCAGGCATTTTGGTATCTAAAGAAAATAATACGTTATTAAAAATCCTAAAAAACTGAAACCTAAAACAAGTCATTCGATTATGCTATACACTCTCAAAGGTTAGCTGGTAGAAAATGCCTAAGGCATTAAGTTTGCCTATGAACAATTTTATTTTGTAATTTTGTGCAATAAAGTATTTTAAATAAATAAAACGGAGTGTCAAAACCGGTCGAAGCAAAAACACTTGTAAATGCTTGTAAATCGTAAACGTGCAAACGATATTGGGTGATTGTGAATGCTACGCTCGTCGCGCCGCGGCTGCCAACTACTCATATCTGCCCAACTTCTGCCTGACTACAGCTTGACACGCACACAAACTATTTTATTACTGTGGTTTATACTCAACAATAACGTTTGAGTTACACCAAAATAAACTCTCTATAAATATAACGATTAAATTTCAAAATGGCGTCAAATGTGTTTTTTTGAAAGTCGAATTCGACGCCATTTTTAACTTTAATCGTTATAATTACTTTAGCGGACACTTTGGTGCAACCCAGCCTTAGTATACCATAGACATGCAAAGACATAGAATCACAATATGTGTCATTCGATGAATAATCGCCTTCGAATAGTATAGAGAGATATATTATTTGATCAATAAATTTAATGTTTGTTATTTTTAACTTTTTTTATTGGAGTAATGTGACTTTGTATCCACACGATGGTAAGTAGTATTACAAAGTCCATGAATGGGGTCGATCAATACATTGATGTTTAACAACATTGATCGTTCTGACTATGCTGGATAAATTATGTGGTTTCCTGTGTGGCCAGGCAAACGTATTTCTCATAGTAATCCAATTTTTGACAAATAAAAAAAAAATGCAGTTTATAAATTACGGTAAGAATGAGCAATATCTTCTTTCTCACACCCATATATTTTGTTTAACAAATCATTATTTTCTGAAAGTTATAATAAATTATAATCAGTCTCCCTAGTGTTAAAGTTATAATTTAATTAGCACTGAAACCTTAATGACCTCGCTGCTTTATCGTCCACCGTCCGTTACGCAACCGCACCCTAAAAGGAGACTCACCTTGGCAATAATCTCTAATACAAAAATAGGTAATGTAGTATTTGGAACACGACTCTATGGTATGACCCTATATTAGAAGCAAGGTTTGAGGTCCAAGTGTAAAAGTCAATTAGTAATTCTACATGCAATTCATAAGTCATTATTGTTTTATCTAAAATAATATACTATTATAAACTAATATTAATTTTAATGCTTGAATGAATTAGTAAATGATATAAAAACTTATTTTTTACATTTAAAAATTATAAATACGAACTAATAAATACTAAAGACTACCAATAATATCATCTAAATATTATTCATTAAATTAGTTACGTTCACGTCACTTCAAGATCCTCCGGTGCTGCAGCTTTGCTTGCTCAAAATAAAAAACATGACAAATACAAGATACATAGCCCCTCTTACGATTTCTTAGCGTTTTCGGTGGAGACTCTGGGACCATGGTCTCCAGATGCAAAAAAAAATGGTTTTAATCTAGGTAAACTTTTAATTGACGCATCTGGAGACCATCGAGCAAGATCATATTTTTTCCAAAGGATATCGCTGGAAATACAGAGGGGTAATGCTCTAAGTATTTTGGGCACATCGGCTTCGGAGGATCTTAAAGAAATTTTTCGCTTATAATTTTAAAATATCATATTAGGATTAACTTGTATACAGGATGATGATTTATTTAATAGAAAAATAAATTACTCTTATACAAATACGTATTTTATTAAATTAGATATTACAATCTTTTTAGTGTAAATATCTGTCAAACTTGGTGAGTAAGTTTTGGACCATGGATATAGCATAGTTAAACATAAACTAAATTCTTTTTCTAACTAGCGTACTCCGATTACAATCCGAAGTATTATTTCGTAACTAAGTAATTAAATCAAACAAACAACAAGACCTACACAATAAAGAAAATACTTATAATAATTGCAATAAAACACAAATTAATTCAAAAACCAATTTGTTTCCGAGAAATACGCGCCAAGGTCCCAATGCTCTGTGGACAAATTAATCCGCCGCCCTATTCAAGTTACCATTTAGTCTCGCAAGAGCAGATGTCCCAAACAATGTCCCGAGCCCAGTATTTCAACTCAAGAGCTTAATTCCGAATTAAACGTCAACATCGATCGAGAAGTCGACAGTCAGAGAAGTTAAAGCATCGCCTGGGGCGTCGGTACCTAAGTGGGTGATGAATTGTTGATGCAAGCAGGTGGAGGCTCCTATCAAATATGTAACCGGCTTCTCGCCTCCGACAGCCAACTTGGCCGTCATTTCACTTCTGGAAATAGAAAACATCGACTTGGTCGAAGCAATGTAAAGCTAGGCTGTCATATCTGGGGAGTTTCGGCTGCAATCTTGTTCTCAATTGTAGTAAAAGCTTTGGCACAGATTTGTTCTATTTTCGTTGAATTTGCTCGGTTTAACTGTTGTTTTTTTATCAAACTGCAGTTTAGTAAAAAGGGCGAAATGGCACCACGCGAAAAACATATATTAAGAGATCAATGAATTTTAGAGTTGTTTAAGTTTCATCAAGTAAAGAACAAATTTTATCAAAAGCCTTACTTCAGTCCACTTTATAATTTAGGCTTTCTGGTTCTTTCTATAAGAAATGGGTTTCCAGAAATTAAAATCGAGTTTTATATTAATTGAAAATTGGGCGTGATTTTAATTAGACGTAAATTATCACCAAATGTAGTTAAATAAACAAACGCAATCACATATAAATAAATATAACATAATATAGAGCGTAAACAAGGCTAATCGACTTCTCAGGGGCCTTTTCTACAGGGGTCTTATTCTACTAAATGATTTGGATATAAACTGGATATCAAAGGTAACGAAAAGAGTTTTTTATAAGACGGATGGGCCCACAAAAAAACTTTAACATATATGTTTAAATTATATGTTATTTTAAACTCTAAACTATGTATCTTGATCAGTGTAAATATATTTTAGGGCCATTATTCATAGGGCTCCTTTTGACATATTTTGTATTGGAATTTTAACTGTGATGTGCCGTTGATATAGAATAGATTTAGTAGAATGACCCAGGCAGTTTAAAAAAAAAAACACGAGGAAATGCTGCCAGCATATTGGGGCCCATGCTATGCAACAGTGATTTTTATGATTGTTCAATATGTGTTAGTCTCTCAGGGTAATAAATAAATGCAAATTTGTCCTAATTTTTATATTATAATTATTTTACAGTTCTCAATTTATATTACCATTTTAGTTTCTTATAGGATTTCATATACCTATTGGTATCACATTAAACCTTACCGGGTTCATCAGTTTTCGGGAGCCTACAGCATTTCAGAGTCCGGTTACGAAACAGGCAGTTCATTCGACTATAAAGCAGCTCAAAACTAAAGTACGACGGCGACATAAACGAATTTGCATTTTGAGATATCAATATTATTAAAAAAGTATTATTAATTTTTTTTTTATTTTTGATTTCGATAAAAAATACCAATCACAGAAAAAATAATAAATAATCGTACAATGACCGACAAACATATTATTTTAAGTCTGCGACGAACACTATACTCGATGTATTCTTCCAGTAATACTCGATGCGAAAGCTCTTTTTGTATGGAGAACACAGACTTCACGATTACAACTTAATAGCCTTCCTTTGTTTTATAGTAAAATTAACTTCCCGTTTTTTAACCGCACCTCGAAAGCTGACTGGTAGACGATATCTCTACCACGATATCCTACCTCAATAATAAATCTATGCAAAAGTCTCGCTTATCCTTTATAATATTATTATTAATATTAATCCACCAGTTAAAAAGTGATATATATTATTATGTCATCACGGGTGCCTTACGGCGCCCGTGACCGCCTAGACGGCCTCTGGGTCCGTAGTAGAATAATAATACATAACTAAATAGTAATGGATGAAAAACTTAGCTAAAAGCATTAACAAAATTCATTATTACCTAGTCAGATAAATGATTTCAATAACCTTTTGAATAACGACTGTATTTTAAAGGTACAATTCCAAGTCATACTAGAAAGAAAATAAAAAGATCAGTTTTCATTTTGAGATCGAAGTAAATGTCGTTCTATCTATAGAATTAGCTCATAAATTCTCGTGCAGAGAAATAGGTCAGTTCCATCAATCTTTCATTTAATTTGCTTGTCGTGAAGTTTACATGGCCGCGTATATGGCCGGTCACTCTTGTATGGCTATTTGAAGCCAGTAGTTATTGTGAATGACCCTGATTTATTGTTCTGGTAAGTAATTGATTAGTTTCTCTCTTGAATTTGATGTTGAAACTATCGAGGGATAGTGTAGGGGCTTGTTTACTTATCCGAGGGTGTAGTGTCAGAATTGTTATTATATATTTTATGATACTTTTTAAGACACTTAAAAACCGTCGTTAATGACTTAAATATTGTAATTTACACGTAATTAAACGATACGATACGATAAAGTAAAACAAAAACATGAAAATACACCTTATCGAGACAATCCTTAATGGTTGAGGATTCGAGGTAGGAGAACAGCAGGGTTCTTTGCCTACTCTACTCCTTGTTGTACGAACCTGACTCTCCCACATACCTCAAGGATAGTTTTACATCCCTCGGCTCGCATCATGACAGAATTCTTCATTCTGCCTTTAACTAGTCTCAAAATCTATTTCAATTGCCGCTGCAAGACTATGGAATGATATACCGGTGGAAATTAGACAAGCTCTGAACAGAGGTATCTATCCAGGGGTACTGGTGTATAAATATTTTCTGAATGTGTGTTCTACTTTTTTTTTTTTTTTTTGGACTCTTTTACTCTCTCATATGTATTGCTATATTGTGCCGTTACTGTAATATTTACTATTTTATTATTATGTATGCAAATAAGAAATATTTAAGAAATGTTTAAGAAATATTATACATACATACTAAAACTACATAAGTTTTAGTATGTTTGTATAATATTTCTTTACTACATTAAAAAATATATTGTACTGCACCTATTTTACCTACTGCTTAATTTGTCCCAAAGGTTGGATTGGTAGCTTAGTAAACTGGAAAATTTAGTACATGGGCCTTTATACTAAACTTGTGCAATAGTTTTTTTTGAATAAATAAATAAAAATATTAAATTAGTTTATATTTAAGAGCAATGGAGTATTTGTAAAAGTCTCTATTCTCTCCCCTTCTGTATCTTCAGAACACCTATCTTCAGAGTCTACCTCTGAAACCCTCCCTCAATATTATCAGTGGTAAAATGCGCTCAGATTTAAGTCACAGGGATTACATTGGGAGCATTAACAATACAGCTTCCAAAAACTGGGGGATCCTGAATAAGGTGCAATGGTTCTTTACGCCAAACTTACGTTTGATGCTTTATAAAGCTAGATTTGGCCATGCGTGGAATACTGTTCGCACCTTTGCGATGAATCCGCCAAATACTTAATGCTCTCGATGTACTCTAAAGTCTGTGAGAATTATTGGTGATGATGAAGTCTCTAATAAACTCCAATCTCTACAGCATAGAGGACGTGACTTCTTTGAGTTTTAAATTGTGGAGTTGAGTGAGTGAGTTAATTTGAGTTAAATTGTCCCACTTAACTAAACTTTCGCTCCCGTATCCACAATAATCCACATGTAGTCGGATATATTCCTTCGAGGAGTAATTCAATTTACAAAACGTTTATATATCGTACAATAAAAAGTGGAATGCTCTCTTACCTATAATCCTGGATTCTTCGAACGATCCGTAAATTTGCAACCTAAAAAGCAGACTTAGTAGATTCCGCCAGCGACGCATCGATTCTGGTTGGTGGCGCCTATTCATGGACTGCATAATCTTCTTGCTATTTCAGAGTTTTGCAGTGACATATCATGCTACTATAAATTTATATTATAAACGTACGCAAACATTTCCCCGTTTAGTAATGATAATTTTACTCTATTCTTATAAACAGTTAATCGGTAATAATTAATCAGAAACTTAGTATGGTGTACATATGTTTATGTATATTTAGAGCTGAGTTGCACTAAATTGTCCCTTAAAGTAATTGTAACGATTAAAGTTAAAAATGGCGTCGAAGAGAGTTTATTTTGGTGCAACTCAGCCTACCTATTGTATACAATGACGGATTATATACATTTCCGTTAACATATACAACATTGATGATATTAAATCTATTTATATTTTACAAAACAGCATATTTCAGTCTGTCAAAGGTTAGCGGGCAGAAAATGGCTAATGCTCGCCATGTGCAATTACAATTATGTGCAATAATAAAATTAAAGTATTTTATTAAAGTTTATTTATTTAATTAAATTTTTTATTCTTCAAGGGTTAGAAAATAAAATTTTTAAAAAGTAATTTTGAAAGCATTATGAATCAGTAAGGTATCGATTGAGGTGTTTGTCGCTACATTGTCATCGGTACCGCAGCCAACTACCCCACATTTAAAAATAAAAAAAAACTGATTCCGTTGAGACCCTCCAATTTAGTGTATTTATAATTACTATGAAACTGTGATGAAATAAACAAAACATGACATGAGTTCTTATAGCCCACAGATAGTCGCATATTTGGCCCACTATAAACAGTAACTAACAATCACAAAACTTTAATAAAATACTCTGTTAAGTATTAGAAAATAAATTTGAAAATAGCGTCGAATGTATGTACCAGCTATCACTCATTAATTTAATTATTTTATTTTTATCTCAATTACGGATATTATATACCTATATTTATTTTAACTTTAATGTGATATATTTTCGATAATTATTTTAATATATATATAATTTAATTAAGTGGTAACTAACCTCATAGCAAGTCCTAATGACATAATAGACGCAATTCGCAGTTTTCCTAATGTTTCCGCCGGTGGTCTTGATGGTATTAGACCACAAATATTAAAAGACTTAACTTCTTTTTCGGCAGGTGTTGCAGGTACTAAGCTAGTTGATCATCTGTGCGGCCTGACAAATATGATGTTTTCAGGTTCAGTAAATAACGATTTTTTAAAATATTTGTATGGTGCTTCACTCTGTGCTTTAAAGAAAAAGGATGGCGGTATTCGACCTATTGCTGTAGGAAATGTATTTAGAAGAATTGCTTCTAAAATCGCTTGCAAAAGTATTTCTCAGTTAATTGGTCCTGAATTATCTCCAATTCAATTAGGTTTCGCAGTTCCTAATGGATGTGAAGCTGCTGTCCATGCTTCAAGACAATTTATTCATTCAAAACATATTACCCCTAAAGTCTTACTTAAAATTGATTATAAAAATGCCTTTAACACTATAGAAAGAGATACTATGCTTAATGAAATACACGAATAAATGTCCAAAAATATTTGCCTATATGTGGCAGTGTTATCACACGCCTTCATCTCTTTTTTTCGGAAATAAAATTATTGGTTCTGAAATTGGCTGTCAACAAGGAGACCCTATGGGTCCTGCTGCTTTCTCACTTACTATCCAACCTTTAATTAATAGCTTGTTATCCGAATTTAATGTCTTCTATTTAGATGATGGTACTTTAGGAGGCGATCCTTCTATCGTTCTTTCAGATTTTTCCAATATTATTTCAAAATCTAAGCAATTTGGTTTGGAAGTAAATAATAACAAATGTGAGTTGTTTTTTACATCAGAAATAAATGATGATATAGTTTATGCGTTCGATAAAATTGCCCCTGGAATAAAAATAATGAATAAAGAAAAAAATACTTTACTAGGTTCACCCCTTGTCGATGAAGGAATCACTACAGTTTTAATAAATAAACTAGATACATTAAAACTAGCAACTTCCAAATTAGTAGATATAGATCCACATATATCTTTCTTTTTGTTATCAAATTGTCTTTCCTCCCCAAGGTGTATGTATACTTTACGCACGACTCCTTGTTGGAATTCACCTATTCTTAATGATTTTGATAATCAAATAAAATTAAGCCTTGAATCAATTTTTAATATTAAAATTAGCACTGAGCAGTTTAATCAGGCTAGCCTACCAATTAGACTTAGCGGTTTAGGTATTAAAAAAAGTCACTAACTCATCAATTTCTGCTTATTTGAGTTCTCTTTCTAGCACAAAACCACTTTGTGCTGCAATTTTATCAAAGACAACCACTGATAAAAATATTTTTCATAGAGAATTAGAAGCTATTGATAGCTGGAAAATAATGTCTTCCATTGATGAACTTCCTACTTGTATGTCTCAAAAAGAATTAGATAAACCTATATTTGAGAAAATTTTTAATAATATCCCCAGACATTGCATAAAAGTTGAAGCCCGACTAGCTGCAAGTTGCAAAAGCGAGTCTGGCGCCTGGCTGCGTGCTATTCCCTCTCCATATACAGGCACGCTACTGGACGCTAGTTCTATTCGTATAGCAGCTGCTTTGCGCCTGGGTTGCGATATTTATGAGTCCCATATTTGTGTTTGTGGGAATACAGTAGACTCACAAGGCCATCATGGCTTGTCTTGCCAAAAAAGCGCTGGTCGTTTTTCCAGACATCAAAATATCAACAACATTATCTGTCAATCATTAGCAAAAGTACATATTCCGTCCGTTCTTGAACCATTAGGTCTACAAAGATCAGACGGTAAAAGACCAGACGGAATGAGCGTTATACCATATAAATGTGGACGTGCTTTGGTCTGGGATGCAACTTGTTCGGATACGCTTTGTCAAAGTCACGTCACTTCTTGTTCAAAGCGTGTCGGTGCCGCGGCCGAGCAAGCAGGCAAGATTAAACGTAACAAGTATGCAGAGCTCCTGAACTCATACCTGTTTTTGGCATTTTCGGTTGAGACGATGGGCCCATGGTCCGAGGACGCTAGTGAATTTATCCACGATTTAGGAAAAAAAATCAAAATTGCTACTGGAGATCCTCTGAGCAAAGAGTACCTTGTTCAGAGGATCAGCATTGCGATCCAGCGTGGTAATGCAGCTAGTGTCCTTGGTACACTGCGCCCATCGTCTAACATTCAAATTTTTTATTATTAATTTGTAGGTATTATATATAGATTTTTTTTCTTTATTGATTGTATTTATTTGAATAATAAATAGGATATTTGTTATATAAGTAAATATATATTATTAAAATTAAGTGGTTAATTAGGTGCTATATCCTATAAAAATATGATCCAAAAATAATAATTTTTAATCTTTTTTGGGATAGTTTAATCCTGTGTGTAAACTCTTAAGATCACTATGAATGTTTATTTTATAAAATTAGTACACTTTTGCACAATAATATTCCATAAAATTAAATATAAATAATTTAAAAATAGATGTATGATTATGAAAGCAATATGAAGCAGTAAGCAGGAGGTTTGCCAGCGGCTTAAAGCTCATGTCCTAGAAACGTGCACCTGCTGTCACATCCAGCCGCTACATTGTTATCTGTGTTGCAGCCAACTACCCAACTACCCTATATTTATATTTTAAATCGTTCTGACTCTTTAATTCTGATGTGCATCATGTAATGATTAATATGAAACTGTGATGAAATAAACAAAACCTGACAAGAGTTCTTATGGTCACATATTTGGCTTACTATAAACAGTAACTAACAATCCCAAAACATTAACAAAATACTCTGTTAAGTATTAGAAAATAAATTTAAAAATAGAAGTATGATTATGAAAGCAATATGAAGCAGTTAGCAGGAGGTTTGCCAGCGGCTTAAAGCTCATGTCCTAGAAACGTGCACCTGCTGTCACATCCAGCCGCTACATTGTTATCTGTGTTGCAGCCAACTACCCTACATTTATATTTAAAAAAAAAACGTTCTGACTCTTTAATTCTGATGTGCATCATGTAATAATTAATATGAAACTGTGATGAAATAAACAAAACCTGACAAGAGTTCTTATGGTCACACATTTGGTTTACTATAAACAGTAACTAACAATCCCAAAACTTTAACAAAATACTCTGTTAAGTATTAGAAAATAAATTTAAAAATAGAAGTATGATTATGAAAGCAATATGAAGCAGTGAGCAGGAGGTTTGCCAGCGGCTTAAGGCTCATGTCCTAGAAACGTGCACCTGCTGTCACATCCAGACGCACCAACTACCCTACATTTATATACTCTTACCTCTGTCCTCTATATACATCTAAGGTACTGTGTGAAACTTTGTGACAGCCTAATGTTTGTTTAGGAATTTATAAAGAAATATTATTGCTGTGAGGTTTTTGAGAACAAGTAAAGATCCCTAAAACTACACCAAATCTGGTTGTTAATGTTTTTAGAATTTGTCGGCTTGCTCCGCTCGCAAAATGTAGGGGTTTAAAGGCTTAAATCCGGAAAAATTTTAAAAAGGTTTAAAAAACTTGCCCCTTATAAAACTAAACTAAAGTCTGATTGTTAAGATAACTAAAGTCTGATTTGTTAAGGTAACTAAAGTCTGATTGTTAAGATAACTAAAGTCAGATTATTAAGATAATTAAAGTGAACTATTTTTCTTTATTAAACACTTTATTGAACTTTGACAGCTCCTTACTAAATGTTTTAGTCATTATATTGGTCAAAAATGTAGGGGTTTAAAGGCTAAAATCCGGAAAATAAAAAAAAAATTGTCCTAAAAATGTTCATTATACTGAATTTGTATTTTCTAAAAAGGTGTACCTACTCGTCACTTAAATTTGGCTAACCTAACAAACACCCAGTATTTTTTATATTTTTTTTTTTAATTGGAGCACGGCATTTGGTTTGTGTCTACCTCACAGCGACCTGGTGGTGAGCAGACCTACAAATTCCTTAAATGGGGCCGATCAATAACTGTTCTTAAACAAAATTTATCGCTCCCACTATGCCGGCTAAATGCAGGCAGATGGCGACAAAATGCATTACGAGTACATTTTATTATCGTCGATTCAGCCCATTTCGTAACCGCACCTTGAAAGGAGGCTAACACCTCGACAAGAAATCGATGCAGTAGTCTTCTAAAAACCGGTGAACCCACAGACTAAAACCGTAATATGACTAGGTCACTTGACGGTTTTTGCATCTGTGATGCCATCATTAAACATTGATATTAAATCGGCTGCCAGCATTAGAAACCCTCAAATCGACAACACAAATAGTACTCAAATCAACTGTAGTAAGGTCGCTTATGCAACGGTTTTAGATTTACGTAACGAAACCAGCGGCCACATTCTGTATCTTAAAACGTGAGCGTTAGATTGTTAAAATAACGGAATTCGTTATTTTAACAATCTAACGCTCACGTTATAAGAAACAGAATGTAGCCGCTGTCAGTCGGCCTAACGAATTTAATTTTTATATATGTATATATCTATGTTATATCTGTCCATCTTTCTACATACTCGTTATACTCATTCATACTCGTTAACCTTGTTACCAACATACTCCCGGTTTTCGAATATCAAAGAATCTTGACGAATGCTTCCGATAATGAGTGTGGACATAGACACATAACATTAATCAGACCATCATTAAACATTGATATTAAATCGGCTGCCAGCATTAGAAACCCTCAAATTGACAACACAAATAGTACTCAAATCAACTGTAATAAAGTCGCTTATGCAACGGTTTTAGATTTACGTATATAAATTCAGGAGGTTGTTTTGGGGTGATGAGAGAAAATTTGCTTTTAAGTGCGGGGGTTTAGGGTCGACATTCATTGAACTGCGGCTTGGGGGGCAATTCCCGAAACACTTCAAGTTCATTTTTATTTCAAATGTTTGAATCGTTTGAAAATTAGAATTCTTTAGTTTTTTTTTTGACGTCCGCTAAGTAAATAGCTATAAATCTTTGGACTATTCCAAAGGGCAAATTGCGTAACATAACACTAATTCTGTTATTTTTTTATTTATTAAAGCATGGCATGTATACATGTACAAATTCCATAAACAGAATCTATCAATACATTATTGTTTAACAGCATTAATCGCCCGCACTATGCCGGCAAAATGATGTATTTACGAAACGGGCGGCAATAGAGAAGAATTTGCATTAGTCTACTTTAATATCGCTGCTTTATTGTCAAATAAACCGCCTGATTCGCAACCACTTCCTTAAAGGAGACTACCATCTCGACGAGAATCTATAAAGTAGTCTCCTGAAAATTATTGTCCTATTACTCCCGATTATAGTTTGAAGTGTTTTAGATAAGATTACCTAATAAGTTTTTATTTTTTCGTAATTATTACTTATTACTACCTACATATAAAAATAATATAAAGATAACATATATTTCCCTGGTCACAAACTAAGTTCTAGGCTTGTACTATGTGTAACAAAAACAACAATACTATATACTAATATAGTAAACACCCAGACTATGACAAGAACCCACAACCTCCGGATACAACACTAAAGAGGCAACTACTTGTCCACGATCGCCAATATACCTATTATTGATCCTGTTTTGTCCAGGTTGAAGATGTTACAAATAACTACGATATACAGAGTGAATTATTGGGTCAAGTAGGCCTTAAATTTTCATGGATAAATCCAAAAAAAACAAGGAATACCAATAAAATGATTATAGGAGCCTCGGGCCGATATTGATAAAATCATGGTGTTATTCATAAAATCTTATTGAGTCCTTCAAGAATACTTTAGTTATGGACGGTTTTGTCTCTTTTATACATATTCATTTTCGTTGCCAAAAAATCGAGACAAAACTGTATTTATAACGGGATGTTAATTTAAATAGAGCTAAAAAGTCATGTTAATTCAACGTGGGTTCGATTCCCACTTATGGCAAAAAAATATTAGTATGTACATCTTTCTGCACAGTTTGACATGGTCTGGGTGTTTATAAAATATAATATGTATTATTTCGTTGTTCGTGATACACCTAGTAGGTACAAACCTAGAGCTTAGTTTTTGACCAGAGTTAAGAGATACTAGTTTGTGTAAATTGCCCTACATATTATTATTATCTACTGTTATGTATACATGTGAATGTACTATTGTTTCTGTTTTTTTTTTAATTCATTTACTACGCTCGCACTCATTAAATCTACATATGGAAAAGAGATAAATAACTACTTTTTGTTTCTTTTTATTTTCAAACATATGTTACCTCCATGTTCTGCTCTTACTTTTTCATTGGTTCTAATAATTTGGGATTGTATGGCTAGCGGCCATCTTTTGTTTATGAGATATGCACGCACCCTGTATATAGCTGGTAGATATATTATTTTTATTACGTACATACTTCTACAGGGTGAATTTGAAAGGTTGTTGTTATGTATACATAGGCTTATATAAGTCTCTACTGATCAAATCGAACATCTTTTCCTATGTTACCATGCAGTTTATATGGAGAAAGCATTATTTTTTCATTTGCGACACATAGTTCCATAGGAAAAGTTTGATTTAAATAAATATTTATTTCCTTTTACTTAAAATTAAAAACATTCTTTAGGGTGCACACCTTTTAGGTACATAAGCACCTGTGTTAGGTGGCCCGCTCTTCATAAATATTATTAACTTAACAATAAACAATGAGAAACAGTTATATCTAAATAAATCTTAAAACTTAACAAAAAGGTAACACTTTAACAAAGTTAACCTGGCTATAAGTATTTTATATTTTAAAGTAAGTAAGAGTTATGGACTATGCCATTATAAAATAAAAATAAAAAACTTTAATGACTTACAAATCAATCAAAAGGTAGCAGTATGCAAAAGTAAACAAAACTTGGAATGTTAATCAGTAGAACCTCATATTAACCCAAAGCACAACCTTTCTAACCAACCTTTCTTTTTAAACAGTTCCTTAAACATTAAAGGTCATATTTCTATACAGAATAGTTGTATAAACAATAAAAACAACTATAAATAACAAAAATAAAACTTTATTTTTTAGTATTAAATAACGAAATCTAGCTTTCCCAGTTTACTTTCAATAGAGATGAATGTCTATCGTTACGAGAATTGTCGCCGCCTGAAGGCTCGAGGGGCGCCGGTCAACGCCCCCTGCCCCTGCCCCCAGCCCCGGCCCCGGCCCCTGCCTTCTGCCCCTGCCCCTGCAGACCCGGCTTCCTGATTCTCTCGTAAAACCTATGTTTGAAAGAAATAATCGCGGCAATAGAAAACTACTAATCATTTATTAAGTATACGTTTATTTTAAACATATTAGATTGTTGAAATATTTTATTTATATAGTTGCAATTCTCTATGAGATATATAATAATTTGTTATTTTATATCCTTATACTTTTTTTTACTGTTCGTTAATTTTTCATTATTATTTTTTTTAAAAAAGACCGCTAGACGACCTCTGGTTATCCAGCGGAGGGGTTTTTAATCCGACCTCGTCGTAGCCAATGGTATGAGTCTATACCGAACAAATGGCTAGCTCGTCGCGATGTTTGGATAGACTCAATAACCCATCTGTATACAGTTTCACAAGGTGCATTAGTGAAACTGGGACCGACAGCTTAAAGTACTCTCGAGGCACTATAGTGGTGTTGTTAAACAAATGTACATACATTTTTAGATTGAAAACTCAAGTGTATTTAAGTCTAAGGTTTAACCAAGTCGGCCACCACGTAGGCAATAGAAAACTTTATATATCTTTTTTTAAATAATAGAGCTCAATTTGAAATGAAGCTAAATTTTTAATTAAGAGGGTAACTCTTATTCATAAATCACTTTATTGAGCGTTTTAGTTAAAATGGTGTCTTTTTTTCTGTCAAAGGAGATTTTCAATGGTAAGAAAGGGACCAAAAACCCATTTTTCACTGCAAAGTTTTTATAAATTAGAGGATTCATATAATAATAATAAATATATAAAGTTGGAATGCTGTTCCTGTTTGCATTTGATATACCAATTCTAGAGGAAGGCTACGACCCTTATAAGGAACTGAGGGAAAATTAAACGGCGGGCATAACCGAGGTGCGCATGATCAGATCTGGGGGGCTTTTCTCGCGCTTTCGACATGCATGTCGCCTCGATGTGTTCGAATGGAAATTACAGTTTTCTATGTAGATCTTTCATTTCGCACGCGAATATATCAAACAAACACGAAAGTTGAAAGCGCGAGAATTAGGGGTCAGTACCGTAGGTAGGCTTAGGTAAATCGCAAAAAAATTAACGTATGAAAAATATATCAAAACCAATATTTTAAAATTTAATTTTGCCTTATTGGGAGTCGATCACCCTCGTTACCACACCGCAATTATACCTATGACGTCAATACAAATAACACATTTTCCGAATTCATCAAATCAAATCCGACGTCACCAATCCTCATTGACAAATAAACAGTGGTAAACAAAATGAAAAAATAATTTTATATACTTACAGGATGAATTCGGGCTAATATGTGGTCTTACTGATCAAATTAAAAAACTTTTCCCATGCAACCATGTGTCGCAAATGAAAAAAATGTTTGGTTTCCCCATACAAATTGATCATTTTAACATTAGTAGTTTGAATGGACAAGGCATTTTTTTTTTTCATTTGTGACACATGGTGCCATTAGAAGAGTTGCTCGATATGATCAGTAGAACCTCGTATTATCCCAAAGTACAACCTTTCAAAGTTACCAAGTATAAAGTATAAATAAAAAAATACAGCACAAAAAACCTACTAAAAAGTATCAGTGTTATTTATCTTTAAAATTAAAATCTATTGCCCTACGTTAGTCTTGTAAAACTCGAAATGTATCGAAATAGTTTATTTTAATTTGTTTTATTTGTCTCACAGGCCTATAATTGCAAGGTCCTAAGTCTGCGGTTTTAAAATAAAACTGCACCTACTTAAACAACAAACTACAGACCAAAGGTTTCACCAGAATATGTCATACAATTTTTCACATTTTTGAAATTCAGGACCGCAGTTGCGGACAGAAGACTAGTTAGATATAAAATGTAAGAATTAGATGTAAGGTAATACGGTGCACCCTGAATATCAGCGCAGCCACTGTAAGTGGTCGCTGGGTCACTCAGAAGCTGAGGGTATATTGAATATTGTTTTATTTTTACTGACTTCATAAAAGGTGGAGATTCCTTAATTCAACGCCTATGTTTTTTTTTTGGGTTAACCTCATATCTTCGTCGATTTTGAAAATTATATTTTTATATAAAAGAGTTATGCCCAATTCCACTAACTATAGGGGAGCCCGTAACAAAGTTAAGGGATAAATAATGACAGTTGATTCATAGCAAATATGTCAAAATTCTCCTTTATAGTTAGGGATCGTTGGTGAAATCGGTTATTAGTAACCTGTTGGTAATTTTCCATATTTTTTTTCTAAGCAAAACCAAAGCGAATATTGAGAGATTTTCTATGAATTTTGTGACATTTATTTATCAAACGAACATTACATTACTTACTTACTTACTCGTACAAATATAAATGTTATAAGTAATATTATAATTATTATATTATACCAAGTTTTCATTTTAGAAGTACTAATATGTATGTTCGTAATTAAGTAATTAAGCAGTAATTTATGATTTTAGACTAGGTCGACTATAAGATATTGCTATTCCTATAGCAATATCTCAACTATGTGATGACTTACGGATCAGAGACGTGGTCGCTTACTATAGGCCTCATGAAACAGCTCACAGTCACACAAAGGGCGATGCGAACGCGCTATGCTCGGCGTTTCCTTGCGAGATCGTATTCGAAACGATGAGATCCGCAAAAGGACCAAAGTAATCGACATAGCCTCCAGAATCGCCAAACTTAAGTGACAATGGGCAGGCCACATAGCTCGCTTTTTTTACCCCTATTACCCTGGCCACATATTAAGCTATATATAGGCTTGTGCATAAATAACTATACATATATATTATAATTTAAAAACAACCAGAACCAGACAATAATAAACTGTACCGAAAAAATACTAAAATTGTTTCTGTCATGAGTGGGAACCAACGACCTCCGGATTCAACGCTAAAAGCGGCACCACTATAGTAGAGTGTGCACGGAGGTATATACATATCACACGACAAGTAAAGAAACGAAAAAATTCAATCCCCCTATAGGACTCTCCAATTCCCGTTCTTATTTCAAAGCTTTAGAATTTGTTCGAATTCGCGGAATTTTGCGAAATGGCTCAGCGGCTTTGCATCAACTTTTTCTAAAAGCCGCACGGGCTTGTCCGATTAGAACAACAAGACGACTACAGATAACGCTATAAACCCCAAGTGAATGGAGACATTGAGATTATTTTCATATAGAGAGGTAGTAATTGAAGTAAAAAATCTTAAGTCAAAGTACATATCATAACGGGTGCCTTACGGCGCCAGCCTAGACGGCCCCATAGTTTTAAAATGAATCCCACCTCGTCGTAGCCGCTGGTATTATGAGTCTACATCGAACAAGTGGCTAGCTCGTTGCGATGTTTTGAATAGACCCAATAACCCATCTATGAGAATAAAAATCTTGGTATAAATAGTTTCACAAGTTGGTATAGCGTAAACCGGGACCGACAGCTTAACGTGCTCTCCGAGGCACTATAGTGGTGTTGTCAAACAAATGTACATATTTATTTTAAATTAAAAACTCATTGGTATATACCGGGATTCGAACCAGGTACCTAAGTGTTTTTAAGTCCAAGGTCTAACCAACTCGGCCACCTCGTATATATAAAGAACATACTTAAAATTCCGGTTATATCACCGCTTTGTAACTCTTAATAATGGGTAATTCAACTAAAAAGCATTTATCTATATTAAAACCTTGCATAATTCTTTGAAAGTTTCTAAAAAAAAATACATTGAAAAATGCAGGTTATCAGCCATATTGGTGACGTGCTTAATTTATAAATGGACGAAATCCCTTTAAAAAAAACATAAAAGAATAAAAATCCTGGTATTTTAATTACTTCGCCTCTAGATATTATACAATCTCATTGAAGGAAGAGGAGGAAAAATAAATACTGAGGGGAACACGTTGAACACAAATTTCGAATGCGACAGATGTAGGTATAATCATTAACATTTCTTCCTGGACTTTATTCCATTGCTTTAGAGTTAAAATTACTAAGAAAGTTAATCCAATATGTTATCTGATTGGTGAGCGACTGTACCTTTATTCCTTTGGTATAGCTAATCTCATTGAAATACGAAATACATTGAGAGTTAAATTTACAAGTTCATTTCAATTAATTTAACCGTAGATGTATTGTAAAAATCACCCAATGTTTATGTTTTTTTTATGCTTGAAATGACAATTAATAATACAATCGTCTTTCCAAAACCTAAATAACCTTTTTTAAGTTGGGACAAAAATAAAACAGATTAAATCGTGATCATATTTTTCTCTTGACAGCATTATATTTGAAACATTAAAAATATATGCAAATTATAAGATTATTAATATTACTAACTATTGGAACAATTATTAAAGGAGTGACCAAAAACAATCAAGCAGTTTTAGCATATTTTAGATTTTGACAAATGGGTGTTTTTTTTATATAAAATGTCTTTTTACATAAAACTTTTGACTAATAAGAATATTAAATGACACGTGTTTGTATGGATCTAAACAAGTGTAAAAATCAAAAATCACAAAAATTTTACCCTAAAATCATGCCACTCTGGCGCCAGACCACCACATAGTAAGTTCTCGCATAGATCTGAACACTTATGGGGCTGAGATCTGATGTGTTCGAAAACCTTTTGTTTTTTGATAAAAGTATAAATCGTAACAAACGATGAAACTTTAATTGGATACCATCACATACAATTTGTTATCAACCTAGATAAATAATAACTCTCTAAGCTAGCATTAATGATATCCAAAATTAATTTACAAACTCACACTAAAAACACAGGTAACAAATTGACTTAAAAAAAAACTTATTTAATAAAACTTTTGAATAAGAGCCTCAAGCGAGTACCCACTCATGAAATATTATCTATGCGAGGTTCATTACCATTGCAAAGTGTCGAGACTGCACGGGCGGGCACGGCATTCTGGCAGCCAGGGCGCTTTAGGCAGCCAGGGCGCTTTAGGCATCCAGGCCGCTGCGGGCGACCTCTGCACTAATGGACACCAATTATTTTTCCCACCGACTAGCAAATCCTATTTTGTTCGTTGAGAGCTTATGCATTGTGTATATTTTAAAAGCGATTAACTTTACTAATATTGTTGGTGTTGATTTAATTATGTGATCTTGTTAGTTGTGATGTTTAGCTTATAGTTGATTTAAATTGAGTGGACTTTATATGTCTATCTAAGGAAAAAAAAAATGTATATTGAATACTGGAATAAAAATTATTGCCCCTTTTGGTAGAAGAAAGGTATCTATAACATCGCTATGCCGACCGACCGGTTTCATTAAACCCATAATGACCTAGTCATGTCTCGGTTTTAGTTTGTGGGTTCACCAATTTTAGGAGACTTTTACATACAGTTATTGTTGATATGGTAGTCTTTTTTCAGTGTTCAGTTACGAAACGGGCAGTTCATTTAAAGTAGCAAACAAAGTTTTTTTTTGTGCACGGCAGGAAAGTAAGTGTCTACGAGTCTACTTTAATATCCTCGCTACTTTATCGTCAATTCAACTGCCTATTTCGTAACCCACGACCTAAGAAGGAAACTACCACCTCATGAAAAGGATGCAGTAGACTCCCAAAAACCCTGTGAAGCTTATACGAGTATGTGGACTTATACGAGGAATCTCATAAGAAACTAGGTAGGTGATTACTCGTACGAAACGGTGTGATGGCTGGCATACTTTTTACCCTCTAAAATACAAAAAGCAGTCTTTACTATCATCTAGTATTATATACTAGGACTTCTAACTTCACAGTAATATAGAGTAATTAGAAGAAAGCAAATAGATGGCGTCTGTGATAACAAGTAATGACAAATATCGTGATAGGTGACTGGAATCTGGTTGGCTCAGTGGTTGATAACCTTGCCGCGAAAGCGAGGATCGTGGATTCAAGTCTAACCCACCATGACTTTTTTTTTTAATTTCAATCTAAAATACAAACAAACATATGCATGATATATTACTAAATAAGAAAGTAAATTGGTGTACTGTCTGCGGTGTGAGCGTTATTACAAAATGCTCAAGCGAACAGTCTAGTTTATATGCAAATCATATGACAATTAAATATCATCCACCCCGATCTCATTTGGAAGGTACAAGGGAGAGTCAATTACAAGCTAAACGACCTATAATGGATTTGTCCTTTAGGGAACAATTTTAGTTACATTTATTGTTTTAATGTTATTAGCTTTCTTGTGTTAATTTTTTTTTACAGAATTTTTACTGATATTTTTTTTATTGGAGGCCAAGTTTGTTAAACTTAAAAATACGACAGCGCGGTCCAAACCCGGAACCCCGCGTATTAAAACGTTTTCAATTAATGAAAAAAAATACATTTGTTTAACTTCACAAGTTGGTATAGTGAAACCGGGACCGACAGCTTAACGTGCTCTCCGAGGCACTATAGTGGTGTTGTCAAACAAATGTACATATTTTTTTAAATTAAAAACTCATTGGTACCGGGATTCGAACCAGGGACCTAATTGTTTTTATGTCCAAGGTCTAACCATCTGTGCTACCTCCGGTATCTATTTAATTAGCAACCAATACAATTCGTGTTCTTTTATTAAAGAGACGAGCACATTTCTAAGTGCGAAAAGAGTAAGTTCAAGACTGTGTGTGACCGTGCTACTGGTGCTGGTGGTAAGCAGATTTATAAAGCTCATGAATGGGATGAAGTTGGAGCAACATTTATTGCTCCAATTTTGATGGCTAAATGATATGAACGATGCTCTTGTATGATGATGAATTTGCATTATTAGTCTATATATGCGTAATATCGTAATTAAATTACAATATTAAATTTGTTTGACTAACAGCAAACCAAAGTTGTATAGCCGTATACAAACCATGGTTTTAGTAGGATTAAAAAGGTAAATAGCCGACCGGTCTTGTTACCACTGCCCGTACAGATGCAAAAACCGTCAAGTGACCTAGTCATGTTTCGGTTTTAGTCTGTGGGTTCACCGATATTCGGGAGACTACTGCATCGATTTTGTCGAGGTGGTAGTCTCCTTTCATGGGATTGCCCATTTCGTAATGGCATCATTTAGCCGGCATAGTGGGAACGATCAATATTGTTTAAGAACAATTATTGATTGACCCCATTCATGAACTATGTAGGTCTGCTTACCACCAGGTAGATACAAGGTCACATGTCGTGCTCCAATAAAAAACAACCAAAAAAAGGAAGCCATGAATTTTAGAAGCATGGCCCTCTGTAAATTAAACAAAAATATAAGAAAACAATAACAACTTAAAACGGAACTCAGCTGTTATAATTGGGTGTGAAATCCTGAGGTTATGTTATCAAGAACTTCTCAATCCATAAACACACCTATTTAGACGTTTTTAAGATTTCCGCAGCGAGTTCGTTCTCGCGTCTTGACCCAGAAACCCGGATGACGACGCCGTACTCCGCGCCGATCACGCTGATAGCGCGCGACTCTGCTAACTTTTCATAGCAAACCTAGCTTGTATCGAAATAACTTTAGTCCTCAAAGAAACTAGGGATGTCTTCGGTAAAGTGCATGAAAGTAAGTATAAGACACGGAAGTGACCTAAGGCTTAAAACAGCTATAGAACAAAATGCTAATCATGCTGATTGCCACATATATAATAATTTTTGTTCTCACTTTTTTGTTTTGGCAGGCTTTTTGTTCTCATGTACACCTTCCTATTATTTACCTCAACTAGGGATGTCGTCGGTAAAATGGCCCTTTATATTTTTTCAACTTGACATTGTCAGAAAACCGTATGATTGCATACGATCATGTTGCCATTCCTTTACCAGTTCCTTTTATTTTTATTCCCCCCTTTTATTTACCTAAATATAAGAGGGCAATAAATACAATTGCTTTATACCTACTTTAGATTGGCAAAATTACGCGCAAACTATTTAGGTGGGAGGAAGGCCCCTATAACTTTGCTAAGCCGACCGACCGGACTTTTTACCACCACCCATACAGATGCAAAAACCATCAAGTGACCTAGTCATGTTTCGGTTTAGTCTCTGGGTTCACCGATTTCCCGGAGACTACTGCATCGATTTCTTATAGGGGGTAGTCTCCTTTCATGGTAAAGGGCGATTGATTTGACGATAAAGCAGCGAGGATATTAAAATAGACTCGTAATGGAAATACCATATCACTGCTCATTTCGTAACCGCATCATTTAGCCGGCATAGTAGAAGCGATCAATATTGTTAAACAACAATATTGATCGACCCCATTCATGGACTTTGTAGGTCTGCTCATCACCAGGTACAAAGTTACATGTTGAGAGTCAATTATTAATTATAATTGTTTTTAAATAATATTGATACCTCCCACTATGTCGGCTAAATGATGCGATTACGAAATGGGGGGCGACAATAACGAATTGCTTTTCGAGTATATTTTAATATACACGCTGCCTTATTGTCAATTCAACTACCCATTTCGTAACCGCAGCCTGAAAGGAGATTACCACAACGAAAAGAAATCGATGCAGTAGTCTCCTGAAAACCGGTGAACCCACAGACTAAAACCGAAACGCGACTAGATCACTTGATATGTTTAACACAGGGAATCCAAACTTTTACAAGTTTAATATTTATTTAGTTTATTATAAGAAGGAAGGAATCAAATTTTCGTAGCAAATCTTGTATCGGACTAATTTGTCTCCAATGATGAGATCCGAACAATTGTCTCTCGGAAACAGAAGGAGATACAAGTTCTATTAATTACTTAGTCACAATTATTGTAGAAACATCGCTCGTTATCGGCTTTTATTGTGTTGTCTGCTACGAGTGCTACGGCGTAGCTAATGACAAGATAAATTGTATTACCGGTTTTATTGTATTTTGATAAGTTAACATTATTTGTAAATTACTTTTTAACCGAAATAAATATAATAGATAGGATCGGTAACTCTAATTTAACTCCCTGGGGCCTGCCCAAAGAACACGATCGCCAATCGAATCGCCGCATCGATCGATAAAAATGTATTTTACTATGTGAGTTTTACTCTATGGGTAGAGCCTGATCGATGAGAAACGTAGCGGCGCGCGGACGGGCACGGTTTTTACCTTCATGGTTAAATCTCATACATTTGGCTTTCGATGGGTATTTCGATTCGATTACTGATTGGTTTTTTGGTAAGGCACCTGGATACAAAATAAAATGAACATGCTTACAAAATATTTATGTTATTTTCGACCCCTTAAGAGTATCAGGTCACTATAACATGTTGCTTAAAAACAAATTAAACTCGGTTATTTATCATGCAGCCTCAAAGTTAAAGAAGAATTTAATTAAAATACTTTGTTTAAGTCTTATATAGACATCACATTTATCCTGATCAACTGTGTGTACTAAACAGATATACAATACATGAGTATATAAAAACATCCAGACCAAGAAATCATACAAAAAAAGGTTTTAATATAATTTTGCCTAGAGTGGAAATCGAATCCAGGACCTCCGCATACATCGCCATTGCATTGGCGTAACCATTAGATCCCGGAGACTAATTTTAGATAAATATTTACCATCACAGATTTTATTTTATTTTATTAATATGTAGGATAATTTACACATATTGCTCTGGTCACAAACTAAGCTCTAGGCTTGTACTATGTGTACCAGAAACAATGATATAATACATATTATATTTTATAAACACTCAGACCATGGCAAACTGTACAGAAAAACGTACTAATTTTTATTTTCCATTTGTTGGAATCGAACCCACGACCTCCGGATTCAACGCCAAAGGCGTAACCACTAGTTTACGGAGGCTGATTATTACGAAGGTCGCCCGAGACTGCTTAGAGGGCCTCAGCGTACTCAGGTTAAATTCTCACCTCGTCGTAGCCGATGATATTCTCAGTCTACACCAAACAAGTGACCATCACGTTGCGCTTTTTGGATATAACTAACCCATTGGTTAGGTTTATCCAAAAAGCGCCACGTGGTGGCCACTTGTTTGGTGTAGACTGAGAATATCATCGGCTACGACGAGGTGAGAATAAAACCTTACAAAACTGTTCAGAGATATCTAAATATAATGATAATAATTAATGAAGGATAACATTAAATTGATATTTCCCTGAGACTCTACATTAAGTTTTTGCGAATTAACGAAATGTTAATAAAATTTTAATACGAATTAACGTATATGTAGTTAGTATTAGTATGTATATATAATATTTGTATATCTGTTTTATTTCTTAGATATATTTACTGCACCTATTTACATGCTTAATTTGTCCCAAAGGTTTGACGGATAGAGAATGCCTAGCGGCATTAAGTCTTCCTTTGTACTATATAGTGCAATAAAGATTTACATACATACATACATATCATCACGGGTGCCTTACGGCGCCCAAGACCGCCTAGACGGCCCCAGGGTACCCAGCGGAGGGGTTTTAATCCCACCTCGTCGTAGCCGATGGTATGAGTCTACACCGAACAAGTGGCTAGTAAAATAATTAAGCTCTAGACTTGTACTATGTGTACCAGAAACAACGATATTAATACATATTATATTTTATAAACATCCAAACAATGACTGAAAAACTATAAAGAAAAACAGTTTCACAAGTTGGTATAGTGAAATAGAGATATATACAAAACATTATAACGGCCGCCTCTGTAGACTGATGGTTGCGCTTTTGGCGTTGTGTCCGAAGATTGTGGGTTCGATTCCCACTCATAGCAAATAAATGTTAATACGTTTTTCTGTATAGTTTGTCTTGGTCTGGGTGTTTATAAAATATAATATGTATTGTATCGTAGTTTCTGGTAGATACACCATAGTACAGACCTGAGGCTCTACTACGGGTTTGCGCATTGTAGCAACGTAACGTATTTGTATACGTATACGTGAGCAACAATCAATAGGACCGCTTAATTCAATCCTGTTACCAAAAATAGAGCCTCAGAGCAATATGTGTAAATTGTCCTACATATTATACATACTACATATTGTTATTATTTATTTATATATGTTCTTGTTTTAATCGTGAGCAGTAAGTATTTTGCTCTGAGATAGTTAAAGTGATTGGTTACTGAAGTATGGTAGTGTTTCACTACACGCGGCCGCTTCCCAGGGGGCCCACAAAAATTACATTATGTTTGCTGTCTAACTAAAAACATAATAATGTTTACTAATAATCACTCAGATATAAAAAAAATATTAGGAATTTATACGTTTGTTATACATGTACAAAAACCATAGACTATTCGTGTAGGAATAAAACTGGACGACGCGAATAAGTAGGTAATAGAAGGTTTTATTTGTCCTGCTGACTTGAATCAAAAGAAATAAATTTATAAAATTTAGTTAGAAGCCTCATAGTTTTGTTTTATTTATATACATACATATCATCACGGCGCCCGAAACCGCCTAGACGGCCCCAGGGTACTCAGCGGAGGGGTTTTAATCCCACCTCGTCGTAGCCGATGGTATGAGTCTACACCGAGCAAATGGCTAGCTCGTCGCGATGTTTTTGAATAGACTCAATAACCCATCTATAAATAGTTTCACAAGTTGCTATAGTGAAACCGGGACCGACAGCTTGACGTGCTCTCCGAGGCACTATAGTGGTGTTGTCAAACAAATGTACATATTTTTTTTAATTAAAAACTCATTGGTACACACCGGGATTCGAACCAGGGACCTAAGTGTTTCTAAGTCCAAGGTCTAACCAACTCGGTCACCACGTATATTTATTTATATAGTTATATTTCATTAAAGTTGCGGGCAACATAATACCTATACTTCTGATGTCAAACTGAGTCCTTGAAGAACACTTTGGTTATATAAAGCTTGCCTCTTTTTTAGCAACAAACATAAATATGTGTAAAAGCGTAAAAACATATTTTAACTAAAGTGCTCTTCAAGGACTCAATAAGTTTTTATGGATAATAAATATAACCATTAAAGTAAACAAATTTTAATTTGTTTATCAAAAAAACACTGTGTTTTTATTAAGTAGGTATATATATATATAATTATATACACAAACAATAAATTAAACAATAATTATGTTTCGTCTCATTCTTACTAATGTATTAATCATTGATTGAAAAAAGATAAATAAAACACCGTTTTAACTAGAGACGCCTAACAAAATATAAACTTGGTGCCGACCATGTCCTGTAATGTCAATTTTTTTTTTTTAATAACTTTACTTCATTTCCCTTATTTTTTAATTTAGTCCGACTAGTTTGACTTCAAAAAAATTTTGCAGTTAGTTGAACTAGTGAGAAAAAAAGTCCCAGTAGTTCCACTGTTGAACTAAGTAGCTGTACTGCTGGGAATGAGTCAAATAAAATACAGCATCTTCGAAAACTATATACAAAATAAGTAGCATTATAAACTTTTAAAGGAAACCTTCTTAAAGCCATTATAATAAAAATGACATTTTCACGAAATAGGTTATAAAAGCTACCGAATTGATATATTAACCGAATTATGGAGTGTTCGGTTCAGACGAACAATAAATCTACCTATATAGGTAGTTTAGTCGATAAGATCTAAAATGTGGTAAGAAGGTCAACAGTTAGGAAAAAAATGCAGTAAATTGAACCTTAATACAAAGGCATAGGCCCCATGCAAACTTACTTTTTTTACTATACATTACCTGGCTACTGAAATATTTCAGTTGTCAGTAGACGATATTGACGCACCGGTTCGCAAAACACAGACAGACTCACTAATATATGCATATAATAAAATTGTAAATTTAAAAAAAAAACTGTACCGATAGGCTAAAGAATAAATATATATTATTTTTATAATTCGTTCTGTCTGTCTGTTTGTTTGTTTGTCGGGGCGTGACTTAAAAACTACTGGACCAATTTAAATGCGTCTTTTTTGTTGATTCATTTTTGGACCTGCATACTGCTTTCGATCAAGTAGATGTAGGGTATGTGACCCTACAGATCCTATAAAACAAAAAAAAAACAAAAAAATAATATAAAGAATCTGAGATTCTTTATATGAAAATAGTTTATGTATAATTGCAACCGAATTTCTAATCACACTGAGATAATGTTCCATGGATTCTCCGTGCCGCGTCCATCGCACGGTTGAAAGGCAGGGGAGAGAACTGCAGTGTTCCCGGACTTGAAACGGCAAAGCAGGATTAAAGGATTAATTTAACTCTCCCCTTCACTGTGTTCACTACTCTCTCTACCCAACCGAATACAATAATGTCCTACCTATAGAGCTACAGTAGCTCTACAACAAGTTTCTGCAAACAGTTTTTACTATAGTCTCTAGTAACTATAGATGGTTATCAACTAAACGGATCGCTTTACTTTTCAAATAAACCTCTCTTATTGATTGATTCCTATCCATAGTTACTAGCGACTATAGTAAGAATTGTGTGCAAAAACTTGTGGTAGAACTGCTACTTCTATATGAAGCGCCATCTTGGAAACACGTTCCATAAAAGTTCCGAAGGCCGAGCTTAAAATATTCGGACAAAAAACGGATTTTGCACCAACATCCGTTGTAGTTTAGAAGATCACCCTTAATGTCTGTCTGAAAGCTTATAGACAGACAGACGTAGAAAGCGATTTGGTTTTATACCAAATAGTAGATCATACAATTTTATATATTTACTTAAACATATTTTTATCCCTATTTTGCAAAATAGAATAAAAAAGAACATACGTAACAATGTAGCACCAGATAGATACAATGTGTCAGTTGTATTTTTTGTTTAAATTATAATTTCCTTACGTTGAAGTATGTGGAGCCCCTGTCATCAAGGGTCCATATTAACGGGCGTTATTAACGACCTACACAATTGTTATCAGCGTTCAACGCCGTTAAGTTGATGTCACAAAGTAATAAAACTTTGAAATCTTTCCTAGTCGTTATTCTTTTATAAGCAACTTTAAAATTACTCTTCTAAAGTGCTAGTAATAATGTGGCATGAGAAATACACCTTATCCATCTATACCTAGTCTTGCCATAAAAATTGTAACAAATGTTTCTATTTAAAATAACATTTATTACTTTTACAGTGTGTTAGCTGCAATACAGTACTTTAAACATTGGGGCCAGCTATCAATAGAAGCACGCACTTTCCATAGGAAAATTCTTCACTGCCAATCGTATGGTTTTTTTATGTACTCCAAATTATCATGTCGTTTAGAGCAAGCCGTACTCTCTAAAACTGACCATAAATCATAATCCAGCGGATTAAGATCGGGATTAGACGACGGCCAGTCTTCAGCTCTGATGAAGTCCGAAACGTACGCTTCCAACCAAGACTGCGTGGACCGAGCTTTATGACCCTGCGCCGAGTCTTGCTGGAAGGAACCATACTTGGTTATTGAACATAGTGTTGTTCAGGGGCTTAACTACCTTCTCAAGAATGGTATACCAACTACCAACTTGTGAAACTGTTTATAGATAGGTTATTGAGCCTATCCAAATATCGCGACGAGCTAGCCATTTTTTCAGTGTAGACTCGGCTAAAACGAGGTGGGGTTAAACCCCTTCGCTGAATACCCTGAGGCCTAGGAGGTCTCGGGTGCCGTAAGGCACCCGTGATGATTTTTTTTTTAAGTGTAGATTATATGAGATCTATGTTTATTACACTTTCAAGCTAATGTCATCAAAGTAATTTACGATATGAAATTCTCATTCTTATACAAATTTATAGATCTCAGCCTAACGCAACGTCATATATCGCAGCCTATATACAACATTCAACGATAGTTATTAGCATTTACAAGCCTCATAGATCTTAAACCTCATATTAAGTCATAAAATTGATAGATCTTAGTTTCACAAACTCCATAGAACTCAGCCTTGCGCAAAGCCATTTATCGCAGCCTCATATTTTGTCATCCAAAGATTTGGCGATTCTTATGTGTATATACATAATAATAATACTCGCAAGATAAAAAGGTGGAATGCCTTGCCTTCGTGTTCCCTTCCTCCTTTAATCTTGATTCCTTTAAGCGAGGCGTGAAGTGTACTCAACCAGTTGTAGCCTTATTGCTATTTCTGGTTGAGAACATTCTTGGGCTTCACATTGCCACTTACCATCAGGTGGGTGTAAAGTCACATGTTATTCCCCTTTAAAAATATAAGTAAAAGCAAAGACACGAAGCAGCTGGTAAACCAAATTGGTCACCAACTGAATGAAGTACTTAACGACACCCGGGCTCGCTCGTTTTTATGCCAGAATATTAGCCTGGCGATTCAACGAGGCAATGCCGCTTCAATTCTCGGTACATTAGAAACATTATCTGGAATTAACGAACTGAACTATCTACCATAATTAATTTCTATTTATTTCTCTAGTTGTAAATTGTTAGATTTAGTTTAATTTCCTAATAGGGATAATATATTTATTATATTGTAGTAAAAAAACATAAATCTTAGTTTCCAACAACACTCAAACAACTCAGCCCTACGCAAACGCCATATATCGTTTACAACATTCACCGATACTTAACTTCTTAGTATGCACAAGCTTCATAGATTTCAACCTCATATGTATTTACATACATACATACATATCATCACTGGTGCCTTACAGCGCCCGAGACCGCCTAGACGGCCCCAGGGTACCCAGCGGAAGGGTTTTTAATCCCACCTCGTCGTAGCCGATGGTATGAATCTACACCGAACAAGTGTGTTTATAATGTCTTTCATAAATTAAATAAAATTGATAGACCTTAGTTTCAGGTGAGGTTACCTATGGATGCTGTATGTGAGCGTAAGATGTATGTAGTATATGTGAGGCTATCTTTGTTTTATACATATATAGTACAAGCCCAGAACTTAGTTTGTGACAAGTGAAATCTCGTAGACGCAAATTCAAAAAACCTCGGCCTCTCACAAACGCCACAGATAACCTTACACAAATTCCATAGTACATGTATATGTGTAAATTGTCCTACATATTAATAAAAAAAATATCCATTGATAATTAGGCTCATATAACATATATGATAACCATAGATTGTAATATCAGTGAAAAATATCAATATCACAAAATATCTAAACACTTAATGTTCTTTATAATCTGTTGTTAATCGGCTAACTCTAAAGTGTCACTCTAACAAGTCCTTTAAACACAAACGTTATTTAAAATATGCTATTACCTACTTTCTAATTACCATCATTAATGTACAATTTTTTTTTTTATTGTCAGGTAGTGGCTACCTACTTACTAATATTAAAAAGAATTCTATTTTATTTTTCAAAATAAATGTCTTATAAAAATAAAATGACAAATTATTTTAACGCCACAGAAATAATAACGCCATAAAAATCATTGAAGAGTACTAGCGAGTTGCAAATCGACATAAAAAATAATAAAATTCAGGAAAAGTTTCAAAGATAATCGTCAGTGTGAGCGTCGCGTCGTCGTGAACGGAGCGGCGACGCGGGCGCGGGGAAGCGGGGGAGGGTCGCGGATCAGCTGTGCGGCGGCCATATTGATTCCCTGTTTGATCGGCGCCATCCGCCCGCGTCGCACCGCGCCCGCGGGACTTACGCCTGTACGGATTAATAGACGGGAAGAACTTTTATGATTTCAACTCAAACGGAATGGTGTGGTCGAGATCTCGCGTTACTAAGTCAGCTTCGGAGCTTTGCCCGAGGGACGAGAGCTTGGGATGAGTCAATACATATTTTCCGCATGTTAACTACAGATATAGATGCTATGGAATTATTACACAATAACAATTATTTTTTTACACGTGTTTACTAAATATTTTGAAGCATAGAAGGTTTCTTGGTATATAAGGTTCTCATAAGAATTATGAAAAAACTTCAATGAGAAAGACTATAAAATATATAATGGCAGTGGTTTTTACACAAAATAAATTGTTTTCGAACGAAAATATTTTTCTTCATACCAAGAAACTACAATAAATTGCAGACTACTGTTGATAAAACAGGGAAGAATGTGAGGTTTTATGCCTACTTATTAAGGAAAAATTCAACCTTAAAAAAATACTTGTTGTTATGCATACTTTTACGATATTATTTTGAATTAATAGCTTCGCAAAGCGATTAACTAGAGATAAATACGCGACTTTCTGACTGCTTTGCATACATATCATCACGGGTGCCTTACGGCGCCCGAGACCGCCAACGGCCCCAGGGTGCCCTGCGGAGGGGTTTTATGGTATGAGTTTACACCGAACAAGTAGCTAGCTCGTCGCGATGTTTTGAATAGACTCAATAACCCATCTATAAACAGTTTCACTATACCAATATAGTGAAACCGGGACCGACAGCTTAACGTGCTCTCCGAGGCACTATAGTGGTGTTGTCAAACAAATTTACATAATTTTTTTAATTAAAAACTCATTGGTACACACCGAGATTCGAAACAGGGACCTAAGTGTTTTTAAGTCCAAGGTCTAACCAACCCGGCCACCACGTATTGACTGCTTTGCATGCATTCACTATATCTGTGATTCAGGGGGTAGTCTGTGAATACATTAAATACCACCGCTTAACTTGATTACAGGAACTTTTGTTATATAATTTAGACCGCCTCCATAGTCGAGTGCTTACACAGTAAGCGTTATAACAGGGTCGTGGGTTCGATTTCCACAAAATTATATAAGTAGGTACGTCTTTCTATACTGTTTGCCCCTGTTTGGGCGCTTATAAAATATAATATACAGGGTGAATTTGAAAAGTACTTTGGGCTTATATGAGGCTCCATAGATCTCAAAAAAAATATTTTGGCTAAAAAAATATTTTAGCTTCCCCATACAAATTGGTCATTTTAACATTACTAGTATTTATGAAGGTTTTTTTTTTCCCGGACATAATATAATATTGTATTTTTCTAACTTTTGGTAGGCGATTCAAAAGCACTCAATTAAAGCTAATAAAAGCAAGCTTACTATATAGGTATATATGTGGTGACCGAGTTGGTGGGACCTTGTACTTAATATTATAAACTAAATAATAAGCAAAAACATGATAACAAAATAATATATAACAAGCAAAAAAAAACATTAAAATCCTCTGATGCCGCCGAAGCACATGTCCCTAACTAGCGGCATTGCCGCGTTGGATTTCTAGTGATTTTTTTTGGATAAAAAATGACCTGGCACTTCAATTACTCCCGACTTTTCAATTAATAGTTTGCCTAATCTATTAGCAATTTTTTTAGCATGGGGACCATGGACCAAATGTTTCGACTGCGAATGCTATAAAACTGAAATTTTGACTAATCGAAATATATTTACTTTTTTTTAATTTTTCGCTATAAGGGCGGCAGCACCGGAGGACCTAGAGGTGAAGTGGATGTTTGATGTGGCTAATGTGTCCGTACAGGTGGCATCCCAAACCAGAGCGCTACCTCTGTGCCACGGCACTATAGTCATTCCATCCGGCCTTTTGCTTGGACTTAAAAACACTTAGGTCCCTGGTTCGAATCCCGGTGTGTACGAATGAGTTTTTAATTAAAAAATTATGTACATTTGTTTGAAAACACCACTATAGTGCCTCGGAGAGCACGTTAAGCCGTCGGTCCCGGTTTCACTATACCAACTTGTGAAACTGTTTATAGATGGGTTATTGAGTCTATTCAAAACATCGCGACGAGCTAGCCACTTGTTCGGTGTAGACTCATACCATCGGCTACTCCGAGGTCGGATAAAAAACCCCTCCGGTGGGTACCCTGGTGCCGTCTAGGCGGTCTCGGGCGCCGTAAGGCTCCCATGATGATATGTATGTTAGTTTATTTTCTGCTTATTTAAAAACTTCAAAAGACAAAAACTCAACAAAAACAATTACCTACAACACACTCTTATACGTGTCATAAAAAGGATAGGAAAATTAAGCCTTTTTTGTAGAAGTATGCAAATTAATTAGATGTTTAGCGTGTGGAGGAGTGGAGAGAGGGTCGCTCCTCAGACTCCGCGATGAGAGAGTCGCAAGAACGCCGTACACCAAACTCAAGAGCCTGCTCTTTTACAGTGAAGTACGCGAGCGTGCAGGAGTACCTACGAAAACGATAACGCTGATTCTGTAACGATTTTTAGTGTAAAAAAATTAAAAGGTAATTGAACTGTCTACTATTATACAGTGTGAATTTGAAAGGATACGAGCTAGCCACTTGTTCGGTGTAGACCCATACCATCGGCTACGACGAGGTGGAATTAAAATCCCTCCGCTGGATACCCTGGGGCCGTCTAGGCGGTCTCGGGCGCCGTAAGGCACCCGTGATGATATGTATGTATGTATGTACTTTGGGCTAATATGAGGTTCTGCTGATCAAATCGAACAACTTTGCCATGGAACCATGTGTCGCAAATGAAAAACAATTTTTAGCTCCCCCATACTTGTTATCAGTTGCGCAGTGACTTAACCACTAGGCTGGGGCCGCTTTTTAAGAAATAAATTAATAATAATTTAATAAATATAATATATTCGATTTAAGGATTAACTTTACACAATATTAAGAATTTCAGTAATAATATGAGGGACATTAGACATTCAGCGGCCATATTCTGTTTCTTATAACGTGATCGTTAGATTGTCAAAATAACGAATTCCGTTATTAGCGCTCTCTCCTCTAATCAGCTAACATTAAAAAACTATTCTGATTGGAGGAGAGCGGGCTGATAGCGGAAATCGTTATTTTGCAAATCTAACGATCACGTTATAAGAAACAGAATGTGGCCGCTGTTTCTTATAACGGAAACGTTAGCTTGTCAAAATAACGAAATCCTATAAAATGACATTAAAACAAAAAAATCAGCAACAATGAAAAGAAACAAACTCATGCCCTTTATTCCCGTGCTTTTGGTTTAAAAGTTTTTAATAATAATGATAATAATAATAATAATGATGATGATAATAATAATAATAATAATAATAATGATGATGATGATAATAATAATAATAATAATAATAATAATGATAATAATAATAATAATGATAATAATAATACTAATATGTAGGACAATTTTACACAAATTGCTCTAGTCACAAACTAAGCTCCAGGCTTGTACTATGTGTACCAGAAGCAACGATATAATACATATTATAAACACCCAGACCATGACAAACTGTACAGAAAAAACGTACCTACTATTATTTTTTTTGCCATGGGTGGGAATTGAACCCACGACCTCCGGATACCACGCCAAAGACGCAACCGCTAGTCTACGGAGGCTGTGAATATATAGTTTATAATAAATATAGCTTTAATTATAGTTTATAAATAGCCAGACCATGATAAACTGTACAGAAAAACGTATTTTATATATTTTTTTGCCATGGATGGGAATTGAATAGACGACGGATACAACGCCAAAGGCGCAACCACTAGTCTATGGAGCCGGTCAACAATCTCATTCATTGAAAATAACAAATTTTGATATTAGTATCTATACTATCTACAGGGCCTTCATAAAGTGCATTATTAGATTTTTGAAAGATTTATTCTCCTAGCCGGGAATCGAACCGGTTGATTTTGAAAAAAAAAACTAATCTTGTATTATTGCACAGCTGATAGTGTCACTTATAAAGATCAAATGGTGGTTATTAACTTCAAACGGCAAACTAAAGAAAAGTGCTCATTTTTAATAAAAAAATAAATAAAAAAAAATTCATACTTTACCACAATTTTATTTAATTTTATTAGTTGGGAAAGTAATACTCTTCAAAACCCAATCTCATTGAAAATAACAACATCAATTTTTTTTTTTATAAAAGTAAGAAAAAATCTTGTAAATAATTAAAATACTTCATTCTAAATTTAATTTAATAAAATAAATATTTGTTTTATTAAAAATTAGCGCTTTTTTTAGTAATGTACGGTGGTACGTATTACTTACAAGAATTTAATCCTTTTAAGCGACACTATCAGCTAGTACAATAATACTGGTGATTTTTTTTCATAATTAACCGGTTCAATTACGGTTTTTTTTTTTTTTAATCTAACGATGCAGATTTATGTTTTATCAAAATCGGCCATACGAGACTCCTTTGAGCATTTTTCGCTATTCCTTGTAGTTTAGGATTTGGCCTTGAAGGCCCACTTAAAAAAATCACCTTGTAAACTAATATTATAGAGGTGTTTGTTTGTTTGGTTGAACGGGCTACCCTAAAAAAATATTGGTTGAAATTGAAAAATTCGAACTAGTGTTGCTAGCCCATTTATCGAGGAAAGCTATAGGCTAGCTATATCATGCTGCGACTAATAGGAGCGCAGCATTAATGAAAAATGTTACACAGACAAACTTACGCGGGACACTGAAAAAACGTCACGATCATTTGATACATTTAAAATAATAAAAAAAATCAATGCATATTTATAATCGTATATTTTTTATTATACAGGGTGATTTTGAAAGGATGTACTTTGGGCTAATATGAGGTTCTGCTGATGAAATCATACAACTTTTCCCATGGAACCATGTGTCGCAAATGAAAAAAAAAATTACCTTCTCCATACAAACTAGTAATGTTAAAATTACCAATTTGTATGGGGAAGCCAAATTTTTTTTCATTTGCGGCACATGGTTCCATGGGAAAAGTTGTTCGTATTGATCAGTAGAACCTCATATTAGCCCAAAGTACATCCATTCAAAGTCACCCTGTATAAGTGTATAAAATATACTTATACAATTCTATCTATATTTTATATATAGATAGAATTGAGCCCGAAAAAAAAAACGTTTACCGTTATTGATCTATATATAGGTATTGTAGTCATAGCTACGCGAAAGCTCCTACGTCGTAGTAAAACGAAGTACATGATACAGCCTGTAAGCAATAGGTTAAGTCTTGCGACAGTTATCATCAAAATAAATCTATTAAGTTTTGTATTTTTTGACAATTAAATCCGCAACGACGTAATTCATGAAGAAATAAGACTGATGGAAAGTTTAGGTAGGAAAGGCATGCTCTGGCAGGCGTGGTTACGGTTGGTGAGGTTGGTCGCCTCGGTGGCACTCTTATATGGAAGATGATAATCGGATGGTCAATGGAATCAGTTAACCACCTAGTCTTACACTAGTTGGTTATGTAGCGTGCGTTCGGTTGGTTGTTTTTTTTTTAATATTTTTATTTAATGACACCTTTTATTAATTAATATATATATAGCAGCCTAACCAAACGCACTCTAGACCTTATTGTTAAAACTCTTTTTTTTTGACTATTCATAAATATCTGTAAAGATTTACATGAAATAAATAATATTTGATTTGATTTGCTGGTATGGGAATGTAGAAAGAATCGGTGATAAAATAATGACAAACCAGATCTATAAATAAATAAACAGATATATTTATTTCCATTAATTTTACATTACAAAGATCTGACGATTCTTACAGCTAGATAAATGTTACATAATTAGATGGAATGGTATCTGCCGCCGAACTAGGTAAACACCTGTATTTCGGCATACAGCGCCCATCCCTACGGTGAGTTACTCTTGCAAACTAGCATAGTTTACTAGGATAAGCTTATTATTAAAATGTGTAAAGGTGTTCCTCTTTTTGTGTGTTATTATAATGTGAGAGTGTAAGTAAGAGGGTATGAAGAATATAATAATACTAACGCAATAGGATTTTTATTATAAATGAGATGAGACATAAAAATGAAGTGAAGGGTAAACGTGGCCACCATCCACCAACACACTGAGAACTATAAACAAAAAGGGTATGTAGATATAGACACAGTAGTGTCTCTACCTTCTAAGTAAGGGATCTTTCGCAAAAAAAAAACTTTTTTCGCTCCCATATATCTGACAATTTTCACAGGACTATAGGGCATGTAAAAACTAAAAACCATTTATAATAGTGATTACGTAATTCAAATTCGTCTTTCGCTACCCATTTCGTAACTGCATCATTTAGCCGGCCTAGTGGAAGCGATCAATAGATATAAAAAATCATGAATTTAATTTAGATCTGCTTACCATTAGATAGATATAAAGTCACATGCCGTGGCCTATCACGGTTCATGTTAGTAACAATACTTTATTTTAAACACTATGTACGAGTATACAAACATGATTCTAATAAACACTTTGGAACACTGAATCTTGAAAATTCACAATCTGTATTACATAATAGTTAATATGGACATAATATTAAAATTTAGTTGTCAGTGAGATTCACGGCGAAAATTCTAAACAGTACCCTTAGTGTGAGTTTTCTAACTATTACTTTGCGTTTGAATTAACAAAAATTTGTATGGGAAATGGTTCAGCGCTCCAAGCGGAAATTTTGAGAACTAGAAATGCGGTCGTGTAATTGGTCAAAATGTTAACGCAGTAGT
Organism: Monopis laevigella; assembly: GCA_947458855.1. Taxonomy (NCBI): domain Eukaryota; kingdom Metazoa; phylum Arthropoda; class Insecta; order Lepidoptera; family Tineidae; genus Monopis; species Monopis laevigella. The sequence goes on from OX381581.1 coordinate 18,034,020, forward strand.
ATAGTTAACGCGGAAGTAAACGTTAAAAAAACTCACACTAGGGCCACAGAATATAAAATAAAATTTATAAATATTCCGATGAGTGTGTCTTGTTACAAATACTTTAGTACCTTAGCTTAAATATATTTTACAGCAAAAATAAAGAACAGAACGGTAAAATTTTGTCTGTAAAATAAGTTAAATATCGAATTTATAAACATCTTCATAAGATGGCGCATCCGAAATACTCGAGTTTCTAAGGAAGCTTAAATATCATCGACGTTAAATATAGATAGTATTAATATTTATTTTGTAAGTACTACCGAAAATAGGAAAAATAAGGTCGAAAGAGGATTAATTATTAAAGAGGTATGATTAACCCATTTGAGACCTCCGTGCCCAATTGGGCACGGCATTACTAGTACTCATATTTTTATTATTTTGAGGGTAGGCTCTTATTTCATTTTACTATTGTAAACATTGCCGTTCAAGTGTTTGGTGTCAAACCACTTATTATTTATCAATAAAGTTATTTAGTGATTATTTGTCTATTTATATCACGAAAAAATATTACGTCTACACGAAAAAAGTAAGTACTTTCATTTTATTACTGCAATATTGTAATATAAACTATTTTGGTAGTATTATACTAAAATTAGAATGAAGTTTAGAAGTACATTGATGATTCTAGCAAATTTGCCTAGGGAACTAGATTTTTCTTTGTTTTTTTCATGGCGTCCTCGTATGGGGACGATGGGTACATGCGGGTGCTAACAGATTTTTTTTCCTTCAGAATTACTTAGTGGTCAAGTATGCCGAGAGATATTTTTACGGCCACCACCAACTACAGTGGCCTTCAAGAAGCAATTGAGGAGTTGTTGCATGAATCTGATGACGATCTAGAGTATGATTTGGTAACATTACCACCTAAGCCAAGCTATGTCACAGATGAAGAGGAAGGTGACGATGATGAACTGGTCCAAAACAACTTACCACGAGACGTTCCAGGCCGAGTAGAGGTGTTTGTACGTGGTGATCAGTGGGATAGTGAAGATGATGATGAACCATTGTCAACGTTGCAAAGTAAACGTCGTCGTGTACAAAACCAGGAGCCTCGTTGGCATAAGTGTAATCCTTCTTACGATCCGTTGAATAGTAGTGATGCAGTTTCCCAAAGGCAGGAATCCGTAAAGAATGCGTTAAAAAATCTGAACCCTGTTCAAATATTTGAGAAGTTATTTGATGATAATGTAGTTAGCATGATTGTGGATAATTCTCATCTGTACGCAGCTCAGAATAACAGGCATGAGTTTCGCACTACCCCTGACGAAATCAAGACATTTCTGGGCATTCTGATACTTAGTGGTTATCATCATCTCCCCCGTGAGAAGCTGTACTGGTCTCTTTATGAAGATTGTCAAATATCTATTGTAAGCAACGCCATGACTCGTAACAGATACATGGAAATAAAGAAAAATTTACATTTCTGTGACAATAGTGCGATAGAAGGTATTACTGATAAAATGTTCAAAGTCAGGCCACTGGCTAATATTCTACAAGACAAATTTTTACAGTGAAGTACATTTCACGAAAATCTATCAATCGACGAATCTATGATAAAATATTTTGGTCGTAATCCAGCAAAACAATTTATAAGAGGCAAGCCTGTGCGTTTTGGATATAAGAATTGGATGCTAGCTAGTTCATGTGGCTACTGCTATGTTTTTGATGTATATTGTGGCAAATCAGCAGTAGCCAGCAAAGAACCTTTAGGATCAAGAGTGGTTACGTCTCTTCTTGCTAAATTAAAAACTGATCCAACAGATCATATCGCTTATTTCGATAACTATTTCACTAGCCACGGGTTGCTAAAAGAATTGCGAGAATCTGGATACCGTGCTACAGGTACTGTTCGTGAAGGACGCACTAAGAAATGTCCTCTTATCAGTGTCAAAGACATGAAAAAAAAGAACCGAGCTGATTTTGATTACCGATTCGATAAGAATAATAAAATATTATTCGTCAGATGGCTGTACTATGGGTACTAATTATGATACCGGGAATCGAACCGGTTGATTTTGAAAAAAAAAACTAATCTTGTATTATTGCACAGCTGATAGTGTCACTTATAAAGATCAAATGGTGGTTATTAACTTCAAACGGCAAACTAAAGAAAAGTGCTCATTTTTAATAAAAAAAAAAATTAAAAAAAATTCATACTTTACCACAATTTTATTTAATTTTATTAGTTGGGAAAGTAATACTCTTCAAAACCCAATCTCATTGAAAATAACAACATCAAATTTTTTTTTTATAAAAGTAAGAAAAAATCTTGTAAATAATTAAAATACTTCATTCTAAATTTAATTTAATAAAATAAATATTTGTTTTATTAAAAATTAGCGCTTTTTTTAGTAATGTACGGTGGTACGTATTACTTACAAGAATTTAATCCTTTTAAGCGACACTATCAGCTAGTACAATAATACTGGTGATTTTTTTTCATAATTAACCGGTTCAATTACGGTTTTTTTTTTTTTTAATCTAACGATGCAGATTTATGTTTTATCAAAATCGGCCATACGAGACTCCTTTGAGCATTTTTCGCTATTCCTTGTAGTTTAGGATTTGGCCTTGAAGGCCCACTTAAAAAAATCACCTTGTAAACTAATATTATAGAGGTGTTTGTTTGTTTGGTTGAACGGGCTACCCTAAAAAAATATTGGTTGAAATTGAAAAATTCGAACTAGTGTTGCTAGCCCATTTATCGAGGAAAGCTATAGGCTAGCTATATCATGCTGCGACTAATAGGAGCGCAGCATTAATGAAAAATGTTACACAGACAAACTTACGCGGGACACTGAAAAAACGTCACGATCATTTGATACATTTAAAATAATAAAAAAAATCAATGCATATTTATAATCGTATATTTTTTATTATACAGGGTGATTTTGAAAGGATGTACTTTGGGCTAATATGAGGTTCTGCTGATGAAATCATACAACTTTTCCCATGGAACCATGTGTCGCAAATGAAAAAAAAAATTACCTTCTCCATACAAACTAGTAATGTTAAAATTACCAATTTGTATGGGGAAGCCAAATTTTTTTTCATTTGCGGCACATGGTTCCATGGGAAAAGTTGTTCGTATTGATCAGTAGAACCTCATATTAGCCCAAAGTACATCCATTCAAAGTCACCCTGTATAAGTGTATAAAATATACTTATACAATTCTATCTATATTTTATATATAGATAGAATTGAGCCCGAAAAAAAAAACGTTTACCGTTATTGATCTATATATAGGTATTGTAGTCATAGCTACGCGAAAGCTCCTACGTCGTAGTAAAACGAAGTACATGATACAGCCTGTAAGCAATAGGTTAAGTCTTGCGACAGTTATCATCAAAATAAATCTATTAAGTTTTGTATTTTTTGACAATTAAATCCGCAACGACGTAATTCATGAAGAAATAAGACTGATGGAAAGTTTAGGTAGGAAAGGCATGCTCTGGCAGGCGTGGTTACGGTTGGTGAGGTTGGTCGCCTCGGTGGCACTCTTATATGGAAGATGATAATCGGATGGTCAATGGAATCAGTTAACCACCTAGTCTTACACTAGTTGGTTATGTAGCGTGCGTTCGGTTGGTTGTTTTTTTTTTAATATTTTTATTTAATGACACCTTTTATTAATTAATATATATATAGCAGCCTAACCAAACGCACTCTAGACCTTATTGTTAAAACTCTTTTTTTTTGACTATTCATAAATATCTGTAAAGATTTACATGAAATAAATAATATTTGATTTGATTTGCTGGTATGGGAATGTAGAAAGAATCGGTGATAAAATAATGACAAACCAGATCTATAAATAAATAAACAGATATATTTATTTCCATTAATTTTACATTACAAAGATCTGACGATTCTTACAGCTAGATAAATGTTACATAATTAGATGGAATGGTATCTGCCGCCGAACTAGGTAAACACCTGTATTTCGGCATACAGCGCCCATCCCTACGGTGAGTTACTCTTGCAAACTAGCATAGTTTACTAGGATAAGCTTATTATTAAAATGTGTAAAGGTGTTCCTCTTTTTGTGTGTTATTATAATGTGAGAGTGTAAGTAAGAGGGTATGAAGAATATAATAATACTAACGCAATAGGATTTTTATTATAAATGAGATGAGACATAAAAATGAAGTGAAGGGTAAACGTGGCCACCATCCACCAACACACTGAGAACTATAAACAAAAAGGGTATGTAGATATAGACACAGTAGTGTCTCTACCTTCTAAGTAAGGGATCTTTCGCAAAAAAAAAACTTTTTTCGCTCCCATATATCTGACAATTTTCACAGGACTATAGGGCATGTAAAAACTAAAAACCATTTATAATAGTGATTACGTAATTCAAATTCGTCTTTCGCTACCCATTTCGTAACTGCATCATTTAGCCGGCCTAGTGGAAGCGATCAATAGATATAAAAAATCATGAATTTAATTTAGATCTGCTTACCATTAGATAGATACAAAGTCACATGCCGTGGCCTATCACGGTTCATGTTAGTAACAATACTTTATTTTAAACACTATGTACGAGTATACAAACATGATTCTAATAAACACTTTGGAACACTGAATCTTGAAAATTCACAATCTGTATTACATAATAGTTAATATGGACATAATATTAAAATTTAGTTGTCAGTGAGATTCACGGCGAAAATTCTAAACAGTACCCTTAGTGTGAGTTTTCTAACTATTACTTTGCGTTTGAATTAACAAAAATTTGTATGGGAAATGGTTCAGCGCTCCAAGCGGAAATTTTGAGAACTAGAAATGCGGTCGTGTAATTGGTCAAAATGTTAACGCAGTAGTATAGTTAACGCGGAAGTAAACGTTAAAAAAACTCACACTAGGGCCACAGAATATAAAATAAAATTTATAAATATTCCGATGAGTGTGTCTTGTTACAAATACTTTAGTACCTTAGCTTAAATATATTTTACAGCAAAAATAAAGAACAGAACGGTAAAATTTTGTCTGTAAAATAAGTTAAATATCGAATTTATAAACATCTTCATAAGATGGCGCATCCGAAATACTCGAGTTTCTAAGGAAGCTTAAATATCATCGACGTTAAATATAGATAGTATTAATATTTATTTTGTAAGTACTACCGAAAATAGGAAAAATAAGGTCGAAAGAGGATTAATTATTAAAGAGGTATGATTAATATTTTCGTTTAAAATTATAAATATAAGTAAAGATATTTCTTAAGTTGAAATTTATATTTTAACGTTTAATACTAAGTAAGTAGGTATTATAAAATAAAACAATATAGATATAGATTTATATAGATAAATAAAAAAGCGGCCCCAGCCTAGTGGTTAAATCACTGCGCAACTGATAACAAGGCCGGCCTGAGATGGGTGGCCGCTTTATACAACGAGGCTATTTCATCATAAACACCGCAACAAGCTCTCCACTTGTTAAGTGTTGCCTCCGAATACCATCGGCGAAATGAAGACGTGTAATCCCTCCGCTGGGTGGGAAGGCGTTTAAACGGTTCTCGGGAGCCAAATAAGCAACCGTGATGGTATTTATTTTTATTTATTTATATAGATATTAATGATGATTTATAAGTTTTAAATTAAAAAAAGACTTCGCTATCAGCTATGGATATTCTATAATAATATTATACAGCTAATCTCAAGCGAACTACCTTCTGGGTCGAATTGGAAAAATATTTTAATGTTGGATAGCCTATTTACCAAGTAAGGCCATAGGCTACATAACATCACGCTACGACCAATAGGAGCGGAACATCCATAAAAAAATGTTGCAAAAACGGGGAAAATTCATTTCTTTTGAGAGCTTCCGTTGCGTGCGCTACTTTCAAGATCGCAGTGACGATGCTCAATGATAAACGTAGTATGGTCATTTCAACGCGTTAAATCTCTTTGACGGCCGAATATGAATGCCGTTGCCAAATTATCGCGTTAAGTCGTGGCTACACCAACGTTTATTGTCCAAAATCGCGATAATTAACGGCGTTTCCCGTTAGTGTGGCGACCGCGGCGTCGTCGGTTGCGCGCGCTACGTGACCTGCCCAATTGCATACGCGTCTATAATATTTGTTTTTTTCTGTATATCTTTGTTTCGCTGACGGTCGCGTAGTTTTATATCGATCGTTGGAATATCTGTAGTTTGTAAATGATCATGATCATAAGAGCATGAGAGTTTCACCTCAGGATTTGAACCGGTGACCTAATCTAAGGTCTTACCAACTAGGCCACCACGTATATCAACGATTTTTTTTTTATTCATTTAATTATTCAAAGTTTCCATTTATTGCTGTAGCGAATTCAAAGCGAAAAAAAATAGCTCGTCAAGTCAATTCAAGATGATCTATTCAAGTTCACTGTCTCGAGTAAATCTCTTATTACAGTTTGATTGTTAGTATCAATTTAGATATCGTAATCCCGGTCTATAATAACAAAGAGCAGAATCCGCCCCCTTGCGGCGAATCGCGGCGGATCGCAGCCTCGAATGCACTTGGCGGTAAGCCAGAAAACCCCTAATTGCTAGTCTACGTTACATAATTGCTACATTTTAGAGAGCTTATCTGTACAAATTTGTTTCCGCAGTGTCATGTTGATGCTCAAAAATATATTATAACAATAATGTTCGGGTAGTACAGCAAGGTACTTTTTTCTGCACTATTTGCAATGTTAAATTATGTTTACAAAATACTAACTAAATTCCACGATTTGAAAGAACTTTTGGAATCGGATTAGTAGTTATTGGGTTTATTAAATACGGAACAAACACACTACAATCACATATTTTTTCTTTATAATATTAGTAAAGCTATTATAGAGATTAGTATAGATAATATGTATTAGTATCATTGTTTCTGGTACACATAGTATATGCCTAGAGCTTAGTTTGTCGTGACATAACCACTGGAGGCTGTACGTACGTTGTATAATACCATTAGTGCATAAACCGTCAAGTGACATAACATGTTTCGGTTTTGTATGTGGGTTCACCGTTTAATCGTTTAATAAATTGATGCGGTAGTCTCTTAAAAACCCGAAGTTGTAGTCTCCTTTTAGCAGCTAGAACCTAGCTAACCACCAAGTCTTAAACCGGTTGGTTATGTAGTGTGTGTTCGGTTGGGTTGTTTTTTTTTTTCTTCCGCAAGGACAATAGTTTAAAAGTTTACGATTTGTTTATTTTGTATTATATATTCTCAACATTTGTCTATGGCAGGAATGGCGACCTGGCCAAGTGCACACAGGACCTTATATACTCGTATACTTTTTTTTTTTTTTTGACTTTTCATAGATGACTGTAAAGGTTTACATGAATTAAATATTTTTGACTTTGACTTTGAGAATATTAAAATATACTCGTAATACATATCAGTCTTTGTCGACGCCCATTTCGTAACGGAATCATTTAGCCGGAATAATGGCAGAGATTAATATTGTTAAACATCAATTTATTGTGGTTTAATAAAGGTGTGAGATTTACTCGTATATATTTTGGAACAACTTGAAATTATCAAAAATAATACATTACTTTGCTGAATGAACAAACTAATTTTTCCAGCTGTCCACTTCTCGGCCTATTTAAACTATCTCAAAATTTATCAAATGCCACGTCCTAAAGATGCTTATAGTGGGGTATTTAGAGCGATGAACCCTGCATTTTGTGATTAAAGGCTCAAAGGTTAGGTTAAGTTAGGTTTAGGCAATAAAGGCAACAAATTCCTTGGGTAGTATTTAGTTGATTTGGTCCGGTAGCCATCGATAGCCACCGCGCCGTGGCGAGGGGAAGGGGGGAAAGCTTCACTCTGCCGCGCTCCACTGTGAGCGCTATTGTGCTAAAAATAATAGTATAATGGCAAGTTTGGTGTCGTTTTCAGACAACTTAAGGATTAATAATGCATTTCCTTAACAAAAACTGATCTGATCTGACTGTAAAACTCTAAATAAATAAAATATCATCACGGGGCAGAGTAGCCAAAGTGGCCACTTTTTTTTCGGCTACGAATTTCTCTTGACTGTTCCAGGTTTTCCAGACACTTTACAGTTCAGTTCAGGATCAACTGGTAATTATGGATCTCATGTGATCGGTCCCATGGCATTGGCTCGACAACATGAGGATGTCGTCCTGAGGGTTTTTGGTAACGAGACCTTAGCAGGTAGCTGCGCTGTACACCGGTTACGAACCATGGGAGCAAAGCGAGGGGGCGAAGCATTTCCCCCGCCCATAAGGGGGATGCGGCCACCATTCCTGGAGGGTGAACTCCGAACATGGGGGGTGAACTCCGAACATGGGGGGCGAGGGGCGCCAGTCCTCAGTACGTGAGGAATCAAAAAACCTCGACAATCGTACCTTCCTTGCACCCTGGAGTCCATAGTGCGGCCTTCCATATTTAAATTGGTACACAAAACAAGATGATGGCGGCCACTGCACTGCGAACATGGCTGCGATTTACGGCAATCCCTTTGGTGGTGCTTGCGTGCCCAAGCACACATAACACCATTGCCTCTGTCGGGCTATGGCACGTTGAGCCTGGACCCGCAAGTTACAAAAATGTCCAGGGTCCCTACAATATGAACAATTTTGTATTTCAATAGCGGCCATAGCAAACCGACTCCTGAGACGCTGGCCAGTTTGACCAGGTGGTTGAACAGGGGGCCGGACCCTGCACCGGTAGAGTTATCTACTATTCGGCACTCTTCCTTCAAAAAGGTCAACAATCCTGAGAACAATGGTAGGTAATCAATGCTGTTACCACCATACCTATGTTCAAAGCGCAGCTTAAGTTCGGGGGACAACTTCCCGAGCACAATCTTAAGTAGTATAAAAGACCAAGAATCGACTGGTAGGTTAAGACACTGCAAGGCATTCACTGCAATCATCAACGAGTTCAAGAGGTCCCTGTGCAAATCATGTTCCTTACCAACTATAGGCAACCCCAATATTTGGTTGACATGAGTGTCAGCCAAACGCCTAATATTTTGATACCGCTTGGTCAGAAGCTCACGCGCAATCTTATAATTTTCGTCCGTCACGGGTAAGTGTTGGACAATGCCACGAGCCTCTCAATGAGGACAACAAATATTACATCTGCTGGCTGGAGGTGAGGTCCCCCCGCCCGTGCACAATACTATCGAACAGGTTTAGGAAGCCTACCCAGGCATCAAGTCGTCCGTCAAATAGTGGTGGTCAAGGGTAGGCAACCTGCTCTAAAGCCCGGGAGAAGATACAACTGGCGAAGGCTCAGGGCCCATCTTAAGCGACTTATCAATGCTCCCGCGAACCTTCTCGGTAATGGTATCTATGAGCACCAAGGCACGGTAATAGTCACAAGTGACCATCACAGCATGGAACTCATCCTCTGCGGGGTTCAAAACTAAAAACTCCTCAAAGACCCTATTTAAGTCTTGCTCATACTCTGGGATCTTTTCAAACCGCACCAAAAGAGCAGCGGAACGGTCAGGTCTGTCCACCATATCCACAGCGGATGTAAGCCACCTTAAGACAGCCTTAATCTTCTTTGAGTTCTTATTGACAGACATAATTACAATAAGTAGGTGAACACAATATAAAGGTATATCTAACAAACTTACAAATAAACACAAAATAAAGTTTTAAATCAAATCAAATAAATTTTAGTTTTATTGTTAAAACAAGTTTTAGGGAACTTAAACTGAGGGATAACAAACATAAAACAATTTACAAAACCTTACCTACCTAACCCTAATAATATAGAAAAAACTTAATTTTAATTGAAAACCCTACTTAATTATGTTGAAACTGCACTAGGAATATTATACAAACTAACCTGACCTGCCTGACCCTAAGAAAGGAAGCAAAGCATAGGCAAGTCACATAAAGTCAAAATTATAATAAATAAAGGTGTACCATTGGAGGAATTTATGATTTCTCCAAACCAAATGGTACAACAAAACCAACAATTAAGAAAATAAACTAAATCTAGCTCACTGAATGGCTCTCGTGGTTACACTTTAGCTACGAGTTCCCTGGGTACCCAAGGAATGCAATATCTTCGATGTCTTCTGAACCACTAACATGCCACGCAATTACTATTCAGACATAACAATTCTACGTTGGATGACACCAAATCCACAACGTGACAAATCTGAATTATTTGTAGGTGCCTAAATACATGGCGAACGAACACTACACAATATAATTTACTATCTAATAATCTAGAAGGCCGCACAAATTAAATTATTTCGGAACAAAAACACCATCTTGTCCATACAAAAAAGACGAACTGTTATGACTTTTTTTTTCTTTTTTGTTTCAAGAACGAAAAGGCAAAGGGTCTTTGGCCTACCTTTTAGTTTTGTTGTTAAAACAAGTTTTAAGTTCCCTTACTGAAGAACCTTATCAATACCGAACATATTATTAATAAAACGTTTAAGGTAGTTTCCATACTGTAAATAAAATTTAATAAGGTATATGAATATATATATATTTTGATTTTTTATTTGGACATTGATTACTTAGTAAAAGCTAAGTAATCAATGGGTACTTAGATTAGTGCTCGACTAAAATGTAAATATGCTTCTCTGCCCCGTGATGAATAATATATTTTTTAATTATATTTTTACAGTTGTATTCCAATAAATGTGATATATTTCTGTGATCCTAGTAAATGTTGGTTTAAGGATATTTTTTTTTCATATCAATATCTGTTACGGTTTAAAAATAAACGACGTTGATGAAAATAAAATTAGTTCATGATTTTGGTATTTTGTTCAATTATGTTATTTTTTTCTATGGAGGAGTATTATTTTTCTTATGGAAATGAATTATTAATTCCTAAGTTATACGAATATGACACCAAAGTTGCCAATATATTATTAGCTTTAGCACAATAGTGCTCACAGTGGAGCGCGGCGAAGTCAAATTTCCCTCCCTTCCCTCGCCACCCGCGCGGTGGCTACCGATGGCTACCGGGCTCAATCTACTTAATACTCCCCAAGGAATAACTATGCCAAGTTTGAGTCTTTAATAACAAAATGCAGGGTTCCCATTTATGCACTTTGAACTAAATACTCTACTATTAGTGGATAAGCCAAACATGTGTCACACATGTCATGTATTATGTAGGGCCCTGATTTTTTTTACATGAAACTATAATAGGTACAGTTAACTATTTTCTAACGAAAAAAATGTATTTTAACTATAACAATTTATTGTAAATTATCGTAAAGTCATATGTCGTGCTCCAATAAATTGATATAAATATGTTTTTTGTAGTTTGTTCGAAATAAATACCACGGCTTTTATGGTACGCTTTTCACCAGTAGTCATTACTCACATGCTTAGGTCGCTACGCAATTGTGGTCTCGACAAAGAGTATAAATTTTCCCAAAGCAGCCTCTCTAATTATGACTGGGTAGTAACTCCTTGAAACAAAGATCAGATTACAGTATTGTGTTGCACGAATTTCACCTTTATGAATATGTGATAAAGTATTTTTTTAGTTAGAAGCATTGTTGTCGGAGCTTTTAGAGTAGAATCCAAGTTAGTCATGTCACAGACGAGAATGCTGACTGACCTACTCTGCAGTGGTTTGGCTTTCTAAAGCATAATTATATTATGTCTTTGTGTAACAATGGAATAGTATTAAAGTCTTGTCGAACTATATAAAATCATTTAAGGGCTCTACAGTCGTCTTGACGATCATACAAACGTACTTAATTAATAATTGTACTTAATGTTCTAATGTCCCGAAGGTTTTGACTGTCAGATAATTCCCAACGGCATTAAGTCCGCCTTTGTTTTATGCAATAAAGTTTGATAAATAAATACTTCCAATATTATTACTTGGTTGTTAGTCGAAGTTCAATTAATAGTTTTATGTTGGTTTTCTGTTGTGGGTATTAAATATTTTTGTAATATTATTATTTTTTATTAAAAACACAGGAAGATTAATTAATACAATGACCGACAAAATATTGTTTTACTTCTGCCGCAAATAGTAATCGAGTAATACCACAGAAGAAATAATAGTACAAGTAGTAATACAGGAAGTGCGAAAACTCATTTTGTATGGAGAACGCGGACTTTGCGATTACGAATGCAGTGTCCTAAAGTATACGTATGATATATAGGTATAAGTATATTAGGTATATAATAAAATAAAATATTATATGTATAATAAAATCGTTGACTTTCCGTGTCTGTACAGTAAAATTTACGCAAAAAAAAAAAAACAAGGATAAAATAAGTAGGTAATTGAACGTTTTTTTTTTTACATAAGTACGCGTAGAGTATGTCTGTCTATTTATTTGTTTATGAATCACGTAATCACATGACTTATAAATAAATTAAGGATGAATAATTTGTTTATAAGCCAAATCCTTGTAAATGTGATTACGTAGTTCATAAACATTTTTTTTTAATCACGTAAATTACATTTAGTTAGAAGCGCATAACGCTTGAGTCAGTTTTTTTTATTATTAAATCTCTGGCATAAGCAGTTGGAATAATTATTCAAACTACTTTTTTATAGGTTTCTTAGGGTCATAATCCTTAGAAACCTATCAAAAAGAAAAAAGTCAGTAACAAATAAGAATAACGAAATATAATATTTTGTTATACGTGGTGGCCGAGTTGATTAGACCTTGGACTTAAAAACACTTAGGTCCCTGGTTCGAATCCCGGTGTGTACCAATGAGTTTTTAATTAAAAAATGTATGCACATTTGTTTGACAACACCACTATAGTGCCACGGAGAGCACGTTAAGCTGTCGGTCCCGGTTTCACTATACCAACTTGTGAAACTGTTTATAGATGGGTTATTGAGTCTATTCAAAACATCGCGACGAGCTAGCCACTTGTTCGGTGTAGACTCATACCTTTAAAACCCCTCCGCTGGGTACCCTGGGGCCGTCTAGGCGGTCTCGGGCGCCGTAAGGCACCCCTGATGATATATATATAATATATTGTTAATTTTAAATTAAACAACTAGTCTAGTGATGTATTTTATGAATGAAAAATAATCTCAGAAATATACCACAAATAATAAATGTTGACAAATATAATTTTCAAGTGGGAAGTGGGTGTTGAAGAACTTTATGCCTCGGTTTTGCCGACAAACTTTTCAGACCCGCCATAGTACGCAGAAATTCTCAATTTTTTCGAGGAAATATACTTTGCGCTAGTTGCTGAAGTTTTTATATTAAATAAATTAAATTTTGTTTCTAAACTACTTTAAATGCAGCAAATTTTTTTTTTGTCGTTAAATTGACAGCTTTTACTAAAAATTTTAGTTTTGGGTATTATGATTGGGTAATATCTGTGTCTAAAATCGAGTTCAGACCAAATTCGGGATCCAATAACTTAATCTAGATATAAGATTTTACTGAGTGAACTATTTTAGACTAGTTATTGCGCCTTTGGCGTTGTATCCGGAGGTCGTGGGTTAGATTCTCACCCATGGTAAAAAATATTAGTACGCTTTCCTATACAGTTTGTCTGGGTGTTTATAAAATATAATATGTATTATATCGTTGTTTCTGGTACACATAATACAAGCCTAGAGCTTAGTTTGTGACCAGAGCATTATGTGTAAGTTGTTAAAAAAAAGACAAGAAAGAAACGTACATACATACATCACGGGTGCCTTACGGCGCCAGAGACCGCCTAGACGGCCTCAGGGTACCCAGCGGAGGGGTTTTTAATCCCACCTCGTCGTAGCCGATGGTATGAGTCTACACCGAACAAGTAGCTAGCTCGTCGCGGTGTTTTGAATAGACTCAATAACCCATCTATAAACGGTTTACAAGTTGGTATAGTGAAATCGGAAACCGACAGCTTAACGTGCTCTCCGAGGCACTATAGTGGTGTTGTCAAACAAATGTACATATTTTTTTTAATTAAAAACTCATTGGTACACACCGGGATTCGAACCAGGGACCCAAGCGTTTTTAAGTCCAAGGTCTAACCAACACGGCCACCACGTATATTAAAAGAAAGTAAAGAAATATATAATTATTATCACATTTATAGAGTACCCAATGGAGCTATAAAGGACAAGTTTATTTAAATTCATCAGTTATACCTAAAGAAAACATATTACCTAGGTACATAACCCAATGTATAACGATAAAAAATCTAAAGAACATAAAATAAGACTTGGCCACGTCAAGAATTCGGTAACATAGTGAATACTACATTAGTCTATAGGAAAATAGTAGCGGAGTAGGTGAAATCATTGCTGGAGAGACTTACGCGCAGTCGCCATCTTCACGCTTGCGCTGTTCGCCGTAATCTCAATGCAGACGGGGATTGAATGAATCCCCACACGAGCCGGCCGCCGATCCGACGTAAATTATTATAGTTTACTCCCACTTCGTTCATAAACAATTTAACTCGGGTGTAGGTTAATTTGGACAGTCAATTATGCATGCGCTGAAAATTGCTACTGAAATTGATAAATTCAGAACTCGTTTACTACTTAGCTATGATATTTATTGTTTCAATTATGTATTGTTGATAGATATTTCTATTCGTAGTTAGTAGGTATAAAGCCAAATAGGTGAAATAAAATATGTATTGTATATAAAATATTGCATACAAAATATAATGAATTATACAAAAAGGCTGGGCCATGCATAACTTATAAAAATATATATATATATAATTTGCTCCATATTGAAGTATTAGTTAATATATTTATATCGATAAAAAGAAGAGTGGTATGTTTGCAATATTTTTCTCTCTAGATAAGTTTATGCTATTACATTTTTGAATAAGCCAATCTCTAACAAATATCTTGAATTAAGTATACATTTATCAGTATTTTTTAGTTTTTATAAATTTTCAATATTGGTGATCTACATTCCTGATTTTATTTGGGCCTAAAGAAGATGAGGGGCACCCTTATCTTCTTTATCTTCATGGCAGGTTCCCTTTTAACTACTCTAACCAGAGAAAGTCCTGGACTCCTACATGACCCCTCTTAACTAATACTGTTACATACTATTTAATTTGCACGTTTACTGACCAATGTGTCTATTTGGATCTGATGAGTATAATACTACCGCAGATATATAGGTATATATATATATATATATCTAGTCTTGCCATAAATATTGTAACAAACAATTTTTTTTTTGTCTTTTGCAAATAACATTTATTACTTTTACAGTGTTAGTTTAATACATAAATATAAAACAATTAAAAATATTAAAAACTTATTCGAAGTAGCCAATGAAGTGGCTGCAATACAGTCATATAAACGTTGAGGCCAGTTATTAATAGAAGCAGGCACTCTTTCCATGGGAAAATTCTTCACTGCCAATCGTATGGATTGTTTTAGGGACTTCATCTTATCATGGCGTTTAGAGCAAGCCGTACTCTCTAAAACTGATAATTAATCATAATCCAGCGGATTAAGATCGGGACTAGACGACGGCCAGTCTTCAGCTCTGATGAAGTCCGAAACGTTCGCTTCCAACCAAGACTGCGTGGACCGATAGACACCTCATATAGGCTGCAAGTCCTAAGTCATCTTTTAAAATACGCGACATGGTTCTAGGTGCTATCTTCATCTCCCGAGATAAAATCTTTTGCTTTCGGACAGGATTTCTTCGAATTCTTTCCCTTGCTGCTTTGAACACCTTTTTCGTACGAACACTACGTAGACGGTCAGAACTTTTTCTTTGTCACAAATAGAGGAGGTCTCATTGTACCTATTGATAGCCCGGTACACAAACATTTGACTAATACCAAGTGTATGGAAAGTTTAAAAAAATGCATTTGCCTCCATACCCACTTTGTATAATGCAATCACAGCGATTCGGTTCTCTTTATCACTCCACTACATTTTAATATCTCAAAATATTGTACAATGTATTGGCGCCAAAATGAGAAAACACAATAAACAATCGTATAAAAATGACAGATTCTAAATTCATTAGGCGGCTTCGGCCTAAAGATATTACAGAAATATATAGAAGAAAGTATCATGGCGATATCATAACCAAACAAGTAAAACAGCAGATTACATACAAAATAATAAAAAAAACTATATCAATACAAAACGTTAAATTTAGTTTATTTTTAATGTAGGATAGAAAAAGCCATAAGAATATATAATCAATAGCATGTATTGGTTGAAGTAAGAACACAATATGGCGGCAACGAACACGTTGGCATTTCGTTTTATGGGGATTTTAGCCATTAGGGTATATATTATTGTTAGTTTCATGAATACTTCCCAGTGGTTGATTTTGAACGGTAAGTTTTTTTTAGGAGCACAACATGTGACTTTGTATCTGACGTGAGCAAATCTACAAAGTCCATGAATGGGATCAATCAATAATTGTTCTTAAACAATATTGATCCGGATATTGATCCGGATACCGGCTAAATGCGACAATAACGAATTGCATTACGAGTATATTTTAATATACTCGCTGCCTTATCGTCAATTCAACTACCAATTTCGTAACCGCACCCTAAAAGGAGACTACCACCTGGACAAGAAATCGATGCAATAATCTCCTGAAAACCGGTGAACCCACAGACTAAAACCGAAACATGACTAGGTCACTTGGTTTTTTAATCTGTATGGGCGGTGGTAACGAGACCGGTCGTTCGGCCTAACGAAGTTATAGAGACCTTCCTCCCACAAATACAACATAAGCTATTAGATATTACAAAGTTCTCTGTAGTTCATAACATAGTAGGTGTACAAGTGGGATACAAAAGTCAGGTTTGTCCACCTGGATGAACAACGTAGGATGTGTCTCCTATATAAGGTGCACATATAAGGGGAGCATTAGAAAAAAAATATGTTTAAAAATATATTTTCCAGTGTCTATACAAGGTGAATTTTTCAAGAGTGCCATCATGGCCAAATTCTAAACTACAACGAATAGCGAAAAATACATCAAAATCGGCCCCGAGACTCCTTTGAGCATTTTCCGCTTTTCCTTGTAGTTTAGGACTTGGCCTTGAAGGCACACTTGAATCATTTACCCTGTATATGACTATCCTATTTTGTATATGAATTGTAATATTTATGTTTTCAGTGTCTTGGGTACAATGCCACAGGACAGTTTGGAAGAATATTACTTGTTGTAGCTGTCACAAAGAAACTTGTAATTATTTATTTATTTTTAATCTTATTTATATTTTGCACAGTTTTTTTTTTTTAAGATTTAGGTTCTAGTTTTATTTATTGTATTAATATTTTCAGGGGTTAGGTTTTCTATATTAAGTTTTAGTTTTATTTAGTTCTAGTCACTTTACTTATTATTTTATATACATCGAATAAATGTAAAAAATATATTATACCAATAATACTTATATTATTTAGGATGAGTTGGGACTATTTTCTGATATCGGATAAATTTGGATGTTTTTGTAGGTATTTTGAAGGATCGGATGATTCTACCTAACAATCTAATACTAAACAATCAGCAACAACGAACAGTAAAAATATCATGTATATCTGATCTGTCACTGATGTCTGCTAATTTACTGTGGTTATATATATATCAAGTTAAGTGAAATATCCAAAAAAATATAAAATCCCAAGTCAAAAATAATGACATAGAAAAATAAGTCGAGTAAGGTATCAAATAAAAGCTGTAACTTTGCTTATTTCGAAACAAGCTATATCTATTACCTATATAGATACAGCTTGTTTATAATTATTATTTTTTATAGCAGGTATTATTTATAATTTTTTTTTTAGGCTTAGGCTTTTGAGCTTAATTTATAATTTTGTATTTTTTATTAAAACAATTTTCTGGTAAAAAAATAAAAGGTATTTTTTAGAATCGAAAATCTCGAAAATTTCCTTCCCAGGAAATTGGGATAAACTTTTTGGAAGAAATAGGGACTTCTAAATATGTGAGGAAAAATAAAATAAAACGATAAGTAAAATTAAAGTAATTTTAGTCTAGAAAGTCCATTCGACAGCGAGGAGCGGGGCCTGTCTGATGGCAACCATACTTATTCTATTTTTTTATTGGAGCACGACATGTAACCTTGTAACCTTTTTTGTTGTGCCTGGTGGTGAGCAGACTTACAAAGTCCATGAATGGGGTTGATCAATAATTGCTCTTAAACAAAATTGATCTCTTCCACTATGCCAGCTAAATGATGCGATTACAAAATGGGTGGCGACAAATTGCATGATGGACCATAGGTGACAAATGAAAAATTACTTCCCCATACAAATTGGTAATTTTACCATTACTAGTTTTTGTTGCTTTTTTTATTTTTTATTTAAGACACATGAAAAGTTATTTGATTTGATCAAAAGAAGATCTTATTAGCCCAAAGTACAGCCTTTTAAAGTCATCATGTATAAGTACAAAATTATTTAGGTAATATTTACAAAAGGTAGTACTTGTGCTCTCACTGGAGTTTGAACTAGGCGATTCCTGTACAGTTATAGTAACATTCAGGGTCGTATTTAGGTACAGTTTCACCCCAAGCCACTTGCATCCGGTTCACAACCCCTCCTCCCTTTTGTTTTTTACTCAATCACGTGCATACACCATAACGAATTTGCATGAAATTTGGCACAAAGATAGACGAAGGCATGCAATAGGATATAGGAGATTTTTTCGTTCAACGTAATGTAAAAACTAGTTCGTAGTCTAAACTAGGCGCGTCTATATTTTTTTATTTTGGCGAGCGAGCTTTTGACGCCGGCCTGGACCGCCCTCAAAATGGATATGGCCCAGTTGGCCCATACGTAAATGACTGAATGAATAACTGATAACATTACAAATAAAGGCAAGTGTTAACTTTCGCCACTGAGAATCTCAAATGTCCCTATGGAATAAAAGAAGTGACATTGTAAGTTTCCGGTGCACTTCGCAGTTACGTGGACTCTCCGGTAAACGGTAAAAGCATTCTTAGTTCTAGTACCTACTTGAATGGGTACTAAATGCATTCGAGACGTTTAATGTTAAATCGACAACTTTGACTATAATACTTAGGGCCGGTTCAACCAAAAAAATATTAGTAATGTCAAATTTCATACTAATATTTATTCATAGATTAAATGATTAATACTCAGAATAATTATTTGTATGTGATTTAACGTTACTAATCTTGGTATAATATATGCCGTCTTTTAGTCGAATCGGCCCTTAAAAGTCCATTTAAATCTCTAAGCGATACGCCATAATTAAGGCAATGGGGGTACAATGGAACGCGGGGTAAAATGAAATAATGGTGCTTTCAATTCTGGCATGGACATACACATGTTAATATTTAGC
Organism: Monopis laevigella; assembly: GCA_947458855.1. NCBI lineage: Eukaryota > Metazoa > Arthropoda > Insecta > Lepidoptera > Tineidae > Monopis > Monopis laevigella. The sequence continues at coordinate 18,053,319 of OX381581.1, forward strand.
TAAATATACATACATACATGCTTAAATAAATAATAAAGAGACAAAGCAAATTAAAATGAAGTACACTATTAATAATTTTCCTTTGATTTATTGGTCATGTTTTAACCAAAGACCAGCATCCGTAGCATGGCATCCTAGGCGGGCTTTGGGGGTTTTTTTAATTAAATATTTCTAGAAAAGGACTTACTTACTAAAGCGTTTATTAACTAATAAACATTAAAAAAAAACACAAATAAATTAAATTACCTATAAAAATAATAATAATAAATAAAAATACTTAGGTACCTAAAAAATAAATCCTCACAGTTGTCGCGCGGCATAGTGCCCAGAAAATTAAGTTTTTTATTTAATCAAATAAAAACAAAATTCTTATGGGATCGCTCGTCGTCTTTCTGTTTATCTGTCTAGATCAATATCAAGAAAACCGGTTGAGAGAGAAACTTAGAATAGTAGTATAGATACTTTTTAAAGGAAGGGTACTTTAATTTGAGAAATATATTATGATCTCTGTAACCATTTTAGTCAGATAATTGATATTCGAAAATATGGGTGTCTACATTGTCTCTTTCATTAAGCGAACATATTTCAAATTTCCTTATAAAATTTATTATCTAATAATTACCTATATAAAAATATATATATATATAATAAAATATATATATAGACAGCCTCCGTAGACTAGTGGTTGCGCCTTTGGCGTTGTATCCGGAGGTCGTGGGTTCGATTCCCACCCATGGCAAAAAAAATATTAGTACGTTTTTTCTGTACAGTTTGTCATGGTCTGGGTGTTTATAAAATATAATATGTATTATATCGTTGCTTCTGGTACACATAGTACAAGCCTAGAGCTTAGTTTGTGACCAGAGCAATATGTGTAATTTGTCCTACATATTATTATTACCTACAAATTAATAACAAGAATTTTGAATACTAGACTATGGGCGAAGTGCACCAAGGACACTAGCTGCATTACCACGCTGAATCGCAATGCTGAGCAAGAAGTACCTTGTTCAGAGGAACTCCAGTAGCAATTTTTTTTTCCCATGGATATCGTGAATAAATTCACTAACGTCCATCGGACCATGGACCCATCGTCTCAACCGAAAATGACAAAAACAGGTATGAGTTCAGGAGCTCTGCGTAGGTACTTGTTACGTTTAATGTGTAGGTACTGCTTGCTCCGCCGCAGCACCGACGGGCTTTGAGCAAGAAGTGATGTGACTTTGATAAAGCGTATCCAAACAAGTTGCATCCCAGACCATATCACGTCCTTATAAAATATAATAAAGTTTTTTTAAGTTTCAATATATACCTGGATTTTATTGATCTACAAAAAAAACTACAGTATCACTTTGAAAGGATGTACTTTGGGCTTAAATGAGATTCTGCTGATCAAATCGAACAACTTTTCCCATGGAAACATGTGCCGCAAATGAAAAAAAAGAGTTCTGTATACAAATTTAGTTATGTCAAAATGACTAATTTGTATGGGGAAGTAAATTTTTTTTTTCATTTGCGCCACATACTTACATGGAAAAAGTTGTTCGATTTGATCAGCAGAACCCCATATTACCCAAAGTACCTACATCCTTTCAAATTCACCCTGTATAGTGCCTCCAGGAGCATGTTAAGCTGTCGGTTCCAGTTTCACTATACCAACTTGTAAAATTGTTCATAGATTGAGTTTATTCAATTAAACATCGAGACGCGCCAGCCACTTGTTCAGTGTAGACTTATACCATCAGTTACGACGAGATAGGAATAAACTAAAACCCTGAGACCATCTAGGCGGTCTAGAGTGCCGTAAGGCACCCGTGATGGTGCAAAAACAAAAATTACAAATATGTAAAATACAAATTTTTCAAAAATATCGTAATAAATTTTTTGTTCCATTATACCTACCCCAACTTTTTCCAGTGCTTTCAAAAGCTACCCAATTAGGTATTAATCGCAAAGGCCAAAATTTTCAATTACCTTAGGATCATGCCTACCTAAAAACTGAGCTAAAGATATGCGTACGTACGTACCTTACGTACTATCATAGGTTTCCGGCGCCTAAGACCGCCTAGACGGCCTCAGAAAAACCAGCGGTGGGGTTTTATTCCCACCTCGTCGTATGGTATTTTAAATCTACACCGAACAAGTGATCAGGTCGTCGCGGTGTTTGGATAGATTCAATAACCCAATGTATAGTGAAACTGGGACCGGCAACCGTTCCGCAAATGTAAAAAAGACACATATTTTCATTTATATTAATTGTAAGTTCATTCTTGAAGAGTTGTTGTAAGAATATTTTATAAATCACCAAAATAAAAATGCAATAATATTTCTACTTTCCTAAACCTATATAACATATACAAATCATAAAAACAATTTTATTACCAAAACCACGTAAAAAGCTTTAAAGCTATTTTACGTTATTATAAAGGGTAATTAAATAACAGGACACTTCGGGCTGGCCCTGATGCCAACGAAGATAACACAATTTCACACACTATTAGTCGTGAACATAATCTGATATCGCAGTGACCGCATATTGTCCATCACCAAAGTGTTTATTTTGCGTCAATGAACACAAAATTGTTTTATGATGGTGCTGTACTGTTATTAGCCAACTATTAAATATTTCAAGATTTTTGATGAGGATTATCCACTTAAATTTGGACTGTCTTTTATTAGTAAAGATTGTTTTAGAATGTACCTGTCAAGTAATAATTATTTATAATAATTTTAAAGTTAAGGGATTAATAATCATTATTAATTAATATTAGACTGTCTTTATTGCTAAAGATTTACGTTAAATTATATTTTTTCTTTCATCACTAAGGCAAGGCTATTAAATATACTTTATTGTCTTGAACGTAATCTAATATTGTAGTAGCCGGATATTGTCCAATACCAAAGTGTTTATTTTACCTCAATGAACACAAAATTGTAATGATGGAGCTCCAATGTTAACAGATATTAGATCTACTCCTATGCGCGGTGTTTGTCTTAACTTCCCATCGTGTACCTGTCAATTATTACGATACATAATTATTCATTTGAATTGGATTATTTTTATTGCTAAAGATCTTTGCCCAATTTAATTGTTTTCTTTTATCAAAGTAACGCAATATCTCACATATTGGTCGTGGACATAATCTGATAATTCAGTGGCCGGATATTGTCAGTCCACCATCAACGTGTTTATTCTGCGGCACTTAACTCAATTGTATTATTATAGTGCTGTATTGTAAACTGTTATTAGAATGTATCTGATAACTAATAAAAGTTTCAAGGTTTTTAAAGAATTATCTATTTAATTCTGGGCTGTCGTTTATAGCTAAAGATGGATTTAGAATGTACCTTTTATTATAATTTTGATGATTTAAAAGAATTATTTAATATTGGACTATATTTTACTGGTAAAGATTTCAGTTAATTTATATTATTTCTTTCATAACTAAGGCAAAGCTATTTCATATACTTATTATCGTGGACGTAATCTGATATTGTAGTCCGGATATTGTCCAATACCAAAGTGTTTATTCTACGTCAATGAACAAAAATTGTCATGATGGAGCTCCAATGTAAACAGATGTTAGATGTGCTCCTATGCGCGGTGTTTGTCTTAACATCCCATCGTGTACCTGTCAATTATTACGTTTTTATTGCTAAAGATCTTTGCCTAACTTAATTGTTTTCTTCCATCAAAGTAACGCATTATCTCACATATTGGTCGTGGACAAAATTTGATAAATCAGTTGCCGGATATTGTCTGTCCACCATCAACGTGTTTATTCTGCGGCACTTAACTCAATTGTATTATTATAGTGCTGTATTGTAAACTGTTATTAGAATATATCTGATAACTAATAAAAGTTTCAAGGTTTTAAAATAATTATCCATTTAATTCTGGGCTGTCGTTTATAGCTAAAGATGGATTTAGAATGTACCTTTTATTATAATTTTGATGATTTAAAAGAATTATTTAATATTGGACTATATTTTACTGGTAAAGATTTCAGTTAATTTATATTATTTCTTTCATAACTAAGGCAAAGCTATTTCATATACTTATTATCGTGGACGTAATCTGATATTGTAGTCCGGATATTGTCCAATACCAAAGTGTTTATTCTACGTCAATCAACAAAAATTGTCATGATGGAGCTCCAATGTAAACAGATGTTAGATGTGCTCCTATACACGGTGTTTGTCTTAACATCCCATCGTGTACCTGTCAATTATTACGTTTTTATTGCTAAAGATCTTTGCCTAACTTAATTGTTTTCTTCCATCAAAGTAACGCATTATCTCACATATTGGTCGTGGACAAAATTTTATAATTCAGTGGCCGGATATTGTCTGTCCACCATCGAAGTGTTTATTCTGCGGCACTTAACTCAATTGTTTTGTATTATTATAGTGCTACATTGTAAACTGTTATTAGAATGTATCTGATAGCTAATAAAAGTTTCAAGGTTTTTAAAGGATTATCCATTTAAATTTGGGTTTTATTACTACAGATGGATTTAAAACGTACCTTCTAATAGCATTTTGATGATTTTAAAGGATTATTTAATATTGGACTATCTTTTATTGCTAATGATTTATATATATAATAAATCATTAGCAATAAAAGATAGTATAAGTATATACTTATTCTTATGAATATAATCTGATATTAAAGTCGCCGGGTATTGTCCAATACCAAAGTATTTATTCTATGAACACAAAATCGAAATGATGGAGCTCAAATGTAAACAGATGTTAGACGTACTCCTATGCGCGGTGTTTGTCTTAACATTCCATCGTGTACCTATCAAGTATTATGATTTTAAAATAATAACATATAAATGTTAGAATTGGTATGTTTTTATTGTTAAAAATCTTATTCTTCTAATTGAATTATTTTTTCCGTCAAAGTAAAACAATATCACACACTATTGGTCGTGGACGTAATGTAATATTGCAGTAGCCAGTTATTTTTATTATCCACGACCAAAGTGTTTATTCTACATCAATGATTATAACATTGTAATAATGGAGCCCCATTTTAAGCAATTACACAGTGCTTAAAATGGGGCCGAGAAATAATAGTACAAACCATTATTAGATCTAGGTGTATGCGCAGTGTTTCTTACGCGTTCAATATTCCATGGTGTATTTGCCAATTAATAAAATTTTAAAGATTCATTTGAATTTGATATATTTCATTGCCAAAGATCTTTCCCAATTTGTTTTCTTCTATTAATGTAACGCAATATCTCACATATTGGTCGTGGACATAATCTGATATTGCAGTGGCCGTATATTGTCCACAAACAACGTGTTTATTCTGCGTCACTGAACACAATTGTATTATAACGGTGGTGCATTGTAAACTATTATTAGATCTGCTGCTATGCGCGGTGTTTGTCTTAACATCCCATAGTGTACCTGTCAAGTATTAGGATTTTAAAGAGTTTTATTTCATTTGAATTGAATATTTTTTACTGCTAAAAATCTTCGCCCAATTTGATTGTATTTTTCCATCAAAGTAACGCACACATAAGTAATACACACATATTGGTCGTAGACATAATCTGATATTGCAGTGGCCGGATATTGTCTGCCACCAATATTTATTTATTCTGCGTCACTAACACAATTAGGTTATGATAGTGCTGCATTGTGAACTGTTATTAGATCTATAGCCGAGTAGATCATGGCTAGTCACCGTCTAGACAGCTTCAAGATACCCAGCGCTGAGCTTTTATTCACACCTCGTCGTAACCAATGGTACCTATTCTAGATCATATTTTGAACACGTGCACATCATCGGAAGATCTTCAAGAAATATTATTTAGTTTTAAATATTTATCTCATATTCTTTTATTGTGAATTTGATCAAATGTTTTATATTATTAGTTAGTTTTATATTATATTTTTAGTATATTTTATTGGATAAAATTTTAAAATATTTGTTCGTCTGAAAGTGATGTGAATAAATAATTCGAAGCCTAAATTTATTACCATTTAATTTTATTTTAATTCAACCGTTTAAAAATTCAAATTTTAAAGCCACTACATGCTCGATGTTGTTAAATGAAATATATGTTTATTTTATGTAATAAATACTTATAAGTAGTAGTAGATGAAGAAAAAGGTTTGTGATGATTGAGTTATAACCACTACGTATTGGGCTTAAGGCCGAAATCTATGTTCAGGACCCATTTCAAATACCGATTTAACCTGATACTTGATAAATAGGATAGAAAACAACTTTCTAATGGTATCAGTTGAAAATATCCCCACGTGTTTTATGCTACGGTGAACATCAATATATACTACCTCTAAACACTGTAAATTTGCTTATGATTTGTGTATTAGGAATAGGTTAGGTTTAAAAGTTAATATAGGTACATGTAATTATATAATTCTTCATTGCCATAAGTTATGCCTGAAATAATTAAAAGCTGGCTTAGGTAAATATTAGCTAAAGACATGATTCGTTCATATAGTTTTTCACAAATAAGAAAATCGTTTCAGCACTAATTAATCTAGGTGTGTATGAATAAATGAAATATTCTATTAATATTAAGGCTCAAAACATACAGGAGATTGAGATAAATATGTGTATAGGTATAAGTAAGCTTTTAGTCAAGTAGACATAAAACAGTTGTCTGCAGGGAACGTGACTGACAGCGATCAATACACATGGTCGGGAAACGTGAGTACCCTTCACGCGGTCCGTCAGGTGATGTTTTCTTCGGTTTTACCTTTTGTTCAGATACTGAAAATAGTTCTGTTACTTCCTAGGAAGTACTTATACTCAAAGATCAATGGACCAAATGATGATAGGACTGACCTGACACTCGGCACACGGATGTACGGAGTAGGGCTGACCGCAGTCGTAGCGCGAGAGGATGCTGGCAAAATCGCAGTGCACGCGCGCCGCCATCATGTCCAGCTCTATGAGGTCTCGCAACGTGCGCTCGCAGCGCTGGCCTCCCGCCGCTACGTCTGCGCGCGCGGCGCGGTCCAACGCCGAGGCTGGCGAGCGTTCGCAGCAGGCGCGCAGCCGCTGCTTCTCGAGGCGGCGGGCGCGTGCATCGGCTCCCAGCGCGCAAAGGCGCGGCAGGTCGCGCGTGGACAGCACCTCGGCCGCGCCGCCGCCGCCGCAAGCCGCGCCCCCGCAATCGCTCGCGCCGCCCGCGCCTTCCTCCACCAGGTCGCACGCGCTCAGCCAGGGGTTGAGGCGTGCGAGCGGGCTCACGGCGACGCCGGCGGCCGCCATCAGCAGCAGCAGCAGCAGCGGCGGCGCTCGCATGGCGGGGGCGGCGCCGCTAGCGGGGGCCGGCCCGCCGGGCGCGGCGCTGCCTCATACCGCATCGCGCATGGCGACCTACTCGCGCGGCCCGGGCCGCGGGGCCGCCGCGCGGGGTGGGCGCGCTGCCATGTCGCTCGCTCGGCGCTCGACTGACTCCCCCCGGGCCCGCATCGATCGCCCCGCGCCCGCCTCTGCGCGCGCCAGCAGCGGTACCGACAGTTATGTAATGTTGCGCACGCAATGGATGGACCCCACCCGCCTCTTCGTCGGCCCTCTGCTGTCATCTGTGTGCTATGATTCGAAAGCGAGTTTAAAGCTTGACGTTTTTCCACATGCTTCCACCATTTTAACATAGATGGCGTGATCGTGAAATCCTGAAAATATGTTTACTTACTTTCAGTTTTTATGGCGTTAGCAACAACTTTCATTATCAGAAATCTTAGAATTAGCCAAATAAGGTTTATAACGATCTATGAAAATATATCTATAACATACGTATCTCTATATTATCGTAATTTATTACCTATCTTTTTATATTATTTAATCATTGTTTATGTACCTTTTTAAATAAAGTAATTTAGAAAACTAGGTTGGTACATAATTCTGTACCATCCATGAAAAACTCGAGCTAAATGAAATTTCACTTTTTACACTATTACAAAGAGATTTCTAAACTTGAAAGTTTATTGAGAAGATTACCGTGCTAAATCCTGATAAATATCGAGAGATACAGCAAGGGCCGACCTCTATGACCGTATGATGAGGACCGTCTTTCTCTATGGCATCACCCCAGAGGTGTGGTATACATAAGAAGATCTCCAGTAGACCGACGTGAACTGAATCCGTATTGGCAGTCACTAATAATAATAAAGCCATTTATTCTGATAACCTTAATCCAATAATTAATTCAATATTTCATAGCATTCGTCCGTTTTGTCTTCAGTGTGTCTTGCGACATATGCCCCTTCTAACAACCTCCATTTCGTCCTGTCCTTGGTAGTTCTTATTCATAAAGCACCTCCAATTCCCTAACCTCATCCTCATAATAAGTCTTTGTTCTTCCCCTATTTTCGCACCTCTCGGGGTACCACTCCATTATGATGGGAAATAAATCGGAAAAAGAATGGTCAAAATTTATAACGAAGTGGCGGTCACTAACGAGATCAATATTATTAATCAGGAGCTTGGTATTTAATACACGTTCCATAGTTTTGCAAACTACGGAAGTGATTGAAGTGAGCAAGTGAGTTGCTCGCCTAAGTGTACGGTAAATAAATCTGTTTTTTCCTTTGCGGAATGGACCAGAGTACCACCAGGTTTTGCAATGGAGGCAATTCAGGGGTGGCTGAAATTCGCTTCAACCGACAGGGCTAAAGACCAGAAAGCCTATACTGGGTATGAGACAATTCTAAAACCAATTCGGTCAATCTGGTCAAAGTGAGCCTTGACTCGGATATTATCGCTTAGCTGGGCGGCTCAGTTGATAACGATTGCATTGGATTTTTGTTGACTTTTTTGGATTGGAAGTCCTTAGTTTTATTGTTCCTAGCCACCCAGATTTTATATTCGAACTGCTTAATAGTATCTCTAAAACACATTCCGCATTAAACCAAGGGCGAAATCAACGTTGTGGGCACGATGGGCAAGCCACAAGCCTAATAGACTTGTGAGGTCTATTGACGTCAATAGGCTGATGTACCGAACTATTTGAATAAAATAAAACAATTAGTTAGAGAGCTGCTTATAGATTGGTAAAGAAAATATCTGCTGGGCAAGATATATCATTCTTAGTGTTGCCTCAAGTAGTCTGGATATACTCGTAGTTGTCGAATATTCGCAAGTCAAGGTCCGTGGGCGTTTAAAAACAAGTCAGTTTGTGACTGATCAGGAAACCGTTTGCTGGTTAAGTATTTCGGCAGATATGATCCTGGACATACCTTTTGCCAAGTTTGACCTGCGATGAGGTAAAGATCCAGAGTTACTCGTATGCCCGAAAAATACGTGATTTTTCATTATGCTATATGAGTGTCACATGGTTGATGTGAAATATGTCTATGACATTCTTCCCATTGATCGAGTCATCCCTCGTTATTGTGCAGTAGGAATGCTTAGTATTTGATAACAACAATTGGGTTACTTATTGTCCAGTGGGAGGGATAAGTCGATTGTTGGGAATTAGGTACTTACCTATTATTGTTTTCTAGTTTAGTCTGTTGTCAACAAAATGTTAATTGTCCATTTAAGTGAATCCATGTGTTCTTTTGGAAATAAAGATTCTTTAAACCTAAATATTATATGTTTCTTTTTGGCAAAAATGTATATATAGCGTAAAAATCCTATAACTCTTTGGCAGACATCTACTAATTTAAAAGTAAGCGTGTGTTGTGTTGACGCAATGTAAATATTCATTGCCGCCAAAACTGCTGAGCTATCTTCCTTTTTGGTGGCGATGAAATTATAAACGTTTTCGCGAAAAAGAACGTAAGTTGGAATTTGTAATTTAAGTTCTTACCTAAGAAACTATATCAAATTATTAAATGTATTGTATGCATACTAGCATTTAATTTAATTTGACATCCTTTTATGTTGTAAAAAATTCATTAAAATCGGTTCAGTGGTTCTTTACTATACAGGGTGAATTTTTCAAGTGTGCCTTCATGGCAAAATCCTAAACTACAAGGAATAGCGAAAAATGCTCAAAGGAGTCACGGGGCCGATTTTGATAAAAACTGAAACTACATAGTATATAGATTTTTGAAAAAAAAAAATCTCCTAGCCAAGAATCGAATAGGTTGATTTTGAAAAAAAGTTTTAGTTTTTATAAGCGACACTAGCAGCTGGTGTAATAATACAGCATGACTTTTTTTTTTTCAAAATCGGTCCCGAGACTCCTTTGAGCATTTTTCGATATTCCTTCTAGTTTAGGATTTGGCCTTATCATAAATCATTGAAAAATTCACCCTGTATACCTAAGTTTTAATAAGGTGATGAAACATTTCTGAGATGCTTAATTATGGCATGAATTTTTTTACTACGAAATTGTAGTTTCACTCAATTTTCTCAGTCAAGACCCCACTGTAAGTAATTTTGGAACACATTTTTCGATAGATATGGGATAGTTTTATTCACTATATAAGTTTTAAGATGAAGAAACATTTCTATAATGCTTAATTATTACATATATTTTTTTTTAGTTTTTATTGTTCCTGAAAGATTTTTCATAATTCATAGGATTTCCATTGTTTGTATTGCAATTAATAAGCTTATAAATATTGACTTATTAAATTAGTCGAGTTATAATAGCTGCTATATTTTGGCTGCTAACTTCACACCGGTACCTAGCTTTTATCTATACTAATATTATAAAGCTGAAGAGTTTGTTTGTTTGTTTGTTTGTTTGTTTGTTTGAACGCGCTAATCTCCGAAACTACTGGTTCGAATTGAATAATTCTTTTTGTGTTGGATAGTCCAGTTATCTAGGAAGGCTATAGGCTATATAACATCACGCTACGTCCAATAGGAGCAAAGATATAGTGGTAAATGTGTAAAAAACGGGAGAAATTATTTCATCTTTGAAGCCTTCCGTTGCGTGCGCCGTGAAAACGGTTCAAGATACACAAAAAATATGTATTAAAGAATAATCTAAATATATATAACTCAAAGGTGACTGACTGACATAGTGATCTATCAACGCACAGCCCAAACCACTAGACGGATCGGGCTGAAATTTGGCATGCAGGTAGATGTTATGACGTAGGCATCCGCTAAGAAAGGATTTTGATGGGTAGAATTTATCAAAATCCTTTCATCCAACTTTCATCCCCTATTTTATCCAAGGGGATAAAATAGGGGATGAAAGTTTATATGATAAAAAAATAACTATTCCACGCGGACGAAGTCGCGAGCACAGCTAGTTTAGAATAAATATTTAAGGCGTGGATATGGTCGGTGAAATTGGTCGTCTTGGTGGCTCCCTTGTATGGCAGATAATGATTGGCAGGTCAATGGAATCAGCTAACCACCTAGTCTTACACTAGTTGGTTATGTGGTGTGTGTTCGATTCGGTAGTTTTTTTCATATTAAGATTTCCATTCCATAGCGTTTAAGTTCTAAATCTGATATAGAGGTATAATAAATATTTGTCGTTCTTTTGATAATGAATAGCTGCCTATACAAACACACTCTAAGGCCTCATTGTTAAACTTTTTTTGTTGACTATTCATAAATATCTGTAAAGATTTACATGAAATAAATGATTTTGACTCTTGGTTAGGTTTTATCAAGTAAAAACATATAAAAGGTACAAAGCTACTCATTATCAGCTATTTATCGTGCTCCGCAGAACACGGGTAAAATTCAATAGTAACTAATTTACCCGTGATTTAATCTAATGAGAATTAAATAAAATTAAAATAAATAAATATCCTCTCGGGTGCTTTACGGCGCCCGAGACTGCCTAGACAGTGTAGACAGCCTCAGGGTACCCAGCGAAAAGGTTTTTATCCCAGCTCGTCGTAGCCGATAGTATGTGCCTACCTACACCGAACAAGTGGCTAGCTCGTCTCGATGTTTGGATTGACTCAATAACCCATCTATAAATAATTTCATAAGTTGGTATAGTAAAACTGGACAACACCACTATAATAGTGGTGTTGTCAAACAAATGTAAGTAGGTAGGTACATATTTGTTTTAAATAAAAATTCATTGGTACACACCTGGGTTTGAACCGGGGACCTAAAAACTGTATTGTTTTTAAATCTGAGTTCTAACCAACTTGGCCACCACGTATGAGATATAAATCTACATTTATATTATTACAAGCGAATTGTCACTGCTGAAAAATTTTAGGGTATCATACTAATAAAATATGTATGTAAACGAAACTGCCTGTCATCAACTGCCTCATTATAAATCACGACAATCGACGTTCTACTCCTTTAAAGGTTTGAGTAGATACGTTTCTTCGTGGGGGTTCCCATTCTGTGTTACTGTTACGAAGGAAACTCTACGGCTACGTGACTCACTGATAAATGTCATTAACACGCTATGTAGGTAAATTTTATCAGGCTAATTAATGCCTTTCAATATTAACCAATAACGCAAGATATGATATTTAGGCAATGAATAGTCGAGGATTTAATTTAATGATAAGTAAAAAACACTATCAGTAAAACTTTTTTCGATAGAATTATTTGTTAAGGCTCTTTAAAAATACGAATATTTATTTATCTCCAAATATTTTTATCAATAATGTTCTGCAATCCAACTTGTCTTTGTTGAATGGGGTTAATCAATAATTTTTCTTAGACAACATTTGTCGCACCCACTATCCCGGCTAAATGATGCGATTACGAAATGGCGGCGACAGAGACGAATTCCATTACGACTAGGTATTTTAATATACTCAATTCAACCACCCATTTCGTAACCGCACTCTGAAGAGGAGACTCGACTTGTCGAGGTGCGACAAGAAATCGATGCAGTGATCTCCTGAAAACCGATGAACCCAGAGACTAAAACTGAAACATGTTATTTGACGGTTTTTGCGTCTGTATGGGCGGTGGTAACGAGACCGGTCGGTTGGCCTAACGAAGTTATAGAGACCTTCCTCCCCCCCGTGCTAATAAACAATATATGCTAGATAAAACAATCCTGTGGCCTTATTCCGAGTTTGCAACCGCTAATCACGACAAGACCTTGCGTAAACTATAAATATGGAAATATAAGTTCTATTCCAATGGTTTTATAGTATGTATTAGGTTGGCTATAATAATCCCGCCATCTTGAAATACACGAATTCTTCGCAAGTTTGAACATGTGAGGAGCATTGGAATTTCAACTCTATAATTAACAGGATAGATACTCGGAATAAGGCCACTGCACAATCTGGAGAGCACAGAGTAGGAATAAAAATTTGCACTGCATTTTGTAGAATAAATTTAAAGTTCTTTTCTTGCAAATAAATAAGTGATGTACACAAGTAACAGTGCTAATTAAATACTGCACCCTTATCAACATTTCATAACGCATTTGGCTAATAATGAAAATAAAATATCAAATAATAGAGAAAACACGTAAAAGTATGGTGGAAGAAAAGCTGAATTATCAATAGGTACTGACCTAAATGCTTCATGGGGATAAGACTTGCTACATTTTAATATAAGAAATGCTGTAAAATGCAAATGAAGGGCCTGTATTAGACATATTGAGGTTACGGAGATATAATTAATTTAACATGAATTCCTTTACTCTGTTATTTGTTTGTACTCAAGCATTCCTTATTTAGGTAAATAAATTATTAACTATAATAGGTAACATTTCTAGTCACTTTTTTGTAATATATGCATATGTCTTTGTATCTACCTGGTGGTAAGCAGGTATACAAAGTTCATGAATGGGTCGTTCAATACGCAGATATTACAGCATTAGTCGCTCCCTCTATGCCGGCTAAAAGTTGCGGTTACGAAATGGGCGATTCTATTTGTATATACTCGCTGCTTTATCGTCAAATCAACTGCCTGAAATGAGACTCCTAAAGAAATCGATGAAGTAAAACCGGTGAACCAACCGACCAAACCCAAAACATCTAGGTGACTTGATGTTTATAACATCTGTATGGGGTCTACATAGGCCTAGCGAAGTTGTACCTAGTTCCTCCCACCTAGATTTCGAAATTTTGGGCGATATTTCGTAATATTATTAAATTCTCAAAATATTGATTCAACAGAGCGCTATCGGACAATACCCATGTGGCATTCCAGCTGCCCCAGTTTGTTTAGCTCCTGCTCCCCACTACCCCTTCGTGAGCTCCGTACAGCTGGACGGAGGTATGCCAGCTGAAGGTGCCGGGTCTCTTTGAACGCTGAAGACTTTTCCAATAAATTTCTAAAGTCCTATTAATCTATATTAATTATATTTATTCCCTGCCCTTATAATTTTGCAATTGTCAAACTCCTTGTGTCTATAGCTAGGTATGAAGTAGTTAGCGATTTGTTATTGTACCATTTGTTATTGTACCATTTGTTATTGTACCATTTGTTATTGTACCAATAAGTATTCAGGGTTCATTGTTTTCCTGCATAAAGAATCCTTATTGTGAGATTCTAGTATCCGCCCGCCTGTCTGTTCGTCCACTCTAAAACTTCTATGAGCAAAGAAAGTTTTGGATGAAAATTCTGCATTGAAAACAATTGAATTATCGTTGTCAAAAGTAGAAGGGGGATAGATAGCTATCTACTTTTAACAACGAAATTTCAATTGTTTTTAATACAGAATTTTGACGTAGTAAGGCCCCAGGGATCTTTCATAGTAGAAACTATGGGTTCATGGTTCAAAGCCTCCAAAAACTATTCTAGTTTATTCTTTAATAAATGCTCGTAAACTCAAAAAGGTAAAGAGAGAACTGAAGTCAAATTTAATTTTAGGGCATCCATAGTGAATCAATGCGACAACATAGCCAGTGGACCCTTTTTTCGCGCCTCATTTGCATTGACGTCTTACTCTTTTCTTATTTATTTATTTTAACTTATTAGTATACCTATTACTTATATTTTAATTAATGTTACTCGTATATGTATGGTGATTTTGAAAGGATGTACTTTGGGCTAATATGAGGTTCTGCTGATCAAATCGAACAACTTTTTTCCAAATGAAAAAAACTTTTGGCTTCCCCATACAAATTGGTCATTTTAACATTACTACATTATATACATTATTGTATGGAAAAGGCAATTTTTTTTTTCATTTGCGGCACATGATTCTATGGGAAAAGTTGTTTGTATTGATCAGTAGAACCCCATATTAGCCCAAAGTACATCCTTTCAAAGTCACCATGTATAATAAAAAAATCACAACTAATATTCTTATAAGAGGGTAGTCAGACTGTTCTATTATATGCATGAACCTTTGTGAAGAAGGACAATCTTATTTCACCACAGGAACTCAACAAAAACGTTAGTAATAACAATAAACAGTAAGGTACGAGTACGTTCACCTGTTGCAATTTTGCAATATAAAAATTTATGCATTTTGAGGTCAGCGGTCAGACACGGATCGCGTAAACACAACAGAAATCATCAGCGTTATCCGAGGCCGACCGTCTGTTATCAATACAAAAACACTCATTGTTATAAATCAATATATTTACAACAAACAAAAGTATTTTGTTACACTGGAAACCATCCCAAAAAAGTCTATAGATGAGTTTAATTAAACGACTGTGTTGAACGAATTTGACCTTATTTTTGATTTAAAAAAATTCAAAACATTACCATCATGGGTGCCTATTTGGCTCCGAGAACCGTTTAAACGGCCTCAGGGTACCCAGCGGAGGGATTAACTTTATAGGTCTGCTTACCATCAGGTAGATACAAAGTCACATGCCGTGCTCCAATAAAAAAATATTTAAAAAATGGCTTCTCGATATAAACTAGTAATGATAAAATAACCAATTTGTATGAAGAAGCCAAAATAACAAATCATTAGCCCACTAAGTATAATATAGCTAGACCATGGATAGTTACAGAAAATCCCTACATAATCTTGTATTAGGTAGGTAGTCAAGGTTTTAGTCGGGGTTCACCGGTTTTCAGGAGACTACTGCATTGTTCCTGTCGAGGTGGTAGTATCCTTTCAGGGTGCGGTTACATACGAGTGGTTGATTTGACCATAAAGCAGCAAGGATATTAAAATAGACTCGTAACCGCATTAGCGGGCATAGTGAGAACGATCAATATTGTTAAACAACAATTTATTGATCGAGCCCATTCATGGATTTTGTAGACTGCTTACCATCAGGCAGATACAAATTTACATGCCGAGTTCTAATAAAATATAATCTTATATAGGTACCTAAATTAATATTTTTCCTCTCTATTCATTAATACATTACTATCAATACGTATTTTTTAATATAAATTTGGCATTTATAAAAACGATAAATTAAGTAGTTGACGTAAACGTGACGTCAATATTGTTATCTCTTTCTAAAACACTAGCTTGCTCTTTTTTCTACGTGTTGCAATCTTTGCAACCTCTCACTTTTGTTCAACTTGAAACACACACTTATCACCAGTAACGTTGTCGGTGTGTTGGTGTGTTGTTGTTTTGATACGAATGTGTTTTATAACTTATAATAATATAAACTAAATTGTGTTAAATAACATAAATAATCACGGTGTATCTAACTTGTTCATTATTAGTTTGGTGTTAAAGTGTAACTTATAAAAACAACTGAGTACTTGTAAAATAAAACTCCAAGGCTTTATTTGGAAATGGACGCAACAAGTAAGTTTTGAAATCAAAGTTCAAACATTGTCTTTGTAAATAATGTAGGTATTTAATTAAATTTTAATTACTAAAGATAATCTAGACTAACTGCCTACTTAGTTATAAAGTTATCTTTTTAAAATGGTATAAAACAGAAATATAAAAATCGTGAGTAAATCTTATTCAAAAAAACTTTTCCTGGTACCCAATAGAAAATTGCAAATAACTGACATAAAACTACATTTAAATATTTTTAATGATTTATTTGCTGTTGTAGATAAATATTATTTTTAATTAATTTTTTTTTGCCAATTTTATGCATTGATTTTATGGCAACTATTACAGTAGTTAATGTGATTTGTAGGCGTAGTTGGTAGTATATGTTCGTACAGACATATTAGAAAACAAAATAATATATTTGTTAGAAAAATCGTAAGTACGTAAGTAGGTATCTAATAGGATTCTTTGAGGCGAGCTCAAAGACTGTAGCCGCCTTTGTGTTATATTTTTCATATTTAAGTTTATAAAATTTTATTGAGCAATAAAAGTGTATTAGTTTTGTAGAATAAGAATTCATAGTGATCGTGTAGCCATAATACAGTGAACTCGTTGTTGTTTGTTTTAATCTTAATTAATCCCTTAATCTTCAGAAAAATGGCGGTACCCATTTTTCTATTGATTATTTTTTCCTTCTGCACTAATACCGTATTTTATACGATTGCATACGGTCATGTTGCCACTCCATTCCCTACTATTCCTTTCCTCTTTTCCAATAACTTTTCATTCTATTATCCCTCTTTTACTTATCCTCGTAATTTATATTTGAATTTACATCTCCCTCTTGGCAATGGCAAAATTACGCACAATGCGTAGAGGCCATTAACTTTAGTAAATAATAATAATATAGGTACCTACCTAATTGTGTATTGCGCAATGTTACCTAAGTATTTCTCCGCGAATATAATAACATTTACTTATAGTCATTGTTAGGTGCATAAAGATGTAAACGAAATTACGGATAACCGCTAGTAAACAATTAAATAAATCAAAGGTGGGGATAATGAAACGATGCTACCTACCCTACGTTAATTATTTGTAGGCTGATTTACATTATAAGTTTACATTGTAAGTTTTAAGTGTGTACAAAATCATACAAAAAAAACGTAAGTAATTATAAAATAAAGTGAGCTTTCGCACTTCCAGCAGGGTTATTACGCGTCTTAAGATCGCACGCACGCCAATCGTTATGACGTAATTTTCTAAGATTTTTTTGGAGCCATTGTCAAGAAGCTAAGCTTGATCTACGTCAGAATGACACTCATAACGATTGACGTGCGAGCGAACTTAAGACGCGTAATCATCACCCTGGGTCGTGTTCGTAAACTAACACTTTAACACTGGGTAATGTCAATACACTATATGCATCTCTTCTTCTCTAAGCATTTTTCAATATTTTTGTCGCACTCTGTTACACTACCCAGTGTTAAAGTGTTACGTTTCCGAACACGGCCCTGCAGTAATACTAGATTATTGTTTGTTGCAAAATTAAAATAATATTTTTGTCGACCATTTGTATTTATTGATCTTTCTGTGTTGGGTGGTTTCTTTTATTGATTTTGTTTAACCCAACAAAAAAAACTATTTAAATATTATATAAAATACCTATCATCTTATTAAGTGTAAATTTTATTAGACAAATAAATAAAATTAAAATAGTATTAAATAAAAAATATCGCTTGGGTCGTCCGATGTAGCAGCAGAAAATGTTCCTAAAATGCTTGCGGCAATTCCGCGTTGATTTCCAAATAAACTTTTTGTATAAAAAACGCTCTGGCTCGATGATCTCCCGATTTTTCGATTAAATAAATACCTCCCTTATCCATTATTGACTGTGGAATCAACCCATCAAAAACCACTCTGCCACTAACCAAATTTAGATACAAACAAAATATATAGCTTTATATTAATTACAAGCGATTACTAAGTACTTATTAAATTTTAAATGTTGTACTTTGGGTAATATATTTAATATAAGGCCCTACTGATCAAATAGAATAATTTTCCCATGAAACCATGTGTTGCAAATAAAAAAAATATGGCTTCCTCATGCAAATTGGTCATTTTTACCTTAGTTTGCATGGAGAAAGGATTTTTTATTTCATTTGCCACACATGGTTCCATATGAAAAGTTGTTCGGTTTGATCAGTAGAACCAAATGACAACCTTTTAAAGTCGTCCTGTATGTATCACATACCGTCCGGAATTTCTTGTGTCAGTTGTGTGATTGTGTGTGTAGTTTAAAAGATATACCAATAGGATCATCAATGAAAAATTTTGAAATTTTTTTTTTTTTTCTTTTTAGAGTTTTCATACGTAGGCAAAGTTGCGCGGGTCAGCTTTTTGTTTATAATTGGTACGTTTGAGTACTGCTTAAAAGGCTTACAAAGCTAGCTTAATTTACTTGACAGGTGTTTTTTTAGTACTTCGCTTTGCTTTGGATTTTTGACGACGTCACAGAAAAAAAGCAAATTACGTCATCGAATTCGCTGCAAACACTTTGAAAATACGAGTAGTGCAATCAAAGTAAATTGTCTGTGGTCACAATTGTGTATCAAATACTTTTTTTTTGTTTATTTTTATTGTTCGCTCCCTTTCATTTAACAGTTTTTATACTCTATTTTGTATTCTCTTATGAATTTTATATGATTTTTATTTATGAACATAAAACTGTTCGAGTACTACTGCAAATGCTGCGATTTCTTTGCTTCGCTTTGTGTACTTTGACGGCTGATTAGATTGGCTTAAAGCCTAAGCGCTTTAAGCCAATCTAAACAGCCGTCAAAGTACATAAAGCGAAGCAAAGCAATCGCAGCGTTTGCAGGAGTACTCGAACAGTTTTATGTTCATAAATAAAAATCATATAGGGTAAGTAGTACTAATATTGGCCCCCCTACAATGATTGGCCGCATGAATTTAAATCTTAATTATTAAGAGTTTTTTTTGACAAACTACTAAAAAATAAATATATATATTTTCTTTATTAACAACACTTTGAAATAAATAGGTAGATTTTATGTTTTATAACTGGTAATACTGATTAAAAAAATAAATTGTGAATGCAACATCCTAAAGTGGTGTAGTGTTAATTTTATTAGGAAAATCTTAAGAAGTTAGTACTTTTAAACTGTTATATACCTATTGTATTTTTATCAAATTAGGTATTATGCGACATTATCATGTAAATATACATTTCTTTTAGGTTTATAAATATAAATTGAAGGAAAAAATCTTAAATTAACTTAAAATTTGCTATGCCGAAATTAGTGCCGTCGATATACATGGACAACTAATTGATTGGCAGGGGTGCCATTCATAGTACGTTGTGCTTTAAAATAATGATACAATTTTATTCTCTTGATCCGAACTATAGATAATATTTTTTTGTAGTATATACTTTAAAGTGGATTATGATAGTTGTAACCAAATCTTGGCAGTGCTGATCATTATACTTTTTACGTGCTTGGCATGCCAATCTTTGTACTCATATGTATGCCAATCTTTATACAAAAGAATCAAAAAATGTATAGTGATGCCCTATTGTGTCGATATAATTTAAAATAACATAGTATAATCTTTTATTAAGATTTTGATAATTTAACTAAAATATTTATCAATAAAATGTATTTATTTTATTTTACGAACTTGTCACTTGTCCAATGTTTGTTTAGAATATTATCTATCGGCTACGACGACTAGGTGCAAAGGGGCCTTAGAGAAAAATCAGGCGCGGCGACATGTCGCGTCGCCTTCAATGTAACAAAAACCTTATATATAGCACCCTACAAGTTGTTATACAAATGAACAACATTCTTTATGGGAACAACTCTGCCCAAAAAAAATAAAATAAAAATTCTATACATTTTAATCGGGTAGATACAGAGCAAATGTATGATAAAGTGTTTTTTTTTCACCCTGACAGAGTTGCTCCATTAAGCAGTAAAAGTTGTTAATATTGATTAGCACAATTTCCTGTAAATTTTTAAGTTATGCATCTATTATATTTAAAGTTATACCTATTTGATTATGGCCTTTTTATAGTTACTAATAAATATTTTCCAATAATATTTTTGCTTTGTTATTATTACTTACCCATAAATCGATAAAAGTAAAGTTGTAATAGTATACAACACTATCGTGTTTTTTCAACCAAAAATTTAGTGATTGGCAATTACTCGGTATAATAATTGGCAATGCTAATAAACACAAAATACAACTATTGTCATGCTAATCGTTATACTAATATTATGCCAATCACTATATTTTGGGGCCAATGATTGTAGTTTTAGGAGATGTTTTAAGTTCTTAGCAATAAGGTAGCAAAAGTGGAGAAATATTATCATGGGCAAGATGTTATTGTCATACTGATATTCCTACTAAACGACTGGCCACAAAACGTATTACGATTTCAAACTTTATTTCGAATTATAAAGGTTCAAAGTTGATGGACGTCTTAAGGTGCCAATCATTATACCGGCTACCCTAAAATTCATAAGAGAATACAAAATAGAGTTCAAAAACGATTAAGTGAAAGGGAGGGAACAATAAAAATAAACAATAAAAAGTATTTGATACACAATTGTGACCACAGACAATTTACTTTGATTGCACTACTCGTATTTTCAAAGCGTTCGCAGCGAATTCAATGACGTAATTTGCTTTTTTTCTGTGACGTTATCAAAAATCCAAAGCAAAGCGAAGTACTAAAAAAACACCTGTCAAGTAAAATAAGCTAGCTTTGTAAGCCTTTTAAGCAGTACTCAAACGTACCGTGAATAAACTGTTATAAACAAAAAACCGCGTTATAACCGTCACCAGGCACGTGTCGCTATGAGGTTTCTAATATAACTATTTTTTTTAATATAAGAAGTACCTACTTATTATTCTGTAGGTCGATTTTGATGAAGCTAGCGTAAATGTAATTAGCTTCTTTCATTTAATTAGTTCGATTTTAAATCCAATGAGCACAAAATTACTAACCGGTTTCACGCGGTGATTTGGTTTTGTGTGCGTAGTTAAAACAATATATAGTATAAAATAAATTCAAAAACCTTCAAGTGACATTGCCATGTTTCGATTTTAGTACTGGTTTTCCGTGACACTGCTGCATCGATTTCTTGTCGATTTGACGATAAAGCAGAGGATATTAAATCAACTCCTAATGCAAATTGTCACTTGCTGCCTATTTCGTAACAGCATTATTTAGCCGTCATAGTGGGAACGACAAATACCTACTGATCTACAATGTAATGATGGACCTCGTTGATAGATTTTGTAGTTTTGCTTACCATCCCCAGATACAAAGTCACATGCCGTGCTCCAGTAAAAGATAACAATGTTACTAGTGAAAAATTATAACAGAACAGAACTCTCTGAGCCGCTCGATAATTTTTCGATATTTTTCCTTGTACTGATTGTATTGGAAAATGTTGCGAACTAGATATGTAGCAGATAAACAAAAATTATCTAGATTATAATATTTTTATATAAAAAACAAGTTATTTGAAATATATTCACAATTTACCTATAGTACGTGTTCCTGCCTGGATAATACAAATTGTTTCAGGTACAGTTAAAAATATAAGTCTTGGAATTGTTAAAATTAATACTTATTGAAAATCACCTTATTTATGTATATTTGTTTTAATATTCTATAGAATTTTATTAAAGATAAAAAAAATAAACAAAATATACTTAAAAATAAAAAATAAATAACAATTATATTTAAAAACTAATATTAATAAAGATAAAAAATAACAAAGAACTTACTAAATTAAATACCTAAAATTAAAAATTAACTAAATAAACATTGTTTTAATATTCTATAGAATTTTATTAAAGATAAAAAAAATAAACAAAATATACTTAAAAATTAACTAATTAAACAAAATTTGCCCCTTGAAGTTGGACGCAAAACTTCTTAATGGCTCTAGTAATTTAAGTAAATATATATATAGCCGTAAGTTTTTCTTGTAAAATAAAATAAATAAAAATAAACTTAAAAAAATAATTAAACTAACCCTATAATAACTTTAAATAATACAAAAAAACCTAAACAATACAATCAATACTACATTTTTAGGTTGGTAACTTAATACTTACTTAGTGTTTTTTTTCAGTGGAAAATAAAATGGGTCTCCCGCCTCCATACGAAGTATCCACAAATCCTGTATCAGCGCCACAGAACCATAACGACAATCCGCATAACCCAGGATTTGTGTTACCAAGGGTTACAGTTATAACGCAGCCCCAGCGGACCGTGGTTATGGGGCCACGGAAGATGGGTCCTGGGCCCACGGGAGTTCAGTGCCAAAGCTGCAATAGTCAGGTGGTGACACGCGTGGAGTACCAGCCAAATAATCGGACCCATATTGTGTCTGCTGCCTTATGTGTTTTAGCTGGGTGAGTTCCGTAATATATTTTAGAGGTCCCAAAAAATATTTATTATAATCAAACATTTTTATTAATTACAAAGAAAGGTATACGAAGGAAGGCATATAACGTTGGTGGCCTTGGCCTTTAAAACACTTAGGTCTCTGGTAGGAATCCCCGGTGTGTACCAATGAGTTTTTAATTTAAAAAAATATGTACATTTGTTTGACAACACCACTATAGTGCCCCGGAGAGCACGTTAAGCTGTCGGTCCCGGTTTCACTATTCCAACTTGTGAAACTGTTTATAGATGGGTTTTATCCCATCTGAGTCTATTCCACTTGTTCAGTGTAGACTCATACCGTCGGCTACGATGAGTTGGGATTAAAACCCCTCTGCTGGGTACCCTGGGGCCGTCTAGGCGGTCTCGTGCGCCTTAAGGCACCCGTGATGATACGTATATATGAAAAGAAAGAAAAACTTTATTACTACAAACAACGCTAATAAAAGTACTGAAGTTTGACAAACATACTACAATAATTAGTAACATAGTAGGTACCTCACTTAAGTACTCACCTACACACTACACTACACACCTACAGGTTGACTAATATGAGGCGCTACTGATCAAATTGGACAACTTTTTCCATGGAATGTGTCGCAAATAAAAAAAAACAGCCTTCTCCATACTAAAAGCGAATTGCATGGTGACAAATAGGTACAATATCATTTCCTATGCAATTTGATGACGTTTAGATCCGTACAATTAAAACTTTCCGAAATGAGGATGCATGTACCTATATAAGAAGAGATAGAAGATAAGTGGTGCTTGTCTCTAACAAACCTGCACCCCTAGCACGGCCAAGCCAAGACAAGATATAAAGTCGCGAACCAATGTCAAAAGTAACTATTTTTTTAATATCAACCAATCAGAGCGCTGATAAGTTGCACCTGATTGGCTGACAAAAAAAAATGTTTTGTTTGACATCCGCTCGCGACTTTATCTCTTGTCTTGGCTTGGCCGTGCTACGGGTGCAGCGCGGCGCGGCGGCGGCCAGTTTTATAACGGATACGTTGGCTTGTCAAAATAACGAAATCCTTCAAAAATTACATTGAACAGCAACAACATAACTAAAAAAGGCACTTTATTCCCTTGAGTCACAGATGCTATTCTTTGGTCGTATTTAGCAATCCGTGAGGTGACAATTGTACATAAAGGATTTCGTTATTTTGACAATTTAACATTATTAGAGTTATCTAAAAGAAACAGAATATGGCCGCTGGGTCGTAGGTATCCACTATATAAATTACAAAATATGTGTCATTATTTGCCTTTGATATGCAGTTGATATCCAATTTATTTAGTTGTTTAAATAAATTGGATATTATTATTTTTATTAAATTTTCAATTTAACTCCAATTGAAACGTATTCGCATCTAATAGATACACGCATTTTGAAGGTTTACTAGTTTTTTTATATAATAAAAAATAATGTAACTATTAAGAATGTTTTGGTAAAATAGATATATTTTTGGTAAACGTTACCTAAAATCTTCTTTTATCGACTTTCTAAAATACTAATAGGTACCGCCATGATTAATATCTATTTTATTCACCCAGTCAATAGCAATCTTAACAGTGATATCGAAGGTCCATCAGAACCATTTGTAAAATATTATTATTGTTTTTTTCAGATGCTGTTGTGCGTGCTTCATACCGTACTGCATGAAATCCTGTAAGACTGCCAACCACTATTGCCCGAATTGCCAAGCATTTGTCGGCTCATATGTTGAACGTAGCTTGTGACAAGTTCCTAGGTCATACCAAAATAAACATATCTACCTATTGTATGTATATATTATGTATGTGACAAATAAGAGAAAAACGTTTTTCTTTAGACTCAAAGGGTCGTTTATTTCACAAATGGAATTCAGGGGAAACTTAATTTAAAAAAAAACTATATTTATGACGTTATTTTAATACTTATTTGGACACTTTAGTGCTACGAATTCTAGATTTGTGATCGTTATGGGTAACGCTGAATATGACATTAAAACTGTGGTATCCAACTCATTTAATTTTCTTGATTAATATAAAAACTTGTCTGTGTTTTGGCCGAGTTCGTTTGACTGTAGACTTATATTGTAAAAAATACAATTTATAGTTGTCGAGTCCAAACCTTGGTGTGTACAAATGGGTGTTTTATTGACAATACCAATTTATGACTCAGAGAGCATATTCAAGTGCATATTCTCTCTTGTCTTATACACACAGATTGTAGAAAACGCAGAACCAAGATGGAGATATTTATCTACCTCTTCATAGCCGTGTTCGCTAGAGAAGAGTCTAATGACAGATTTCGCATACAAAAGGTCGTGACTGAAATTAACATTCATGGATTTGTATATATTTCCTTTTTTATAAGTTTGGTATCTAATAGGAAAGGAAATATCAATAAATATGAAGTCGTCTTGTTCCTAAATTGTAGGTATAATCTAATACGTGCTCTTTCTTTAAGTTAGGTTCTGGGGGAAGGTTTACATGCATGTATGGTTGCGTTACCGAGTCACCGCCATGCGCTGGGAGAGGTATTATTTTGCAGTTAACATCAAAGCTCCTCTTAAACGAAATGTAAAACGATTTCTGGAAGGGATATCAACTACAATGGGATGAAATCTCTCTCAGCCAAGATCTTATGATAGACTGCTCTCCAGGAGTTCTTGATATGAAGACAGTCGTGGATATGTATTTCATACAGGGTGACCTATATAACCTCACAGTATATTTCAAAATTCACTGTATGATTTAATCAAATGTATTCGATAAAAATATTTTATTATTAGTTAATATATTAGATAAACTTAATTGTTCGTAAAGTTTCACCAGAGCCTTTACGCAACTTTAAGTTTATCTAATATATTAACTAATAATAAATTATTCTATATTGTTATTTTAGTTGGTACTTTTAACAGATTTCAAGACGGTTCTAATGTGAGTTAGAAATTTATTATAAATGATCCCGCTCTTCTTTGTGTCCCACTCTTGCTGTTCATAACAGTGATCTCTATGTGTCTATATATATATATACCTATATTTTAAGTAAATAATTTACAACAATATAAATATTACTAAGTTTAGGTTCAAATATTACTAGAGAGTGGTTTATATTTTTCATTGCCGTCAGATGGCGCTGCGATCGTGGGCAAAATCAATACAATAGAATAGAATTAAAGAACAATGAGTATAGGTATACACTTTACTTTGCTGGACGCTGGTCGACTCGATGGATTTATTTTGGCTTAAACCCGGAGGTGAATTATAAACAACTTTCACAATAAGACCAACTCTGTCTGGGCAAAAAAAAATATCACAGGCTCCTTTGTCCAATAATGAAAGTTGTTCAGAGTTGTAGCGACAGTTGTAAAAAGCGCTGTAATTGAACCCTTAATAGGATTTTGTTTAATTGTTTTTGAATTAGCCTAAGTTGTAGAAAGTACCTGTAGTAGCACCCTGTATAATATTTTTTGAATTATATAAATTATAGAACACGACACGTTATATCTACTTAATTAAGTATATTGTACGAATTTTAAATGTATAATTAATTTTTGATGTATAATTTTAACTTCGTTTTTATTTTTTTACTCATATAAAAAATATATTCATATCACACTGTTTATTTAATTTTATTTGATATTTTTAAACTTTTTTTTATATAACTACATTGCTTATTTATTTATTCATTAAAACGACACAAGTATTATTATCACAATGTTTAATTTGTTTAAGATTTGTTTTTTATTAGTTATCAATTTATTTTATCAAGTATCCTGACACAAACTTTATATAGGTATTGTGTTTCACGAAAGAATTCCCGCGCGGCAAAAAGCGGAACTAATAAAATTGAGAGTGAATAAAATGTACTAAACATTGGTATCTACAATGCCACAATATAATTTAATTAGTTATACAAATTTTATTTACTAAAAAAAATAGAATCGCGCGCCCGTCCTAAGCAATTCTTTCGTGAAACGTACTTTGGTTTTTAGTTTTTAATAAAATCACAAAATATAATTGTAAAAAAATATATAATCAATTACCAACTATTTACTTACTTTACTTAATATTAAAACTTAAATATTTTACATAACTTTTTTTATTTATTATATTACCTACCCTTAAACTCAAAAACGGCTTAGCCGATTTGAATATTTTCAATTTTATTTTGTTCGCTTAATACAGCGGTGGTTGGAAAGGAAAAATAATAGAGAAAATCTTAATGAAAACTTTAAATAATAAAATAATACCATGTCGCTAAACGAGATGTATTTAAAACAGAGGCTCTACCATGGGTTTGCGCATCGTAGAAACGTAACGTATTCATTTACGTATACGTGAGTAACAACCAATACCTAGGTCCGCTTTATTTTTGGTAACAGGATTGAATAAAGCGATCATATTGGTTGTTGCTCACGTATACCTACGTAAATGAATACGTTACGTTTCTACAATGCGCAACCCATGGTAGAGTTATGACTGTAGGATACGTAAAGGACACCTTAAGTTTATTGTAAACAGTTTTAATGTCTTTGTAATAATTAATTTGTGTGGCATTTGGTTCTCAAAAAACTGCCGCAAACAAATTCCCTTTAGATGTGAAATTAAGGAAAAAGTAGGAATATGTTTAAATCATTGCTAACTGCTTTCTTTCCGTTGCAGGGAAAAAAGCTTCTCTTTACATGCAAAGTGGTTTACGTTATAAATGAATTAGATTTAATTATTAGAAGAAAAAACGTGTTACGTGCGCCTGAAAGACTGGCGGCAATATCCCATGTATAGTGGCGCCCTCTGCAAAAAAGTTTTGCCGAATAAACCCCATTGCGAAACACGCCAAAAAGTTACATTAGTGTGCGTAATACGTCAAGTGTGTGTAAAACTAGTGAAGTTAAATAAGACGAGATGGCAATATTCTTGCAATTAATTGGACAATTTTTTATTTTTTTTTATTATCTGTCCAAAGATTTAAAAATAATTTAATTACCTACTTATCATCCATACTTCCATAGTTCTAATATAGTGCCAAAATAACTCTGTCCTTCTGATTTATTTTTTTCTGATTCTGTTACCTTAATTTTCACCCTTAAACCAATTTAGATGAAATTTGGTACACATGAGACCCATGGACATAGAGTAGGTATATAACTTTTCGACATCAATATTGGCCACTTAAATGATTGACTAGGTAATAAGCTAGATACTAATGACAAAAGCCCTTTAAAAAAGAGAAAAAAAAAATAATAAGCTAGATACTGTGCAATTAAGGTTCCGTATAGAACAAAAGCAGAAAGGGGAGAATAGGAGGTAAATAGGAATTTTATGATAACAAAAATAGTGTGTTGGTCTAGGTACTGCTTCCAGTATGTTCCTTACCTACCCAATAATTTAATTAGCCAATATGATGGATAACATAAAATTTCTACGTTTAAAGAAGAAAAAAGCCTCAAAAATTAAATTATAAATTCAAAAATATTTTTAATCTATGACACAACACTTTTCTGGTGTATTTAAAAACTTTTCCTAAGATCGTTTTAAACCTTGAATATCTGCACCCCCTATATATGTATAGTTATATCGAAAGGTTATATAGGTACCGTGTCTTTCTCAGGACCTCAAGCTATCTCCATACCAAATTTCATCAAGATCGGCTAAGCCGTTTAAGCGTGAAAATGTAACAGACTGACAGATATTCAGAGTTACTTTCGCATTTATAATATATAATATAGTAAGGTTGTATAGTATAACTATTATCGTCTACTACTCCATAGTTTTTAGCACTCATTTGAACGTGTATTTTCAGCACATAGAGGAAACTGTAAAGTCGGTGACGTAGCTGTTTTTTTTTAAGAAAGCAGCGGGCAACTGGAATAAATTTCCCAGTCTTTGCAATATTGTTGATTGGTGCTCCGCTCCTATTGGTCGTAACGTGATGTTATATAGCTTTCCTCGATAAATGGGCTATCCAACAAAAACATATTTTTTTCAATTCGAACCAGTAGTTCCTGAGATTAGCGCGTTCTAACAAACTCTTTACATTTATAATATTAGTATAGATTTGATTGGGTATTCTGTACCCCTAGTGTGAGTTTTCTAACTATTACTTTGCGTTTGAGTTAACTAAAATTTGTATGGGAAATAGTTCAGCGCTCCAAGCGGAAATTTTGAGAACTAAAAATGTGAACGTGTAATTAGTCAAAATGTTAACGCGGTAGTAAAGTTAACGCGAAAGTAAACGTTAAAAAACTCACACTAGGGCTACTGATTTGATCTCGCAGAGAGACTCCGAGCCATCTCCATAGCTCGTTGTGCTATTTGGAGCTTGCTAATGAGGCCCATAGTGAGAGATCGCATTTCAATGAGAAATGAATAAGAATAAGATTCGTAGACGAACCAAAGTTACCGACATAGCCCAGCGAATCAGCAAGTTAAACTGGCAGCGGGCAGGGCACATAGCACGCAGAACTGATGGCCGATGGGGCCGTAAAGTCCTCGAATGGAGACCACGCACCGGCAAGTGCAGCGTATAAGACCTCGGAACTCGCTGGATGCAAGCCGCTTCCAACCGATCTTTTTGGATATCTATAGGAGAGGCTTATGTCCAGCAGTGGACGTCCTATGGCTGATTATAATGATGATGAACTAGGTATCCATAATATAAACTATTCTTATTTAACTATACCTGCACTTACGCTTTTAAAAGCTATTAGTTATTTCTTCCTTTATACATATTCATATAGCAGGTACCTAATTAAATTTTAGATAATAGAATGTCTGGTATAAAGGCCCAAGAATTGCCTGCAAGTCGGGCAATAGTGTTCGACATTTTTCCAGCGCTTTGTGACATAGGGCACGATGCAGCAACACAGCCACCTGGATCAAAAAAAAAAGATAGTGTAAGAATATTTCTTTTCGGAATAAGGTACATAATTTATTTTACTCTATCAGAATAAAATTCCAATTATAATACATATTAAATATATACTTGTAAGGTTAGAAGAAATATAAGCCAGGTCAAAATTAATTTCTTAAAAATTACACTCAGATCCACCCAAAAGTCTAGCATAGATAAAGATATGTTAAGTTCTGCAAATGTAGCATACATTTGCAGAACTTATGTATGGACTTTTACATTGTTAAACATTGCTCCACTGTGCTGACTGCGGTGACCGTAACTGTGAAGGGGAATACCTATATATTCTTTGCTGTGGGCTATTGTTTGTCGCTAAAAAGTGTCAGAAGATCAGAAACCAAAATTTAATTTAATAGGCTTTAAATTAGCTTCACCCACCATATGTCAAGTGACCTAGTCATGTTTCGGTTTTAGTCTGTGGGTTTACCGGTTTACCGGTCAGACAACTGCATCGATTGTCATGGTGGTTGTCTCCTTTCAGGGTGCGGTTACGAAATGCGTAGTTAAATTGATTGCCCATTTCGTAATCGCATCATTTAGTCGGCATAGTGGGAGCGATCAATATTGTTTAAGAGCAATTATTGTTTGACCCCATTCATGGACTTTGTAGGTCTACTCACCACCAGGTAGATACAAAGTAACATGTCGTACTCCAATAAAAAAATGAATGAATGAATGAATGAATAGTTTTTTTTTTTTTTTGCAAATGTATATTTACAATAATAAGAATCTTTCTTCTCGGAATAAGGTACATACTCGTACATTGTATAGTGGGAGACAATGTATTATTTCGATTACACTCTTTTGTGTAGACCCACGCGATGCGAATGTCACAGAGTGCCATAAAAATATTGAAAAATTCTTAGAGAACCAGAGATGCATATAGTGTTCACAACACTATATGCATCTCTGGTCATCATTAGTCAAAGTGTTAGTTTACGAACGCGGCTCTGGGTACGGAGTTCCACATTTTGATAGATATGAAACCATCGTAATAGAAATAAAATGTGTAATTTGAACTAAGAACTACATTATTTTGAACTAAGTAATAAGATGTAAAACTAACCAGAAAAAAATTCCCAATATGACAGCAACGACATGGGTCTTAGCATTAGTCCTGTACTTCGCTTTGGTCATAACATCTTCTTGACAGTTTGGGCACCGCATCCCTACAGGCTCTGACCCCACTTGAAGGAGGTCCATCTCAATTGATACCGCTCCGGTACTCAACCCTATTGGTCTGAAGGAATTTGGCTCCACTGAAAATAATTAAAAAATACCTTTACGATACAAAATGCTAATTCTTCATTGCCTTATTTAATTTTCTATATACCTACGTGGTGGCCGAGTTGGTTAGACCTTAGACTTAAAAACATGAGTCTTTATTCTAAAAATGTATGTACATTTGTTTAACAACACCACTATAGTGCCTCGGAGAGCACGTTAAGCTTTCGTCCCAGTTTCAGTATACCAATTGTGAAACTGTTTATGGATGGGTTATTGAGTCTATCCAGACATCGCGACGAGCTAGCCACTTGTTCGGTGTAGACTCATACCATCGGCTACGACGAGGTGGGATTAAAAACCCCTCCGCTGGGTACCCTGAGACCGTATAGACGGTCTCGGGCGCCGTAAAGCACCCGTGATGATATATTATTTCATTTTCTCTATCAGAATAAAATTCAAATTATAATAGGTATCAATATCTACTTGTAAGGATAGGGAAAACAAAAGCCAAGTCAAAATTACCAAGTTTCTCAAAAAATACACTCTGATCCAATTTGGATGGTTTGGATCATCCAAACCCAAGACTCTATGGCTTAGAAAAAAGACATGTTAAGTTCTGTTAATGTATGCTTGTCTGTGGACTTTCACATTGCTCCACTGTGCTGACTGCAGTGACCGTAACTGTCGGAGAAATACTATAGGTATTTCTCCGACAGTTATTCTTTACTGTGGGCTATTATTTGTTTGTCGCTAAAAAGGGTCACCGTAACTGTCGGAGGAATACCTATATATTCTTTACTGTGGGCTATTATTTGTTTGTCGCTAAAAAGGGTCAGAAGATCAGAAACCAAAATTTAATTTAATAGGCTTTAAATTAGTTTCACCCACCACATGTATATTTACAATAATACAAACTTATAAAAGCAATAGGCATGCCTAAAACTGCCAAATATGAAAATAATAGTATTATACAGTAGAGTAGAGTAGGTACTCTACTCTCTTACTATGGGCCTCATGAAAAATCTCACAAACACACAAAGGGCAATGGAGAGCGCTATGCGTTTCCTTGCGGGATCGTATTCGAAACGATGAGATCCGCAAAAGGACCAAAGTAACCGACATAGCCTCCAGAATCGCCAAACTTAAGTGGCAGTGGGCAGGCCACATAGCTCGCAGAACGGACGGCCGTTGGGGCATTAAGGTTCTCGAGTGGCGACCGCGTGCTGGAGGACGCAGCAGAGGCAGGCCCCCCACAAGATGGACCGACGACCTGAAAAAGGTCGCGGGAAGCCGATGGATACAGACAGCGCAGAACCGGTCGTTGTGGCGATCCTTGGGGGAGGCCTATGTCCAGCAGTGGACGCGCAAAAGGCTGGCATGATGATGATGACCTACTCTATATTTTTTTGACCCGGATTTTTTTTATTCTCGCCCGTTTGAAAATTGAAACCATTGTAAAACGCCTACTAATTTATTTATAAAGAAAGGCTGTAACATTTTCTGGTAGACGCCGAGATATGTCGACGCCTATATCTTTCTGAAAATTTTTCCTCCCATTTATGCCTTGGGTATTAAATTTTGAGAAATCCCTTCTTACATGATAAGTACTAACCACAATGTGATGCAATAAATGATTTGTATTTGTAAACACAGGCTATTTTATTTAATATGAAGATTGCACTTATATATCATATTATAACTAGCTATGGCCATGGTTTCGTCCGCGTTAATTTTGGCTACCTACTGCTCCACTCATATAGGTCGTAACGTTTAAGCTTTCCTCAATGAACTGACTATTTAACGGAAAAATAAGAATATATAGGTACATTTAAGTCAGTTAGTAATTGCAACATAAATAATCAACATACTTATTATACTATTATTATTAGCGATAAATATTTTAATGTAGTTATAAGTAACTATTATCTCGTTTGTCATATTAATAGGTATGTAAGTAGGTACTTACTGCCAATATCCTCAGTAGTCGGTGTGTTCTTATACATTGTTAACTCCACTTAGAACAAAGAAAAAACAAAAACCACAATTGCTCACTATTCAAAACATTGTATATATTCACTGTTAGTGATATTTATATCACAGTTATTCAGAGAGGTGTCGAGTTGAGAATGCCCGAGTAGGTATTATGATATGTGCGAGATAACGCGATATCTTTATGATAGCAAAGTTTTAATCTACTGGGTCAGCGTACTGTATACCTATTTGGGTATGCACTAGGTTTCGATTATTTTTACAAAGGCCGTTCTATACCCAGAGGCGGACTAGTAGTTTCGACCACCCTAGGCCGTTTAAGCAGACGCCCCATTCTAATATCTTTGCAGCGTAGAAATGTGAAACTTTTCTGAGCGAAAAATAACATTGATTCGATTCTTTTGTTTTATTTTATTTTTTTATCTGTCATATTCTCGCCAGGATATAACTTAGGGTTGGGAGCAGATTTTCCGCTTTGATATTTGGCCGCCCTATTCGGCCTTAAGGAAAGTCCGCCACTGTCTATACCCGACGTTTCTATGGTTACCATCTACGCTGAAGTATAAACTAAAGACTCATTACAAAATTAAATAAAGTGTAAAGGCATAAGTAGGGTCTTCAGTCGCGGATTTACAGATTTCCCGCCAGTATTAGAATTAAGTCGACTCTACCGACACACTTTCATCGAACCGTCATGTTACTTGCGCAACCAAATTATTGTGTGGTGGACCTAATAACATATAGTTTTTTAATATATATATAATTAATAAATACCATCACAGGTGCCTTTTTGGCTCCCGAGAGCCGTTTAAACGACATCAGGGTATCCAGCGGAGGGATTAACCCATCCTCATTTCGCCGATGATATTCGGAGGCAACATCTAACAAGTGGCGAGCTTGTTTATGGTATAGCCTTGTTGTTCTCCGCTTAACCTTGTTATCAGTTGCGCAGTGACTTAACCACTAGGCTGGGTCACTTTTTTATATAGGTATATATGAAATCTTTCAAATTTCTGCAAGATATAAAATAAAGTTGGGGCTTTAATCTACTGTCCTAAGCTCCAGGCTACTCAGCCTGCAGGTAAATCCGTCACTGGCGCGTATATATATTTACATATATACCTACTACTCGTTCTATGTTGATGGTGCCTACTACGTAGGGCCCGTTCGTTTTGGGAATGAAACATGATCAATGATCATGATGACATTATGCGAACTGCGTTTTTTTTTGTTAGTTTCACTCACAATGCCACAGTTACCACTAGCCAAATCGAACGCAATTGTTATCACGAATCTGTCAACTGTCACTTGTCAAGTAAAATATAGGTTAAATCGTACAATCCACTAATTTTATTTGCGAAATCTTTTTAAAATCATTTCGATTTAAAATATAATAAATTTGATCCTAAAAATATAAGACAGCTGCGACGTTTAAAACAACAACAACTGTCACAACCACAAATGTCAAAATATGTTTACAACGCCTCACCTGTCGACTTGGGTCAATGTGATCAGTTCACGGTAGCATTCTGGGCAAAAAAAAATGGCGTGATCGTTGTGAACATGTTTCTGTCCCAAAACGAACGTGCCCGTATTAAGCAGTGCTTTATTCACGCTTCGCTTGAAAAACCCGGGATTAAAAATAAAGAAAAGACTACCATTTTTTTATTGTGGACCTAGTCATGTTTAGGTTTTAGTCCGGGTTCATCACTTTTCAAGAGACTAAAGCAACGGTTTATTGTTTAGGTGATGGTACCTTTTCAGAGTTCAAATTTAATTCGTCATTTAGCTGGCATAGTGGGAGCGATCAATGAAAATCAATCTTAAAGGTTAGCTGGTAGATAATGCCTAAGGCATTAAGTTCGCCTTTGTACATACATAACCAGTGCTTTATTCACGCTTCGCTTGAAAAACCCGGGATTAAAAATAAAGAAAAGACTACCATTTTTTTATTGTGGACCTAGTCATGTTTAGGTTTTAGTCCGGGTTCATCACTTTTCAAGAGACTAAAGCAACGGTTTATTGTTTAGGTGATGGTACCTTTTCAGAGTTCAAATTTAATTCGTCATTTAGCTGGCATAGTGGGAGCGATCAATGAAAATCAATCTTAAAGGTTAGCTGGTAGATAATGCCTAAGGCATTAAGTTCGCCTTTGTACATACATAACTTTTATTTACTGTGCAATAAAGTGTTTAAATAAATAAATTAATGAAAGAAAAGAAAGAACAATGTATTAAGCGACGTTATTTAAGGACTTTGTAGTTCTGCTTACCATCTGGAAAATGTTCATGTTTTATTGTATTTAAGAATAATAATTTAACTTCAATAATCTATAAACTTGATCTGCCAAAGTTAGGCATCTAAGTTACTCGTAGGTTTTTTTCCGTTTACACGCTTTACTAATTTACTCTTTCAGCAATACGCCGTTCAAGAGATATACTTAATTAATATATATATTTAAAAAAACCTTTAGTGGGCAGTTAATAATAGAAACGCCATTTTAGAAAATCAAAATGGCGTACGATACGTTATAAATTTGTGAAAACTATAGTTGTAAGATATGTAGTATTCAAAAAATTCTTACTTCGATGCTGTTCTTAATAAGTAGGGACGACATTTTTAACAATCCCTCATAGGAAGATATAAAGTTCATAAATTAGCCATAAGAGGCGTGTGGTGTATCTAAAAATTAAAATAAACAATTACGTCTATAATTTATTTATACTTAATTATATTTACTTAAAAAATAATTTACAATAGTTGTATCAGTTAAGTAGCATAATGGTTAGCTAGGGCCCGCAGTAGCCTCCCGCGCCTCGACGCAGCAGCCTCGCGGAGTATGTCCTCGCTGTTGTTGGCGTTAAGGTCGAGCGCGCCCGCTGCCCGCACCGCTCGTGATCGCCGGCCCGCTTCCCCGCGCCGCGCATGGCTAGCCACAGCCACCTCTAGCAGAGTGCTATCCCACATACACACATAGTATGCGTCCATTGCATCTGCTGTTGTCGCGCTCTGAGGATCATTGAAAATATAAATCTATACTGAAAATACATACTAACTAAGATACAATAAAGAACTTTATTGTTCTCATTCTAAATACATCAATTCCAAAAAAGAAAATGGTCCTTCGAGTCCGATGACATGAGCTGTTCCTAGACACCTGCGGCCATATTATTTTTCTAATAATGGAAACGTTATGTTGTCAAAATATCATTACATTAAACAATCAGCAACAAGGCAAAACTAAAAAAGTGGGGCACACACCAAATAATAGAATTTTTGTATTACCGGCGCTTTTGGCTTGAAAGTTTTAGCATTTCGTGTCAAAGCCATTGGACATAAATGATTTAATTTTGACAATCTTACATTAGCTTTTAAAAGAAACCTAATATTGCTGCAGTGGCCATAGTGAGTGTTTTTAAGTTTACTGGAGCGTCAATCGTTAACTCTTACAAAGGGATTTATTTTCATAAATAGTCAAAATAAGTTGAACTGATTGATGGAGTTTAAACGCAGTATTAGAGTTAACCTGGTAGACACAATTCCAAAAAAAGTTGATTCGTAATACTCGTATATACGAAATTAATGATAATAAGGCGAATTGTCATCCCTTTCCTGCACTTTTCATTAACTGAGTAAAACATTTAGAGGCATAAGAGTTTCAGCTTTGAGCGGCTGCTTATGTAGCTGACAGTATCGTGCTGCGTTACTTATTTGTAATTTAGGAGTGTACCTATAATCGTATGCGCATTACGTATTTACATATCTTCTCAGCAAGACATTTAAGGCAAAAGTGTAGTCAGTATCATCAGGCAGTTGGAACAAAGGGGCCGCTTGTGTATGAACCTCACACTATGCGCCGCTCTTTAATTAGTACCTACACTTGATTATGTTTACATACCTTCTCAGCAAGACATTTAAAGGCAGAAGTGTAGTCAGTATCATCAGGCAGTTGGCACAGAGCGGCCGCTTGTGTAGGAGCCCCGAGGGCTTGACAACATCGCACCATGCGCCGTGCCACGCTCGCCTCGTCTGGTGCCCGCTTGGCAAAGTACCAAGAACTCGCAGCCAGACCGCAGATATAGCGCCTCATGGCCGCACCCCATCTACTGCAACAGGCCTCTATGTCCCCGTACAGTCTTAACCTGAAGAAATAATATTTAAACTTAGGGGTGTGCGATGAGTTCATCCCTTATGCCCGATTCCGATATCGAACATCAAGACGCAAAGATTATAACATATTCCACCAGCTCGCACAAAGCATTTCGCCTCATGTTTATTGTGCACGACCTGCCTTTATGTCACCTACACGGATGTTTTTAAGACAAGAGTGAATCTACATCGAATAAGCCAGCTTGTCGCCGTGATTCTATAGACTCAATAGCCCATTTAGGTACAAACAGTTTCATAAGTCTTAGTCTATAGGGTGTAACCAACTCGGTCACCACGTTAAATGTTATGAAACAACGACCTAGTCATGTTTCGGTTTTAATTTATATTCAGGAAGCAACTGCATTAGTTAGCCAGCATGGAGGGAGCAACCGATGGTCTTAAACAACCATGTATTGATTGTACCTATTCACGGTCTTTGTGTTTACCAACAAATAGATGCAAGGTCACATGCCTTGCTTAAATAAAAATAACTACATTAATAATTATTATAATACGAGTATAATAAACTAACTGTGACCGCGCTTTCATCCGCCCATTTAAGTTAAAAGAAATCAGATCAAGAATAAAATACAGCCCATGTTACTAGCTGACAATAAAGCTTTCTATGGTGAAATAAGATGATAAGTTTATTCGTAACAAACAAACAATCAAATCTCTCTTTCTAATATTATAGATAACTCACCATGAAGCATTATAAGGATACAGCTTTAAACTCCTTTCCAGCAGATCGCTAAGAGATTCCAGCACCAACTTAGGATTATAATTGTTCATATTGGATATGGTAACAGGCCACAGACTCAGGTATTCCACATTCAGCTCCAATGAAGGCTCATCAACAATAATGTTGTATATTCTGGAGAGGAGAGAGCATGCCACAGTCACGGCTAAGGGTTCCCTGAGAGTGGCAAGGAATAGGTTGAACTGGTAACGAAGGTCAGTGGCTGGGTTCGGAAGGTCACGGGAATGGGATTGTCTTTCGGAGCGCTTGCTGCTGGGTGTGCTAGTATAAGCTGCCAATGCTGCAATTAAATATAAATTATATGGTATTAACAGTAAAAAGAATACACTTATCCTGCGTTCCATTTAATAACGCTGCTACATCATAAACTAGCACCACCGTCTGTTTCATTTAAACCATACTAGTTTTTTTAGCATCGTCAGTATGAGCTTCTGGAACGACCGAGGCTACTTTTAGACGTAAATTTTTGACATGATTTTTTTATATTAAATAATATAAATTAAGCTTTCACTATGTAAATATATATAAAATAAATGCAGTTTTTTTAATTAATTATTGTTTAAATACAATAATTTAATGATAATGATAATAATAGATTTATTAATTTCATTAATAACCTTAAATTAAACATATCAAAGCTTAATTTACTTACAAATCATTTATTTCATAGGTTTTATCATATTTTTATTATTAAAACAGTTATAATTCATAAAAATAAATAAATAAATACCATCAAGGGTGCCTATTTGGCTCCCGAGAACCGTTTAAACGGCCTCAGGGTCCCAGCGGAGGGATTAACCCATCCTCATTTCGCCGATGGTATTCGGAGGCAACACCTAACAAGTGGCGAGCTTGTTGCGATGTTTATGATGAAATAGCCTCGTTGTATAAAGCGGTCACCCATTCCAGGCCGGCTTTGTTGTCATCTGCTTATAATTATAATTCATAAAATTCAATAAAATCCAATTTGTGGATAGATATTAAATGTAAACAAACATCTGTCAAAAATTAATACGAAAATAACACCTTTTAATGTGTTGAAATTGTTAGATTTTGATGTTAGCAATTCCAGTTGGGGTTGGTAAAGAAACGCTCGATGTTAACTCCAGATGTTAACATTTTTTGTTAATGGGACGACTTGTACCAAAAAAAGTAACTTTTTACGCGGAACGGGCCTATAAATGCTTATGTGCTTGAGGTTTCATATACAGAGTGAATTTGAAAGGTTGTACTTTGAGTTCTACTGATCAAAACAAACAACTTTTCCCATGGAACCAAGTGCCGAGTTGTAGTTTTAAGTTATTAATATACTATTACCATAATCCCATAACTGACGAGGAAACTTCCTAGAAGCTTTTCCTTTTTGCAGCTCATAGCAGGCGGCGCACATAGCGGCGGCCGCTTCGCCTACGCCGCTTGTGGCTCCGCCCGTAGACTCCCACTCGCACGCGTTCATAAGGCACACCCAACACGCTTCCACCACCTACGTACAACATGTACTTCATCACTATCCTATGGCAGTCCACCGATAGACCCACAATAGGTGGAGCCTGGGAATGAGTTACATTTAATTGAGAGATTTATGCCTATGAGTTAAATTTTCGTATACATTTATTTGATCAGGAATAAATTATTAACACTAAAATGACAGCCTTCGTAAGCTAGTGGTTGCGGCTTTGGCGTTGTATCCGGAGGCCATGGGTTCGATTCCCACCAATGGCAAAAATAAATACTGGTACGTTTTTCTGTACAGTTTGTCATGGTCTGGGTGTTTATAAAATATAATATGTATTATATTGTTGTTTCTGGTACACATAGTACAAGTCTAGAGCTTAATTTGTGACCAGTGCAATATGTGTAAATAAAATTGTCCTACATATTATTATTATTCTATTTTAGGTCAATTTTACAAATACTGAATTGTAAAATAAAAATACAAAAATACCTGACACACCTATTAGGAAATCTATAATATATCCTACCTAATGGGTATATCAGGTATTTTATATTTTAAAACTAAATATTCATTTTGGTATTTGTGGAATTTTAATAATAAAAAATATCACTTACCTGCGGTCTAGGTATACAGCTTTCATTGGAATTGACCAGAGCAATACAAGCCTTACATTTGCTAGTGAGCCCAGATAAATTTAGTCTATGGTTGGGCCACTCAGACAGCATAACGTTCACTTGTAGCAACAACAATTCCCACGACAACAGTCGACACAGGCGGTACATGACGGGGTCTGAGCCACCGCCCGACTGATTGCGCGCCTCTCCTTCCAACACAGACATCAGGGACATCGCCACCCGAGCGAAACCCGTCTCGGCCCTAGAACGCGCCGCGCCAGTCACTACGTAACCGAAGTCTTGTAAGAATCCTCTCGGCAACGCCATCAAAGCACTCGCTAAACCCCCAGCCGGCTTCCATGACGGACTCATTTTCCATAAAGGCGTTGATGGTGCCATCATAGCTAACTTCACCAAGCACATTCGAACATCATCCGCAGTAGAAGCTTCTATTAATCGCTTCTTAAGGCGACCCATCTCCAACTCTGGCTCTCTCCTATAATCGAAGCCTGGCACTTCCCAATCGTCAGTTAGCAGTTCTTTCGGAAGTTCTATATTTTCATCGTCAGTATTGTTGGGATCGTTTAAAATGTGATTTAGATGTTTATCGCTGATCAACTTTTGTCTCATATTAGTTCCGCCGACAGTATATTTTTTTAGATATTCTTCTATCCTCTCTACTGGAAATCGACACGGCGAAGTTAATAAATGCAAAAAAAATAGCCTTAAATTTTCCCAATCTTTCTCTGATAAATTAGAATTAAGTACAGGGCCGAGTGCCCAAAATAATAGATCATAAAATTTGATTCCTACAGTTTTAAATTTATTAACAAAGTCTGGATGTGTGGAAGGTAACCCCCCCTCGAGGGCATACCGTACGGCATTCAACGCCACCACCTTATTCAACAGATCTTTAGGTACATCCAGTGTGCCACTAGATGTAGCTCCTTGTATATCTAACTCTACAATTTGTCTTTGCACTAAAGGAATCTCCCTTGCTAAGTTGTCTGCTTGAAGAATGGATAAAATGTCTGTATATTTATTAGCTACCGCCTCTTGCAATTTCTGCAGTAGAGATGTATCTTCTCCTAATATCTCATGCCCTAAATTTACCGCTCTGATATACCCATTGATATCATCTTTCGCTAAGGTGGCATAATTAAAATTACCCCAAGGAATTGATTTCTGGGTATTATATCCACTGTTTAATATTTCTCTTTCTAATTTATTGCAATGGTCTCTACATCCGAGGATATGTTTTCTTGCCATGTCATAATATTCATAAAAAAAGTAATTGCAGCATAGATCATAATGTATTTGCATAGCAATTTCGTATGTGCTAATGTATGCATCACTCACATTCCAATTGTGGCACATTACATCTGAGTCTTCTGTTAAATGTACAAATGTATCCATAGAGGGAATTCTGATCTTCCTGGCTTCAATACGTCCAGGTGGCTGTGAATTTTCATAAAACATTACCATTTCCTCTAAAAAGCTTAAACTTTGATCTCTTGTTACTTCTGCTGATCTTAGAACTTTTTCCAAGTTTGGATTTATTTGACTGTAGTTATTCTCTACTAGCTGTCCTGGTCTGAAATTAAAATAATATTATGCAAAAAAAAAAATATGTAAGTTAAATTTATAATTTTGATAACATCCAATATTACTTTTATATTATAAAATGAAAAAGTACCTGCTTATTGCAGATAAAGTATTATTTTTAAATACACTTACATTGTGTATGGCGTTTTATTAGTCTTTGAATTTAGTGCAGTGATGACAGGAAACCTAATATTCCATCTATGATACAGGATCATTGCAAACTGAACACATGGCTTCTGTATCAATTCTTGCCGAATATCCTACAACAAAAACAAAATTTTTTATTTAAAAAAATTATGTACATTGGTTTGACAATACCACTATAGTGCCTCGGAGAGCAAGTTAAGCTGTCGGTCCCGGTTTCACTATACCAACTTGTGAAACTGTTTATAGACGGGTTATTGAGTCTATTCAACACATGGCGACGAGCTAGCCACTTGTTCGGTGACTCATACCATCGGCTACGACGAGGTGGGATTAAAACCCCTCCACTGGGTACGCTGAGGCCGTCTAGGCGGACGCCTTAAGGCATCCGTGATGATATGTATGTATGTAGTATTTGTGAAAGTGCATTTATCAAATGGGTGCCTTCTCTTTTGGATTACTAGCCACCATCTGAGATGTTTTTTTCAATTGTCATAAGGAATAAAATGACCAAAATTAGTTATTTACATAATCATACCCAGCTCAACAAACTCTATAGAATGGTATATGTTTATTTCATATTTATATGTTTTATAACAATATTTTTACTCAACATATTTTCATTTTTATTTTTTATGGACATTGGAAAAAGTACTTATGATGTCTTATCAATCTTGGTTGAAGCAACATTAGGGCATATGAAATAC
The DNA here is from genome assembly GCA_947458855.1 of Monopis laevigella. Taxonomy (NCBI): domain Eukaryota; kingdom Metazoa; phylum Arthropoda; class Insecta; order Lepidoptera; family Tineidae; genus Monopis; species Monopis laevigella. The sequence goes on from OX381581.1 coordinate 18,095,932, forward strand.
ATGCAACTATTCAATGTTCATGATAAGAAAGGTCCACCTGAAGCATCGTGCTTAGAGATGGGTATTTATAAATAATTGCATTTTTTTTGACACTAATTAAAATCGGATCTGATAATAAGATATGTGCTACACAAAAACGATTTTTTTCCGTCGATTATTGTTCTATTATAGTTGATTTATATATGTAAATAATTTACAGGTTGTATCATACGAGACGATTTCACAATAATTTGCTTTGTAATTTAAAATGTTATTAATATTACCGGTAAAAGCATATTTTAATTATTCGTTTACGAATAAGTTATTGCATTTACGACTCCTTAGTCGCCGTTTTCTTGATGGATAGCTAAAATTGACTATTTGTATCTTTTACAGTTGGTTAAGCAACTATAGTTAATTCATTAATGCTTAAGTCATCAGCAGAAACTATATAGACCAGTTGGATGCTGTAAAAGCTCAGTATAAGCTGGATGCACGTGACGTAAATAAATTAAATAAATCATTTATTTACGTCACGTGTAAATTAAATTATTTATTTTTGGATTCTTTGTACGATAAAGAAAAAACTATAGTTAATTCATTAATGCTTACGTCATCAGCAGAACTATATAGACCAGTTGGATGCTGTAAAAGCTCAGTGTAAGCTGGATGCACGTGACGTAAATAAATAATTTATTTACGTCACGTGTAATTTATTTTTATTTTTTGTACGATAGAGAATATAGATCCGTGGCTCGCACCCCCTCGAAGGTACCCGCTTCATGGTTCACATAAACAAAATATGATTTTTATATGAAAAATGCGTATTTTTTTTTACGTTTGCATGAATAACTTGGAATCTGAGGGTTTTAGACCAAAATCTCATTAGACAAAAGTTGTTCGCATTAAAAAAATACACAAGATATGTGGGTTTTAATAGGTACCCCGTTTTTTCAAATAACCATGTTAAAATGGCTGTTGTTTATAAAAGAAAATCGAAGTAATGGAAGAAATATCTCGAATTTTTTAAAGTTATTACTAATCATCTTAGCTTAACGAAACTTAGACTTAAAGTTGTTGAGTATTAAAACCATTTCTAGTACCTTGTTAGATTAAATGTGTTGATTTTTGATGCCACTTTTTGACAAGAAGCACTATTTTGAATTAAATAATTGAAATTAAAAATATTACTTCCTTATAATAATAAATCAATATTTTTTAATTAACTATTGTTTAAATACAATAATTTTATAATATCAAGTGATATTATCACTATATTAATTTAATTAACAACCTCAAACTAAACATACCAAAACTGAATTTAGTTACACCATATTTATTTTTTAGGTTTAATCGAACTTTTCAAGTATGAATATATAAAATAATTAAATTCCAATTTGTAGATAGATATTCACATGTAAACAAACATCTGTCAAAAAGTAGCTCGAGCTACAATTGCTATTTGTAGCTTGCGCTACTTATTAAATTAAAAACTTCTCGTGTTAAAATTTCTGATTACGGAATGATTGGTGGTAACTTTTTTTCCGATACGAATTTCCCTGACTTTTCCAAATTTTCCAGTCACCTTTTTTAGATTATCCCTGACCTCAATGAGCTTCAAAAAGTAAAAAAAAAATCCGTAAAAAATAGTATTTGAGATAAAAATTATTCGAATATTGAAACAATTATTTTTAGCAATATTTTCGGAATATATAGAGCAAAAAAAACGAACTTAGATGGATCCGCTCGGCTTAGGTTGCCATTCGTTTACAGTAGCAAGTTGTGTGTGTACTTTAAATAGTTTCCCTGACCTTCTAGCGTTTTCCCTGACTTTTCCAGTCTCCGAAAATTACTTTTCCCGGTTTTCCGTGTTTTCCAGAAAGTGGCCACCCTGCTAAGATTTGCACGCGCTGGAACGACTTGGGTTAAAAAAAAACCAGCGATCCGTGGCAACATTGCTGAGGTCGGAACACGGGGTATCCATCAAGAAACCAGGCCTAAAGCGCCTTTCTCCATTTTCTTTTCAGAATGTTTGTACGTATTAATTGTCACATGAAAGTTTCCCTCATATTATTGTCTCCATAAAAAATATAAAATGTAGGATAGCACTTTACTTAACGCAAAAACTTATACTTGTATTATAAATAATTACCTTATATATAGTTATTTTACAACAATATATAAAGATATTTCACATAGATCTTCTATTTAAAACATTTTTCATTGCAAAATCTGGTCTAAATTTTAAGAAAGATATAAACCAGCTTAAGAATGTACAAAGACGGGCAACGAAATTACCTTATTTCTTGCGGAAAAGGACTTATGAAGAAAGGCTTGAGATCCTTAAACTACCAACGCTGAGAGACCGCCGATCACGTGGAGATTTGATCGAGACCTTTAAAATCCTCACGGACAAATATAACTGTCCCCATTTGGCTGTGAAGCGACATGCCAACAAAAGTAAAGAAACAAGAGAAAGTCCTGAAAAGAACTGTTTTTATTCCATTTTATAAATAGTTTAAAACAAGTGAAATTCTGTCTATAATGGATTGTCTTATATGAATTGTCTATAATGTCCATACAAGGATGTTGTTGAACCGAAGAATGATGGCAGCACCGCTGTGTAAACACCATCCTCCGATGCAAGCTGCGTCACCGAAGCAGGCGCTTCGCAAATCTCCGCACAGTGCTGCAGTGTCCTGTTGTCTCGTATGGCTGATGTCGGCGACGCTCGCTCAAGAAAAGGCCGAGCGTATTGTGCGGATGTCATTTAGTCCCCGACTACTTCGCAGCCCACTACTACAATGAGCTGCGAATGCACCGTAGAAATGGCGGGAAAATATGGCGGCAATATTATAATTTTATTTTGTATAAATATAGGAGTAATTATTAATTAAATTCATTCAGTATTAATCACTCGAAAACATCAAACCAAGAGTTTTATTTCACAAGTACTCAAGACCCCTAAAGCTGAAATGTTCCATTTCAACGATTCTATATTTCATGACCATGACATGAAACTGACAAGAACACTTAGCAGCAATAATGTTGGATATAACTTTATTAGCAACAGAGTGATGAATATGTGGAACAGGCTGCCACAGGACATGGTCAACTCCTCTTCTGTTAACACTTTTAAGAATAAACTGGACAAGTGGCTATTAACTAACAAATTAGACAATAAATAAAAAAATTAAGTACTATACACCAGTGCTTGATATAGCAATATGCTCACCTATTATTTAATAATAATAATAAATCTATAAATTAAAATTTAGTATCTCTGCCTATTTCATATTTTTTTTAGAGAAGCTATATTTTACATTCATTATTAAACAAACAGATTTATATAATAATAAAGGAAAAATAAAATAAAAAGATTCCATAAAAAAATGATTAGAACTTTATAAAGAAATTTTATTGGAACATCACTAGTTTAAAAATCACTTGGAACCTAACCGCCTTTTTCATGAGTTTCGGATACATCCTTGGCATTATCAAAGTAAAAAAATATGTTCTATCGTCCATGTCAACCTTTCTTATCGTGAACAAAGAGTAGGGCTGCTTACTACCATATGATTATTGAGTTGATGAGTAATATAAAGTTGATCTGACAATAAAGCTATTATTCTATTAATGTACATGTAATGCAAATTCGTCTTTTGTCCATTTCATAACCATATCATTTAGCCGGCTTTGTGATTCATGGACTTTATAGGTCTGCTTACCAATAGGTAGATTTAAAGTCACATGCTGGACTCCTAAATCAAGAACTCTATTAAGTCAGACATTTAATCTATCTAACAAGGTACTAGAAATGGTATTAATACTCAACAACTTTATGTGGAAATTGTTTCAAGAAAATTTCCAGCAAAATCTTTGCATCAATCTTTTAAAATATCTATTTAATAAAATTCTTTATTGCACATATAAAAATGTACATAGGTAACGTCTTGGGCATTTCCTACCAGCTAATCTTAATGCATTTAATATCCTTGCATTACCAAAAAGAATATAATAAAAATTATAATACCAATGGTGGATGTGAATGGGCTCCATTTGTGGCCATATACAATAAATCTTCCATCAATTGCTGTTGTACTGTAGGAGGCAATTTATTTTCAAAAGTATCTGAAAATTTAAATGCAAACCAAATATTAAATATCCAAACAACAAGACAAGACTAAATGTGTCAATAGGATTCTTTGCTATGACCAATAATAACATAAAGATTATTTCTTCCATTATATTTTTCTTAAATAATTATTGTTAGACTTTTTTTTTGATGATGTTGCAGTTTGGCGATTTCTTCGTGACGTCAATCGTCACCCTTATCACTATCGTGTATATCAATACTTATTTTAAAGTTATGTAGGTATATATAAAAGTTGTAATGGATAAAAAAGTTGGTGGCAAAATGCTTGGAAAATAAAATAAAAAAAATATAATTTAAGAAAAATATAATAGAAGAAATAAATCAATTAAAAGGATGACCAATTTTCACAGACAATAAAATCTAACTACCACATTAGCTCAAAGTTTTATAACTGCCACGGTAAATAAACAAAAAGCTTTATTGTTTTGCTGTGCCTCATCCAAACTAGGTGGTTTGTCATAGTAAATACTGTGTGAACTACAAGCAACTGTTGTTTTCTAACACAGTATTGGTTATCTCATTCCTGAACTCTATAGGTATTTTAAATATATATTAAGGCATATGAGAATTGCTATGAAGAAAATAGTTAAGTGCAAATGATATTAATACATTTAGGGTTTTAAAAAAACATGTAAGTACTACTATACAAAATTCCATTTTCTACCTCAAACTTTGAGATATTTTTCTGTAAATATTATTGGATATACAGTCTGTATATCCAATAATATTTTTAATTGAAAAGAGTGCACTCCAATAAATAGTTAAAGCTATAGTTAAATTAACATTAGCCTTACCCAAGTTCCATTTCAATGTGGCAGCTACTTTCAAAGCCAATATTTTAAGAGCAAGTTGTTTGCGAGTGAACAGATCAGGAGATGGCGGAGATGTCAGTGGTATTGGGCTTGCAGGAGCATCTACATCAACCACTCGTTCACTAGCCGCCTTGGAGCCTGGGCCTTTAGTATTTACTGATAAAAACTCTACTATAAGTTCACATGCCGATGGTTCTGAAATAATAACTCTTGTTTAGACATTTTATTTTTAGGTTATATTACATTTTTTTATGAATTAATAAATATTTTTTACCAACCAGGAGATGGTTTGCTCAAATGCTTCTTGAGAAGGGTTGGGTCAAGTAAAAATTCAAACCACAAAATAGTATCCTGCGATAATGGGACTGTCCCTGGGCGTAACAAATCCACATCCATTGTATTATTTGTTATAAATAAAGTAACACAACTATTAAAAGGGTTAAATTATAAGTCAATATAAAAATAGTATTTCATTACACTGACTAAACAAATAAAAAGTATTTTATTATTATTATTATTTTTGGTGCATAGCTTTTCGCTTGACGCGTAACTCTGCCAATGTCAAGTTGTTGAAAAGGCACATAGGAGTATAAAATATATGATATTACAATTATTATTGTTTTATAAAAAAAAAACAAAAAGAAAAATTTTGAATTTCACTTTTTCTTTGTTCGGTTTTCTCAAATATAGAGAAAGCAAAGGCCACTATGAACCATTCAGCCTAATTAGTTAGAAATCACGAGTATCATGACAAAACAAATAAAATTGAACCACAGATCATTCCTTATTTATATTTACAGAAAATCACGTATTGTAACCTGTAATTGTAACACGTAAATTCTTTCAGTATGAATAAATAACAGGGGCCTTATTCCGAGTTTGAAACCGCTAATCACGACAAGACGTTGCGCAAACTATAAATATGGAAATATAAGCTCTATTCCAATGGTTATATAGTATGTATTAGGTTGGCTATTATAATCCAGCCATCTTGAAATACACGAATTCTTCGCAAGTTTGAACATGAATGGAGCATTGGAATTTCAACTTTATAATTAACAGGTTAGAACTTACATTTCAATACCCGTACTTTACGCAAAATGCGCGACGGTGAACGTGTTAAAACTCGGAATAAAGCCCCTGGTTGGTCTTATGTTCTCACTTTTTTATGTTACACTAAAATAGTTTGATGGTGGGCGTAGGGCTTCCAATCTCGGTATACAGAGGTCTCGAAATACTGAGATCCCGCATTATTTCATTAATCCCGCTCACCGCGGGATTAGGGTGCGGGATCCCGCGGGATTGAAAATTAATACAGGAAAATCCTTTTGCAAGCGTTCGCGCTCGGAAACTCGAGGTAGCCGTTTTTTTATCATATGGAATGTTTTGTCTCTTTTACGCATAATACTTTTTGCTGCTAAATAAAATAGATAAACCCTTCTATAACTAAAGTGGTCTTGAAGGACTCAATAAGTTTTTATGAATAAGGCAAATTGTATCTAAAAATTTTGCCGGAGGAAAATTATTTTTTTGATATCGCCCCCTTCTCATGTACCATATGATTGACATTACACGAGAACTCAGACGAAATGATCGAAGCATGAGAACAACAACTTAAAGTCCGTTTTCTTACAACACAAGAGCAATAGTGTCCTAACAATGCTTTGAGTTCTTTGTATGAGAATGTAAACGTAATAAATTCTTCTCGAGGAATGGCGTTTATATTTGGCCCCTTAAAAGCCAACGCAGGGAAGGATCAACGCCACGGAATAGAAAAAACAAGTGGAAGTGCAAAGTAGGCGTGTTTAGTGTGGCACAATTAAGCGTAGCTACGCTTATTTGATCCCAGTCGTTATCAGTCGTGTCTAACATCGCTTCGAGTTGGTAGTCTCGCGTCGTTCCTGATTTTTCCGCATAATTATTGTAAATATGCCGTATTGTTGCATTCTGGAGTGCCAAAACGATAGTAGGAGAAAATATCTTCGTAATGGAGGTTTTTCGTATCATCGGTAAGTACGATTTTGTTAGTATTCTTTAAAAACCTTAGCTTATTTTAGTTTACTAATAATTGTAGTTTAAATGAAGTTAAAATCAACCTTATGTAATTGTAATAAAGAATACTTTAGATTGAACTTTGGATTTCAAAAGTTCTTGCTACTCGGTTAGTGTTGTAGTGGGTGCTTATCGATATAACTTATTTATTTAAAGAAAAGAAGGAACAGTTTCGGCAGTTATACAAAATTATATACTTACATATTTTTTTAAATATTTATTCATATTGTATCGCATACTTACAATTTTTTAATAGTGTGGGCTTAGAATAATAAAATGTACGTGTAAACTCTTTATAACGATAAACTCCCTATACGTAGAAGTCAGCACAATTTGGTTGGTTTACCACATACATAAAAAAATATTTATAGCGCAGCAGCTATTCTCTATTACGAAGAATTGTGTTCATATTTAGACACAGTAACAGTTGTTTGTAAAAAGAAATTGAAATTAATAGTTTATAAAATTGAATAATCAAAATTTATTAGGCTACTGTTGTTACAATTACTTACCATTACCATTACTTACTATTTACCATATTGTTATAATGAGCGGTTTATATATAATTTCATTGAAATCATTGAAAGGTCATCAATAAGAACTTAACCAACTTTTTAACCTTCGTCATATGCACAAACAAAATTAGGGTCTGTACCATTGCGACTAAAAACTCTTTTTTTTTAAATAACGATAAAAAATATTTTTATAAAATAATGTAATACCTATTCCAGGCAAAAATAATTTCTTCATTTTGCCTAATTTCTTTATTTTTATTACAAAAATACTAGTTATATTAAGATTGCGTCCCAAAGTTTTGTTTCGTGCTCACGTCACAACAACGTCACCCAACTCAACTTAAAAAAATATACTTATCTCAAAAATCAGTGTTTAAGCCTTTATATTTTCTAAAAGTTTTATAGCTATGTTTTCTAAAAAGTTTTCCCTTCCATCTGCGTTTAAATATATAGAGCACAATTTATATTTAAAAAAAGCATCGATATCAATACTTTAAATATTTTATTATGTCGCCGCCTTTCAAATATTATATTTTTATGCAAGGAAAGTTCTAGAATAAACTAAAATACTTTTTTATATAAAAGATAATATGCCTTATGTCGACTGAACAAAACATTTATTCGAATGTTGTAGTAATCACGCCATCTGTGTTGGAATAGCAGAACAAATTTTATAGGAGGTTCTTACTACTTTATGATAGATGGCATGTTTATTTTTTTATATGAATTTAAATCTAATTATTTGGAGAATAGTGTTTAAAATTGCTGTGTATATTTGCAACCAATCAGGACGAAGTGGTTATAGATTCAATACTTATAGATATATGATTTTGGCGACACCGGTTCTAATACATTTGGTGCTTTATAGCATTTCCACTTGTTTTTTCTATTCCGTGATCAACGCAGTCATAGTCCCGAAAATGATTAACGTTATTTTTATCTACTTCGATCACATGACCCGTTTTTAAAGTGCTCTCCGTAGTAGCTACGTGCTTGTTGTATTTGGTAGGTTTCAAGTGAATAATAAATCCGGGAGTGAAGTCGAACTAAGTTTCTATTAAATGAGTAAATCACGCACGCAAAAAACACAAAGGGCATAGAATTTACTATCTGCCTGATGTACAATTGTGCACTATTATCGGTTTTTAGTTCAATGAAATGTTATAGAATTGTGACATTTGGGAAAAATATAAAATCAAATATCTCGGCTCCGATATAGTTTAGACATAGGTATGTGCCAAATAATAACATTTGTTTCTTTAAACCTATTCTTTCGAAATATACAATTTTCATGAGTGGCGGCGAACATTGAAAACGACGCCAACTTTACCCAATGCCCTTAGTACAAAAGCGGACTTAATGCCGCTAGGTATTCTCTACCAGTCAAACCTTTGGGACAAATTAAGCAGTAAATAGGTAAAATAGGTGCAGTAAAATATATTTAAAATATTATTACATACCAATACTTAAGTTAATAATATACGAGTACATATTATATAATAATAAAATAGCAAGTATTACAACAACAGCACAGTATAGCAATACCCACAGCAGAATAATTATTCCAGAGTCTTGCAGCCGCTATTAAAAAGAATTTGAGACAAAGGTAGACTGATGAGAAGGAATAGAAAGAGTTGAGTTAAAAGCAGAACGAAGGATTCTGTCGTGATGCGAGCCGAGGGATGTAAAATTATCTGAGATATTTGGCAGTGTCAGGTTCGTTCAACAAGGAGTAGAGCAGGCAGAGAACCTTGCTATTTCATCTACCTCGAATTTTCAATCATTTAAGCTTGTCTCTATAAGATGTGATATAATCGTACTTGCGCAGGCAGGAAATGAATCTGATGCATGGAACGACTACACAACGTAGTCGTTCCATTTTGTTTAATAATTCTTCCGTGAGATGAAAATCTCACGAAAAATAACGTCACCATTATCAAATAAAGGAAGAAGTAAAGACTGAAGAAGGGTAACTTTAGTATTTATAGGCAAAAAATGTTTAAGTTGAGAGTGAAGCGAAAAATAAAATTTACGACAAGTATTGTTTAGTATGACAATCTAGGTTTAAACCCAAGTTCCCCTCGCCACAAAACGCAATCAGTTTACTGTCATTCCGAACAAATTAAATTTTGCTCATATAAATTTTTGATAAAAGGCGGGAACTCCCAATAATAATAGATTGACATTTGTCCGGGTTGACAACAACACCAAATCTAGTAAAAGTGAAGTCAAGTCAAAATCTATTTATTTTATGTAAATCTTTACAGATATTTATGAAAAGTCCAAAAAAAAAGTTTAACAATGAGGTCTTAGAGTGCGTTTGGTTATTCATTAACAAAAGAACGACAAATATTTATTATACCTCGATATCAGATTTAAACGCGATGGAATGGAAATCTTAATATGAAAAATACTACCTAACCGAACACACACTACATAACCAACTAGTGTAAGGCTAAGTGGTTAGCTGATTCCATTGACCTGTCTCTGCCATACAAGGCGGCCAACTTCACCGATCATATCTACGCCTTAAATATTTATTGTAAACAAAAGGTAATGTAAAGTCGATCCCCTCAGTGACACCCCGAAAAAAAAGTCTAGTAGACCAAGCCAATATATTTGAAAAATCAGAGTTAAGCCAAGCGATTGCACTATTTAATGTGTTGATGTATGTCTACACATAAAGTTGCAAGTAATCGACATACAAGTGATAGTGACAGTGAAGCGATATTGTTAAATATAAAGAAAAGCAATGGAGACAGAATGTCACCTTGGGGGACGCCTACACTCAAATCATACCAAACTGAAGACAATTGGTCAACTCGTACCTGTTTCCGACGTCCATGGAGGTATTGGTAAAACGTAAGAGTCTCTGGAGAGAATCCAAGACGAGACAGAGTAGCGATTAGCAAATCGGGATCGACTGTAAAGGCATTGGTTTTCATCCATGCCATTTCTGATGTGTTCAGTTACTTTAAGTAAAGCCACAGAAGAAATAATAGTACAAGTAGTAAAGCTGATGTTGTACTATATTATGACCTCATCGAAAACCAGATTAAAAGGGATTTAGAAGTTCATGGTTTTGAAGAAAGAGCGTAAGTTGCTTGTGAACTACAGACTCTAAAACCTTCGATAGAAATGGTAAAATAGAAATAGGACGATAATGACAAGAAAGTGTTGGAGAGGATATTTTGGGAAGTGGTATGATGAAAGTAATGATGGAAATTGACAAGAAGTGTAGGAAAAAATAATGATGAGTAAGAAAAATTATTGGTATATAAATATTAACTTCCTATGTAAAAGACTGATTGAATTAGCCGAAAATTACAACCTAACAATATTTTAAAGCAAAATAATCTAATAAATAAAACTAATATCAAATAAACCTATAAATAAAAAGTATGTACACAATTTATGGTTTTCAAAAAGGAAAATCTACTACTTTAGCAGCCTTTAATTTAATTTATAATGTAAATAAGAACCTTGATAAAAGCATTCCTACAGTTGTTATATTCTTCGACATGTCCAAGGCATTTGATCTTGTGAACCACGATTTGCTACTGTGGAAGTGTGAGCTGTATGGATTACGAGGCCCAGCTTACGATTGGCTTAAAAGCTATTTAAATAACAGAACACAATATGTAGAACTTGCTTATGTTGATAAAAAATTTAGAGAAATGACATCTAAGTCTTCTATTACACGGAATCATACAGGCGTCCCTCAGGGAAGCATACTTGGACCTCTATTATTTTTATTATACGTAAATGATCTACCTAATTGTACCATAAATAAATGTACCCTATTCGCTGATGATATTTCTGTGATAGTTAAGTATGATGAGACTAATAATTATAATACGATAATTAATGAAACAGTAAATGACATTATAGATTGGTTGGATATAAATGGTTTAAAAGTCAATATAAATAAAACGAAATATATGCAGTTTCATAACAGGCACAAAAAAGACCTCAATCTTAATGTAACTCATAGCAACGGAAAAATTGAGGAATGCACAGAAACTACTTTTCTTGGAATAGTACTCGACAATCAGTGTTCATGGAAACAGCACATCCAGAAAATTTGTACTAAAATTAATAGATTGGTTTACCCACTGTGGCGACTGAATAAAGTAGCTAATCAAAAGACAGCCCTTCAAGCTTACCATGGGTATGTTATGTCTAATATACGATACGCTGTAGCTATTTGGGGAAACTCAGTATATTAATATATAATAATAGTAATGATCTTATTAATATGTATATGATAGTAATTAAAAAGACATTAAAATATAGCAAAACTAAAAATATAGCTAATATTTAGTATTGGTAATAATGTTAATTGTATTAATTAAATTTAAATGTATCCTACTTACTTACATTAATTGTTAAATACATGGCTTCATAATTGTATAATATTTAAAACATAAGTGTAGGTATATAAGATTGTAAAAAAATAGTCTTAACGATTCTATATATCACATATTAGGAAAATTTGATTAATTGTTAACATTTATAATTGTGTACAACAAATAAATTTTGCACGCCATAAATGGCAGAGTATGTAGATCAATATCAACATTTACCATTCTGTAACACCATATTCTTGCAAAATAAACATATTTCATATTTCATATTATAAAAGAAAAATACTGTCTAAATTGGTCCCGTGCGGCATAGTGCCCAGGAAACTGGCGGCGTTTCCTCTTTGAATGACTAAACTTATTTGTTGTGAGGAAAACGCCGCCGCTCTAGGGTCACCCGACGCGAGGACCAGTCTTTTACCAATATCTTTTACAAATAATTTTATATCCGATGACCAAGGGCCTAAAGTCTCTACTGCAAACGCCACAAATATATAATTGTCTATCAACGTACTATATTTGCGGCGTTTGAGGGATTGAGCACTTTCAGAAGCCGCTCCGGCCCTCAGTAAAGTATTACGGATGTGGGACGCAGCCAATGTGTCTACACAGGGGCTTTATTCCGAGTTTTTGCACGTTCACCGTCGCGCATTTTGCGTAAAGTACGGGTATTGAAATGTAAGTTCTATCCTGTTAATTATAAAGTTGAAATTCCAATGCTCCATACATGTTCAAACTTGCGAAGAATTCGTGTATTTCAAGATGGCTGCATTATAATAGCCAACCTAATACATACTATATAACCATTGCTATAGAGCTTATATTTCTATATTTATAGTTTGCGCAACGTCTTGTCGTGATTAGCGGTTGCAAACTCGGAATAAGGCCCCAGGTCGCATCCCGCACCAAGCTCCGACCAAGGTTCCATGGCACGACTATGGCGCCATCCGGCCTCTTGCCATCGTCGCGACAAATACCGGGCGGCTCCAAAATAGAAGGTACAGACACAGTGGTTAAAGCTCGTCGAATTAGCTCGTTCAAAGCACTGTGCCTGTACATTCTGCCAGCACTTTGTAGACATGAGAGCCCGTGGACACCGGATCGGTCCACGTCTCGTCCGCACGGGCACTGATGGGGCTCGCATAACTGTATCCCTAGTCGTAGGCCTATTGATATTCTGAATATATTTGCGTCAAGGAGGTTGCCAAAATTTTTTGAAGGGAGGGCGTACAACCATAACCCTGATTCAGGTTGAGTTATAGCAAGTAGACGTGCCCAGTCTGAGTCATTGTTACAATCACTCATTAATTTGTTGCAAAGTCGCTCAATACCGGGCAAGTATTTTATACTTATTTGTTCTTTTCTAGTAAATATTTCAAACTTTAAGTATGCACTACTCTTAACTGTTAACAACTTTTATCAAAAAATGCGGGATCCCGTTATATTGGCATCCCGCTACAATTTTTTTTTTTATGTCGCCAATACCGTGATCCTGCAAGGGTATGCGGGATTGGACTAGGGCTTCCAATCCCGTTGGCCATTTTCTGTTCTCAAGGCGATTTAGGCCTCAGAGCACTACCCTATACTTCAATTTCAATAATGAAAACAGAATATGGCGCATAAAACTAAGAATAACATAATAAAACTAAATTAATAAATTTTACATTGGATACCAGAATCAGAGACAGCCCAATACAAAATCAACTCAGCCTTAAATCATGAAATTTGGTACCCAGTACCACTTTTCTTGGTGTTGAGCTTGATGCAAAGCTGACGTGGAGGCAGCACATTGATAATTTGGCTACAAAACTAACACCGGCGTGCTTTGCTATTAAAAAGGTAAAGGAGTACTGTGGCGTGGAAGCAGCAAAAGCAGTTTATCATGCATTTTTCCACAGTGTGATGTCTTATGGGTTGCTTGTGTGGGGTACAGCTGCTGAAGCAAATCGTAATTTTACTCTGCAAAAAAGAGCGATCCGTTCTATTGTCGGGCTCAGAGCCAGAGATTCGTGCAGGGCAGCTTTGAAACAACATACGGTACATATATTTTGTATTGTATATTATACTTAAAAGAAAATATACAAAGCTATCCTATTAAATTAGAAAGAGAAAATTCTAGGAAAGTTCTACGAAAGTCAAGGATTCCTTTACCTATAGATAGGCTTTCAAAATTTTCTAAAAGTTTCTTGTGTAACTGCATCAATTTATATAACATTTTAGATGACCAGCTAAAACAGTTGGACTATACAGAATTCAAACGTAAAAAGAAAGCAATGTTTATTAGCAAAGCCTATTATTGTTTGGATGAAGCTTTAAAGGATATATTAATATTTCAAAAATTTCATAACTATCATTAATTTAATTACGTAATATATATAATATATTAATGTTAATTTTGCCCCTTATTATGACATTATCCACTAATATATAGTTTTATATATTTAACATTTTTACTTATAATTGAATTGACATATTATTATTATTATACAATTAATGACACATACTAATTATTTTTTATTTTATAATTTATAATTAAGTGACTAGGAAAGTTTGTTTGATTATTTGTGTGACATTTATTATCTTGTGACATATTGTAATTATAATAATTAATTATTAAATTTTATTTAATTGACATTTGTCATTTTATAATTATTTAGTTATTAGTTAACAAAGACCCTTTACAGCTAATTTTTATTGTTATTAATTGTTTTATTGACATTTTAAATTTATTATTTATATCATAACTAATAATATTGTACATAAAACAGGACAATGCCCATTTACAGCTGCATATTATATTCAAACTAGTTTTTATACTGATCTACTTTACGGCTGCATCTAAATAAATATTATACCTACTCTCATTTAGTATTAAATCTTAACGATGACTTTGTTTTTTGCTTGAACGAATTGATTACAAACCTCTAGCCATTGATTCTTACTGTTCCAATTGATTTGTATGATGTGTTTGTTGTTGTTTTGTGTTTGTTATTTTTGTTTGTACAAACAGCAACACAGTTAAGTGTACAATATGACAAGAAAAAATTTTCATGAAATGCAACAGGAAATATTTGAATTAAGAATAGACCAAGTCACAGTAGTCGTAGGCACAGAATTGTCAAATTCGAGAACAGTAAAGCAAAATGTCAATGTCTGTGATATTGTTATTTACAATTTTGACATACTATAATTATTATTGTTTAAAATTATTAAACAACTATACGAAATACAAAAAAATAAATCCTAAGGCTAGCTACCTACCAAAATGTTTTGTTCAAGGACGGCAAGGGTGCATAAGAAGATCACTAATTGATCCAGTCTCCCCGATTTTTTTTATTAATCTCTTCGCAGTTGACAAACTTAAAGCATTATTTATTACGACCATTTAAATATCGGACTTTAATTATATATTGTAGCCGACTGACCCATATATAAATATATTTTTTTAAAACATTATTTTGGACTTCGACAAGAACTTAGTTACTAAACAAATATACGTGTGACAAGGAGAATTTGATTGACATTGTTAAGGAGACCAAAATTATGTTTAACAACAGCATTGGTCGTTTCCGCTATGCCGGTTAAATGATGTAGTTACGAAACGGGAGGTAATAAGATAAATTTGCATTACGAGTACTAATATTTTTATTCCGAGTTTTGACACGTTGGTCGTCACGCATTTTGCGTAAAGTACAGGTATTGAAATATAAGTTCTATCTTGTTAATTATAAAGTTGAAATTCCAATGCTCCGCACATGTTCAAACTTGCGAAGTATTCGTGTATTTCAAGATGGCGGCATTATTATAGCCAACCTAATACATACTATATAACCATTGGAATAGAGCTTATATTTCCATATTTATAGTTTACGCAACGTCTTGTCATGATTAGCGGTTGCAAGCTCGGAATAAGGCCCTAGGTCACTTGACGGTTTTTGCGTCTGTTTGGGCGGTGGTAATCAAAACCGGCTGACTTCGTGAGTTTATAGAGGGCTCCCTGAAAAAAATAGTCGTCATCGCCAAAATGCAGCTTGTTTATTTAAGCCTCATTTTTCTCGGCGCTTTATCCGCAATTGTAAATATGTGGGTTAACAATACCTATAAAAAAATATAAGTCAATCGGACCAATGGTCTCGAGATATTTAAAGCGGACAGACCAGCCCCCCTAGCCAAGAGCATCGGCGCTTTTTGCGCCCAAGCGTCGCAGAACGGACAGTGATCGACAGAAATCGGTAGCCATGAACAATTTTTGACGTTAACTTTCATTCTGTTGAACGCGGGAGGGCGACCGCTCGGCCCGATTATTGACGTTCCGATATTATATTCAAAACCCGCGAGTAATTTTGAATATGATGTTTTATACCACATAATAATTATATTACGAATGAATTGAGAATATAAATTAAAAGCAATATACATTTTTTATCATATTAATGGTGTAAAATTTATTGTACAGTTTTTACACCTTTGTATATTAATGCTTATTTTAACTTACATGCCTAATCGGAACGATATTCGTTATTTTAGACAATTTTAGTGTTAAAGAGAGAGAGATAATAAAAAATAAATCCTATTGGTGTATCTATGTGATATCTCGTTTTATTTTACGGGCCAATGCTCTTTACATTTCATTACAAACAAACCTAATAGAAACATTGCAGGCAAACTCTTTGGCATTATTAAATGGCACTTTTAAGTTGTAAATATAAACTGAAGAATACTAAATATAAATTCGAAGCATCCGGGGCGGCCCACGACCAATTTATTTTTTTAAACTCTGTGATCAAGGAAGATATCTTGCAGTTATATCATTCTCGAATTGGAAATTACTTTTTGAATAGGTAAGAATCAAAATAAATAAGTGCTTCTAAGGTTGTATATTTAATAATTGATTAGACACGTTGTTAAAACATTTGTATGCCGAATAGGCGAAACAAAACGGACCTTTGTGTTTACAACACCCATCTATTTACCTTTGTTTCTCACACAAATAAATGTTATTTCAGGTGATTTCGGATATGCCTTGGAACCATGATTATTTACCCCTGTCATGGATGCCGTACCTAATTTATACCTCAGCGGACCAATACACTGCCAAGTCAGGATATGTGTGAAGCAGGCTAATGGTTATATCAAGGGTCATTAAAATACCTTGGAATAGACAGAGTTCTGCACTATGATTCTGAAGGGTCTTCCCAAATTGTAATGGCTTGTGCAGCATAATAGCCAATATAATGTTACACTATAGGTGAGTTAAGAAAAATAAATTACAAATTGTCCGCTTACTTTTTTTAAATTAAAGTTATTCACTCTCCTACTATATTTGGAAGCGTGGGGTCAACTGACACAGATAGTAAAACCTGACTCCAACCCAGTTATGTTGCAATTGTGATTTTTGTTATTTAAAAAAAATTGGTCTTTTTATTTTTTTATTAAACTAGGTACAATTTTGTATTTTTTTTATTTCATGTATTGTATTTTATACTTTGCAGAGTTTCAAGGACAGCTACCCCCTTCCCCATCAAGAGAGGTCACAAACTATGGTCTCAAAGTTTTAGAGTGGCCTGAACCAAACAAAATTATTAAATAAATATTTACTTTTAATTTGTTTATGTTTTATTGTGAATATTATCCAATTTTAAGAAATCAATATTCTGGGAAATTATTAATTAAATATACATTAACAGAATCAAGAGACATATAGGTGGATAAGTTTAAAGGTGTCTAGGTCTGTCGGACGGACTCATTTAAACATAGAGTATTGATTAAGAAATGCTGGTATCATTATTAACATTTCTTATTGATACTTGCATCATTTAAATGGGTCAAATTAATGAAGATTAATAATTTTTATTATGAATTTTAATTAATAACGGTCTTAATGATAAAAATTTAATTAAGTCCTTGAAGAACACTTTAGTTAAAATAAGTTTTGTTTCTATTTTACTTATTTATTTTTGTTTGGTAAAAAAAGAGACATAACCATACTATATACAAGTGTTCTTCAAGGACTCAAAAAGTTTTTTTTTATGAATACCAGTGTGTTTAATATTAAGATTTGTAAATATGCTTACCATTATGGTAAGTATATCTACAAATAATAAGCTTACCATTATGGTAAGTATATGTACAAATGCCCACATTAGATACATGCAATTCCCTAATAGTATTCATATAAAATAATGAAACGTTACTCTAGGTACCATCCTAACTATTTATAGTGCTTGCATGGGAATTAAAATTCCTATAAATAAAAGAGCTTGTATAAACAATATAGGTCTAATAGTACATACTACACATACCCTACTTAGTACCATTTATATAATAGTACTAAGTAGTTTTTACTTAACAATATTATACATATATATTACAGCGTTAAGTGAATATTTGTGTGGATGTGTGTGCATGTATGGGTCATATAGTGTATATAATAAAATACCTAATATTGTAAATATCTAATGTGGCTGAGTATTATTATTACTAAGGCTAGGAATATATTTTTTTAATAATAATATACCAGTATAAAAGGATTCTTTTAAATTTGAAACTCAAGGAGGTGAAAAGTTATTCTGTACAACCACAAAGACCATCATCAGTCCCTGAAATACCAAAAGTTGTAACTTTATTAGTAATGGTCAAGGAAAATCATATTCTTTTAGGGCACTATATACAATTATATGATTAAAGAAGAATATAGCAATATATATTAAACCATAAGTTTGTGCGGCTTGTGAAAAATTCTAGGTCTTCACACAGGCTCTGAAAAATCCTTTGTTAAGCCTAAAATGTTACCTAAACTCTCCCTGGTATCCCCAATTTCTTTGAATATGTGAACTTTTCATTAAAAATAAAGAAATAAATAAAAATAAACTTTATTTGTTGATATTTTACAAGAATTTATACATGTTTTCTTAACTTTTTGCCTAATTTGGTTTGTTTGATTTAATGTTGTAACACTTCTATCCAATATTATCAATCAATATCAGATATTAGTTCAGGTTGTCCTCGGACATAGGCCTCCTCCAGCAAATACCATCGGCAGCGGTCTCCAACTACTTGGCATTGGGATGTCTTGATTTTTTTAAACTTCTTTCAGAGACCTGAGAACATACATACTATTCTATGTATTTCTTTCTCCATTTAAAGTTTTGGAGCAATTGTTTGACCTAAATAAAAGTACCTATTCAATTTCTTGATAATTTACTTTCAGGGTTTGTTTATGTCTGTTTGTCATAGCTTTGGTTTTCACACATGGTTCTTTTAAGCCCTGCTTTTCCACTTCTCTTGCTAGTTGTTTGCATAATAACTGGAACTAGGTCATCAGCAAATCTCAGTTGAGATATTTTACTTCCATTTATGTTAAGCTCATAGCTATTCCAAATAATTCCAATCAATGTAATTGACGAAAAATTTCCTCCAATACAGCCGAGCAGAGTTTGAGGGATAATAGGTTTCCTTGTCGGACTCCTTTTATTCGTAATTCTTCTCCAATTTTTTCTAGTCGTACTTTTGCTGTAGGTATTGTTTTAAAATTTTTATATTACTCCTTAGTCCTTATAATTCTTGAATATTTAGTTTGATCACACTCTGTGTTTTGAGATGCTTTGTAAGTATGAAATAGAGGGAACTTTTCGTTGCTCTAATCTATATTTGGCGTACTAATAAATTTTATTTATGCATTTTAATTTACACAACGCAATAAAAAACTTCTAAAACAAAAAAAAACAATACTTTAAGTTAATTTAAATCAAAACAATGGCGTCGTTTTGATAGAATATAGCTCGAAAGGGAGACCCCGACCACCCGCCCGTATACAGTCGAATTTAGCGTCTAGCATTCGCAAAAAACGAACAAAACTGTAGAGGTGAGCGTTACGTAACGTAGATAGTTACAGTAAAGCCGATATTTCTTAAATAACTAATAACGGTTATTATATTTGTAATAACTATTTAATTAAAAAAACGTAATTAAGAAAAAAAAAAACATAATATTGATTTTTGAGTATTAAAAGGGTTAGATCTCATTATTTCCTTTTATTAGAGTACAAACACGATAGGCTTACGACCGACGGTTGACGAGATAAATTGAAAAAACATTTTCGACCTTAATGACATTGATCGAGTACCTTTTTTTTAAATTTCATTCGACTTATTAGATGGCATACCATCGAATTCTACCAATAAAATGCAATTGTCAATAAGGTCGAAAATCCTTTAACAAAGCTGAAATTACTTTCATTGGCTAGATATCATCGATACCTATCGTTTAAGTACAAACACTTTGGGTCTAGGGCCAGGGGTTAATAAGTTATAATAAAAAAACGTTTTGACATGACATATCGTCAGATTACACCAATACCATAACTATGAGTCCAAAATCAAAATATAAGCCATGTGGATATAAGACTTATTATCAAAACAAAAATTTAATACTTTTATTAAAAAAAAAACAAAAAAAAACTAAAACAAGATAATTTTTAAATACAACTACAAAAAACCTAGAAAGAATGCGTCACGAAACGTACCGCAACTAATCACAGCAATAGCGTGAATATCATTAACCACCTCGTCGGAGTGCAACGACGATATTTTAAAAACCGATACAAGAAAAAGAAACTATAACGAGGATAGCAACAATAACTCAAAAAAAAACACAACGGCGAAAAACCTTAGAACGAATGTGCAACCAATCACGAAAAAACTACTATAACAAAAATCACTAAATATCACAATCACGTGAAGTAACAATAACCACCACGTTACAAGAGTTTCCATCGTTACAAGTTACAACCGTTACAAGCGTTTCAAAGTGATATCCATATAGATAGGTACATTTGTTCCGTCCGTTTAAATCACAAGTTGTGGAATGTCGGCGAGCAGCGACATAGCGCAAAGCGGTGATATATTGAACTAAGTAAACCAAATTGGTTCACAACTACTACAGAGAGATGGCGCTAATAAATTAAATAATGCAGAATATAAGTATTTTGTGGTCAATAAAACTTTAGCTGTCTATTGGATGTTAAAGATAAAAATTGATTAAAATAAAAACACATGTAAAAATCATAATAAAAATATAAAATTAGTGCAGAAGGGGGGTGGAACTGGCGTTCTGTGGTTGTTAAGTTATTTAGATAGAATAGAATCATGTCGCCATTAAAAAATTAAAATAGATAGAAAATTTGAAATAAAGAAAATTTGTTAAAGAAATAATTGTATAATGTAGATAAGTTTTCTGACTGCTGTTATAGTGAATAAGTTTTTATATTTAAAAATTATTGGTACACGGGGTAAGTAAGAAAATAATTTAAAGCAATGATTGTTTAGAGATTTATTTGAGAGTAAAGTAGGTACATAAAATTAAAATTATTTTCGAGGCACTATTTTTTTTTTTTTTTTTTTTTTTTTTTTTTTTTTTTTTTTTTTTTTTTTTTTTTTTTTTTTGCTTATAATTAGATTTTTTAATAATAACTATAAATAGTTACATAACGGGTGATTAACAAAAAGAAACGTAGCCGTTACGTTACAATGAAATCACGTAACGACCCACCTCTACAAAACTGTGTTCTTGGCTGGCAATTCCCTCCGAGTATGTAGCGGTTTCTGTCAAAATGTATGGGGAAAATGGCCTCTCG
Source organism: Monopis laevigella (assembly GCA_947458855.1). Classification (NCBI taxonomy): domain Eukaryota; kingdom Metazoa; phylum Arthropoda; class Insecta; order Lepidoptera; family Tineidae; genus Monopis; species Monopis laevigella. Next base: position 18,117,444 of record OX381581.1, read on the forward strand.
CGAGCGCTTTAACGAAAACGAATGCCCAACGCTCACCGTCCGTGTTCTTGGCTGGCAATTTGTTCTGTCAACGCATTTAACGAACGTGACGTCATCACCAAATGTCATCTTCATACAAAACTTTCGTGCGCGCTTTTAGCGCTCATGCTCTTGGCTAGGGGGGCAGTTAAACCAAAAGGGTTCGAATTTTTTAGTTTACGGAACCAAACATATAAACTTCACGTGAAACAATTTAATTCTCAATAAATCTAAATAGCGATTTCCAAATAAACATGTTGCCATACCTCACGTAAGTATCTAGTCATAGCGGCAACGTCGCAAACTATTGTGCATAAATTACCATTGAATTATATTCATGAAGGTAAAAACCGTGCCCGTCCGCGCGCCGGGCGCGTTTTTTTAGCTTCATGATTATATTCATGGACATGCAAGCCAGTACAAAAGTCTAGTCATACGTTGATTACCGATCATATAAAAAAAATACTTTATACTAAAATAAACATAAATACCATCATGGGTGCCATTTGGCTTCCGAGAACTGGTAACCGGCCACAGGGTATGCAGTTAAGGGATTAAACCATCCTCATTTTACCTATGGTATTAGAAGGCAAACTTTATAAATACCTATCCCCTTATTCATAATTATTTTTATTGAATGTTTAGACTATTGAGCTTTGACTGATTCACTCTTTTTGAAAAAGTAGTGCGACAGAAAGTGTCAAAACACTTCAATAGCTTAAGCATTCATTAAAAATCGTTATGAATAAGGGAATATTACTAGTTAGTATTTATAATAAATAAATGCTTTAAATTGTCGGAAATAGTTGAGCTGTCCCAATCCTACTACCTACACTAACTTGTGGAGTCGAGGCATTAAAAGCATTGTAGAAACAAAAGTCAAAACACAAAAAACATTCTTATCACATGTCCCGATAAGATTAAATTAAATCGTAATTAAGTTATGATGTAATTACGGTTTAATTGAAGTAAATTTTTAGCAGAGTTGGGGCCCTGCAAATATTGAATGACGCGGATGGGGCGACGACGACGCCGAAAATCAAGCGTCCTCGATCGAGTTTTACACATAGACTAGTATATGTTATACCGAAACATGTTCTATATGTTACAAAAGTTTCTTTCAAATCGGTTTAGTATTTTTGGCGTGATTGAAGCGCAAACATACAAACCCACAAACTTCCATTTATAATATTAGTAGGATAATTCTGCAGCTTGTTTATTTAAGCTTCATTTCTTCTCGGTAATTTTTCCACAACGAAGTATAACACAACTGTAGGTCTACCACGAGTTTGTGCAAACAATTTTGACTATAGTCGCTAGTAACTATATATAGAAATCAACCAATATGAGAGGTTTATTCGAAAAATAAAGCAATCCTATTCGTTGATTCCTATCTATAGTTACTTACTAGCGACTATAGTAAAAATTATTTGCACAAATTCGTGGCAGACCTACTGTTGTTCTAAATTGCTTATCCATGGTATATATTTCTAGGTAAATTACAAAATATTTGTTGTTGACATAGGGTTGTTATGACAATGATATGACAGTTAACACTTATTTTATTTGTCACAAAATTAGTTCTATAATTTATTGTATTTTAGGCTGTATGGATTGAATTCTTTTTAAAGTAGAAATAATAATAATAATAATATGTAGGACAATTTACACATATTGCTCTGGTCACAAACTAAGCTCTAAGCTTGTACTATGTGTACCAGAAGCAACGATATAATACATATTCTATTTTATAAACACCCAGACCATGACAAACTGTATAGAAAAACGTACATATATTTTTTTGCCATGGGTGGGAATCGAACCCACGACCTCCGGATACAACGCCAAAGGCGCAACCACTAGTCTACGGAGGCTGTCAGAGAAATAATCAGAATGTTAAAATAAAACCTACTGTTCTAAAATTTTTAAAACTTTTGACCGTTCTGAGATGAGACAGGCTGTGGAAAATATAGTCATCTCTTTCTTTATTCTCAGTTACGTCTTCAAATGGTCACTTAGGTGTGTTGCTGTTTGTACCTTATTGACTTAGCCAAATTCCGGTAGGAATGTCGGTGATATAATTAAATATAATATAATATAAATATGGAACCACCTTAGTGCCTAAAATCGCCTATAAAACGAAATGTCAAACATTTTCGTTGCATACATATTCTGTTCTCACTTAAACCAATCAACGCTAGTGATTGCTTTTGTTCACACTTTTTTTTTATTTGTTAAGATAATTTTTATTTATTCTTATTGGAAAGGCAATGTTGCGCGGGGAGAATCGGTGACGCTTATGCCGCGTAGATAACCAGAGTTTGATAACCAGTATTGAAACAGGAAAAGAATTATTGTTTGATAACCCGGTTATCTAAGATGTTTTTCTTTCTTTTTTGATAACTGGGGTATCTACGAAGAATTTTAATTCCTGTTTGTGAATCGCAAGGACGTCATTTGATAACCCAGTCATCTAGGAAGAATAATTCCTATAATTGCTAATTGGTTGTAACTCGTTATGTGTGATTTAATAAAATAAAAATATAACTTAAATAATAAGAAATAGGACGATAATGAGAAGGAAGTGTCGGAGAGGCTATTTTGGGAAGTGGTATGATAAATGCTATGCGCCATAATGAAGGAAATTGACATGTGAGGGAAAAATTAATGATGAGTAAGAAAAATTATAGGTATATAAATATTAACTTCCTATGTGTTTTATACCTATTTGTTCTTTTCGTACTTATTTGTTCTTTTCTAGTAAATATTTAAAACTTTAAGTATGATAATCAATCTATGACATTGTCATATGAATGCACTACGAATGCCATATTAATCTGAGCAAAGTGTGGTTATGTTTTTTTTTTATTTTTATTGATTAAGGCATTGGTAGCAAAGAACATCAGCCTAAATTTTATAAATTTTTATACCGTTTAGTAGTAATTATATAAAAGTAGATAAACTTAAACTAACTTTTAAATTATACAAAATTAATCCCAAAACATATTGGATCTATAGCGAAATCAGAAACATATAATTATATCTAACGAAAGAAAAAGTTACAAATCGAATTAAGTCATAAAAACACAAAATTAATCCTAAATTATAACATAAAAGTCTAACGATAAAAAAATATATTATTATTACCTTACTATAACTCTATGACTATAACGAAATCATAATATTTATTTGGTAGGCATAAAGATAATCTAAATATTTACAAGAAATTTAAGACAAACTTATATATTGGTTTCACTATACCAACTTGTGAAACTATTTATAGATGGGTTATTGATTCTATGACGAGCTAGCCACTTGATCGGTGTAGATTCATACTATCGGCTACGACGAGGTGGGATTAAAAAACCCCTCCACTGGGTACCCTGAGGCCGTCTAGGCGGTCTCGGGCGCCGTAAGGCACCCGTGATGATATGTATGTATGTATGTTATATATTGGCATATATAGTTCTGTTTTTTTATAATTCTTGTACAGAAGAAGGCAATTTATTTTTGTTTATTATCTCTAAACATGAACTAATAAATAATTGTCGCTATAATGAGAAATATAGATAAATAAAGAATAGATGGTCAAGATCACATAATTCAGAGTTACAGTATTTACAGTTCGGTGTTTCAACCAAGTTAAGTCTAAATATAAGCAGGGAATTTGCAGTGACCTATTCGTAATCTGCTGAGGGTAGTAATAAAATGTCTACTATGAAAATTTCTATAACATCAAACATGGCTTTAGTATAGGCTTTTGAGTTAATAATCTCTAACCATTTACCCTTTACCAATCTAGATTCTGTTAAGTATTTTTGCCATCTATTATTCATAATTTGTTTTACGAATAAATTTAAATCAGTACAAATATTATTATTGTCATAACTTTTTGGGTTATTGAGTCTATTCAAAACATCGCAACGAGCTAGCCACTTGTTCGGTGAAGACTCTTACTATCGGCTACGACGAGGTGGAATTAAAACCCCTCCGCTGGGTACCCTGGGGCCGTCTAGGCGGTCTCGGGCGCCTTAAGGCACCCGTGAAGATATGTATGTGTATATGTACAACTTTTTGCCATAGTATCTACAATGTCATTTCCTCTTACTCCACAATGTCCAGGAATTCAACAGAATTCAATTACATCTCAAATGGTGATGTAATTTTTTTTTTTTTTTTGATGGTTGATTAGAAAAAGACTTACGGTTACACAACCATTTTATAATATTATAATGTACGCGGCATAGGTAAGCGTAAAATGTCTATAAAGAGTGAAACTTCTGTAGATACTATTATATATTCTTATTATGTTTTCTCCCAGTGAGTCTACGAATAAGGAGAAGCGTGTGAGTGGCAAAGGATCCGTTGACAAATTCACGAAAATGTCTATAGTATAGGTATACGTATCACGCGGCTTTTTTGAGCACTTAAGTAAAAGAAAATTACTAACTCCACAATAAAATGGTTTTTAATGTAAACAATGGTTTTAATTCTAAAAAACTAACAAATAACATAATCACAGGGTTTTAAACTAAACAACTAAAGCTTCTAAAGCAAGCATTGACAGAGCTGCAATGGCCGCCACCACCGGCACCGTCACCACCCACGCAAATATTATGTTCCTGAAAAAAAACAGGCATAGGTAAATACTTTGATTTTAATAAGCAGCTACATAAGTAATAATAGGTATCCTAGGTATAGTACTTCGCAGAGCATGTTAAAGCTGCTATCCCAGTTTTACTATAACAACACGTGAAACTGTTTATTGAGTCTATCCAAACACCGCGACGAACTGACCACTTGTTCGGTATATACTCAGAACACCATCGGTTACGACGAGGTTGAAATAAGACTACCGCTGGGTACCTATTTGCAGATTACGGTAGCAGGGTCTGCATTATAAAAATTCTCACCGAAACAAGCTCCAGTCTACGGCTCGGTCAGAAGAGTAGCCAACGCACACCACGGAGCCCACTTTGCAATGCGTAGTAGACACCGGGAGTCCAGCCTTGCTAGCCACTAGCACTGTCAGCGCTGCCCCTAACTCGATCGTGAATCCTCTGCAAAATTAACATGAAATTTATACCTAGGTACCTATATACCCGCATAACTAAAATTTACAATTCAAAATAATTTTCGGTTGATGATCGCTTCTGTGGTCTATTTTCGGTAAAAAATTGCTTTGGTCCAAGTACGTACCATCACGGAGACTTTACAGTGCCAGAGACCACATAAATGGCCTCAGGGTACCCAGTAGACGGGTTTTATACACGCACTTCGTCAGGATGTTATGAAAATTATTGCAATAAAAATAAGTCCATTGAGGTATTTTTTTCTTCAAAAATGCTTCTAGCAACCTCCTACCCCTGCTCCAACTGCCGCAATAAGTAACCGGTGATAATAATAAAGTTATTTAATAAACAATAAAGATTATATTAAGCAACTTACGTATCCGGAGTGATGTTAGTGAGATCCTCTCCAACAGTTCGAATGACTCGACGTCCCCACAGCCACAGTCCTATGGTGATGCCCACACCGCCGAATACCAATATAGCTAGTGGGGTCTCGGCTCGAGCATGCGCCCCACCCTCCGAGTACAGCAACCAAAGAGCTATCAATGGACCAATAGCATTGCTGTAACAGAGAATTTCCATATAACTATTTCGACTGACAGCTTTTTAACTATTTTTTAACTAATGTTCGAAAGTAGTCGGTTACCTAACATCATTCCCGCCATGAGCAAATGCTCCGAATGTAGCAGTGAGGACTTGCAAGAAGGAGAAGAGTCTAAGAGTATCTTCGGTTGGTGGTTGCTTAGCTGGCATCGAGGGACTAGCGCCGCGGAGTAATGGAGCGGCACTCGAGTTTGGTGTGATGGTAGGAAGATTGTTGCTGAGACATCCTGCTTCTACACTCCAAGGAATTTCTGGTACCTTTAAGGAAATAATAAATTAACAAGCACCTAATATTGATTGGGTTTTCTCAACAATAACTCGTCATTAATTTATTAGGTACCTTTTCAGCTTTTGGAGGAGTATCGAAGTCAACTGTTTGGGAGTGATACCGTGAAACTGCTAAACGATCAAAATCACTCCGCGCTATTGTATCACATGAATCTCCCAGGAATCCATTTCTTGAATCGTAACTATCCCCCATCCCCGCGAGGTGAGCTGAATCCAAACTTTTGCAATAGCTCATAGTTTCGTCGATGTATTTTATTGTATTGAGTTGAGGATCAGGTTCTATCAATTGTAGCTTCGGTTTGTTGGGCGGACTGAGACTTCGGGAAAAAATACTGCAATCATCCATAGTGGCCAAGAGAACTCGGTTTTTTACGATCATCTCCCGAACCCCGAGGGATGATTTATCGATTTCACTGAGAGATGACATTTCTGCGGTTTCAGCGATAGCCTCTAAAACTTTGCCGTCTTCAGATAGAAGAGAAGTCGGTCGTTGTGGTAAACCATTCCTTGGGTGAGTCGGTGTATTTGCCGGAGTTGTTTCTGAAATATAAATTATGATTTTAAGTTTATTTAAAACATCGTAATAAGGTACACTTTCCATAAATTATTGTTGACCCTTTTGCTTATTTGTTTAATATGTAAAGGATCAACATAATTTTTTGGTGAGTGTACTTACCTACTCCCACTACTTAAGCAAAATTACCATTTGAAGGTCCAAGAGTAAAATTCACTGGCGGAGTCAAGCGTCGTTTGTAATACGGTATCAGAATGAGGCGTACCGCGATGGCTGCGGTTACACCCAAACCCATTGAAACTACTAAAGCCAGCCATAAAGGTATATTATCCATTGCTAATACTGAAATCATAAACATAACACCATTATATACCTATACCTAAGTATAGTAAGATTTGGTTGTAAGGACAACTAGTGAAAAAATAGACTTAAATTTAGTTAAGTAAGGTTAAGTGACAGAGGATGACACAAACTACATTAAAGTTACTGGCAAATTCTGAGTAAAGAAGATTGCATCTCGTGGTGTTCGTACTGATTGTTATTGTGTGAGTGAACGTCATGCAGTTCATGCAATCCCTCAGTTAGGCCACAATTTTGTTGTATTACTTACGTTTAGGTCCATCATGAACGACGCTAAGTACGTTAATGGCAATGGTGGCTCCATAGAAGAACGGCAACGATTGTAGACCGGCGCGTAAGGGTTGGGGAGCTCGCAGAATGAATTTTCTCACAAACCAATACAATACAGCAGATACTGTCCCACTCATCACTGGAGAGATAAACCATGACGCAACTGAAATAATATTACTATTGAGATTGGTTCTTATGTTTGCATAATTTGAGTTCTGGACTTAATTTTACGATAGTCAATAAGAGGCTTTTTGCAAAAGAAAACACCTGAATGTCTTGTTAGCTTATTTTTAGATCGCTTATTGAGTATTAGGCATACCTATTTTCTACATGAACCAACGAGTATCATTTTAATTAGGCAATGTTGAAAGATTCTATTAACAAGTTAAAATTAGATTCATAGAGAGTAGCGACAAGATAAGTCTGTGATTAAATTAGACAGTGGGTACTAAGTATCTATGTGTAATTTATTAAAATATTTAATTCTAACACACTTCTGCTTAACTAAGATCACTTTCCTCATAACACCTTGCTTACAATAGCTTACAATAACCTATAACAATACCTATAGCTCCCAATGTAGACCAACGTACTCCGACGGGGCCTTTGGCAGCTAGCGTAAAACCAACTGTGGCACCAACGACGGAATGAGTTCCAGACACTGGCAGCCTTAATGCAGTAGCCACCAACAACCATAGGGCACTTGATAGTAGGGCTGCCACACACCCTGATGCCAACAACTTCTCTCCACCATCAGCATACAACGAGACGTCCAAGATACCTTTGCGCATTGTGTCGGACACTTTGTAACCTGAAAGTTTATAAATAAGTAGGTAAGTACATTAGTTATTACTGTAACTTTATAAGTAAGTACCTAGGTATATTATGCTCAGTATAAGATGGGAAGGAGTCGCAGAATTCAAGTTCTCATAAATTACTTTTTCAAATTAAATTTTAAACAAATTATCAAATCTTGGAATATGAATCATTATGATCATCGCGGATATCACCGAATCATGCAGTGTTTCTACCAAGCTTAACCAATTGCAACTATGACTGCAGTTCGTTTTCTAACCTTATACGTTTTTGTGTAAAGTGGCTTCACTAGCTGACCCGCGCAACTTCGTCTGCGTAACTTTAACCGTATACGCAACGGAAGGTTTCAAAGGGAATATTTTTTTCCCGTTTTTCCAACATTTTTCAATAATGCTTTGCTTCTATCGGTCGTAGCGCTATGTTAAACGTTTTTCGATAAATGGGCTATCCAACACTAAAATAAATTTTCAATTCGATCTAGTAAGTAGTGCCTGAGATTAGCGCGTTCAACCAAACAAACAAACTCTTCAGCTTTATATTATTAGTATAGGTAGTATAGATAAGCACTTTTAGTAGAGCCCACTGCTAAACAGGGGTAGGCCCCTTTGCATAGTTATACGACCAGGTGGGCAATTCTCGCGCTTTCGAGATTCATCTCGATTCGAGATTTTTAAGCGAAAAATTACTAAATATGCCATTTTTCGTTCAAAAATATCGAACATTAAACGAAATAAATAATAAATATTAATTAATAAATATTAATTAATAAATAATAAATTTATAAATATTGAACGAAAAATGACATATTTAGTAATTTTTCGTTTAAAAATCTCGAATCGAGATGAATCTCGAAAGCGCGAGAATCGCCCACCAGGGGCTTTATTCCGAGTTTTGACACGTTCACCGTCGCGCATTTTGCGTAAAGTACGGGTATTGAAATGTAAGTTCTATCCTGTTAATTATAAAGTTGAAATTCCAATGCTCCATACATGTTCAAACTTGCGAAGAATTCGTGTATTTCAAGATGGCTGCATTATAATAGCCAAACTAATACATACTATATAACCATTGGAATAGAGCTTATATTTCCATATTTATAGTTTGCGCAACGTCTTGTCGTGATTAGCGGTTGCAAACTCGGATTAAGGCCCCTGGGGGGTCATTCCAAGATTGCCACCGCTAAACACGACAAAACGTTGCGTAAACTATAAATATGGAAATATAAGTTCTATTCCAATTTCTATCAAAGAATTTAAACTCTATAATTAACAGAATAGAACTTATATTTCAATATTTGTAATTTAAGTAACGTCTTGTCGTGTTTAGCGATGGCAATCTTGGAATGACCCCCCTGAATAAAATAATACAAACAATAATTACCAATAAGTACTGCTCCGGCAATTTCAAAGATCGTAGCCAAAATGCAAGCTTGAGTCAGTGTCAACACTTTCGAGCCGACACTTGTTCCGAAAGAATTGGCTACATCATTGGCACCGATACCAAAGGCCAGGAAAAACGCCAGCACAAATCCACATACCACGAACCAAAGCAATTCACCATCATAGGGCTCCATTTCTTTATTAACTTAACAACTTACGAATTTAATTTAATAAATAATCATATTTAAAGTAATTTTAATTTGTAAATAATGGGAACTAAATAAACTAGAAATTTAACTCATTCTACTGTGTAATAAAAATAAAATAGATAGGTATAATACCTAAATGCTAAGTTAATTAAGTCATTAAAAAATGTTAATTAATTAGTACATTAATACATTTATGTATTTTGGCGGTAAAAAAATATACCTATATTATGGTTTAAAAATACCTATTTTAGTTATTCTAATTAATAAATAAAAGACACAAATTCAAGCTGATTTTAATTTGCGTCACAATGTTTGGTCTTTAAAATGTCTTTCGAATAGATAAAGAGGTGTGGTTGTGTTTGAAGGAGTCATCTCTGTAATAAAAATATAACAACAATTTAATTATTAATAACATTTTACAGATATTGCTCTGGTCACAAACTAAGCTCTAGAGCTTGTACTGTACCAGAAACAACGATATATAACATATTATATTTTATAAACATCCAGACCATGACAAACTGTACAGAAAAATGTACTTTTTTTTCCATGAGTGGGAATGGAACCCACGACCTCCGGATACAACGCCATAAGCGCAACCACTAGTCTACGGAGGCGCTCAAGTATTTACAAAGTTAAGTATTTTTACTAATTTACTATAAATAGGTATAATAAATTAGTAAAAGGCATAGTTGTTGAAAGCGTGGTAGCGATTAAATAAATAAATACCCAAAAATGAACTAAGTTTATAAAGATAAATTGTGGCTAAAATGAACCGATATTACATTTATACCGAGTATTTTTTTTTTAGATCACATTTAATTTAATTTGTAACAACGCTTAAAACTTCCATTCATTAAAATATACAGGGTGAATTTTTCAAGTGTGCCTTCAAGGCCAAATCCTAAACTACGAGGAATATCGAAAAATGCTCAAAGGAGTCTCAGGACCGATTTTGATAAAAACTAAAACTGCATCATTAGATTTTTGAAAAATTTATTCTCCTAGCTTGTATAAATTAAACTCATGCTGATCCAAAAATATTAAGTGTTCTAGTCATGTTTCGGTTTTAGTCGATAGTTTCACCGTTTTTCAGGCTGCTGAATCGATTTTTAGTCTCCTTTCAATTGCCGTTATAAAATTGGCAGTTTATTTGATGATAGAACAGCGAGCATACGTTATTCAAATTTGTCTTTTTCGCCGCCCAATTCGTAGGTATCTGTATTATTTAGCCGACATTGTGGAAGCGACCAATGCTGTTAAACAACAAACAATGTATTGATCTATCCCATTCATGGACTCTGTAAGTCTGCTTACCATCAGGTATGCAAAGTCACATGCATGGAAGTTTAATATAGGTTAGGCACAAATGCTGGTACCTATTTTATATCAGCTTTAAAAAAATGCAAGAAAATTAACTACCTATTTAAGCTAGTTTGAGTAAAATTCAATTAAATAAGTATATTTTACCTACCCATTATTTATTGCGTAATAATTTTTTTTCGTAAAAGTATTCTTCATTATTCCAGATTGTTTATTTTATTTTAAAATTCAATTAAATAATTATAACCATTATTTATTGCGTAAAATTTTTTTTTCATAAAAGTACTTATTCTTTATTACCTATTCCAGATTTTTTATTTTATTTTATGAAACCCGTAAGAAGAGGCGTAATCTCAATGTTCCTCTATAAGTACTGGCTGAACTTCACTCACGCACGGCACATGGCTTTGAAAGATATTGATTTACAGACGCCATTCGACTATTTACCTCATAAAGTAGAACAATGGTATCATCCTTATTAAAATTGTATTGACCGAGCCTTATGTATCACATACCGTAACCTACAATTCCAAACTTCCTTACATGAGTACCCGGAAGAATGGTATTTTTTCAATATTTTCAGATTTACGTATAACACGTGAATAATAAGTTCGTAGATTGTTGAGTATTTTGAGAAGTTTCAAGTTAATTAACTTTAAAAAATATTTAAGTACTCACTCTTTATATATGGTTGTTTGTTGGTATATATAGTTTCGTCACAAAAGGATTTTTATTAGAGGACGCGAGGTCGGTCTCTCGAGGGGGACCAGCTGCAGACTGAACCCGCTTCGTAAAGCCGGGTTCGGCCGGGCATGCGCAAGGGGAAGCAATTGCGTTCATACTACACCCCGTTTACAAATAACAATACCAATCTACATAGCTCTAGGTACATAGATCATTGCCGAAGGTCGTTGAAACACGTGTACTGTTTTTACCATGAAATGAAATTAGAATTTCGTTTGGTGTAGGTACCTAAGTTTGTTTTTTCAATTATTGTTTTTGGTTGACTCTTTGGATGTTATTTGTATTAAATACAGCGTTTTACTTTATTTTTGAGATGTTTTTTGAATATACCAACTATACTTACTTTAGATTATTTATTTTGTTATTGATATTAATGATAATACTTAAATTAGATTTAGTTCTTAGGGTACCTACCTATTACAAAGTAAACGCGCTATTGTCTACTTTAGTAAGTTAACCCTCGAAAAAACGTGCTAGGTAGATTTCACGAAGGTATTTTAAATAAAATTTTAAAGCTTAAAATCACGGAATAGAAAAAACAAGTGTTTTTTCTATTCCGGTGTATTCGTGTCTAATCTATGAAGGTGAGAAGATGATATGATATGAGCATAACTATCGTGAATGTAGTTGTATATATTTGCGAAATGCTCTCTAACAGTTCGTAGCATAGTATGTCTGTCAATCGAGTTGAAGGCGTTTTTTAAGTCGATTTTAATTAAAAAATCATAATCGTTATGTTTTTTTTCCAAGCATGTACGTGTCGAGTGAACTATCGCCTCATGTGGAAAATAATTAGCGAGAATCGAAGAAATTGTGTTACACAGTCATTCTACTTATTGAACGTTCTTCAGCTAATTACCGTCGCAATTTTTTTTTCTTATATTTAAACATAAAAAAAGTAGAATTCTAAAATAAATAAAATAACTGAATCATATTTTGAAAAGGCATTACATTAGCGCACTTAATTTTTGAGTTATTGAAAATTATAATAAAAATAGTACGGTAATTATAAAATAAAAAATAAATTAAAGACGGTAATTAGTAAACATCAAAAAATAATTATAAAATAAGAAAATTCATCTACTCAATCAGAGATTCTTTAATATCTGTCCGGATCAATAGTCGTTGCTTAGCCTGAGCCATTCCTTGGAACTGTCAAATTTTAGTTTTTTCATAAGCAGTTTGACAGTCCGGAGCATCGGCTAAGCATTAGCAACGACTATTAATCCGACCATAATATCCGGATTAATAGTCGTTGCTTAGCCTGAGCCATTGCTTAGAACTGTATCCCAAGCAACACAAATAGCTGCTTAAAAGCTTTGGAGTCAATCTGATTATTTCCTAAGGTGCTAAGCGAAGCGCTAGAGCATGCTCTGCAGCTCTAATGCAGCAGCTTTGGCGCTAGTTGGGAACAATTTTATGCAGCCTTCGGTTCCATTTAAGCTGCACAAAAGTGGTATAAAGCTGTCCTAAGAGCTGCAACCAATTATTGACGTATCTCAAACCCTCTTATAGTGCTACCTTTGTGAACTAATGAACGAATGAACCGTACTTTGCGTTCAGAGTTTTGTCGATTCTTATGTGTCAAAAGAAACTATCAAATATTATAATTAAGGTTTAATCTACGAATAGGCGGCCATTAAAAATATACTTATTTCTGTAGGATTATTTTATTAAATACTCGCTATACTAAAACGCTTTTAAGTTCACTGTGCATGAAAGTGATGTTTATTGACTAAATTTTAAAGGGCTCTCCACGGAATAGAAAAACCTAGTTGTTTTTTTTATTCCGTGGGGCTCTCAATATAACATCAAATTGTTAAAAAATATGTACCTATTAAAAACATATTAACCGTATAACATTAAAAATAAAAATTATATATAATAGCGAGGCTATTGGGACTTTTACAAAACCATCTACCAGACTTATTAGAAGATGTGCCACTCAGCATTTACGGAACCATGTGGTTACAAGAAGATGGCTGCCCAGCGCATTTGCTCGCTCAGTCAGAGAATTTTTTAATCAATAATACCCGGATAGGCGGATAGGGCGGTCTGGATCAATTTCATGGCCAGCCCGTTTACCTGATTTAAATCTGTTGGATTTCTTTTTCTGGGTAGCGGCAAAAGAAAAAGTTTACTCGAAACCAATTCAAGACATAGTCGAGCTGCGCCATAAAATTGCGGATGCCATTGAAGTCATCAATACTGGAGGATACGCTCGATTAATAAAACGATCTTTTCTAAGAAGATGTAGGGCCTGCATTGTAGATGAAGGTAAACAATTTGAGCAACTTATAGCAAATGCTATAAGTTGAATAAACTTTTAATATCAATTATTGCATTTTATTTAAAACTTTAACAATTTCGTCACAATTTTTTTTTGCTGGTAGTATTTCTTTATTAATTATTTTCCATCTTAATGAAACTTGTATCTTAGAATTATAGACATAGGAAAGCCTAAAGGGTTAGAAGCATTTTAACTAAGTAAAAAGAATTAGCTAAATATCGACCCGATATTAATTTAAGCTATTCTTTTTTTCTTATTTAATAAATAATCTAGCTAGTTTTATACCTTGCCGAAATAGCATAGTACATTTTTTTTTCAGTACAGTCAGTTAAAGTTGGGCGATGTAATAATTTTTAGTACATGGTGGGGCAAAAAAGTTATACATATTTTCTTTAAAACTGAGGCAGTTGTGTTTTAATTTTAGACTGTAGTTTACAAAAGGGTTATTAAGATTACACCCATGAAGGTAAAAACCGTGCCCGTCCGCGCAGAAGGGTTATTGAGGGTTACACCCATGAAGGTCTAAACCTTGGCGCGGGGCGCGTTTTTTTAGCTTCAAGGTTACACCACTCACAAAAAAAATATGAAAAGTAGAGATTTGTAGTTACTTAAAAGATCATCACAGGGTGACAATTTTCTCACTTTTTTTTTAATGTCAATAATTTGAAAAGTACTTAACTCAGATTTTTTTTTTTTTTTCTGATAACTGCTAACACGACCCCTATCAACCGTTTTCGGCTTGACGTTGATTTTTGGGACAGCCTGTATATGTGGATTTTGTTCCATCCTATCGCCTTAAAAATACGTAACGATGCGCTGGTATGTCTATGTTACTTGGCTTTCTGACATGAAACACAGGTTTTGGCCCTTCGACTTACTTCTGTGTTCATGTTAGGCCTGAAATATTTATCCGTTACCATCTTCCTGGACGTACGAATTTCAGAATGACTTAAATTATGCAGTAGTTTTAGGCTTTAAGTCTAAAATCGTTAGTTAGATATGGCCTCGCTCTCTTTGTTGACATTTCGCGTATAATTGAACGTCACTATCGGGAAGGTATATTTTTCTTAGAATTGTGCTTATCGCTCTATGCGATTAAAGAACCTAACTCTTTATCGCCTTCCTGCGCGACCGTTAACGCTACGAAATCGAATAAATTATTTAATCATATTACAAAATTCGTTTATTTATAAATATCAAATTAAACTTAATATATATTTTTTGAGATTTTATTGTTGTTTTTTCATTAAAAATATATACCTAATTTATAGAAGAATTTATTAAAATCCAATTTAAAGATAGTTTAAACATCTGTCAAAAAGTAACATCAAAAACCCATCTTTAACATCGTGTTTCATAACTGGACACTGGCAAAATTCACGAAAAGCGATGGCTTCTCGCTTTTCGACAAACAAGAAATTGAATTGAACATCGTGTTGTAAATTCTCAAGTTTGGTTTTGCAAAGAAACGCATGTAGTTAGGGTTAGAAATAAACAGCATTCCCGGAAAACTGGAACTGAATGCGAATTCATAGCGCATTCGCTGGTTTGCGAGAATAGTGACGTAACAGCCCACTGTTGAATCTATAACTATATCGTCTTATTGGTTACAAAAATATGCAGTAATTTTAAACACCATGTCTATGTAATAAGATTTAATTTAATTTATTAAAAAATCATGACAACATAGCGTCTGCTATTAGGCCACAGGTGGCATGATTTAATCAATATCCGATTAATTGTTTTATTCAGTCGGCATAAGGCATAATATAGCTTATATTACCAAAGTCTTTTTGACTATTCAAAATATTGAAAGTATTGATATCGATGCTTTTTTTAATTTATTTTATTAAATGTTAGTAAATATTATTTTAGGTGGGAGGAAGGTTTCTAACATCCTTTCAAAGTCATCTTGTATATTGTATATGGCCAATATGACCATGTAATTTGGCAGAGGGTAAAGCTTGCTTTGCTACATCCATTGGTTATATGATCGAAGATAATTTGTGTATGTTCCATCTCTTTCTTTTCCCTGAGCGACTTGCCGGGCCATAATAATAATTATATCTGTATTTGGAACAGCCCCCCTAGCCAAGAGCATGAGCGCTAAAAGCGCGCACGAAAGTTTTGTATGAAGATGACATTTGGTGATGACGTCACGTTCGTTAAATGCGTTGACAGAACAAATTGCCAGCCAAGAACACGGACGGTGAGCGATTCGTTTTCGTTAAAGCGCTCGCGAGAGGCCAATTTCCCCATACATTTTGACAGAAACCGCTACATACTCGGAGGGAATTGCCAGCCAAGAACACATTTTTGTTCGTTTTTTGCGAATGCTAGACGCTAAATTCGACTGTTTACGGGCGGGTGGTCGGGGTCTCCCTTTCGAGCTATATTCTATCAAAACGACGCCATTGTTTTAATTTAAATTAACTTAAAGTATTGTTTTTTGTTGTTTTAGAAGTTTTTTATTGCGTTGTGTAAATTAAAATGCATAAATAAAATTTATTAGTAAGTGCAAATAACGAGTGGCGTCTTCATCGACGCCAAATATAGATTAGAGCAACAAAAAGTTCTCTCTATTTCATACTTACAAAGCATCTCAAAATACAGAGTGTGATCAAACTAAATATTCAAGAATCATAAGGACTAAGGAGTAATATAACAATTTTGAAACTATACCTACAGCAAAAGTACGACTAGGAAAAATTGGAGAAGAATTACGAATAAAAGGAGTCCGACAAGGAAACCTATTATCCCTCAAACTCTGCTCGGCTGTATTGGAGGAAATTTTTCGTCAATTACATTGATTGGAATTATTTGGAATAGCTATGAGCTTAACATAAATGGAAGTAAAATATCTCAACTGAGATTGGCTGATGACCTAGTTCCAGTTATTATGCAAACAACTAGCAAGAGAAGTGGAAAAGCGGGGCTTAAAAGAACCATGTGTGAAAACCAAAGCTATGACAAACAGACATAAACAAACCCTGAAAGTAAATTATCAAGAAATTGAATAGGTACTTTTATTTAGGTCAAACAATTGCTCCAAAACTTTAAATGGAGAAAGAAATACATAGAATAGTATGTATATTCTCAGGTCTCTGAAAGAAGTATAAAAAAATCAAGACATCCCAATGCCGAGTAGTTGGAGACCGCTGCCAATGGTATTTGCTGAAGGAGGCCTATGTCCGAGGATAACCTGAACAAATATCTGATCTTGATTGATAATATTGGATAGAAGTGTTACAACATTAAATCAAACAAACCAATATTAGGCAAAAAGTTAAGAAAACATGTATAAATTCTTGTAAAATATCAACAAATAAAGTTTATTTTTATTTATTTCTTTATTTTTAATGAAAAGTTCACATTTTCAAAGAAATAGGGGATACCGGGGAGAGTTTAGGTAACATTTTAGGCTTAACAAAGGATTTTTCAGAGCCTTTGTGAAGACCTAGAATGTTTCACAAGCCGCAAAAACTTATGGTTTAATATATATTGCTATATTCTTCTTTAATAATATAATTGTATATAAGAATATGATTTTCCTTGACCATTACTAATAAAGTTACAACTTTTGGTATTTCAGGGACTGATGATGGTCTTTGTGGTTGTACAGAGTGACTTTTCACCTTGAGTTTTAGATTTAAAAGAATCCTTTTATACTGGTATATTATTATTTAAAAAAAAAAATCCTAGCCTTAGTAATAATAATACAATTTATACTCAGCCACATTAGATATTTACAATATTAGGTATTTTATTATATACACTATATTACCCATACATGCACACACATCCACACAAATATTCACTTAACGCTGTAATATATATGTATAATATTGTTAAGTAAAAACTACTTAGTACTATTATATAAATGGTATTATATAAAGTAGGGTATGTGTAGTATGTACTATTAGACCTATATTGTTTATACAAGCTCTTTTATTTATTGGAATTTTAATTCCCATGCAAGCACTATAAATAGTTAGGATAGTACCTAGAGTAACGTTTCATTATTTTATATGAATACTATTAGGGAATTACATGTATCTAATGTGGGCATTTGTAGATATACTTACCATAATGATAAGCTTATCATTTGTAGATATACTTACCATAATGGTGAGCATATTTACAAATCTTAATATTAAACACGCTGGTATTCATAAAAAAAAACTTTTTGAGTCCTTGAAGAACACTTGTATATAGTAGGTTGTCTCTTTTTTTACCAAACAAAAATAAATAAGTATAAAAGAAACAAAACTTATTTTAACTAAAGTGTTCTTCAAGGACTTTATTAAATTTTTATCATTAAGACCGTTATTAATTAAAATTCATAATGAAAATTATTAATCTTCATTAATCTGACCCATTTAAATGATACAAGTATCAATAAGAAATGTTAATAATGATACCAGCATTTCTTATTCAATACTCTATGTTTAAATTGGATAATATTCACAAAAAAACATAAACAAATTAAAAGTAAATATTTATTTAATAATTTTGTTTGGCTTGGGCCACTCTAAAACTTTGAGCACCATAGTTTGTGACCTCTCTTGATGGGGAAGGGGGTAGCTGTCCTTGAAACTCTGCAAAGTATAAATACCTGAAATAAAAAAAATACAAAATTGTACTTAGTTTAATAAAAAAATAAAAAGACATCTCGTGGTTGAAAGGCAGGGGAATGAACTGCAGCATTCCCGGACTTGACACCGTGAGGTAGGTTTAAAGGCCTTTTAAACTCTCACCTGCACTGTGTTCACTACCCTCTCTACTCAACCAAATACTATTAATTTAATTTTTAAAAAAGTAAGTGGACAATTTGTAATTTATTTTTCTTAACTCACCTATAGTGTAACATCATATTGGTTATTACGCTGCACAAGCCATTACAATTTGGGAAGACTCTTCAGATTCATCATCAGTGCAGAACTCTGTCTATTCCAAGGTATTTTAATGACACCCTGAGATAACCATTTGCCTGCTTCACACTTATCCTGACTTGGCAGTGTATTGGTCCGCTGAGCTATTAATATATACGTACGGAATCCATGACAGGGGTAATCAATCATGGTTCCAAGGCATATCCGAAATCACCTGAAATAACATTTATTTGTATGAGAAACAAAGGTAAATAGATGGGTGTTGTAAACACAAAGGTACGTTTTGTTTCGCCTATTCGGCATACAAATGTTTTAACAACGTGTCTAATCAATTATTAAATATATAACCTTAGAAGCACTTATTTATTTTGATTCTTACCTATTTAAAAAGTAAGTTTCCAATCCGAGAACGATATAACTGCAATATTTCTTCCTTGATCAGAGAATTGTTAAAAATAAATTGGTCGTGGGCCGCCCCGGATGCCTCGAATTTATATTTAGAATTCTTCAGTTTATATTTACAACTTAAAAGTGCCATATTAATAATGCGGAAGAGTTTTTCCGCAATGTTTCTATTTTCTATTAGGTTTGTTCGTAGAGAGTATTAAGTTTGTAGGTTTGTTTGTAATCAAATGTAAAGAGCATTGGCCCGTAAAATAAAACGAGATATCACATAGTTACACCAATAGGATTTATTTATTATTATCTCTCTCTCTTTATCACTAAAATAACGAATATCGTTCCGATTAGGCATGTAAGTTAATTATAACATTAATATACAAATCTGTAAAAACTGTACAATAATTTTTACACCATTAATATGATAAAAAATGTATATTGCTTTTAATTTATATTCTCAATTCATTCGTAATATAATTATTATGTGTTATAAAACATCATACTCCAAATTACTCGCGGGTTTTGAATATAATATCGGAACGTAAATAATCGAGCCGAGCGGTCGCCCTCCCTCGTTCGACAGAATGAAAGTTAACGTCAAAAATTGTTCATGGCTACCGATTTCTTTCGATCACTGTCCGTTCTGCCACGCTTGGGCGCATAAAGCGCCGATGCTCTTGGCTAGGGGGGGCAGACCATTTTATATGAAAAACCGCTGACAGCGGTGTTCATAACACCGGTCCGATTCAAAAAGCGCGATGAGACCACTCACGGTGCTATTGAATCGGACCAGCGATTAAGCGCGCTCACAAGAACATCACTTGTATCTCCCTCTATCTCGCAACTAAAACATATGCTCCTCTCACTTTGTTTTAATGTCAAATAAAACTCCATAACAAATTAATGTATTTTGTATATTTACACATACACATACATATCTTCACGGGTGCCTTACGGCGCCCGAGACCGCCTGGACGGCCCCAGGGTACCCAGCGGAGGGGTTTTAATCCCACCTCGTCGTAGCCGATGGTATGAGTCTACACCGAACAATTGGCTAGCTCGTCGCGATGTTTTGAATAGACTCAATAACCCATCTATAAACAGTTTCATAAGTTGATATAGTGAAACCGGGACCGACAGCTTAACGTGCTCTCCGAGGCACTATAGTGGTGTTGTCAAACAAATGTACATAATGTTTTTAATTAAAAACTCATTGGTACACACCGGGATTCGAACCAGGGACCTAAGTGTTTTTAAGTCTAAGGTCTAACCAACTCGGCCACCACGTAACTTAACGTATTTTGTATATTTGTTTACATAAATATTATTATTGTTTTATCAGGCAGGCAGTTGAAACAACGGATAGAAGCCTGTATCTTGTTATTCTTAAGTGTTAAGTATTTCTTAGCTGGTGTGGTTTAAAGTTGTCCAAACGGTTTTTAAATTGATTGATAGTCTCAGCTGAGACAACTTCTTTTGGTAGTGCATTCCAAGCATCCACAACTCTATTGCTCAGAAAATGTCCATTTAAGATCTTGTATGTTTCAATAAGGTCACCACGTTGCCTGCGTTCCCTTAAGGTGGTTAGTTTTAGGCTTCCTAATATCTGCTCATATGTCAAATGCTTTAGCTCTCTTGGCAATACCAAAATTAATGGAAACACAACACTTATCTACTTAATAATAAGTTTAGGAATTTTATTAATTTTCTCAGAAATATGTTTCTAGATAAATGTCATTCTGACAGCGATTTCACCCAGAATCAAAATCACTGTAAGTCCAATATGGCATCTGTAATGCCTTCACTATTAATCACAATCTCAAATCATCTATCGTTAGCGTGCTTGCGCTCGTACGCAGACATCGATTTTGCCGTGAATCGGACCGCAAGGAAAAAATCCTTTTAATTTGACATTGTCAGTTTGACAGCTGCTGAGCTGTGCTGCATTTTCCATTCCACTTTGAATTTTGTATAGGTATTTTATTATTTTTTATGAAATTGTTTGTGATTTTTCTAAATGTAAAAATATATTAAGAAAAACTATGTTTTCTAGAACTATTTGGTATGCTACGGAAATCACTCATACGTGGTAACTATTTTTACTAATCCTACCTAATAAAATACCGAACATTTATTTAATTTATTCTATTACCTAACTGTTGCAAATACGATAATATTTTAAACAATCGTTGCAATAAATTTATTAGTTCTGATTAGAATAATAATGCACTGGCGTCATGGCCGTTTAAATAAAGCTTTCACCATAGAATGAATTTTACATTTATACAATCATTTTAAGTCTTTAACTGCACAGGAATAAATTTTATATTAACACCAAGAATGAAATGCCTTAGAAATAATAGTTATATTGTCACCTGAGTTTCATTTAATTTATATAAACTTGTTTCAGTAAAGGATCCTTACTTAAAAAAGCAAATCCATTTAGTCATGGAAAATTTCAAATTCGTAAATCTTTCCATAGCAGCAGGAGAGAAGGTCGAAGACAAGGGCTGAAACCTGATCCATTAGATAATATTGCTTTTGACAATGGTCCTGTATTTGTCCGAGATCTTGCTAAACCACTTATCTTTACAGTAGGGGTAAGTGAATTACTATTATATGAGTGCATGTATTTTCTTCTGCTTGATTACTATATCAGTTTTTACCTGGGACTGGAAAACCCGTTCCCCGGTTTAAGTCTTTAAATGGTGCACCTCTTACGAAGAATTACCCAGTGAACTTACTTACCCAATTTAAGTGGGCAGGAAAAGGATTCACGAACTCGAGCATCAAAAAACATCTAAATGTTGTTTTCAGTTATAATAGTTTTTTTTTGGAAAAAAAGAACATGGAGGTGTAGATTTTATTTACTCGATCCTAATTACATAATTTCTTTATAAAAAATCTGTTTAGTTTTAAAATGAGAACTAAAGTAATATTTTTAGAATCATAAATCAAACTTTGGGTGTCTTTTCAAAAGTTAATATTTTTTTTATAAAAATATATATAAATAGGATCGAGTAAGTAATATTTACACCTCTACATTCTTTTTCATTAAAAATAAACTTTGATATCACTGAAAACAACATTTAGACGTTATTGGACGTTCAAAATTGCGAAACCTTTACTTTTTGGCATACCCTACATTGTATATAAAAAGTGTCCTCACATTCGCAAGTGTTTACATAACATCTACTGTAGAATATGGTCAAGCAAACAAGTACCGACTGTGTTCGGAGAAGCAGCTTTTGTTCTTATACCAAAAAAGCCTGAGGTTACTGATCCTAAAGATACAAGACCTATTGCGTTAACAAACACTATGTCCAAAATCTTCTTTTCTATACTTCAAGCAAGAATGTCGAGGTTTATGATCACAAACAAGTACTTTTTATCCCAGCACCAGAAAGGATTTCTTCCGGGAATTTCTGGTTGTTTGGAACACAACACCTTACTTTCGGAATGTTTGAAGGATGCCAGGGAGCACGAGCGTCAATTGAGTGTCTGCTGGATTGATTTGGAAAATGCTTTTGGATCGGTCCAGCATAAATTGCTACAAGTTGCCCTAAAATGGTATAACTTCCCAACAGTGATCATGGATATAATTGCTAATTATTATAAGAACTTAAGATTTGTCATTACAAATAAAGATGGGTTCACAGATCCTCTTAAATATAATGTTGGGCTATTTCAAGGCTGTTGCCTCTCACCAATAGCTTTCAATATTGTTATTAACATCTTAATTGACAAACTTAAAACTAGTGAAAAGAAGTGGGGATATAGATTTAAGTTAAATAATGTATAATCGGAGTCCATCTTAGCATTTGCAGACGACCTAGCAGTGCTAACACGCAATCCAAAACAATGCCAGAATTTGCTTACTCTGGTAGACGAATTCTGTGTATGGTCGAACGGCATGAGAACAAAACCATCAAAATGCTTCTGTCTGTGTCTGGGCAGACGAAATACTAGGTTTACGTCATACGACCTAGAACTATTCATAGCAGGGCAGAAAGTAGCCCCAGTAGAGGAAGCCATGCCTTTCAAATTTCTGGGCAGAAGGATCGATTTTAAAGGAAGAACACCATCCTTAGATGTAGTTGTGGAACGCTTTATTAATGACATCAACAAGGTAGATCAACAGCCAATTAGTAATGTCAAAAAAGCTTGGATTTATGACAACTACCTAACATCTCGTCTAACATGGCCTTTTCTTGTATACGACTTCAACAAAACTCTTCTGGTAAATCTGGATGCAACTGTCATAAGAAAACTTAAGTCTTGGCTTGGATTAGCACAGGGCGCTGACTCCTCTACGCTGTTCAGGGGACAGCAACAATTTGGGATGAATTTTAAAAAACCATCTGAGTTGTACAAACATCTACGTGTAACCAAGCAACAAATCCTGAGTAACTCTCGGGATAATCTGATTGCATCTCTCCCAAAAGACTCATTGGCCTCTGAGATGGAGTCAAGACTTCAGTTTCATAAATCATTTATGAGCGGTGCCCAGATCAGCAAAAGGGGGTTAGGTTGGAAGAAAAAGGAATGTGATAAAGATGTTATTAAATCTTTCCTTAGGGAAGATGAAGATGAAGAAGTCTTTGCACCGTCTATTGAAGGATCTTGGCCTTCCGAGAACAGCCGTCGGAACTTTTATGGAGCGTGTTTCCAGGATGGCGCTAACAGGATCATATAATATTTGGTTGAGTAGAGAGGGTAGTGAACACAGTGCAGGTGAGAGTTCAAAAGGCCTTTAAACCTACTTCGCGGTCTCAAGTCCGGGAACGCTGCAGTTCATTCCCCTGCCTTTCAACCACGCGATGGACCCGGCACCCGCACGGTGAATCCATGGTTTGCTAAGAGCATGGCTACAGAGTTCACGCGATGACCCTAGAAGTACAGAATGAATGGCTTACTTTGGGGGAAGTTTGTATTCCTCCAGCCCTGAAATGGCGCACACTCATGTACGATTGGTCTCCGGCACTTATTAAGTTCTATCTGAATGCCTTTCAAATGTCCCTACCTGACCAGAGTAATCTGGTAAGATGGGGGAAGGCAACCGATAAGACATGTACATTGTGCGGTGTTGCTGTAGGGACTGCCAGACATATACTTGCTGGGTGCAAAACTCTACTGGAAAAAGGTCATTATTCGCACCGACATGATAAAGTTCTAGAAATTATTCGTGAAGCTGTAAGTCTCAGTATTGCTAGAGCCAGAAAAGGATTAACAACAAATGAAAGACTGACTACTTTTGTAAAGGAGGGACAACTCAAGAAAACTCAAAGTAAACCTTTCTCAATCCTGGACAAAGCACAAGACTGGAAAATATTCATGGATACATTTAAAATACATTACAAGATTCCAGACGAACTAGCAGTTTCAGCCTATAGACCAGACATACTGGTGTACTCTCGGTGCTTGAAGAAAGTAATACTTATAGAACTCACCGTTCCGTGGGAAACAAACATACCTAAAGACCACAACATCAAGTCGAACAAATATTTTGATCTCACAAACGAAATTACTAGAAACGGATTTAAAACTCAACTTTATGCAGTGGAAGTTGGTGCAAGAGGAATTCCAGCAAAGTCTTTGCACCGTCTATTGAAGGATCTTGGCCTTCCGAGAACAGCCGTCGGAACTTTTATGGAGCGTGTTTCCAGGATGGCGCTAACAGGATCATATAATATTTGGTTGAGTAGAGAGGGTAGTGAACACAGTGCAGGTGAGAGTTCAAAAGGCCTTTAAACCTACTTCGCGGTCTCAAGTCCGGGAACGCTGCAGTTCATTCCCCTGCCTTTCAACCACGCGATGGACCCGGCACCCGCACGGTGAATCCATGGTTTGCTAAGAACATTGTCTCTCTCTGGCTTCTTAACTGCTTTCATGCTGAAAAAAAAATTGACAGGTTAGCAGGTTAGACTTTTATTTATATGTAGGAGATACACATAATGCCCTGGGGCCGTAGCCAAGAATATATGGCCAAAACCTTGCTAACAAATTATATGCATTTGATGTTTCTGAATAAATTCACCATGGAAATGAAATTGATCTCCATAATGTATGAAGATAATGATTGATAGCCTTGTCCGTGTGTCTTAGCCAAGGGTGCTGAACTTACCTAAGCTTGTACCAAGACTAATGATAATTTATATTTCATGAACACCCAGAATATGCCAAACTGTACAGAAAATATTTTGTTTTCTGCCATGAGTGGGAATCAAACCCACAACTTTCGGATGCAATGTCAAAGTTGCCCCCACTAGACTATGGAGATGGTCTTAGGCCACAGAGTTAGGAATGTCAGTGCCACAGAATGCAGGATTGAGAGACCAATGTAGTAATAGAATCCAATACTTTTTTATTATTACATTAATGTTATTAAATTAGTGAATTTTCCATCTAGATTCTAAATGCATCTTAACAAACATTACAAGTCAAGTGAATCTCAAACCATTAAATAATTAATTATATGCCATTTCTTGGAATGTTACATTAAAGTTAGCAATGATCACTGGCAGACTGTCATTATTTTCTACTTTAGTAGTTTAATTAATTGAAATTTAATTTAAAAATCCTGGCGTTAAATTTTTCATTTCATTAGTAATTACATGCATGCAAAGCTTTGGGCAGAAGCTATAATAAAAAAGAAAAACAGTAATCAATTTCTAAAACTTAAGGCTGTCTATGAATTGTATTGTGTGCATGTGTGTCTTTTAATTTATAATAACAATATTCTTTTATAATTACAGGTTACCACAGTAAGCTTAGCAGGCTGTGTAATTTGGGAATATGAGAATGTAAGATCTCATACTGCACAGTTTTTTCGTAAAACAGGATCTTGGGTTAATGCTCAACACAAAAAGATTCTCACTCACAATGTTAGTAATGCAATAATGTTTTATTTTATATTACACAAATAGTTTGTACAGTAGACAGTAAGGTAAATTGTACTGATTTTTTTTTACCCACTTTACACCTTTACCAAAACCTTACTATCAACTGTACCTATTTGAGGTTAATGCTTAAGGGAATTACCCCCATATTGTCAGTTGTTTCCTCAACTTCACTTTTCAATCAAGGAACATCTGTCTCTTTCTATTATTCTACTAAATATCAAACCAAGAAAGATAGAATGAAGCAGACATTCCTTGAGGGAAGAACAGAATTGAGGATGTGAATTAGAATATGGGGGTAAGTCTTTAGGATAATACCTAATGGTCCGTACACAACACAAGGTTACAATATGATTGTATTGCAACTGCAGTATTTTGTACAAAGGCCTTATTCTACTAATTGAATTTAATATCAAATGTATATCAAAGGCAAAATATGAGACTGTATTTTTTATTGGAGCATGGCATATGTTTTTATCTGCCTGATGGTAAGAAGACCTTCAAAGTCCATGAATGGGGTCAACCAATACATTGTTCTTTAACTCACTATCGGGTTAAATGATATGGTTACGAAATGGGCGGTGATAAAGACGTATTTGCATTACGGATTTTAATATCCTCGCTGCTTTATCGTCAAATCAATCGCCCGTTTCGTAACCGCACCATGAAAGGATACTACCACCTCGACAAGAAATTGATGACATAGTCTCCAGAAAACGGGTGAACCCAACCCACTGACTAAAACCGACACATGACTAGCTAGGTTACTTGTTGGTGAAATTCAGCCTAGAAAAGTTTTATAGGCCTTCCTCCCACCTAAAAATTATGTAAAATTTTAGCTTGGATATGCAATTGATTTAGTAGAACTTGCCTTCATTATGTTGCAAATTTTGTGTTTAAAATTATTTATTAAAATTTATATTTTATACAGAGAACAGAATATGGATCAATAAAAAAATGGTGGAATTCATTAAGAGACAGTGAAAAAGTTTTTTATCCTATATTAGCAGCCAACGTTCTTGTATTTGGTGCCTGGAGAGTCAGATCTTTACAACCTTTCATGCTTAAATATTTCTGCTCAAATCCTGCTAGTGGTAAGTTTAGAGTATATTCAATATTTTGTTATATTAATAATAATGACATATTATCTCTTGCAAAATATATATACGTGGTGGCCGAGTTGGTTAGACCTTGGACTTAAAAACACTTAGGTCCCTGGTTCGAATCCCGGTGTGTACCAATTAGTTTTTAATTAAAAAAGTTATGTATATTTGTTTGACAATACCACTATAGTGCCTCGGAGAGCACGTTAAGCTATCGGTCCTGGTTTCACAATACCAACTTGTAAACTTGTTTAAAGATGGGTTATTGAGTCTATTCAAAACATCGCGACGAGGTAGTCACTTGTTCGGTGTAGACTCATACCATCGGCTTCGACGAGGTGGGATTAAACCCCCTCCGCTGGGTACCCTGGGGCGTTAAGGCGGTCTCGGGCGCCGTAAGCACCCGTGATGATATGTATATGTATCTCTTGCAAAGCTGTTCAAACACAATATTATTTCATCATATTAGTGTTAAAGATCCTGTCATAACTTTTAAATGATGGACATGGCATACACTCTCTTTATACAAAATTCATTAACAAGTGATTAAGTACTATGATACAATATAGGTAACTAAATAAGAAGTCTATCTTCTACCTATACCTATATAGTAAAAATAAATTGCCATGTGTTAGTCTGGCAAATACTTAAAAATGGCACAACCGAATTGCCTCTACACAGCGGAGGTTAAGAAAAAAAAGTACTAGCAGAAAACCGCGGGATAACTGAACGCCATGTTTTCGAAATTACCGCGTTTACGTCCCGGATGGAAAGCTTTTAACGTTACACATAGTCGGCGTTCGAGTTGGTTGTTATTTTTGCCCAAAACGCCACTAAATCTCGTACATTGAATGTTTTCCATTATCTCATTGTCTTGGTATTGTAATAAAACAAGCAATGTATTACGTTTGGTGGTGCTTTGGACGAAAATGATAGCCAACTCGAATGCACCCATAATGAAATCGTGAACCTTCCGTGTCTACGTACAAAGTGTTTTGCAAAAAAGGTCCCAAAAGACACAAGAAATAGATGGAATTTTAAATATTATTTTTTGCTTGTTTGTCAGTTTTAGTTTCTATTACTGCTTTTTTTTTTATTGAAGCGCGGCATGTAACTTTGTATCCTGGTGGTGAGTAGTCCTACAAAGTCCAATAATGGAGGCAATACATGATTGACATGAATTAATATAAAATAATGCGATTACGAAATGGGCGGCGACAAAGACGAATTGCATTACGAGTATATTTTAACATACGCCCTGCCTTATCGTCGATTCAACCATCCATTTCGTAACCGCACCCTGAAACAAGACTACCACCTCGTCACGAAATCGATATACGGTTTTTGCATCTGTATGAGCAGTAACGAAACCGTTCGGTCAGCTCACGAAGTTAAGTTTTATAGAGACCTTCCTCCCATCTCAATTATATTATTATATTTATAAACAGGTAAGTAAAAATCTTAGACGAATGCCTACCACCCCCCAAACTTGTGTTCAATATAACAAGCTGAGATTCATATATAGAAAGCACTTGTTATAACATGGCAGAATAAACTCACATTGACTATGCATTGTTGCGGACTATTAGCTTATATTCGTAAATACCTACTAGTCTGTTAAACATTTTAAAAGTTAAGTTCTATTCAGTTCATAGGTGTTCTAAACCAAAATATTCGATTTTCATATTCTTGAAAAACTAAGTGTTTCTTTGTTCCAGGAACAAAATGTTGGCCTATGTTATTATCTACATTTAGTCACTACTCACCTCTACATTTAGCTGCGAATATGTATGTTTTATACAGCTTTATGCCAGGTAATTATTTTCTACTCATAGTAATATCGACTCTCTTATATTCGTACTTATCGATTTCTAAATTTTTGTAAAGAAAGTACTTGAAGACGCGATAAATAAATAACTATAGTACGTAAAAAACGTTTTTTTTATTTGTATGTCGGATTAATCGTTTTGTGTAGGTACGTCACAATATTTTAATAATAAGTAGATATTTAAGGTTTCGCCAGTTAACAGTGCTGCCATACAAACGTACTTCTCATATGTTAATCCAATTATCGACACTTGTTTTTCTTGCAGTTTATCAAATACTGAGGCTCTACCATGGGTTTGCGCATTGTAGAAATATAACGTATTCATTTACGTATACTTGAGCAACAACCAATAGGATCGCTTTATTTTTGGTAACAGGATTGAATAAAGCGATTGGTTGTTGCTCACGTATACGTAAATGAATAGGTACGTTACGTTTCTACAATGCGCAAACCCATGGTAGAGTCTCTGTATGCAATATATTTCTGTAAGTTAATATGAGAAGTGCGTTTGCGTGGCAGGACTGTCAACTGGAAAATACTTAAGTCAGTGAAGGCAAACTTTTATTTAGACTTGACGCCCATACAAACGTACTTCCAATATTACAACTTGGCTGTTGGTCGAAGTTGTTTTTTTATGTTCGTATTTGTACGCAAAAATATTTCTGTTCTGGGTAATAAAAATGTTTGTATTATAATATTTCAAAAGTTTTTTTTTCTGATTAAAAAAATATATATAACACAGAAAGATTAATAAATACAATGACTGGCAATAATATTTTAATTCTGCGACAAACAACAAAAAACAAAGTACCTAATCGAGTATTATTGGAAGTGCGAAAGTTAATTTTGTATGGAGATAGCGGAGTTCGCGATTACGAATGCAGTGCCCTTAAGTAAAAATTAAGAACATTATTAAATGACATTAAAGACATGTTGTTGCTGTAGAATATGGTTGCGTTGTTTTTTTTTTTTTCTTTTAACGCTTGTAACGTAACCACATTTTCAGGTGCGGTGAGTTCAATGGGGAAGGAGCAATTTGTGGCCACGTATTTAAGTGCTGGTGTCATTAGTTCTCTGGCCAGCTTTTTGTATAAGGTAGTGACCAAACAACCGGGTCTCAGTCTAGGTGCAGTAAGTATTATTATTTTTCACTACCCGTTTGTTCACGTCGATATAGATCGTCGAGAACAAAAAAAAAAACAGAAATATTTCTATGTGAATCTTACCAGAAGTCTTCCCCCTTTTTGAAAATTAGAACATAGACAATTAAAAAAAGGCGTTTCTAACTTTTATTTTATTATATTGAAAATCCTTATTACCACACTGAAACACGAACATGAAAAATATCATGTAAACATTGTTTCTGTTTAGTAATATAACAGTAAATCAATCTTAATCCCGATCCTATTTTTTATTTATAATAAATACTATATATAAAAAAATAACTGGTTAAATCCAGTTATTTTTTTTTTATAAAAAATTGTAACGGGGTTAATGCTAGAATATGGTATACCAGTTCGATGGCCATAAAGTTTGGCTAAAGATGCGGCCATCTTGAATAAACGAATTTTTCGTCTTGTTTGATCATGATTGAATTTAATTTTTATGGTGGATAGACTGAAAGTTTAATTTCTAATCTATAAAACTGATTTATTGTATGGCAAAATGATGGCTTGCTTTGATAACAATTTTAATATAGCAATGGTTTCTTTTTCAGTCAGGCGCTATTATGGCTGTACTATCTTATGTATGCGTAGAATATCCAGACACCCAACTCAATATTATATTCCTGCCTATGTATACTTTTGCTGCTGGAACAGTAAGTTTATGTACAGTTAAGGCCAGGGCCTTATTTCGTAAAGGCGACAAGTTACAGGTGATAGGTGACAAGTGACATTTTGACAATTATGTAATTTTTGTTTCATATAACTTTTTAATTGACAAGTATATTATATGAAAATCTGACAAGTTGTCATAATTGCGTTTCATAAAAATTTTTGACACGACCTATTGCTTTAGAATTGTTAACAATTGTTACAATTCCACGACAGGTATATTTTTATTATTGTCAGTATACAATTGGTTAAATTTGTTTTATGAAACATAAAATTTATTTACAAGTCGACATATTTGTAAAATTCTCAGGTATAATTGACATGAGTTAAGATCTGTGGCCCGGTTTCTTGATGGATGGCTAAATTTGACTATTTGTATCTTTAACAATTAGTTAAGCAACTATAGTAAGTTCATTAATCATTAGTCATCAGCAAAATGTGTTTCTTAAAACAAAATTAACTATAGTTATCAACAGGTTATCAGTAGACACAAGTTAACCATTTGTTATATATTTTTTTAAATATATTAAGGCATTGGAAACCATTTATGAACTAATCTTGCGAATTTTGTGTATTTTTTTTAATTCTTGAAGCTCTGCTTAGATAATTGTATTAAAATTTCACTAAATAATTAATCCCAATTATTCCCAATGCCAAAAAAAAAAGAATTTGAAAATTGGGATAAAAATAAATAGTTAATGAATACCTATTGATTATTGTTTCCTATATTATACCAATTTTCTATCCTTTTTTGATTTTTTTTTCAGAACCCCTATAATGAATATTATTTATATGTATGGATTTGTATTTTATATAGGATAACATATTTACTATGGATTAATATGTTTATTTTTATATCTTTAATCATCAATTTATGTTAATTATTATCCAATATTATATGGCTGGATTATTCAGATAAAAAAAACTGTATGATTATTAATATTTTTATTTGATATACTTATAAACACTAGACAATTTTTGTAGCCATCTGAATTTTTGAATCTCTATGTGGGTGCTGGGCCCATCGCATGGTCAGGGGTTGTGACCTGCAGTGTTACTGGACTTGTGACCGCAAAGCAGGGTTATATATGACTTCACAATATCTGTGGCTTTTCCACACCTTACCAGATTGTTATGATCTGACAGTTGGGACATCTGAAAGACTATGAGACAATGTTTTTAGCTATACATGGATGCTCTGTGGGGGTGCCGGGTCCATAGTGTGGTTGGGAGTCAGGGATTGAACTGCAGTGTTCCCGGACTTGAGACAGACTACTCTGTCTACTCAACCAAATACTATGATCCTGTAAGCTCCATCTTGAAAATAATTTCTAGAACTTTACCATGTCGTCGGTGTGAATACTAGACTTTTTCAAGTATATGTCTGGCAGTCCCTACGACAACACTGCACAATGTTGTGTCTTATCTGTTACTTTGCCCCCATCTTAAAATGGCATCATCCGTGCGTTAATTTCATCTTCAGTTTTTATATTTATTTTTATAAGTACAACTTTGCAAACTGTTGTGTTATGTAGGCCAAATAAATATGAACATTTCTGTATATTTCCAGTTGCATAAAATCTTAAAGTTAATAATATTTGATCCTCTACACTGACAGCATGATTTCTGTAACAATAATTTAAATAAATATCCAGTAAGTGGTAAGAACTGTATGTTGGTGATAATTTAAAATTTCAAAACTGCATGACCATAATAAGAACATCAAATAGGTCATTAAAAAAAATATAGGTAGGTACCTAGTTTTATGTGATTTTATCCCTTTATGGGGACCCTGTCCTAATTAGGTTTTGATACAGGACATCTTGAATAACCTCAATTATTGTTTGACCTAACCTCACTTCACTATGAATATAAAGTTATTTTCTTACCTTATTGTTTGGCGTTGAAGAAACATTTTTAATTCTTCTACAAGCCATAAACAGGTTTTTTTATTAACTCTAAACCTTTCTTTGAATTCATTTTCATTCCAAATGTTTAAATGTTCTTTCCTGGGACAGAAAATTTTTTTACGTCTGTTTGTACTAAAACATTCTTCATCCTAAGAGTTCAATGAACTTTCAAAATAGGAAAAATATTTTTCAATGCTCAAATTCAGTTTAATAAGATAATTTGCGAAAAAACGCAACACAAACACTTCAATTTATAACACCAAATTTGTATCTTACTAGAGATTAAATGGTTTAACCACTCATTTTTGAGTAGTCAAAATAACTAACTATTTGTTAAAATCATAGTTATTATTTTATTATATTTAACAGATAGTCAATTTAACTATCCATCAAGAAACACATTTTTTTCGAAATTTAACCTTTAGTAAGTTAACTGTCATTATTTGACAATTAGTTGATATAACTATCCATCAAGAAACTGGGCTAGATGACAAGTTAAACGTCCCATGTTCCTATTTGATATAATAATTAATAATTACAGAATTAAATTATAAAATGGATGTTAATAAAAGTAATAGTGATTTATTACTTAATTTATATTTATTACATTATGTAACTATTTGTCTTTTTTTTGTCTTTGGATAAGGTAAATTGATGATTACCTACTTATTTATATTTTATTTATATAGGTACTCTTTTCTTATTACTATCTTCTCTTATTACTAGTAAAGTATGTGTACCACAATATATTGTGTAGTACTGTACATTGGTACATTAACAAATAATCTGCTATAGGGTGTTTTACGCATGCTCTTTAGCGGGGGTGCATTTTGAGTATTCCGTCTAGTAGGCGGTCTCGGGCACTATAAGGCACCGTTATTATATTTTTTATTAGTAATACAGCGGGTAAAAAAAACTTCCCATCATACTACCGGAGCAGTTGGTAGTACTACGGGAAAATATTATTGCCCGTTTTACTACTGGTAGTAATAACGGTAGTACCACGGGCAATAAACGAATAAAAAAACAAAAAAAAAGTTTGATTTCGTAATAGGTACTCAATATCTTCAGCGACGACTATGATTTTTTTTTATTGTTTTGTATTGATATTATAATGTACAAGTTTTGTTTTTTCATATTAATAAAAACCTTCGACTTTTGACTATAATATACGGATTTTTGTCACACCACAATTAATTTATATGTGTGCAAATCAGTTTTTATGATTCAAGTTGGTCCTCGCCTTAAGTGATGAAATTTTTTTTTATTCTACATCTAAAAATAATAAAAACAAAGCAGATAATAGCTATATTTGCACATTGTTTTTTTAAATAGGTCATGTTGATTAGACTACAGTTCACTAAATCCAATCTAAGAGAATGGAGTTAATACTTACCTTTATTTCGCTTATGGGTTTAAGCAGTGTTTCCTCAAAACTGTATTTTATTGATTTTCAAATGTTCACATTTATAATCACTTTGTTCAACTTTCAGGCTATCAAAGCGATAATAGGAATAGACTTAGCGGGAGTAGTACTGGGATGGAAGTTCTTTGATCATGCAGCACATTTGGGAGGTGCTCTCTTCGGAATGTAAGGGAATTTATTATTTTTTTAGCATCTAGGTATAGTCTAAATGACCTTTAAACGTTGCGTTAAATTTTATATACAGAGTGAATTTGAAAGGTTGTACTTTGGGCTAATATGAGGCTCCACTGATCAATTCGAACTTTTTCCAAGGAATCGTGTGTCGCAAATGAAAAAAAATGTTTCGGTTTCCCATACAATTTGTTAAATTGGTCATTTTCTACACATAACTTATGGAGAAGGATTTTTTTTGTTATTTGCGACACATGGTTCCATGGGAATAGTTGCTCGGTTTGATCAGTAGAACCTCATATCAGCCCAAAGTATAACCTTTTAAAGTCACCATGTATATAGTGATTACCTATAGTTAATATCCAAATGTGGGACAAACATATAGTTACCTACTGAAAAAAGAAAATAAAATATAGACTCGGCATCAGAACCGCTTCCCGGGCGAGACTTCATACTTTTAGGGTAATTTTTCTCTATGGGCGAAATTAAAGGCTGGTTAACCTAGTTTTAGAGGCCTTCACCATTTAAATCCTGCCACCTTTGTTAATCAACTAAGTGCATATTTTGCGGACCACATTGCCTGCGGAAAAAGATATCATGGCGGGCTTGTTTTCCGCAATTAGCCAAGAGATTAGGCCTTTTTGCTAAAAGCGGAAAAAGACATGAGCAAAAACTAAAAATTCTTAAACTAACATCATTAAGCGAACACAGAATGCGTGGAGATTTAATAGAGACATTTAAAATACTCGCTAACAAGTATGATTGTCCACAATTAAAGGAAATGTTTAAATTGTTGAAAATCCAACGCTATTTCCACACCGAGATCATATGAAACTGAACAGAACATTCTGCATGTCAAACGCTAGATACAACTTCCTCTGCAACAGAGTAGTAAATGCTATGTGCATCTGGATTGAGAGATCTAATCAAAACCAAGCAAAATGGCTATGTTGGCATTTTGTAGCATAATGTAGAAACTTATATATGAAATATTTTAATTTGTAAAGGCGAGGAAAAAAAGTTAGCGTCCAAAAATAGGAGCTCTCAGTCCTGACGTTTTTGAAAAAATATAAAAAAATATTTTTAGAAGTATTTACTCTATGTTATATTTTTTTGTACTAACATTCAGTACACACATCGTAAGAAATAATCATAAGAATTCAAAATATTTGGAGGTAAAATGAAGAAGATATAAGGCAAAACATGGATCTCTCAATCCAGACGTTTTAGATTGAGTGATCCTTTGAATCACCATGTTAGGCTGAGTAGAAGCAAAAGTTGATTATCCCAGCATTTAATAGTACTTCTCGACATTATCGCAAAAAATAAATAAATATCCAAATGATAACCGTTAAAAAGTTATAGCAACTTCGTCATTTTTTAAACATCAGGACTGAGTGATCTATATTTTTACATATATCTACTTTTACTTTCATCGCACAGAAAATCTAAAATTCTACGAATAATTAAAAAATCATCTTCTAAATCCTGGCATTTAAACTATTTGTGTAAAGATTGCACTTTATTATATTTTTAGATTTCAATTTTACCCATACAGCAAGTCGTGTAGGGTGACCATGTTTTTTTTTGTTGGCACTCGGTATGAACACATGCCAAACCATACAAATTCAGATTGATTCCGAAACAAATTTTAGTGTTTACTAATACCAGTAAATCCATAGACTAATGTTAAAAAACGGTAAACCCACAGATTGATGCCTTAAAAATAAATTTGGATACCGTTATAATTACGACTCAAATTTTCGAGCTACCTGAAAAGCGGTACCTAAACTCAGACTAATCCCGTAACATAACCGTCGAATCTCCTGAAAACCCGTAAACACTAATAATGTGTTTAAAAAAAACTTTTTTTAATCCACATACATTTAAAACCTAGTCATTTTAAATTTCTTTAAAACGGTAATGTTTAAAAAAAAAGATATTATAAATACCAGGAAGTACCCTAAGCCCCAAAATAGCCTGTCTAAAAATGAGAACACAATATTCGCGACACAAAGTCAATACAAAAAAATTACAAGTGCGAAAACTCGCCCGCGGAGTGTTCCGAAGGTAGCGGAGGGGTTTTATTTCCACCTCGTAGCAAATTGTGAGTACACTACACTGAACAAGTGGTAAACTCATAGCGGTATTTGTTTAGACTTAATCACCCATCGGTAAACAGTTTCACAAGTTTATATAGTGAAACTAGGACCGACAGCCTAACGTGCGCTTATCTTTGACTTGGACCCTTTTACACCTACACCTATTAGGAGATATTTTAGTATATATATATATATATATATAATAGGTATATATATATATATATATATAAGTACCACAAATTTCAAGTATATCCGACCAGCGGTTCTCGAGATATTCATGCCGACAAACAAACAGACACCTAAGAGTTATTTTTTTGAAAAAATAAATAAATTCGGAACTCTAATGAGAACACAAGTGATTATAACCATTCAATGCTCAAAAAGGTGATAATCCAAAATGGATTACTGGACACAGAGAAACGTTTAACAAGTAATTTGTACTTTGTGAAAATTATTACAGCATTTCCTTGATATTTATACTTCCATAGTACCTTCACACAATATAGTATTCCAGTATTCTGTGCTTAAATAAACGTCAAAACGAAATATATTAATATCTAAGTTACTTCGCTTCTCAGGGGAGTGGCGTCATCAGTGACAGTAATTTTTAGTGATGAAATCCATACACTTAAATCAATAGGCAAATCAAATGGTTTATTATGTATTTTTTTAGCATTGATTTACACACAACTTGTAATTTTACTGCATTAAAATGAAAGTTAAACTATACATATTTACAGAATAATATGCCATGCTTCATAAAAATTTAAAACAAAACATGGTCACCCTACACGACTGCTGTATGGGTAAATTTGGAATCTATAAATCTAATAAAGTGCAACCTTTACACAAATTGTTTAAATGCCAGGATTTAGAAGATGTTTTTTTAATAATTCGTAGAATTTTAGATTTTCCGTGCGATGAAAGTAAAAGTAGATATATGTGAAAATATAGATCACTCAGTCCTGATGCTTTAAAAATGACGAAGTTACTATAACTTTTTAACGGTTATCATTTGGATATTTATTTATTTTTTGCGATAATGTCGAGAAGTACTATTAAATGCTGGGATAATCAACTTTTGCTTCTACTCAGCCTAACATGGTGTTTCAAAGGATCACTCAATCTAAAACGTCTGGATTGAGAGATCCATGTTTTGCCTTATATCTTCTTCATTTTACCTCCAAATATTTTGAATTCTTCTGATTATTTCTTACGATGTGTGTACTGAATGTTAGTACAAAAAAATATAACATAGAGTATATACTTCTAAAAATATTTTTTTATAATTTTTCAAAAACGTCAGGATTGAGAGCTCCTATTTTTGGACGCTAACTTTTTTTCCTCGCCTTTACAAATTAAAATATTTCATATATAAGTTTCTACATTATGCTACGAAATGCCAACATAGTCATTTTGTTTGGTTTTGATAAGATCTCTCAATCCAGATGCACATGTAAATGCTTGGAACCAGTTACCACAAGATATAGTGCAATCTTCCACTGTTAATACTTTCAAAAATAAGCTGGACAAGTGGTTAACCACTAATGAACTAAACCTAGACCAATGCTTGATTGGCATATCAGCAATCTGCAGCTTATAATAATAATAATATATTGTTTTCAGAGCCTGGTCCTATTGGGGTGGGTCATATATTTGGGGCAACAGAGAAAAGCTACAGAGGTATTACCATACATTGAGGAAAGGTGATGCTACAGACAGATAACATATTGTTAAACAATAACAAAATAGTTTAAATTGTTTATTATATTGCCACTTTGTGAAATTATATTTATTTAATTTTATTAATTAATTTTCATATGGTAACATCAAGTGGCCTAAGGTCAATTTCTAATCCTATAATACCCTAATAAGCTTTCTACACATTAAGCTGTAGACCCAGTGTCACTATACCAACTCTGTTCACATGTGTATTATTGAGACTACCTAAACACAGTGGCCATTAGGACATAGTAACAACACCCTACGGCATTGAATCCAGGGGGTTCGATTCCCACTCATAGCAAGACAGTATTAGTAGGTACTTAAGTTTTTCTCTACACTTTTTGTCTGGGTATTTATAAATTATAATATGTATTAGTATTGTGTTTCTGGTATACATAGTACAAGCCTTAGTTTTTTTTTTTATAAACGCATTTTACAACTTTTTGCAAAAATTGTGTACTTAAGTACATCCCTATGGTCGCCTGTGGTTTAGTGGTTGAGCCGCCGCGTTAGCGAATCCTGAAATGATGGGTTAGATTCTCAATCAAAACTAGATCAACCAGATCCAGAGGGTTAGGGGAGGGGTCCCCTTAAATCATCTAATTCACCTAAAATCTAAAAGTTTTTACAAGGCTGGACCATGAGTTAAACCTTCTGCATGTTGAACAAATTTCCGCCTCTGCCAGTACTATGTCCAGCCTTCAAAAAACTTTTTTTTTAACTGACTTCAAAAAAGGAAGCTATAAAGTGATTCGGAATTTTCTTTTTTTAGAAAGTATTTTGTTCAGTAGTTTGGTTTTTAAATCAAAATAACTACAATATGGTCTTTGGCAAGAGCCCATAGGGTAAGGTGCAATATGTCATTCATTGCATTCTGGCTATAAGTGCCAGCGGCCACATTCTGTTTCTTATAATGTGAGCGTTAGATTGTCAAAATAACGAATTCCGTTATAAGCGCTCTCTCATCCAATCAGAGAAGATTAAAAAACTACTCTGATTGGAGGAGAGCCCGCTAATAGCGAAAATCGTTATTTTGAAAACCTAACGATCACGTTATAAGAAACAGAATGTGGCCGCAGATATTCTTATAAGTTGTAATTTCCAGTAACAATCTGTCTTCATAATAAAAGTCAGTTTTTTACTTTTTTCAAAAGGTGATTAACACAAATATAGAGTTTTCTAACTAAAAATATAAAATTTATTACATCACAAAATTATTACTATACCTTATAGATAATAATTTGTATCACAACTAAACT
Organism: Monopis laevigella; assembly: GCA_947458855.1. Taxonomy (NCBI): domain Eukaryota; kingdom Metazoa; phylum Arthropoda; class Insecta; order Lepidoptera; family Tineidae; genus Monopis; species Monopis laevigella. The sequence goes on from OX381581.1 coordinate 18,156,879, forward strand.
ACTTTCCTTGAATCATGTTAAATGTCTTTGCATGAAAATTGAAGTGTTCTTCTATAAAAGTAGAAATATAATAATATGAGTGATCATATCCTTCTCGTAAGTTTAATATGACGGGTACTTCAGCAGCCTGACATGCTGCTACTAAATTTTCTGGTAATAATTGCTTCTCTATATAGAATTTATCAGCAGCACCCTGCAATCAAATATTTTATAACATTACATTATGAAACAGTGGAGACCATATACATATTGAGTGAGAATTTATTAAATAATACTAATGGCCTTATTCATAAAAACTTATTGGAAGCCTTGAAGAACACTTTATATTTTACATATATTAATTTTAAACCCCCGTGTACCAATGAGTTTTTAATTAAAAAAATTATGTACATTTGTTTGACGACACCACTATAGTGCCTCGGAGAGCACGTAAAGCTGTCGGTCCCGGTTTCACTATACCAACTTGTGAAACTGTTTATATATGGGTTATTGAGTCTTCAAAACATCGCGATGAGCTAGCCACTTATTTGGTGTAGACTCATACCATCAGCTACGACAAGGTGGGATTAAAACCCCTCCGCTGGGTACCCTGGGGCCGTCTAGGCGGTCTCGGGTGCCGTAAGGCACCCGTGATGATATGTATGTATGTAATTTTAAATCACAAACCTGATCAATAAATAAACACAAGGGTGGTCCATCATATTTCTTTACCAATTCTGTAGCATCCCATTCCGCCCATTTACTTTTATCCTTTCCTAAATAGTTTGTAAAGGCTTTAATTCCCCATGGACATGCAGAGGGATTACAAATTGGTGCGAAAGCACTAACCGATTTGTACAAACCAGGATTACGCAGAGATGATACCAATGCTCCATGACCCCCCATGCTGTGAACAATTGTTTTAATAAATAATTGTACTCATGGGTGGTAAGGTCTCCAAAAATATCTAAAGTATGTAATTTTTTCATAGTTGACATATTTTGGGGTTCGATTCCCACTCATAGCAAGACAGTATTAGTAGGTACTTAAGTTTTTCTCTACACTTTTTGTCTGGGTATTTATAAATTATAATATGTATTAGTATTGTGTTTCTGGTATACATAGTACAAGCCTTAGTTTTATTTTTTATAAACGCATTTTACAACTTTTTGCAAAAATTGTGTACTTAAGTACATCCCTATGGTCGCCTGTGGTTTAGTGGTTGAACCGCCGCGTTAGCGAATCCTGAAATGATGGGTTAGATTCTCAATCAAAACTAGATCAACCAGATCCAGAGGGTTAGGGAAGGGGTCCCCTTAAATCATCTAATTCACCTAAAATCTAAAAGTTTTTACAAGGCTAGACCATGAGTTAAACCTTCTGCATGTTGAACAAATTTCCGCCTCTGCCAGTACTATGTCCAGCCTTCAAAAAACTTTTTTTTTAACGGACTTCAAAAAAGGAAGCTATAAAGTGATTCGGAATTTTCTTTTTTTAGAAAGTATTTTGTTCAGTAGTTTGGTTTTTAAATCAAAATAACTACAATATGGTCTTTGGCAAGAGCCCATAGGGTAAGGTGCAATATGTCATTCATTGCAGGTTAAGCCTGTTGTAATCTGAAAAGGTTTTGTTTTGAGCAATAACATATTAATTTGTTTATTACTTGTTCCTCATTTTGTAATTTGCACAACAACAATACATACTAACATTATAAGCATACCAGTTTCTTTTAAAAAATAAAAACATTGCATTAAAAATCTGCACCTACTCTTAACAGATTTCCCAATGCCCTAACATGTATACTATGACGAGTGTCATAGTAGAGACAATGTTCTTAGCTATCCATGGATTTAGCTGTACAGGTCCCAGGTCCATTGTGTGGTTGGAATGCAGAGGAATGAACTGCAGCATTCCAGCGGGGTGAGAAGGAACTTTATTTAACGCTTTCGTCAGTGGAATCGTTTTGGTCTTGCCTATGGCCAGAACCTGTATGAATAATATACGGAAGTGCTGTAAATTAAAACTGTACCATAATTCTTTCGATTCAAGTTTAGAAAAGAGATAAATATCAATTGTTCGTTTCTTTGAAGAATTGTATGAATAATATACGGAAGTGCTGTAAATTAAAACTGTACCATAATTCTTTCGATTCAAGTTTAGAAAAGAGATAAATATCAATTGTTCGTTTCTTTGAAGAATTCTATCGAAAAATCGTCAACCTAATAATTTTGAAGATGCATTACAGCCCTTCCGTATATTATTCATACAGGTTACCATAGACAACACGAAAATGATTCCACTGACGAAAGCGAAAGTGTTAAATAAAGTTCCTCTGGATTTGAGACAGCAAAGTAGGGTTAAAGGCCATTTCAAAATTCAACTCTCACCTACACTGTATTCACTACCTTCTCTAATTAACCAAATACTATATCATCCTGTTTGCTCCATCTTGGATAAACATAATTTAATATTTACCTGTGACCGATTATGCCAACACATTCTGGATCTACAATGTTAGCAAAGGCTGTCACTACTAAATCAAAGAGCTCTTTGTTAATATAACTGCCCATATTATAATGTTTAGACCATGGCTCCTCAGAAGCATCTAAATAGAAGCCTGCAGAGACTCCAAAGTCCCATGATTCATCATCTCCGGGCAACTTAACTCCCCTGGGTGATGTATCTGGTCCTATTACAACTATGCCCTGTTTTGCAGCCAATCTGAAATTGTAAAACATTATTATTCTGATCCTTTTGAGTGTTAAACCAAAAATGTAAGAGAATAATCCATTTCTGTTTTAATTTTTTTTATTTTAACTTTCTCTTAGTAAGTATTGGGCTAATGGCCTCTATTGAGAACCTATATTATGATTTCCGTAATTCGTTTTTCGAATAATGTATAATAAAATTATAATTAATTCGTAAAGAGCTAGCTAGTGTGTAAAAATAATAGGCAACAAACCTTTGAAAACCAGATTTAGTTATAAAATTCTGTTCTGTACACGTTAGACCAGATAAAAAGAATATCACCGGTAGCTTAGATTCTTTTTCTGTCTGCGGTGGGAAATACGCTGAAAATGTCATTTTGCATTTTAGTTCCGTTGAGACGTGTGTATAAACATTTTGTTTTCCTCCAAATGACTTGCAGGATGAAATAAGTTCTAATTGTTGCATTTTACTTATAATATTGCAAATATGCAAGAATTTCGCAATTTTTCCTGAACAAAAAATAATCTAATTCCCAAACCACAGATTATATAGCAATCATAGATATAGTATCATGTACTAACGATACGTTAGATAGAGGTGAGCGCACAGATTAAATAGAGTAGAAATAGAGTTATGATTGTTATGAAACGTAAATAGTTACAACAAAGGCGTTATCCAAGAAATACGCCAATGATAACGGTGATTATATTTGTAATAACTAATTAAAAAGCGTAAATAAGAAAAGAAAAACATAATATAGATTTTAGAGTATTAAAATAGCTAGATCTCTTTTATTGGAATACAAACACGATAGGCTTACAAGATATATTGACAAAACATTTTCGACCTTGTTGACACTTATCGTGAACCTTTTTTTTTTTATGTCATTCGACTTATTACATGGCATACTATCGAATTCTACCAATAAAATGCAATAAGGTTAAAAATACTAAAAGTTAAAATTGTATCACAACTATTTATTCGGTTGGCTAGATATCAACGATACCTATCATTTACGTACAAACACTGGTCTAGGGCCAGGGGTTAATAAGTTATAATAAAGAAAACATTTTGACATGACATTAAGCTAGATTACATTAATCAATAACTATGAGCCCAAAAACAATCACCACTATCACAGCAATAACGTGAACATCCAATAACCACCTCGTCGAAGAGCAAATTTTAAAAATCGATAACTTAAAGAAGCTAAAACTAGGATAACAAAAAAACAACGATAAAAACCTAAGAACCAATCACGATAAAAACTACTATACCACCTCGTTACAAGAGTTATTTTTGTCTATTTAAAATAAAGAGTTATAATCGTTATAACCATTTCAACAGATATCTAAGTAATTCGTTCTATTTCATTCAAACATAATAGAAGCGAGCAGCGACATAGCGTAAAGCGGTGAAATAATGAAGTAAGTAAACCACAGATTATATAGTAATATGTACTACGTAAACCAATGAGGAGTTTTCTTTTTGCCGGTTCCAAAATATTCCACTAGATGGCAGCAGGGGCCTTATTCCGAGTTTGCAAACGTTAAACACGACAAGTTCGCGCGTTACAATTTTTTCGTGAGTTGCGATGACGTCGATTCGTATTACGAGTCACTAAACTTCGTGCGTTCGCGTTGTCGTAAGCACCATAGACAAAACAGTTTTTGCGTAAAGTTTTTTTAATATATTTTTATTTCATTGCACCATAGATATTGCACAGACAATTCAAACCTTGAAAATTAAATCCAAAGCATTAGTACTTAGTATAATGTCATATGAAGTACTTTATAATTTAATGTGTTTTTAAAGAGAAAATAATATTAAGTTAAAGTTTGATAATGGAGGAATTTAATTTAGTATATTAGATTAAGTTTATTGGTAATAAGTAATAATTAGTTTGTAAATTTGGTGATTTATATCACTTAATAGTAAAGTTTATATATTTTTTGTTGTTGTTTCATCTTAGTTAGTTCTGAGAAGTAGTTAAAAAAGTTAGTTTTGGTAAAACAAGAAACCTTTTCGATGTATCGCGGTAAAGTGATTTTGAGTTTTAACCTTCCGCGTACAACGTGGGGTTTAATACCCCAGCGAAGATTAAACAACTACTCTGATTGGAGGAGAGCGCGCTTATAACGGAATTCGTTATTTTGACAATCTAACGATCACGTTATAAGAAACAGAATGTGGCCGCAGGCGTAATATTTTATGGATATCTCTTTTAATTTTAGTGCTATTAATTTGTACCTCCAGATAATCTCGAGTGCGACATTGCCATTTTAACATTACCATCTATGTATGTATTAAATAATATTATATATGCAAATAAATATATTAATAATACTCCATCGAACTCTGATAAGCACTCGTTCTCAATAAGAAACAAAAATAAAATTTATAATATTAAATGTAGATTAAATACAAAGTATAAAAATTATGTTATAAATAGTGTAAAATTTTATAATAAAATAGACGATGATTGGAAGAAACTAAATTCAAAAGTATTTAAAAGAAAATGTCAGAATTGGCTCCGGGACCTTAAACTATATGATATAAAAGACTTCACATAGCATTTGACTTTGGTCTATTATTTGTATTACTTGTTTTGTATTGATATTTAATTACCCCTAAGTTGTGTTGTGACATTACGTTTTATTATACTGACCCATTATTAATTATATCTTTATAAAATATTTCTGACAGAGGCCATTAACGGTCGCTTAGTTATTTAATACATACTATCATTTTTTTTTTTTTTAATATATATATATATATATATATTTATAGTGTTTAAAGACATTGATGTATTTAGGACAAAGCCGCTAACATATTTGTACTATTTTTCATTTGATTTATCTCACCGACAAAGCCCATTTACAGCTGCAATTTTACTATAAATTTTATATTGAAATACATAAATAGCATCTAAATTTTTATTTTTTTTCTTGTTGTTTGTACATTTGATTTTCTGTTATATAGCTTTTGTATTTTATATGTACTTTTTGGTTACTAGCTATATCATTGTTATTATTTTTCATATTTGTTTGTATTTCATTTGATTAGTTATTTTGTTATGTATGACGATAACCAAGTGTTCTGTATTGTACCTATGGTGAAAATAAAGATATGAATGAATGAATATGCCAAATAGACTGATTAGATTTATTTTGTCTAAATCGTGCCCTAACCTCAGTGAACGCCTCTGGGGTTGTATTGCACGCAGCTAAAACGTAAGTGCATTTTTTTTTGTATTTATAGGGCTTTTCATTGTTTTTTTGTGTTATATTTTAAATTATTGTATCTTGAGCCTGTAGCAGTCCGCTGCTGGACACGGTCATTACCCAAAGCGTTTTTTTATTGAAAGAAATTACAAAAACAAATACAGTTTTGCTTCATTGAAACCAGGGGCCCTACCGGGAAGCCACATGAAATACTACCCATAGACAATATTTCCTATACAATTTTATCCATCGACGCGTCGATCGGTTTGTCGATGTGGCTTCCCGGTAAAGCCCCAGGACAGGCCCTACTTGTATAGAAATTATAATAACAGAGTTCGAAGAACTTCTTGGTTTATTTGTATACGACAAAGACTACTTGTGGGCCTCTGATGGAACAGGCATAGAAGCATTTTATTATGTTGTTTTCTTAGTAAGTAATTTACAATTTGACGACATGCTTACTAGAAATATACCATGAATTTGTAAATTTAAAAAAAAACCCTGTGGATAATGTCTAAGCTCTTGGCTCTAAAAACTTCTTGGTTTATTGGAATACGACAAAGAACTACTTGTGGGCCTCTGATAGAACAGGCATAAAAGCATTTCATATTATCATGTCGTTTTATTAGTAAGTTATTTGTAAATTGACGAGATGCTTACTAGAAATATAACATGAATTTGGAAGTTAGAAAAAAAAACTCTGTAGATACTGTCTTCTAAAACAATAAGCTCTTGGCTCGTAGAACTTCTTGGTTTATTAGTATACGACAAAGAACTACCTACTTGTGGGCCTCTGATAGAACAGGCATAGAAGCATTTCATATTATCATGTCGTTTTCTTAGTACGTAATTTACAATTTAACGACATGCTTACTAGAAATATAACATGAATTTGGAAGTTTGAAAAAAAACATCCGTAGATAATGTCTAAAGCAATAAACTCTTGGCTCGAAGAACTTCTTGGTTTATTGCTATACGACAAAGAACTACTTGTGGGTCTCTAATGGAACAGGCATAGAAGCATTTCATATTATCATGTTGTTTTCTTAGTAATTTACAAATATTCCGCATTGCGGAATATTTGTTTTAAAGCATAATCGTCATTACAAGTGACGAACTTAGTTTTATTATTCGCAGCAACAATATTGTATAGAAATGAAACTATTGCATAAAAAAACTAATAGTGCCATAATGGATCTAGTGCGAATTATTAATTATTTTATTATTCGCAGTAGTTTATATATATTTTCATTATTACTATTACTCTTAAAAAAAGTGTGCGAAAAAAAATTCGCACTAGTTCCATCATGGAACAACGCAATGGAACTACTGCGAACAATCCTGAAAAGTCCGACTTGATTAGTGTTATGTAATGCTTTACCAAGAAGAATATCGCTTCTGCTGACTTCAAACTCATCAGAAGTGGATGAGTTACACGAATAAAATTCTATAGATTCATCTTCTGACGACGAGTTAGGCATAATATATAGGTAATATGGTATAATATATAAAAATAAGTATAATAAATATATAAACAATATATATATAAAGTCATTAAAACAGCAATAATTTGCCAATATTTTGAAGTGCCACATCAACCGCCAGTTAGCTGGTTTACAATTGAAGAGAAATCACCAAAAGAAAACAATACGTAACTCAACATCAATAAAGTAAGGCAGTAATTAAATTAAATACACTATATATTTAAACATTATATATTTAGATAGGCAATAGTAATGTTAATAAGTATTATGGAATTTATGGATAACACAGAACCCCATGGTACATTGATCTTCGCCTTTTTCAGTACCTTTGCCAAAGCTCATACAAATTTTAAGAGAAAAATATTTAAAAAAAAAACAGAAATGTAAACTAGAGGTGGGTCGTTACGTGATTTCATTGTAACGTAACGGCTACGTTTCTTTTTGTTAATCACCCGTTATGTAACTATAGTTATTATTAAAAAATCTAATTATAAGCAAAAAAAAAAATAAAAAAAAATAAAATAAAAAAAATAGTGCCTCGATAATAATTTTAATTTTATGTACCTACTTTACTCTCAAATAAATCTCTAAACAATCATTGCTTTAAATTATTTTCTTACTTACCCCGTGTACCAATAATTTTTAAATATAAAAACTTATTCACTATAACAGCAGTCAGAAAACTTATCTACATTGTACAATTATTTCTTTAACAAATTTTCTTTATTTCAAATTTTCTATCTATTTTAATTTTTTAATGGCGACATGATTCTATTATATCTAAATAACTTAACAACCACAGAACGCCAGTTCCAGCCCCGCTTCTGCACTTCATTTTTTTAATTTTATATTTTTATTATGATTTTTACATGTGTTTTTATTTTAATTAATTTTTATCTTTAACATCCAATAGACAGCTAAAGTTTTATTGACCACAAAATACTTATATTCTGCATTATTTAATTTATTAGCGCCATCTCTCTGTAGTAGTTGTTATAAATTGGTTTACTTAGTTCAATATATCACCGCTTTGCGCTATGTCGCTGCTCGCCGACATTCCACAACTTGTGATTTAAACGGACGGAACAAATGTACCTATCTATATGGATATCACTTTGAAACGCTTGTAACGGTTGTAACTTGTAACGATGGAAACGCTTGTAACGTGGTGGTTATTGTTACTTCACGTGATTGTGATATTTAGTGATTTTTGTTATAGTAGTTTTTTCGTGATTGGTTGCACATTCGTTCTAAGGTTTTTTGACGTTGTGTTTTTTTTTGAGTTATTGTTGCTATCCTCATTATAGTTTTTTTTTCTTGTATCGGTTTTTAAAATATCGTCGTTGCACTCCGACGAGGTGGTTAATGATGTTCACGCTATTGCTGTGATTGGTTGCGGTACGTTCCGTGACGCATTCTTTCTAGGTTTTTTGTAGTTGTATTTAAAAATTATCTTGTTTTAGTTTTTATTTTGTTTTTTTTTAATAAAAGTATTAAATTGGATTTTTGTTATAGTAGTTTTTTCGTGATTGGTTGCACATTCGTTCTAAGGTTTTTTGACGTTGTGTTTTTTTTTGAGTTATTGTTGCTATCCTCGTTATAGTTTCTTTTTCTTGTATCGGTTTTTAAAATATCGTCGTTGCACTCCGACGAGGTGGTTAATGATGTTCACGCTATTGCTGTGATTGGTTGCGGTACGTTCCGTGACGCATTCTTTCTAGGTTTTTTGTAGTTGTATTTAAAAATGATCTTGTTTTAGTTTTTATTTTGTTTTTTTTTTAATAAAAGTATTAAATTTTTGTTTTGATAATAAGTCTTATATCCACATGGCTTATATTTTGATTTTGGACTCATAGGTATTGGTGTAATCTGACGATATGTCATGTCAAAACGTTTTTTTATTATAACTTATTAACCCCTGGCCCTAGACCCAAAGTGTTTGTACTTAAACGATAGGTATCGATGATATCTAGCCAATGAAAGTAATTTCAGCTTTGTTAAAGAATTTTCGACCTTATTGACAATTGCATTTTATTGGTAGAATTCGATGGTATGCCATCTAATAAGTCGAATGAAATTTAAAAAAAAGGTACTCGATCAATGTCGAAAATGTTTTTTCAATTTATCTCGTCAACCGTCGGTCGTAAGCCTATCGTGTTTGTACTCTAATAAAATGAAATAATGAGATCTAACCCTTTTAATACTCAAAAATCAATATTATGTTTTTTTTTCTTAATTACGTTTTTTTAATTAAATAGTTATTACAAATATAATAACCGTTATTAGTTATTTAAGAAATATCGACTTTACTGTAACTATCTACGTTACGTAACGCTCACCTCTACTAGATATAGTACCAGAGGAAAGATGGCGATGACTTCCGTGTGACGTTTCGACTTGAATCTACACATTTGGATAAAAAAATCAATTTATATAAAAAAATAGTAGTAATAATTAACTTTTTTGCTTTAATTTTAACAGCAAGGAACTTTGGTTACTATATTTTAATATATTTTCACAATCATGGAAACTTTTCACCCTCCAAAACCACCTGATATAGATTGCAATAGTATAACACAATCGCCATTATTGCCATCTTTAGATTTTCATAGTAATAATTCATTAAATTCATTGAATAGTAGATGCACATCACCTGCTGCGTATATTACTCTTGCCAGTTCTCCTGGAAATGAATACCTAAAAAAGAAAAATGATATAGATAATAATAAAATCAAAAGTAATAAAAATAAATTTAAAAAACGTAAAACAAAAAGGAATAGCTCGTCATCTAGGTCTAGATCAGATTCATTTGCAAGTATTTTATCAAATTCCTCACAGATAAATAGTTCAATTCCATTAGGTCAAGATGTACGAGTATATAATAATATTACACCGTCTATTAATGATCAGCTACCATCATCTATGGAGACCAACAATAGTACTATTGTAAATGATTCTATTCCACAGTCATTTAATAGTGAGATTTCTTATAGAAAGTATTATAATTCGAAAGATACGGGTCCTTATGTTATTCATGTACAAAAAATATCTATGGATGAGAATTTTAATGGCACAATTTTAAAACCAGTTATGTTAGGTAAGTTTTTGCAACAAAAGTCTGTTGGTGGCATTGTACCTGGGTCTTTAAAGAGAATAGGAAGAAATAGGGTTAAAGTCATGTTTGATAGTATAGTTAATGCTAATTCTTTTATTGATAATAAATTTCTATTAGAAAACTCGTATAAAGTATTTATTCCATCCTTTTGCATAACTAGACTGGGTGTTATTCGGGTTACATCGGATATAGAAGAAACTAACATTGTAAATGATTTAATTATTCCTAATAATACATGTAAAATAATAAAGGCAAGAAGGTTAAAATATAAATCACTGTCAAATGGTGAACAAGTATGGTTACCATCTAAATCAGTGGTTATTACGTTTGAGGGCCAAAGTTTACCAGACTATGTTCATTTATACTATACTAGTTTTCAAGTGGAAATATATAAATATCCTACAATCCAGTGCTTTAATTGTTGTCGTTTTGGACATACGAAAAAAATTTGCCGTTCAAAGCCAAGGTGTTTTAAATGTGGAAACGAACATAGTAACGAATCTTGCCTTGTAACAGAAGATAATGCTAGTTGCATTTTATGTAAGGGTGATCATTTTGCGACGAATAATAAATGTCCTGAGTATACTCGACAAAAGAATATTAAAGTTACCATGGCCCAAAACTCAATTTCGTATATGGAAGCATGTAATTTACACCCTCCAGCTATTAAATCTTTTGCAGAAGTCATTAAGACTAATATAGTTCGGCAAAATAATGATAATAAATATGATTCTTTTAATTACATTAAAAATAATAATACTATAAGTTATAAAAAAACAGTTCAACTTAAACCAAAAAGTCATAAAAAAATAGACTTAGGATATGATGTAGTAGCTCATAATAAAATTGTTAATAGTTATGCTATTCCAACACCTGAGAATGGTTGTGCAATACCTAAGGACTCTCTAGTCCAAGAAGATAATATGACTATTGAAGACTTATTAAAAAGTTTAATATCACTTGTTAATAAATTTTCTGGATCTAAATTAAATCAACCGTCCAACGCAGCTAATTTAATAACTAATTTAATGAATTTTAATCATGGACAGCCTTCAGTGGAACTGTCGGAGTGTGACGAAGGCTAAACCAGAACTTATATATTTAATTAATAAATATTCACCAGCAGTTATTGCAATTTCTGAGTCGTGGCTTAGACCGGATAGAGCTTTTAATATTCAAGGTTATTTTAGTGTCCGTAATGATAGATCTGACGGTTACGGTGGATCTATTATTATGGTTAGAAATGATCTTGGATTTGAAACTCTGCGGTTTGAACACGATGAAGATTTTCAAATAACTGCAATTAAATGTAAACATATTGTATATATTTCTGTATATATACCTTCACCTTCTATTCATATTTTAAATAAATTGTATATAGTTTTAAAAAATATTAAAAACCCTTATTTAATTATGGGTGATTTTAATTGTCATAGTTATGTTTGGGGTTGTAATAACAATGATGCATTTGGCAGTCACTTACTTGAAATAATAGATAATTTAAATTTGTGTATATTAAATAATGGTCAACCCACTAGATTAAATAGACCCAATGAAAATAAAAGTGCCGTAGATTTAACTCTTTGTTCTCCCAATTTGGTTTCTCTTTATTCATGGAAAATCTTACCATTTACTTATGGTAGTGATCATTATCCTATATTCGTAAAATCACTCATATCTAATAATTTAAATCCTGAAAATTTTGTACCATTATTAAAATATAATTTAAAAGATATAAAACAGAAGGATTGGTCAAAATATAATATTTGTTTAAAAAATAAAATTCAAAATCTTCCTTTGGTCAGCAATAATAGCATAAATTCTTGTGCAGAGTTATTTATTGAGTCTATAATATCATCAGCTGATTTCTCATTTCCTTTTAAAAAACCTTTTTCGAAAAAACAATATTCACCGTCTTGGTGGGATGTTGAATGTTCTCAAGCAGTCAATCAACGTAAAACTTTAGAAAAAATATATAATGAAAACATGTCAATAGAAAATTATAATAATTATAAACAAAGTTTAGCAAAATCTCGTAAAATATTTCACGAAAAGAAAAAAGATGGATGGAAACGTTTTTGTGAAAATATTTCACCAAACTTCCCATCATCTTTAGTGTGGAATAATATAAGAAAATTTAAAAATTCATTTAATCCAAAATCTATTTCAAAATTTCCGTCAGAAGACACATTAGAAAACTTTGTGGACATTATTTCTTCACCATATGTTCCTAATATTAATGAGTTGCCGTTACCTTCTGTATACAATGAATTGGATAAAGCATCAAATTCGTTAGTAATGCCGTTCTCTATTTCAGAATTACAAACAGTTTTAAGTTCCGTAAAAGATTCAGCACCAGGTTTAGATGGAATAACTTATTCCTTTATTACTAAAGCGGATAAGGAAGTTCACCAATATTTTTTATCTTTAATAAATTGTATGTTTAAAAATTCTACAATTCCAAATTCATGGAAAACCCAAATAATATTAGCTTTTTTGAAAAAGGATAAGAATGCCAATGAAGCCACTTCTTATCGTCCTATAGCGCTGTCATCAGTTTGTATAAAAATAGTGGAACATTTAATTAAAAATCGTGTTGAGTGGTTCATCGAACACAATAACTGTTTTGCTGATAATCAATTTGGATTCAGAAAAGGAAAAGGTACAATGGATAGTTTAGGAACTTTTATTTCTGACATAAGATTTAGTTTTGGAAAAAACTATTCTGTAGTTGCTGCTTTCCTCGATATAACATCAGCATACGATAATGTTCAACTTCCCATTTTATTTCAAAAATTAATAAATTTAGGTGTTCCCAGACAATTAGTGATCTTTTCACATAATATAATAACTGAACGTTCGATTGTAATTAGAAATAGTTTTAAAAATTATACAGATCGCATTACATATAAAGGTCTACCACAAGGATCCGTACTTAGTCCGCTTTTTTTTAATGTATATAGTCATGATCTTGTAAATAATATAAATCCATCGTGTAATGTATTAATTTATGCCGATGATTTGCTATTATATTCTACAAATAAAGATATATTAAGTGCTAGTGATAATGTACAAAATAATTTAAATAATTTAAATGCATGGTTAGGAAATAATGGGTTACAATTATCTCCATCTAAAAGCTCAATTGTAATTTTTTCTAGAAAAACAAAAATTCCTAATGTTGATATTGTATATAATAATATTAAAATTCCAGTTAATAGGTATGTAAAATTTTTAGGTATATATTTAGATACAAAATTAACAGGTAATAAACATTTAGAATATATTATAACAAAATGTGAAAAAAATTTAAATATTTTAAAATGCTTAGCTGGGGTATGGTGGGGATCAAATCCTTTCTATTTAAGACTCATATACAATGCCATTATTAGAAGTAGATTAGATTACGGTACTTTCCTTTTGGATCCAGCGAATAAGACTGGATGGAATCAACTTGATAAAGTACAATATAAAGCATTACGCATTATTGCTGGTGCAATGAAATCGACTCCAGTAAATGCTTTACAAGTTGAATGTTTAGATCCTCCGTTAGTTTTTCGAAGACAATATTTATCCGATAAATATATTTTCAAAATTATAGGATTTTCTAATCATCCTATGTTTTCTTTATTGCAAAATTTATCAAATCAATTTAATAACAGTGAATATTGGAGAAACAAAACAAAACCATGTTTTATTAATAGTTTTCAAAAATTTTTGTCATTTAAAGATCCAACAGTTCATTCTCCATTATTACCACTCTTTGAGTGCGAATCATATGAAATAGCAACATTTAAACCTAATATTGTTACGGATTTTGGAATTTCAAAGGGTGATTTTACTATAAAATATACATTTAGATCGTTAATAAAAGAAAAATGGTGTAGTTGGGACTATATTTATACAGATGCATCTAAAGTATCCAATCAAGGGTGCGTTGGATATAGCGTGTATCATGAAAATTTTAATATAATTAATAAATATAAAGTTCCTCCTGAATCATCAGTCTTCACTGGTGAATTTTTAGCAATAATGGAAGCAGTAGAGTATATTAAAACTCAAAATTTACCATGTGCAATTATATTTTCGGATTCAAAGAGTAGTCTTGATTTATGTTTAGCAAATCCATTTAAATGTGCCAATAATATTCTTCTATTTAAATTAAAACATCTTTTATATAATTTGAAACGGGATAACATAGATATTGTTTTGGCATGGATACCTGGACATTCTGGGATTCCAGGTAATGAAAAGGCAGATGAAGCTGCCAAACAGGCAATAATTAATGGGGAAAAAAAATGGTTTAAAAATCATTGTTTAGATTTAATGAATCTTGCAAAACCTTTATTATATAAAAAGTGGTCGAAGTATTGGACAAATAGCGCAAAATTAAAAGGTAATTATTATTATAAAATTCAACCGGACATCCCTTGTAAACCATGGTTTTCAAAATTGATCTTTAATAGACGTCATTCATCAATTATATCTCGACTAAGATTGAATCATAATTCTTTACCACAACATCTTTATAAAATTCATGTTAGAACTAATGCTATTTGTGAATGTGGCCTGGAAATAGGTGACGCGAATCATATAATTTTTGCATGCAATCTTTTTGATCATACATTAATATATAGCTCATTAAGTCTCAATAAAGTTCCACTTCCTACATCCATTATCACAATATTATATAACTGGTATACTCCAGTATTAAAAGAAATATTAGATTTTTTAGATATTAATAAAATAGATATTTAACATTATATTATAGGTATAATTTCATTATATTAGTAGTCAATTATTGTATATAATATGTTTGTATTTTATAAGGTAACAAAGTACTTCCTGTTGTTTTTACAGATGTTAATTTAATTTGTTTTATATCCTAGTGTTTGATGATAGTCTTTGCGTGGAAGTTGATAGGGACCTAGTTGGGCGTTATTTGTCATTGGCTATTATTTTTATATAAATGCCATTAAAAAAAAAAAAAAAAAAAAAAAAAAAAAGAAAGATGGCGATGGAGTAAGAAAACACACAGCACGTTGTACACGTTTTGCGACAAATATAAAATCATCATCATCATCATCATACCAGCCTTTCGCGCGTCCACTGCTGGACATAGGCCTCCCCCAAGGATCGCCACAATGACCGGTTCTGCGCTGCTTGTATCCATCGGCTTCCCGCGACCTTTTTCAGGTCGTCGGTCCATCTTGTGGGGGGCCTGCCTCTGCTGCGTCCTCCGGCACGCGGAACGTTCGCCACTCGAGAACCTTAATGCCCCAACGGCCGTCCGTTCTGCGAGCTATGTGGCCTGCCCACTGCCACTTAAGTTTGGCGATTCTGGAGGCTATGTCGGTTACTTTGGTCCTTTTGCGGATCTCATCGTTTCGAATACGATCCCGCAAGGAAACGCCGAGCATAGCGCGCTCCATCGCCCTTTGTGTGACTGTGAGCTTTTTCATGAGACCCATAGTAAGCGACCACGTCTCTGATCCGTAAGTCATCACTGGCAACACACACTGCGAAATATAAAATAAGTTCGTCATATTAACAAGTTTACCTGAATAAACAAGTTAAGTATACTCCTTTGATATCTATAATACAATTGTTGTTATTATAATAATTATAACCAAATTTTGATAAAAGTAAGTACCTAATAAGTTTATAACTAAATTATACTAAACCCTGTTATCTTTGAGTTTTATATTTTCTTTTATTTAACCCTAATCATGAATAAGTTATTCATAACGATGAATTATAGGTATTGATATTAATCGATTTAATTATGAATAACTTATTTATTTACAAGATTCTAACATCAGAAGTGGGATCAGAATGCCACGATGGTATTTATTGTACACAATTAATTAAATGTTTCAGGAATTAACCAGTATGGATCAAGAGGTTCTTCTGGCCGCTATTCGCGACGCTTTATCCAGCGGCCGTCGACAAGATGACGTCGCACTGCCACTGTTTGACCCAGCAACCAGCGACAGCGGAGCGGCGGCCAGGGGCCTTATTCCGAGTTTGCAACCGCTAATCACGACAAGACGTTGCGCAAACTATAAATATGGAAATATAAGCTCTATTTCAATGGTTAAATAGTATGTATTAGGTTGGCTATTATAATGCAGCCATCTTGAAATACACGAATTCTTCGCAAGTTTGAACATATGTGGAGCATTGGAATTTCAACTTTATAATTAACAGAATAGAACTTACATTTCAATACCCGTACTTTACGCAAAATGCGCGACGGTGAACGTGTCAAAACTCGGAATAAAGCCCCTGGTGTGACAATATAGACAAGCTAGGTGAAGAGTTCGGTTGGAGTGGTATAACCAAGGTTGCAAAAGTAGGTAAGGCCCTTAAGGGCTCTGCTTTAATTTGGTACGAATCCTGGGAACCACAAGATAGGTAGATCGTGGGAAAACTTTCGAACTGAGATAATATCTTTGTATCCTGAAAAGAAAAATCTTTCTGAAAAATTGTATAAAGCAGTGGTATATATATCGGACTTTGCTGATTCTTATTGTGAATATGCTAGAGAAAAAATTACACTTTTAAAAAATACAAAAATTTCTTTTTCTGAGGCACAGTTAATTGAATTAGTTTGTGGTGGAATTCGAGATGTTAATGTTAAAATGGCATCTTTTAACAGTAGTATTAAAACAACGTCTGAATTGATTACTTTAAACAACTTGTTTCTTTAAACGTGTGAACTCTTCAAAACAAACTTTAAGCAATAACCCAAGTAATTCTCAAAGTTGACTAGTACCAACTATTAATACTATAAATGTCCCTTTAAATTTAAAACTTACTCAAGTATCTATTAAAGATATAATAATAATAATAATATGTAGGACAATTTACACAAATGATTATGGTCACAAACTAAGCTCCAGGCTTGTACTATGTGTACCAGAACCAATGATATAATACATATCATATTTTATAAACACCCAAAGATGTGCCAATAAATTCACTTATTGATACGGGAGCTACCTGTAGTATTATGAAGGAGTCAGTGGCAAAAAAAAATTGGCTGTCATTTATTACCTACATCTATGTATGTAAACGGAATCGGTAGTGGTAGTATACATATATTTGCAATTGTTACAGTGCCTGTAGAATTTAAGGATATCTGCATTGAATTAGATTTTTATGTAGCACGTGACAGTGACTTTAATTATGACATTCTTATCGGTAGGAACGTTGTCGACCACCCGGATATTAAAATCATCACAGATTCCGAGGGATGTAGGGTAGTACGTAAACAGATATCAGAAAGTGAAATTAATTTAGCGGATGTCAGTTTTGATGACCCGTTAGTAGAATTAGTTTCTTGTATTAATAATCTGGACCAAAACTTACAACTAAGAATTTTAAATACTTTTAAGAAATACCCTAACATACTACCAACACGTAATAATGTTGGCACGGTTCGCACTGGCCAGCTACATATAAAGTTAAAAACAAATGAACTAGTCCATTATCGTCCTTATAGGTTAGCGCCCGTTGAAAGGCAGAAGGTAAATATTATTATACAAGACTTACTTGACAAACTAATCATCCGCGAAAGTCATTCTCCATATGCAAGTCCTGTACTTCTAGTCAAAAAGAAATGTGGTAATGATCGCCTGTGCATAGATTATCGTGCTCTAAATAAAATTATTGAGAAAGACAGGTACCCGTTACCATTGATAGATGATCAGATAGACAGATTAGGCGGTGCCAAAATGTTTATATCTATAGATATGAAAAACGGATTTTATCAAATACCTATCGCTGATGATTCCATTAAATATACAGCTTTTATAACACCAGATGGGCACTATGAATTTTTAAAAATGCCTTTTGGTATATGCAATGGCCCGGCTGTCTTTCAACGAGCGATAACTAAATCAGTTAAACATTTAAATTTTTTACTAATATATATTGATGATTTATTAATTCCTTTCTCCACTATTGACGAAGGTCTGTCATATTTAGAACAAACAATTAGTGCACTTTGTATTTCGGGTTTTACAATAAATCTGAAGAAATGTAAATTTTTTGTGAATAGCATAGAATATTTGGGTAGACACATTTCTGGAGAAGGTGTTAGACCGAGTGATAGTAAGATATTTGCCTTAGTAAATTCACCAATCCCTCGAACGGTAAAGCAGGCGCGGCAACTTATAGGTTTAGCTAGCTATTTTCGTAAATTTATCCCAGAATTTGCTCCACGCATGCATGTATTACAAAATTAATCAAAAATGCGAATGGGGACCCTAACAGGATGAGGCCCGAGATTATGTGATACAGTGTTTGATTTCAAAACCTTTGCTTAGTATTTATAATCCAGAACTCCCAACAGAACTATATACAGATGCCAGTTCTTTGGGTTATGGTGCAATTCTTTTGCAAAAGCATAATAATATTAATAAGGTGGTTGCCTAATTTAGTAAACGAACATCGCCAGCTGAGTCAAAATATTGTTCTTATGATTTGGAGACATTAGCCATTTATAATGCTTTAAGAAAATTTAGAGTTTATCTCCTGGGCATTAAATTTAAAATTATTAATTATTGCAATTCAATTAAAGCTACGGCAAATAAGAAAGATTTATCGCCCCGTGTGGCACGTTGGTGGACATTTTTACAGGATTTTGACTTTGAAATTATTTACAAGAAGGGTAAGTATATTAGTCATGTGGATTTTCTTAGTCGCAATCCTGTGGAAATGTCTAAGACTACAAATGAACATAACAAATTACTTCGTTCGCATAACACTATTAATTTAATTTCAAACGATCCTAGATCCTGGCTAGAGATTTCACAACAAAACGACCCCGAAACGGCTTCACTTATCGAACGGGTAGAGGCGGGGAATTTGGACGAAAACCAGTATGTGGTGGAAAATAATATGCTGTGTTATAAGATTCGTCCAGATTCTCTGCCAAAACTATATGTTCCTAAGGGCAGTCGGTTTGACATCTTAAGGCTATTTCATGATGATAATTGTCATGTAGGATTTTATAAGACAATAGATAAGTTTGGAGAAAATTTTTGGTTTCCATTTATGGCAGCCTTTGTAAAGAAATATATATATCATTGTTTGATATGTATAGAGAGAAAAGGTCATGCGGGTCCAAAACAGGGATTTTTACATCCAGTAAATAAAACGGGAGCACCTTTTCACACGGTACATTTAGATTATACAGGGCCGTTCCCACAGTCTACCGAAGGCTATAAATATATTTTATTGACTATTGATGGTTTTACAAAGTTTTGTATTTTGAATAGACTGAAAACGTTATGTTAACAAGAGTTAGTACCGATTATCCGTGAAACCGTCACTTTATTTGGAACTCCATCATTAGTAATTACGGATCGCGGTACCAATTTTAGTTCAAATATAATAAGTTCATTGTTCCGGGAATTAAATATCGACCATCACATGATAGCAACTGGTACTCCTCGTGGCAATGGTCAGGCTGAAAGATACGTGTCAACCGTAATTAACATGTTGACCGCCAAATGTAATAATGCGTCAGATTGGCCGAACGAGTTATGGAAAGTCCAACAATCATTAAATACCACTATACAAAAATCAACTGGATTCTCTCCTGTTGCGGAAACTCAGTTTCGGCTGAAAAACATGAAAATAGGTCGAAATAAAGTCGTAAATAATAATAAAATGCGTGGGTATCTGAGAGCCCATTACAACATGAATAGCTACGCTCATCGCATAAGTGGGCGTGGCACTATTATAATTAAATTTATTATCAAAATATTGCAATATTTATGCTTAAATGTATATAAAATGGCATTTAGGGGTAGGCAGATGTTGCTACCCACCCCTAAAATACATATGAGCCCTACTGGCATCCCCATTATGTATATAATAAGAATTTTATAAAATGTGTAATTTCTTATATGAATATTGTGTTTTTTGTATGAATCTGGTATGATTCTTATAAGTAATGTGTATCACCACGACCTACTATGTAAAGGGTAGTGGTCTGGGCAGAATCGAATTGGATTCTGAGCCCAACAAGAATAATAAATGATATTATGTCTTGGTGTCATAATTTTCCCCAAGTAAATCCTAACACATACAAGGGCAATCCCTCGAGGTCCTGTTATTGTGGTATAACAGTACCTCGGGTGATTTAAGGGCTCTAGGGAGTTGTCGACAATAATATTGTTGGCCGGCGCCATACCAATCGTCGTTAGATTGGTCGGCAACTCTCTAGGTCCAAACATTGGATGCATGTAGCATCAATGCCCAAACACTTAGGCTGTCTGGACCTACGTGAGCTGGGTCTAGACCTAAGGGCCTCTAGGGAGGTATACACCCGGAGTCCCCCCGACGACCCGATGCGTCTGGAGGGCTCCGAGACCAAACCTATTCGGTTGATTTAGGTAGGTTTGTGGCCGTTATACTGCGCTAACGGCCAGGTGTTTATATGTATATAAGGTTGTTATATACTAAAATGTAGGTAGTTAATAAGGCTATTATTGTAAATAAATATTTTAGCAAAAGGGTTGCAACAGTCTGGCTGTCAGGTACATGTAGGGTGCATAGGGCCGCCGAATTATCGCGGATTCGGCGGCGAAAATCGCACACCGGTCGGGGGTCCCATTTGGGTAATTAATTGCGCATAAGGGTCTTCATTTTCTCGGCTTTGGATTCAGAAAAAAAATTCAGTTCAATCTTGGTCACGGTTGAGAGCGGACGTGTGCGCATCGTGCTTCCCCCCACTCCCGTGCCAATTTCATCCTACCCTACGAACTCGCTGCTGAAAAAAATATCTCTGCATACCGAAGAAGAAGAAGTTTCCTACCGCTGAACTACTGGTTTCCTCGTGTCGCTGACCAGGACGTCGACTAGGTTGTTGGGGCACTGCGTCCGACCGTACGTAGTCCCCCGAGCGCCTTGTGGACGGGCTGGTTAGCCCTAGGCTGTCGTGTCGCGGGCCAGGACGTCGACTAAGTTGCAGGGGCACTGCGAACAATCGTTGTCCCCCGAGCGCCATAGTCGACGGGCTGGTTCGCCCTAGTTTCGCGGTTGCCCTACCACACGTCGGTTAGGAAACAACAGACTGACTCGACTGACACACCGCACGGGCCCAGTGCCCTGCCGGGCTAGTCAAATCCGGCTAGGGCCAAACTCTTCACCCGTGTGGTCTTGCACTTAACTTCCCAAACCGAATAGGGCCCCCCCGAGGAAAGGTGACCCTTTCCTCCGTCCCCATTTTTGGTTGTCGTGTGGTGGGTCTCGATTGGTTAGGTGTCGTTGCTCGCCCTCCCTTAAGTGGTCGGAAGGCTATTCATAAAGAATAGTCCCCCCGACCGCACCCTGGTACAATCCGTGCTAAGGGAGGGCCCACTCCAGCAAGTGTCGGTCCCAGTCTCGTTGATTTGTCTAAGTGGATAAATTCCTCTTAGAAAATTCCTCTTAGGGCTCCATTTGCGTAACGAAACGCGCGCGAGCCCTTTTTTCCCCCACTCCTGCCTACTATAGTCCGTTCATATCACCTGAGTACTATAGTCATTTTTATTTGAACGGACTATAATACCGATTCTTATTAGAATCCTTATACTTTGTAAATATATCTATTAGTTGTAGTTGTTTTTCTTTTGTCTATTTTTGATTTAGTTCTTTGTATATAGTTAGGTATTCTTAGTTATAAGTCTCACTTCCTACTGTATATAAATTGATAAATCTAGTACTTAGCACTAGTTGACTTGAAGAGTGCTCAACAAGTAACAAGTATGTCCAAACGCGACCCCTCGAAGGTCCCACGCTTTAAAATGAAAAGCAAGAGTGCTCCGGCTAGCCCGGAACCGGCCCCGCGGCGGCCCTCCCTGGCCCGATCGCCCGATCTGGACCCGGCAGTGGCCGGCCCGGCGCCGAGAGAGCGTAAAACTTTGGCAGCGAGCGGTTCCCCGCGTCTCGCTTTGGACGAGGACGTTCCGACGCTTTCTTGTGAAAGTGTAGCACGTCATAACCTTGCCGAAAGCGAGGCGGGGGCGATATCCGCCAGCCCTAAATGGCGACAGTTGGTGTCCCCACTGTCGCCCCCACGCGCACCAGCTAATCCAAAACAAGTTAGTGCAGCTAAGAATTCCTCCTCCTCCAGTTCCTCCTCTTCTAGTGGAGATGAGTCGGAGTCTTCGCACTCGACAACGACATACAAATCCCTTCCTCCTAAGCCCCAGAGACCGAAAAAACATGCTCGGGACTCCAGTGAGGATAGCTTTCTACCACCAGCCCAACGACCGAATTTAGGCAAAAGCCCCAGTCCCTTGACATTGGAAGGACTAGACCCCCCGGCACCAGTGCTTCCTCTAATAACATCATCGCCAAAGAGCCAAATCCCACCAATACCATCCCCTCGAAGAGTCGACCCCCGGCTGGCTTCCAACCAGCAGCGCGAAGCCGCAATGCGAGCGACGGGAATGATATCCTACGCAGCGGCGACTGCAAGCCAACCTGCTGCATCTACCTCAACGGCACAGAGCCGCCCTCCCTCCCCTGTGGCCCCAGCAACGGCCCCACTACCAAACACAAAAGCCGAACGAGTCCCACCAATAACGGTGGAGAACCTGCCAAATTGGATCTCCCACTTTCGGGCCATTCGAGAGAGGTTAGGCCACCCGCCGAGCGCCCGCCCTATGGGAAAAGGAGTCCGATTTCTTCCCAAAACGGTAAGAGAATACCGGGTTATTCAAAGCTATTTGGCGGAAGCAAGAGAGGCCGACCCACAGATAATCGGCCACAGCTACTGTGTCGACGCAGAAAGGCTCCACAAGGTGGCGATTTCCGGCCTTCTGCACGACACACCAGTGGCCGAAGTCCTAAATGAACTTGAAACGCTGGTCGGCGTCAAGCCCGAATATGGACGCCTAATCCCACCAAGGAGAGGAAGCCCCAAGGCTGTGTTTTTTGTCCAATTCCCTCATCTAGGGGTTGATGAGCAGAGGACACTTCTCCAAATAGAAGAAATGTTTTATATGGAGATAGCAGTAAAGGAGTGGGTCCGACGCTCCGGTCCCCCACAGTGCCACCGCTGCCAAACGTTCGGGCACTCCTCAGAGGGGTGCTTTCGTCCGGCATGCTGTGTACGCTGTGCAGGGCCACACCTAACTGCGGCCTGTGACCGCGAACACAATCCAATAAAATGCGCCAACTGCAAACGAAATCACCCGGCGAATCACAGACACTGCCCGATATATCGCCGGGAAGCCAGAGTGCGAGGCATCGATGTCCCGCCCCCAAACCCCAATAAAAACTACCAAACCACACAAGCATATCCGCAAGCCTTAACGTCAACAGAACCACCACATCCAGCAAACCTTATGGCTCCTGCCCGTGGCCCAAGTACCAGGGATAGCCGAGGAACCATGGAATATCACCCGCCTAAAAAGCGTAAAACGAAGAGGAGGAAAAACCAGAACCAAGCGCAGGCTCCTGACACCCAAGCTCCTCCTCCCCCTCTACAGCAGGCCGAACATAGACCTGATAGACAAGATCTACCACGCCCACCAAAACCGCAAAACCCCGCTTCCCAAAATATAGCACGTAGGTCGGAATTTCCACCCCTACCAACAGTGCGAATTCCTCCTTCCGAACCACCAACCACCACACAAAGTGTCATCCACCCGACCAAAAAAAGGGTCCAAAGACCCCATCAGCCACCGCCACCGCCCCCAATTCGAGAGCCCATTCCAACAAGTAAACCCACCGTACCAGCGCCGACCCCACGCAAACGCAAGGGCCAAACCTCAGGCGGACCAGTGCAAACCGGTGACCCAAACCGGATGGTTCCACGCTGCGGGTGCTCGGAGGATCGAGGCCGCCGGATGATCCAGGCGGCCATAACGATTCTCATAGAGACTCTGCAAGCCGCGATCAGCGGACTATCCCCGTGCGAGGCCATAATCAACGGCCTCGCGCAACTGCACTACCACCTTCGGGGCTAGGGCTTCGGCTCTTGTATTGGAACCCCGGAGGTATCAAATCTAACTATCATCAGCTTCGTCTCCTGGCCCAGGAGCAAGGCCCCCACATAATCCTCCTGGGGGAGACGAAACTCATGCCAAAGAACGAATTCCGCGTGCCGAACTACTTCGTGTACAGGCGTGACGAAACCTCGGACCGGGGCCGCGGCTATCGCGGTACCGCCGTCCTGGTCCGTAGGGATATCGTCCACGAAGAACTTCCGCACGCGGAGTTTAAAACTACGAGAACAATAGGAGTTAGTCTCCAGTCGTCCGGCTCAGAGCTAAAAGTCTACGCTGCCTATCGCCCACCGGTCTGTCGTCTTCATCGATCCGACTTTCGACGGGTCCTGGACGGAACAACCCCTACCCTGGTAGTCGGAGACCTCAACGCCAAGCATCCGGCGTGGGGCTCCCGGCTCATCAACCCAGCGGGTAGGGTCCTGTCCAAGGACTCGGAGAACAAGGGCTATGAAGTCCTAGGACCGGATTCGCCGACACACATTCCTATGTCGGTGAACTACGCGGCTGACGTCCTCGACATTGTAGTCGCCCAGGCCATCAGAGTCCCAGTCCACGTCGAGGTCTTGTACGACGTGGACTCACAACACCTCCCATTGCTTGTGGTGCTGGGCACACAAGTTGACGTCACCGCCGCGAAGGGGCGATTCAAAACAGACTGGGACCAGTACAAAGATATACTCAACAGCTTTTATCTTGCTGGTCCCATAAACTCGCCGGACGACGTAGAAGCGACGGCAACTCGCTTCACGGAGTCCCTAGTGCACGCTAAGGAGGCGGCAACACGTGAGCTGCCTCCGCATACCAGCCTAAAGCGTGAAACCCTCCCACACCCCCTCCGACTTAAGCTGCAGCTCAAAAGGCGTCTCCAGAGGCGCTGGGCTAACTTCCGAGACCCCAGCACCAAACGCGAGCTCAACCGCGTCAAGGAAGAGCTTGCGGCGGAGATCGCCGCATTTCGGGGGAGGTCGTGGGAAGACTATATGGACTCCGTTGGTGAAGACGGTACCTTAGGGGCCCTGTACCGTCTCACCAGGAGACTAACCCGAACGCCCGAAGCCGTCCATCCGTTGCTCGACGACGCGGGAAACCGCCACTACGCCCCCCAAGACAGAGCCGATATACTTGGCAGTCATCTGGAGGGGCAATTCAAACCTTTCCCCGTCGTCGACCAGGCATTCAACGGGCATACAGAGGATAAAGTGCGGGAATTCTTGTGCGATTCAAATAAGGACCCCCTACCGGGGCACTTTTTCATTTCACCGTCCGAGGTGGAGCGAGTCGCGCTCCGCCTTAAGCACAAAAAGGCCCCCGGTCCGGATGGGGTCACCAATCCACAATTGACGCAGCTCCCCCGCAGAGCCATAGCCGCATTCGCCCGGCTCTGCAATGGAATACTCCGTACAGGTCATTTCCCCAGCGCATGGAAGCAGGGGAAAGTCATCATGATCCCAAAGCCCGGCAAAGACAAACGTCTGCCGGGCAGCTACCGTCCGATCACCCTGCTTCCGCACCCGGCGAAGCTGTTCGAGAGATTGTTCCTCCGGAGGCTGAAAGCCTATATCGAGCTTCGTGTAGAGCAGTTCGGTTTCCGCGAGAACCATAGTACAACACTCCAGCTCACCCGGGTACTACACCATATGGCGAGTGAGATGAATCGGGGCCGAGTCACGGTCGGGGTCTATCTCGATATAGAGAAGGCCTTCGACCGTGTTTGGCATACCGGCCTCCTTTTCAAGCTCCTAAACTCGCCGGTGCCGCCCATGGCCACGCGGTTGCTCGCATCCTTCTTGAGCGACCGCCACTTCCACGTGGCCGTGGAGGGAAAAACCTCTACGGAGCATTCCATTGAGGCAGGTGTCCCTCAAGGGAGCTGCCTTTCGCCCGCACTTTATTCTCTGTACACCAACGATATCCCTACTCTCTCGGATTCCCTCCTCCCGGGAGAGCAGGATGTAACTCTGGCGCTGTTCGCGGATGACAGCGCCTACCTCTATTCCTCCAAAAGTCCTAGACTCGCCGCCGCGAAAATGCAAAGGATGCTGGATATCCTCCCTTCCTGGCTCGACAGGTGGCGGCTGTCCGTCAACGTGGGCAAAACAGCTGCCCTTATGACGACACGCCGCCGATGCCCACCACCGCTAAAACTCCGGGGACAGGAGGTCCAATGGGCCGACACTGTGAAATACCTGGGGTGCATCATAGACCGGCCCCTCCGCATGGGCGCTATGGCCAAGCATTTGAGCAACCAAGCCAAAGCCGCCCGGTCCATGCTCCGGCCGGTCCTTAGATCATCTCTTCCACTCCGGGTAAAAGTGTTGGTCTACAAGACCTACATACGTTCCCGGTTTACTTACGCAGCCCCAGCGTGGCATCATCTCCTGTCGGCCACGAACAAGACACGGATCCAGCGTCTGCAGAATGTCTCTCTGCGCATGGCGTCCGGCGCTCCGTGGTTCGTGCGCAATTCCACAATAAGCGGCGACCTGAAGGTTGAATCAGTGGAAGTGTTTGTTGAACGGCTCGCTCGACGGATGTTTGACCGGGCCGACAACGGACCCCACGATCACCTTCATGGAATCGCGCCGCTACACGCACGGCCACCGGAGGGAAGGCCATTGCCGAGAGAAATTCTCGGCGGCGACTCTCCAAGACCCTAACCCCATCCCCCATCCTAGGCGCGCTGGACTCGCCTGCAGCGCGCCACCTCCTACCCCTACCCCTACCACCCCCAAAGTCCCCTCACTATCCCCTCAGAGGAGGGACACACACCGCACGGCCCTCGCTTCGCGAGGGCCAGCGCCTACGGCGCATGAGTTACCGGCGGGCTATCGCCCGCCGTGATCCTGCCCCTGGCAACGGGGAATATTCCCCAGCCGGAACCCAACCCCACAGCAAGAGGGTTGAGTCCACTAGTGTCTTTGGATTCATTCTTACATCCACTACCACAAGAGAAGCTACTAGGAGCTACTAGTACACGACAAGGTTGTCGTTCGCCGAAGCCGAGGACTTGACGCACTCCAGACCCACGGGACCCGCATTGGAAGAGGACCGAGTCAGCAGAAGCGACGCATCGCTACACGGCAACCGGACTGTTGGGACCCGAGTAGCATTTTGTTTCGTGCACTCGTTGGTTTCCTTTCTGGCCCCCACCTGCAACCACCATCAACATCCTGCAGCTGCTGACTGAACGGCCTTTGTGAAGGCCCCAAACGGCCTTTTTCAAGGCTTCCCGTGCGGTTGTGAACCAGCCACGCTCGCCCGATCCGAGGGCACGCGTTGTTTCCGCGTGCCTTTGCTCTGTGGTGTGTTCCCTCCGCAGCCGAGCTATCGGGGAGGTGGATCCGCCACACTCTCCCATAAGATTGCTAATAGGTCGTAATGCAAATATACCTAGTATTCAGGCACATCTTAGAGAAGTTGGAAGGGGAGATGAGATACAATTTTGATATTCAAGCGGGTAGAGAACTTGCTTATGTTCGTCTTGAAGAAACAGCTCAAAAGTTTAAAGTTCGTTTTGATGCGGTTCGCAGAAACAATAAAACTTATAATGTTGGTGATATTGTCTACGTCTATCAGGATCACAGGCGTCATGAAAAACTAAGACCAAAGTTTAGGGGACCTTATGAAATTAGTTCAATATTAGATAACGATCGTTTTGGTTTACGTGACAGAGGACGAAGAAGTCTTATAGTCTCAAAAGATAAATTACGTTTTTGGCCAGGAGAATGGGTCCAAGATGATCCTTCTGTTAATATACCTACCATATAGTATTGTAATATATATAAAATTAATAAATATAAAAAAAAACACTACGAAATTATTTATATAATGTTATATACATTTTTATATAGGCAAATATGTTTTAAACGATTTCATTGTTGTTTTGAATTAGATTTAATTTTTACTACTTATTACCTATGAATTATATGATTACTTACCTAATGTAAAATACTACATAACAATATAACATAATATATTAAATAATTTCAATAAGTACTAATTATAAAACATGTATATACAAATAAAACGTTAATAAAAAAAATTAAAAAAAAACCGCTGGTCGGTCAGTTGTCTGGTGCTAGTCTGCCCCCCTAGCCAAGAGCATCGGCGCTTTTTGCGCCCAAGCGTCGCAGAACGAAAAGTGATCGACAGAAATCGGTAGCCATGAACAATTTTTGACGTTAACTTTCATTCTGTTGAATGCGGGAGGGCGACCGCTCGGCCCGATTATTGACGTTCCGATATTACATTCAAAACCCGCGACTGCCCGCGAGTAATTCTGAGTATGACGTTTTATAACACATAATAATTATATTACGAATGAATTGAGAATATAAATTAAAAGCAATATACATTTTTTATCATATTAATGGTGTAAAATTTATTGTACAGTTTTTACACCTTTGGATATTAATGCTTATTTTAACTTACATGCCTAATCGGAACGATATTCGTTATTTTAGTGTTAAAGAGAGAGAGATAATAAAAAATAAATCCTATTGGTGTAACTATGTGATATCTCGTTTTATTTTACGGGCGAATGCTCTTTACATTTGATTACAAACAAACCTAATAGAAAATATAAACATTGCAGACCTCTCGTAGAGAGTATTAAGTTCCTTGTTGCAGACAAACTCTTCGGCATTATTAATATGGCACTTTTAAGTTGTAAATATAAACTGAAGAATTCTAAATATAAATTCGAGGCATCCGGGGCGGCCCACGACCAATTTATTTTTTTAAACTCTGTGATCAAGGAAGAAATGTTGCAGTTATATCGTTCTCGGATTGGAAATTACTTTTTGAATAGGTAAGAATCAAAATAAATAAGTGCTTCTAAGGTTATATAATTGATTAGACACATTGTTAAAACATTTGTATGCCGAATAGGCGAAACAAAACAGACCTTTGTGTTTACAACACCCATCTATTTACCTTTGTTTCTCATACAAATAAATGTTATTTCAGGTGATTTCGGATATGCCTTGGAACCATGATTGATTACCCCTGTCTTGGATTCCGTACCTAATTAATACCTCAGCGGACCAATACACTGCCAAGTCAGGATATGTGTGAAGCAGGCAAATGGTTATCTCAGGGGGTCATTAAAATACCTTGGAATAGACAGAGTTCTGCACTATGAATCTGAAGAGTCTTCCCAAATTGTAATGGTTTGTGCAGCGTAATAACCAATATGATGTTACACTATAGGTGAGTTAAGAAAAAAAATTACAAATTGTCCGCTTACTTTTTTTTAAATTAAATTAATAGTATTTGGTTGAGTAGAGAGGGTAGTGAACACAGTGCAGGTGAGAGTTTAAAAGGCCTTTAAAACTACTTCGCGGTCTCATGTCCGGGAACTCCGCAGTTCATTCCCCTGCCTTTCAACCACATGATGGACCCGGCACCCGCACGGTGAATCCATGGTTTGCTAAGAACATTGTCTCAAATTCACTTTCCTACTATATTTAGAAGGGTGAAGTCAACTGACACAGATAGTAAAACCTGACTCCAACCCATTTATGTTGCAATTGTGATTTTTGTTATTTAAATAAAATTGGTCTTTTTATTTTTTTATTAAACTAAGTACAATTTTTTATTTTTTTTATTTCAGGTATTTATACTTTGCAGAGTTTCAAGGACAGCTACCCCCTTCCCCATCAAGAGAGGTCACAAACTATGGTGCTCAAAGTTATAGAGTGGCCCAAGCCAAACAAAATTATTAAATAAATATTTACTTTTAATTTGTTTTATTGTGAATATTATCCAATTTTAATAAATCAATATTCTGGGAAATATTTAATTAAATATACATTAACAGAATCAATATATGTGGCACAGACATAGGTGGACAAGTTTAAAGGTCTGTCGGATGGACCCATTTAAACATAGAGTATTGAATAAGAAATGCTGGTATCATTATTAACATTTCTTATTAATACTTGTATCATTTAAATGGGTCAGATTAATGAAGATTAATATTTTTTATTATGAATTTTAATTAACAGGCTTAATGATAAAAATTTAATAAAGTCCTTGAAGAACACTTTAGTTAAAATAAGTTTTGTTTCTTTTTTACTTATTTATTTTTGTTTGGTAAAAAATGAGACATAACCTACTATATACAAGTGTTCTTCAAGGACTCGAAAAGTTTTTTTTACGAATACCAGTGTGTTTAATATTAAGATTTGTAGATATGCTTACCATTATGGTAAGTATATCTACAAATGATAAGCTTACCATTATGGTAAGTATATCTACAAATGCCCACATTAGATACATGTAATTCCCTAATAGTATTCATATAAAATAATGAAACGTTACTCTAGGTACCATCCTATCTATTTATAGTGCTTGCATGGGAATTAAAATTCCTATAAATAAAAGAGCTTGTATAAACAATATAGGTGTAATAGTACATACTACACATACCCTACTTAGTACCATTTATATAATAGTACTATTGTTAAGTAAGTAGTTTTTACTTAACAATATTATACATATATATTACAGCGTTAAGTGAATATTTGTGTGGATGTGTGTGCATGCATGGGTCATAGTGTATATAATAAAATACCTAATATTGTAAATATCTAATGTGGCTGAGTATAAATTGTAATATTATTACTAAGGCTAGGATTTTTTTTTTAAATAATAATATACCAGTATAAAAGGATTCTTTTAAATTTGAAACTCGAGGACGTCAAAGTCATTCTTTACAACCACAAAGACCATCATCAGTCCCTGAAATACCAAAAGTTGTAACTTTATTAGTAATGGTCAAGGAAAATCATATTCTTTTAGGGCACTATATACAATTATATGATTAAAGAAGAATATAGCAATATATATTAAACCATAAGTTTGTGCGGCTTGTGAAACATTCTAGGTCTTCACAAAGGCTCTGAAAAATCCTTTGATAAGCCTAAAATGTTACCTAAACTCTCCCTGGTATCCCCAATTTCTTAGAAAATGTGAACTTTTCATTAAAAATAAAGAAATAAATAAAAATAAACTTTATTTGTTGATATTTTACAAGAATTTATACATGTTTTCTTAACTTTTTGCCTAATATTGGTTTGTTTGATTTAATGTTGTAACACTTCTATCCAATATTATCAATCAAGATCAGATATTTGTTCAGGTTATCCTCGGACATAGGCCTCCTTCAGCAAATACCATTGGCAGCGGTCTCCAACTACTCGGCATTGGGATGTCTTGATTTTTTTATACTTCTTTCAGAGACCTGAGAACATACATACTATTCTATGTATTTCTTTCTCCATTTAAAGTTTTGGAGCAATTGTTTGACCTAAATAAAAGTACCTATTCAATTTCTTGATAATTTACTTTCAGGGTTTGTTTATGTCTGTTTGTCATAGCTTTGGTTTTCACACATGGTTCTTTTAAGCCCCACTTTTCCACTTCTCTTGCTAGTTGTTTGCATAATAACTGGAACTAGGTCATCAGCCAATCTCAGTTGAGATATTTTACTTCCATTTATGTTAAGCTCATAGCTATTCCAAATAATTCCAATCAATGTAATTGACGAAAAATTTCCTCCAATACAGCCGAGCAGAGTTTGAGGGATAATAGGTTTCCTTGTCGGACTCCTTTTATTCGTAATTCTTCTCCAATTTTTCCTAGTCGTACTTTTGCTGTAGGTATAGTTTCAAAATTGTTATATTACTCCTTAGTCCTTATGATTCTTGAATATTTAGTTTGATCACACTCTGTGTTTTGAGATGCTTTGTAAGTATGAAATAGAGAGAACTTTTTGTTGCTCTAATCTATATTTGGCGTCGATGAAGACGCCACTCGTTATTTGCACTTACTAATAAATTTTATTTATGCATTTTAATTTACACAACGCAATATAAAACTTCTAAAACAACAAAAAACAATACTTTAAGTTAATTTAAATTAAAACAATGGCGTCGTTTTGATAGAATATAGCTCGAAAGGGAGACCCCGACCACCCGCCCGTAAACAGTCGAATTTAGCGTCTAGCATTCGCAAAAAACGAACAAAAATGTGTTCTTGGCTGGCAATTCCCTCCGAGTATGTAGCGGTTTCTGTCAAAATGTATGGGGAAATTGGCCTCTCGCGAGCGCTTTAACGAAAACGAATGCTCAACGCTCACCGTCCGTGTTCTTGGCTGGCAATTTGTTCTGTCAACGCATTTAACGAACGTGACGTCATCACCAAATGTCATCTTCATACAAAACTTTCGTGCGCGCTTTTAGCGCTCATGCTCTTGGCTAGGGGGGCTGGTCTTCACCGGCAGCGGGTGATGGGGTTAGCATGTCAGCCCCCCTAGCCAAGAGCATCGGCGCTTTTTGCGCCCAAGCGTCGCAGAACGGACAGTGATCGACAGAAATCGGTAGCCATGAACAATTTTTGACGTTAACTTTCATTCTGTTGAACGCGGGAGGGCGACCGCTCGGCCCGATTATTGACGTTCCGATATTAAATTCAAAACCCGCGAGTAAATTTGAATATGATGTTTTATAACACATAATAATTATATTACGAATGAATTGAGAATATAAATTAAAAGCAATATACATTTTTTATCATATTAATGGTGTAAAATTTATTGTACAGTTTTTACACCTTTGTATATTAATGCTTATTTTAACTTACATGCCTAATCGGAACGATATTCGTTATTTTAGTGTTAAAGAGAGAGAGATGATAAAAAATAAATCCTATTGGTGTAACTATGTGATATCTCGTTTTATTTTACGGGCCAATGCTCTTTACATTTGATTACAAACAAACTTAATAGAAAATAGAAACATTGTAAATTGTAAACTCTTCGGCATTATTAATATGGCACTTTTAAGTTGTAAATATAAACTGAAGAATTCTAAATATAAATTCGAGGCATCCGGGGCGGCCCACGACCAATTTATTTTTTAAAACTCTGTGATCAAAGAAGAAATGTTGCAGTTATATCGTTCTCGGATTAGAAATTACTTTTTGAATAGGTAAGAATCAAAATAAATAAGTGCTTCTAAGGTTATACATATATTTAATAATTGATTAGACACGTTGTTAAAACATTTGTATGCCGAATAGGCGAAACAAAACGGACCTTTGTGTTTACAACACCCATCTATTTACCTTTGTTTCTCATACAAATAAATGTTATTTCAGGTGATTTCGGATATGCCTTGGAACCATGATTGATTACCCCTGTCATGGATGCCGTACCTAATTAATACCTCAGCGGACCAATACACTGCCAAGTCAGGATATGTGTGAAGCAGGCTAATGGTTATCTCAGGGGGTCATTAAAATACCTTGGAATAGACAGGAGTTCTGCACTATGATTCTGAAGAGTCTCCCCAAATTGTAATGGCTTGTGCAGCATAATAACCAATATGATGTTACACTATAGGTGAGTTAAAAAAAAAAAATTACAAATTGTCCGCTTACATTTTTTAAATTAAAGTTTTATTCACTCTCCTACTATATTTGGAAGCGCGGAGTCAACTGACACAGATAGTAAAACCTGACTCCAACCCAGTTATGTTGCAATTGTGATTTTTGTTATTTAAAAAAAATAGGTCTTTTTATTTTTTTATTAAACTAATTACAATTTTGTATTTTTTTTATTTCAGGTATTTATACTTTGCAGAGTTTCAAGGACAGCTACCCCCTTCCCCATCAAGAGAGGTCACAAACTATGGTGCTCAAAGTTTTAGAGTGGCCCAAGCCAAACAAAATTATTAAATAAATATTTACTTTTAATTTGTTTATGTTTTATTGTGAATATTATCCAATTTTAAGAAATCAATATTCTGGGAAATATTTAATTAAATATACATTAACAGAATCAAGAGACATATAGGTGGATAAGTTTAAAGGTGTCTAGGTCTGTCAGATGGACCCATTTAAATATAGAGTATTGAATAAGAAATGCTAGTATCATTATTAAGATTTCTTATTAATACTTGTATCATTTTAAATGTGTCAGATTAATGAAGATTAATAATTTTTATTATGAATTTTAATTATTAACGGTCTTAATGATAAAAATTTAATAAAGGCCTTGAAGAACACTTTAGTTAAAATAAGTTTTGTTTCTTTTTTACTTATTTATTTTTGTTTGGTAAAAAAAGAGACATAACCTACTATATACAAAAAAAACTTTTTCGAGTCCTTGAAGAACATTTTTTTTTATGAATACCAGTGTGTTTAATATTAATATTTGTAGATATGATTACCATTATGGTAAGTATATCTACAAATGCCCACATTAGATACATGTAATTCCCTAATAGTATTCATATAAAATAATGAAACGTTACTCTAGGTACCATCCTAACTATTTATAGTGCTTGGATGGGAATAAAATTCCTATAAATAAAAGAGCTTGTATAAACAATATAGGTCTAATAGTACATACTACACATACCTTACTTAGTACCATTTATATAATAGTACTAAGTAGTTTTTACTTAACAATATTCTTACTTACTTAACATATATATTACAGCGTTAAGTGAATATTTGTGTAGATGTGCGTGCATGTATGAGTTGTATAGTGTATATAATAAAGTACCTAATATTGTAAATATCTATTGTGGCTGAGTATAAATTGTATTATTATTACTAAGGTTAGGAATATTTTTTTTAAATAATAATATACCAGTATAAAAGGATTCTTTTAAATTTGAAACTCAAGGAGGTGAAAAGTCATTCTGTACAACCACAAAGACCATCATCAGTCCCTGAAATACCAAAAGTTGTAACTTTATTAGTAATAGTCAAGGAAAATCATATTCTTTTAGGGCACTATATACAATTATATGTTTAAAGAAGAATATAGCAATATATATTAAACCATAAGTTTGTGCGGCTTGTGAAACATTCTAGGTCTTCACAAAGGCTCTGAAAAATCCTTTGTTAAGCCTAAAATGTTACCTAAACTCTCCCTGGTATCCCTAATTTCTTTGAAAATGTGAACTTTTCATTAAAAATAAAAAAATATATAAAAATAAACTTTATTTGTTGATATTTTACAAGAATTTATTGATGTTTTCTTAACTTTTTGCCTAATATTGGTTTGTTTGATTTAATGTTGTAACACTTTTATCCACTATTATCAATCAAGATCAGATATTTGTTCAGGTTGTCCTCAGACATAGGCCTCCTCCAGCAAATACCATTGGCAGCGGTCTCCAACTACTCGGCATTGGGATGTCTTGATTTTTTTATACTTCTTTCAGAGACCTGAGAACATACATACTATTCTATGTATTTATTTCTTCATTTAAAGTTTTGGAGCAATTGTTTGACCTAAATAAAAGTACCTATTCAATTTCTTGATAATTTACTTTCAGGGTTTGTTTATGTCTGTTTGTCATAGCTTTGGTTTTCACACATGGTTCGTTTAAGCCCCGCTTTTCCACTTCTCTTGCTAGTTGTCTGCATAATAACTGGAACTAGGTCATCAGCAAATCTCAGTTGAGATATTTTACTTCCATTTATGTTAAGTCCATAGCTATTCCAAATAATTCCAATCAATGTAATTGACGAAAAATTTCCTCCAGTACACCCGAGCAGAGTTTGAGGGATAATAGGTTGCCTTGTCGGACTCCTTTTATTCGTAATTCTTCTCCAATTTTTCCTATCGTACTTTTGCTGTAGGTATAGTTTTAAAATTGTTATATTACTCCTTAGTCCTTATGATACTTGAATATTTAGTTTGATCACACTGTGTTTTGAGATGCTTTGTAAGTATGAAATAGAGAGAACTTTTCGTTGCTCTAATCTATATTTGGCGTCGATGAAGACGCCACTCGTTATTTGCACTTACTAATAAATTTTATTTATGCATTTTAATTTACAGAACGCAATAAAAAACTTCTAAAACAAAAAAAAACAATACTTTAAGTTAATTTAAATCAAAACAATGGCGTCGTTTTGATAGAATATAGCTCGAAAGGGAGACCCCGACCACCCGCCCGTATACAGTCGAATTTAGCGTCTAGCATTCGCAAAAAACGAACAAAAATGTGTTCTTGGCTGGCAATTCCCTCCGAGTATGTAACGGTTTCTGTCAAAATGTATGGGCAAATTGGCCTCTCGCGAGCGCTTTAACGAAAACGAATGCCCAACGTTCACCGTCCGTGTTCTTGGCTGGCAATTTGTTCTGTCAACGCATTTAACGAACGTGACGTCATCACCAAATGTCATCTTCATACAAAACTTGCGTGCGCGCTTTTAGCGCTCATGCTCTTGGCTAGGGGGGCAGGACACTTGGCTATATATATATTTAAAAAAAATAAAATAAAAAAAAAACCGCTGATAGGTCATTTGTCTGGTGCTAGTCTGGGGCCTTAGAGAAATTTCATTCCATTGGCCTTCAAGCCAACGGTAAGCGTGAGCCAGAATCGCCAATTTGGGTAGAGAATTAAAAGCGAGAGGCACTCTGGCTTAGGAACGAATGAAACCGGTCATTTCGTTCACTATTTTCCAGACAGCAGCTGTCATTTGGACTTAGCAAATTTTTAGAAATTTCGTATTTCATAAACATGTAACGAAATATTACATTTATGGTGTTTTATTAAGTTGTTAATAATAAAATAAGTACACCAAATAATATTACGACGGAAAAAAATACATAGATACGGAAACATGCAGTAAAATTGTTGATTTCTTGATTGTTTGTTTGAATTGTTGATTTGTAATGTAAGTATATAATTTTGTAATTTGTAAGTATCTCGTCTTGTAACTAAATACATTATAATTTCTTCACATCGAATTGTAACCCGACTATTAGCGATGTAATACCTAATCAAATAGTTTGTTGCTACAAAGATTAAGTTGCTGTTTTTGTAACTACTTTAAACGTGTGTGATATGTTATGATAAATAAGTTAGCATTTGTCTAGATTAGCAGCATTTAGTTGTTAGGAAATGCATTTTTAGGCAGAAAAACATGCTGAGCATTATTTTACAATATTTAAGTACCTATTATATGCTGTAGGTACATGAAAAATCTTCAATATCTTACAGAATTAGATGAGAGTATATTCGTGAGTTTGATTCCCAAACATGGCCTACATATTG
Source organism: Monopis laevigella (assembly GCA_947458855.1). Taxonomy (NCBI): domain Eukaryota; kingdom Metazoa; phylum Arthropoda; class Insecta; order Lepidoptera; family Tineidae; genus Monopis; species Monopis laevigella. The sequence continues at coordinate 18,194,490 of OX381581.1, forward strand.
TTTTTTCTGGTACCTACACTATAAGCTAGAGAGTATATTAGAACAGCGAGTAAAAATTATAAATTAAAAAATGGATTAGAGAAAATCAACTTTTATTTCTTTATATTTCTTACAATATCCCTAGAGAACATGGTGTCCGACTTGGTTAGACCATAGGACTAACAGTACAGTTTTAGATCTAACTTCAATTGCCGGTGTGTACCAATCAGTTATTGTTTAATTAATGTTCTAAAAAAAAATGTTTGACAACCCACGGAGTCAAAATATTGTGTCTATACAAATACCAATATGAGCTTGCCACTTGATTGGTAGACTGAGAATACCATTGGTCATGATAACTTATTGACACTAAACTATCCGCAATGTACCCAGAGACATTCTAAACTAACATAATTAAGTATGATCATTGGTATTTTACCAATGAAAATAATTTTTGATAAAAAAGATATAAAACATCACTCCAGCCTAAACACTCAACCAAGTTTTCTTGAATAAGAGGATTAATGTTTCTGTTATTTTACATATAATTTCATTTTCAAAATATTAATTATATAAACTTAACAATTACTTAGGTGTTTTTAAGTTGGTCTGTAGATTAAATAAATTTCAAATCATATATGCACTCGGGTAACTTATAAAATATAATTAACTGCCATATAGTATGGGCTACAGTTTAAAATTTTAATTCTGGATACGGTAAGTATATATTTATGGAATGTATTAATATTGTGTAGATATCTAAAAATATACACATGTGATATATTTTTTTGTAAAATAAACTACTTATATTTTATGTAAAATGAATAGAACCTATATCATTTATATTTACCCTATTCCTCCTCAACATTAAACCTTATTTCATGCCCTGCATATGCACAGTTACCTCATTTAACTTCAAAATGTGTAGGTATATAAATTTATATTATAAATTATGTATTGGTAATTAAATGACTCAACTTATCCTATGTGTGTTTTATATTTATAATTCTTTCTAAATACATCCTTAGTACATTACTATTAACTTAACAATAAACTTTTATTATTTTTTATTAAATTCATTCTTATAAAATATATGATTTTAAATTTATAAGCATTAAGACTGTGTTCCTGAAGCCATTTATTTATTACCTATGTTTAAAGTGTTTTCTATTTAAGTGTCAATATTCTCATATAACTTTCATTTTTAATCAAAATTGATATACTTATGATCAGCAAATAGGTAACATTGGAATGGTAGTACCCTTCAAGTTGTTTTTTGGTAGGTTGCTGATGTAAATTTAAAGTAATAGGTGCCTTGTGTGATGAAACATGTTATATTTGTTATCTATTAATCTGTACTTTGTACCATATGTGGTTGTGTTAGTTAGGTACCTCAGCTTTAGAAGATTAATAGAACATATCCAAGGCACCTTTATTTTATTTCACAAAGGGACTATAAACTTACCTACTTATAAAATATAATAACGTATTAGGAGCATTGTTTTTGGTACCTACACACAGAATAAGCTTATAGCTTAGTTTATGACTAGATCAATTTATGTAAAGAAAATCCTACTTAATACCTATTATTGTTAATCCAGGCCCTTGTTTGAATTAGGTCTTAAAGGCACTCTTATAGTGATAAGATATTTATAAAAATTATCTTGCCATATTTACAAGTAATATTGACAATTCCTATTTTTAGTCTAAAAACTTGTTATATTAGTTTATTAAGATAAGCTTTTGAAGTTGTCCTTAAATTCGACACACCAATATCCTATATAAAAATATCCACTTTATTTTTAAAACTTTGGGACGATTTTTTATTGAAGCAGTAATAATTTATTAATCTATTCTCTCTGTAGTAACAACTTTAATAAAATTAAGACATACAAACAAACATTCCTATGACAAAAACTTTAAAAAATGTATATATCGAACAAGCCGTGAGCCTATTCCAGACAGAATTGAAATCGTCAACTTTTTTTTCCGTTGTCCTTACGGAATATGGAAAATTTTGTGTTTTCTCTACCAATCCTATACAAACAAATGTCAAATATTTTCCAGAGTGAGTCTGGCTTACTATAGATTCTATGGAATTGCCACTTCTCTACCAATTTTTCCGTCCGATTTCAAGGCCTACTGACAACTGTCAAAATTTATACTTATTTGACTGAGAGCGATTCCATCAATGGAATGGAGTGTAATTTCTCTAAGGCCCCAGCCCCCCTAGCCAAGAGCATGAGCGCTAAAAGCGCGCACGAAAGTTTTGTATGAAGATGACATTTGGTGATGACGTCACGTTCGTTAAATGCGTTGACAGAACAAATTGCCAGCCAAGAACACGGACGGTGAGCGTTGAGCATTCGTTTTCCTTAAAGCGCTCGCGAGAGGCCAATTTCCCCATACATTTTGACAGAAACCGCTACATACTCGGAGGGAATTGCCAGCCAAGAACACATTTTTGTTCGTTTTTTGCGAATGCTAGACGCTAAATTCGACTGTTTACGGGCGGGTGGTCGGGGTCTCCTTTTCGAGCTATATTCTATCAAAACGACGCCATTGTTTTAATTTAAATTAACTTAAAGTATTGTTTTTTGTTGTTTTAGAAGTTTTTTATTGCGTTGTGTAAATTAAAATGCATAAATAAAATTTATTAGTAAGTGCAAATAACGAGTGGCGTCTTCATCGACGCCAAATATAGATTAGAGCAACAAAAACTTCTCTCTATTTCATACTTACAAGCATATCAAAACACAGAGTGTGATCAAAATAAATATTCAAGAATCATAAGGACTAAGGAGTAATATAACAGTTTTGAAACTATACCTACAGCAAAAGTACGACTAGGAAAAATTGGAGAAGAATTACGAATAAAAGGAGTCCGACAAGGAAACCTATTATCCCTCAAACTCTGCTCGGCTGTATTGGAGGAAATTTTTCGTCAATTACATTGATTGGAATTATTTGGAATAGCTATGAGCTTAACATAAATGGAAGTAAAATATCTCAACTGAGATTTGCTGATGACCTAGTTCCAGTTATTATGCAAACAACTAGCAAGAGAAGTGGAAAAGCGGGGCTTAAAAGAACCATGTGTGAAAACCAAAGCTATGACAAACAGACATAAACAAACCCTGAAAGTAAATTATCACGAAATTGAATAGGTACTTTTATTTAGGTCAAACAATTGCTCCAAAACTTTAAATGGAGAAAGAAATACATAGAATAGTATGTATGTTCTCAGGTCTCTGAAAGAAGTATTAAAAAATCAAGACATCTCAATGCCGAGTAGTAGGAGACCGCTGCCAATGTTATTTGCTGGAGGAGGCCTATGTCCGATGACAACCTGAACAAATATCTGATCTTGATTGATAATATTGTATAGAAGTGTTACAACATTAAATTAAACAAACCAATATTAGGCAAAAAGTTAAGAAAACATGTATAAATTCTTGTAAAATATCAACAAATAAAGTTTATTTTTATTTATTTCTTTATTTTTAATGAAAAGTTCACATTTTCAAAGAAATTGGGGATACCAAAGGCTTAACAAAGGATTTTTCAGAGCCTTTGTGAAGACCTAGAATGTTTCACAAGCCGCAAAAACTTATGGTTTAATATATATTGCTATATTCTTCTTTAATAATATAATTGTATATAAGAATATGATTTTCCTTGACCATTACTAATAAAGTTACAACTTTTGGTATTTCAGGGACTGATGATGGTCTTTGTGGTTGTACAGAGTGACTTTTCACCTTGAGTTTTAAATTTAAAAGAATCCTTTTATACTGGTATATTATTATTTAAAAAAAAAAAATCCTAGCCTTAGTTATAATAATACAACAATAATAACAATTTATACTCAGCCACATTAGATATTTACAATATTAGGTATTTTATTATATACACTATATGACCCATACATGCACACACATCCACACAAATATTCACTTAACGCTGTAATATATATGTATAATATTGTTAAGTAAAAACTACTTAGTACTATTATATAATTGGTATTATATAAAGTAGGGTATGTGTAGTATGTACTATTAGACCTATATTGTTTATACAAGCTCTTTTATTTATAGGAATTTTAATTCCCATGCAAGCACTATAAATAGTTAGGATAGTATCTAGAGTAACGTTTCATTATTTTATATGAATTCTATTAGGGAATTACATGTATCTAATGTGGGCATTTGTAGATATACTTACCATAATGATAAGCTTATCATTTGTAGATATACTTACCATAATGATAAGCTTATCATTTGTAGATATACTTACCATAATGGTAAGCATATCTTAATATTAAACACACTGGTATTCATAAAAAAACTTTTTGAGTCCTTGAAGAACACACTTGTATATAGTAGGTTATGTCTCTTTTTTTACCAAACAAAAATAAATAAGTAAAAAAGAAACAAAACTTATTTTAACTAAAGTGTTCTTCAAGGACTTTATTATATTTTTATCATTAAGACTGTTATTAATTAAAATTCATAATAAAAATATTAATCTTCATTAATCTGACCCATTTAAATGATACTAGTAATAAGAAATGTTAATAATGATACCAGCATTTCTTATTCAATACTCTTATGTTTAAATGGGTCCATCCGACAGACCTAGACACCTTTAAACTTGTCCACCTATATTGATTCTGTTAATGTATATTTAATTAAATATTTCCCAGAATATTGATTTCTTAATATTGGATAATATTCACAATAATAATATTATTCACCTTGGACTTAAAAACGCTTAGGTCCCTGGTTCGAATCCCGGAGTGTACCAATGAGTTTTTAATTAAAAAAATTATGTACATTTGTTTGTCAACACCACTATAGTGCCTCGGAGAGCACGTTAAGCTGTCGGTCCCGGTTTAGCTATACCAACTTGTGAAACTGTTTATAGATGGGTTATTGGGTCTATTTAAAACATCGCGACGAGCTAGCCACTTGTTCGGTGTAGACTCATACTATCGGCTACGACGAGGTGGGATTAAAAACTCCTCCGCTGGGTACCCTGGGGCCGTCTAGGCGGTCTCGGGCGCCGTAAGGCACCCGTGATGATATATATATATATTCACAATAAAACATAAACAAATTAGAAGTAAATATTTATTTAATAATTTTGTTTGGCTTGGGCCACTCTAAAACTTTAAGCACCATAGTTTGTGACCTCTCTTGATGGGGAAGGGGGTAGCTGTCCTTGAAACTCTGCAAAGTATAAATACCTGAAATAAAAAAAATACAAAATTGTACTTAGTTTAATAAAAAAATAAAAAGACCAATTTTTTTTAAATAACAAAAATCACAATTGCAACATAACTGGGTTGGAGACAGGTTTTACTATCTGTGTCAGTTGACTCCTCGCTTCTAAATATAGTAGGAGAGTGAATTTGAGACAATGTTCTTAGCAAACCATGGATTCACCATGCGGGTGCCGGGTCCATCTCATGGTTGAAAGGCAGGGGAATGAACTGCAGCGTTCCCGGACTTGAGACCGTGAGGTAGGTTTAAAGGCCTTTTAAACTCTCACCTGCACTGTGTTCACTACCCTCTCTACTCAACCAAATACTATTAATTTAATTTTTAAAAAAGTAAGTGGACAATTTGTAATTTATTTTTCTTAACTCACCTATAGTGTAACATCATATTGGTTATTACGCTGCACAAGCCATTACAATTTGGGAAGGCTCTTCAGATTCATAGTGCAGAACTCTGTCTATTCCAAGGTATTTTAATGACCCCCTGAGATAACCATTTGCCTGCTTCACTTATCCTGACTTGGCAGTGTATTGGTCCGCTGAGGTATTAATATATACGTACGGAATCCATGACAGGGGTAATCAATCATGGTTCCAAGGCATATCCGAAATCACCTGAAATAACATTTATTTGTATGAGAAACAAAGGTAAATAGATGGGTGTTGTAAACACAAAGGTACGTTTTGTTTCGCCTATTCGGCATATAAATGTTTTAACAACGTGTATAATCAATTATTAAATATATAACCTGAGAAGCACTTATTTATTTTGATTCTTACCTATTTAAAAAGTAAGTTTCCAATCCGAGAACGATATAACTGCAATATTTCTTCCTTGATCAGAGAATTGTTAAAAATAAATTGGTCGTGGGCCGCCCCGGATGCCTCGAATTTATATTTAGAATTCTTCAGTTTATATTTACAACTTAAAAGTGCCATATTAATAATGCCGAAGAGTTTTTCTGCAATGTTTCTATTTTCTATTAGGTTTGTTCGTAGAGAGTATTAAGTTCCTTGGTTTGTTTGTAATCAAATGTAAAGAGCATTGGCCTGTAAAATAAAACGAGATATCACATAGTTACACCAATAGGATTTATTTATTATTATCTCTCTCTCTTTGTCACTAAAATAACGAATATCGTTCCGATTAGGCATGTAAGTTAATTATAACATTAATATACAAATCTGTAAAAACTGTACAATAATTTTTACACCATTAATATGATAAAAAATGTATATTGCTTTTAATTTATATTCTCAATTCATTCGTAATATAATTATTATGTGTTATAAAACATCATACTCGGGATTACTCGCGGGTTTTGAATATAATATCGGAACGTAAATAATCGAGCCGAGCGGTCGCCCTCCCTCGTTCGACAGAATGAAAGTTAACGTCAAAAATTGTTCATGGCTACCGATTTATTTCGATCACTGTCCGTTTATATACGTGGTGGCCGAGTTGGTTAGACCTTGGACTTAAAAACACTTAGGTCCCTGGTTCGAATCCCGGTGTGTACCAATGAGTTTTTAATCTAAAAATTTATGTACATTTGTTTGACAACACCACTATAGTGCCTCGGAGAGCACGTTAAGCTGTCGGTCCCGGTTTCACTATACCAACTTGTGAAACTGTTTATAGATGGGTTATTGAGTCTATTCAAAACATCGCGACGGGCTAGCCACTTGTTCGGTGTAGACTCATACCATCGGCTACGACGAGGTGGGATTAAAAACCCCTCCGCTGGGTACCCTGGGGCCGTCTAGGCGGTCTCGGGCGCCGTAAGGCACCCGTGATGATATATATATATATATATATATATATATACTGTCCGTTCTGCGACGCTTGGGCGCCTAAAGCGCCGATGCTCTTGGCTAGGGGGGCAGGTCTTCACCGACAGCGGGTGATGGGGTTAGCATGTCAGGACACTTGGCTATATTACAGAAACCGCTGGTCGGTTACATGTCTATGTCCAGCCTGGTCTTTACCGGCTGCGGGTAATGGGGCTGGATATGTCAGAGCATGTAGCTATAAAAAATGATAATAAAAATAATTGATGATTTTATTTTAAAGGATTGTTCTGTTTAATAATAAAAAGTTATTATAAAAAAAAAGAGGTATATATAATACTTCGAGAACGAATCATTTATCAGAATGGCCGTGTTAGATTATTATGTAGATATATTTTAGTATTCGATTAATCAATAACCATTGATATCGAATACCAATACGTAATAAGATATACTTTGATCATATATATATTTTAATAATAATATTATATCGATTTGTTTTGTATTCGAATAAATTAATTATTGTCTTTGCTTCAATCTGTGGCTGTGTGTTTTGTTGCCTTGGCCTCTTGAAAAATAAATAAATAAGTCAGGCTAGTTATAGAATTTGGCCCTAAGGGCCAAATTCACCATTCACACTAAACGCGATCAATTCTAGCTAAACCGAGTTTAAGCGTCTAACCAAGTTTAGAGCTCTTATTTACGTTTCACCATACAAATTAAACTAAGTTCAAGTTGAACCCAGTTTACTTTCCTGAACGCCCGATATTCGTCGTTTAGCTCTCTAGGGCCAAATTCACCATTCACACTAAACGCGATCAATTCTAGCTAAACCGAGTTTAAGCGTCTAACCAAGTTTAGAGCTCTTTATTTACGTTTCACCATACAAATTAAACTAAGTTCAAGTTGAACTCAGTTTACTTTCCTGAACGCCCGATATTCGTCGTTTAGCTCTTTAGGGCCAATTTCACCGTTCTCTATATAAACTGAGTTTAGTAAAACTAAGTTCAGCTTAAACGAGTTTAAATTTTGAAATTGATCTCAGTTTACATCAATCCGATTTCACCAACTAAATTTTGATCGAGTTTACGAAAACGGGTTTAGTACATTAAACGCACAGATTAAATTAAATAAACGGGATGCGTTTAGTATTTGCAACAGTTGAAAACGACAATACGGTTTTATAACATATACTTAATAAAAAATATTATAAGTATATAATATAATACTATAATATTTTCTTATATACTTAATAAATAATTAATAAATAAATAAATATATCAATATAATCTACTTATCTAATTTCGAAACAAAAGAAACGAAACGCATTGCTTTAATAAAAAAAAACTATACTGCTTGTTTTTTCTGTATATATTAATTAGGGCCAATTTCACCGTTCTCTATATAAACTGAGTTTAGTAAAACTAAGTTCAGCTTAAACGAGTTCAAATTTTGAAATTGATCTCAGTTTACATCAATCCGATTTCACCAGCTAAATTTTGATCGAGTTTACGAAAACGGGTTTAGTACATTAAACGCACAGATTAAATTAAATAAACGGGATGCGTTTAGTATTTGCAACAGTTGAAAACGACAATACGGTTTTATAACATATACTTAATAAATAATATTATAAGTATATAATATAATACTATAATATTTTCTTATATACTTAATAAATAATTAATAAATAAATAAATATATCAACATAATCTACTTATCTAATTTCGAAACAAAAGAAACGAAACGCATTGCTTTTGTTAAAAAAAAATTATACTGTTTGTTTTTTCTGTATATATTAATTATACTCTATGACTTGAACGCGTTTAACCAAGCTAAACGACGAAAATCGGGCGTTCAGGAAAGTAAACTGAGTTCAACTTGAACTTAGTTTAATTTGTATGGTGAAACGTAAACAAGAGCTCTAAACTTGGTTAGACACTTGAACTCGGTTTAGCTAGAACTGATCGCGTTCAGTGTGAATGGTGAAATTGGACCTTATACTCTATGACTTGAACGCGTTTAACTAAGCTAAACGACGAAAATCGGGCGTTCAGGGAAGTAAACTGAGTTCAACTTGAACTTAGTTTAATTTGTATGGTGAAACGGAAACAAGAGCTCTAAACTTGGTTAGACGCTTGAACTCGGTTTAGCTAGAACTGCCCCCCTAGCCAAGAGCATCGGCGCTTTTTGCGCCCAAGCGTCGCAGAACGGACAGTGATCGACAGAAATCGGTAGCCATGAACAATTTTTGACGTTAACTTTCATTCTGTTGAACGCGGGAGGGCGACCGCTCGGCCCGATTATTGACGTTCCGATATTATATTAAAAACCCGCGAGTAATTTTGAATATGATGTTTTATACCACATAATAATTATACTACGAATGAATTGAGAATATAAATTAAAAGCAATATACATTTTTTATCATATTAATGGTGTAAAATTTATTGTACAGTTTTTACACCTTTGTATATTAATGCTTATTTTAACTTACATGCCTAATCGGAACGATATTCGTTATTTTAGTGTTAAAGAGAGAGAGATAATAAAAAATAAATCCTATTGGTGTAACTATGTGATATCTCGTTTTATTTTACGGGCCAATGCTCTAAGCTCTTTTTACATTTGATTACATCGTCTGTGTTGATTACAAACAAACCTAATAGAAACATTGCAGGCAAACTCTTTGGCATTATTAAATGGCACTTTTAAGTTGTAAATAAATATAAACTGAAGAATACTAAATATAAATTCGAGGCATCCGGCGCGGCCCACGACCAATTTATTTTTTTAAACTCTGTGATCAAGGAAGAAATCTTGCAGTTATATCATTCTCGGATTGGAAATTACTTTTTGAATAGGTAAGAATCAAAATAAATAAGTGCTTCTAAGGTTGTATATTTAATAATTAATTAGACACGTTGTTAAAACATTTGTATGCCGAATAGGCGAAACAAAACGGACCTTTGTGTTTACAACACCCATCTATTTACCTTTGTTTCTCACACAAATAAATGTTATTTCAGGTGATTTCGGATATGCCTTGGAACCATGATTGTTTACCCCTGTCATGGATGCCGTACCTAATTTATACCTCAGCGGACCAATACACTGCCAAGTCAGGATATGTGTGAAGCAGGCTAATGGTTATATCAAGGGTCATTAAAATACCTTGGAATAGACAGAGTTCTGCACTATGATTCTGAAGGGTCTTCCCAAATTGTAATGGCTTGTGTAATAGCCAATATAATGTTACACTATAGGTGAGTTAAGAAAAATAAATTACAAATTGTCCGCTTACTTTTTTTTAATTAAAGTTATTCACTCTCCTACTATATTTGGAAGCGCGGAGTCAACTGACACAGATAGTAAAACCTGACTCCAACCCATGTTGCAATTGTGATTTTTTTTATTTAAAAAAAATTGGTCTTTTTATTTGTTTATTAAACTAGGTACAATTTTGTATTTTTTTTATTTCATGTATTGTATTTTATACTTTGCAGAGTTTCAAGGACAGCTACCCCCTTCCCCATCAAGAGAGGTCACAAACTATGGTCTCAAAGTTTTAGAGTGGCCTGAACCAAACAAAATTATTAAATAAATATTTACTTTTAATTTGTTTATGTTTTATTGTGAATATTATCCAATTTTAAGAAATCAATATTCTGGGAAATTATTAATTAAATATACATTAACAGAATCAAGAGACATATAGGTGGATAAGTTTAAAGGTGTCTAGGTCTGTCGGACGGACTCATTTAAACATAGAGTATTGATTAAGAAATGCTGGTATCATTATTAACATTTCTTATTGATACTTGCATCATTTAAATGGGTCAGATTAATGAAGATTAATAATTTTTATTATGAATTTTAATTAATAACGGTCTTAATGATAAAAATTTAATTAAGTCCTTGAAGAACACTTTAGTTAAAATAAGTTTTGTTTCTATTTTACTTATTTATTTTTGTTTGGTAAAAAAAGAGACATAACCATACTATATACAAGTGTTCTTCAAGGACTCAAAAAGTTTTTTTTTATGAATACCAGTGTGTTTAATATTAAGATTTGTAAATATGCTTACCATTATGGTAAGTATATCTACAAATAATAAGCTTACCATTATGGTAAGTATATGTACAAATGCCCACATTAGATACATGCAATTCCCTAATAGTATTCATATAAAATAATGAAACATTACTCTATAGTGCTTGCATGGGAATTAAAATTCCTATAAATAAAAGAGCTTGTATAAACAATATAGGTCTAATAGTACATACTACACATACCCTACTTAGTACCATTTATATAATAGTACTAAGTAGTTTTTACTTAACAATATTATACATATATATTACAGCGTTAAGTGAATATTTGTGTGGATGTGTGTGCATGTATGGGTCATATAGTGTATATAATAAAATACCTAATATTGTAAATATTAATGTGGCTGAGTATAAATTGTATTATTATTACTAAGGCTAGGAATATATTTTTTTAATAATAATATACCAGTATAAAAGGATTATTTTAAATTTGAAACTCAAGGAGGTGAAAAGTCATTCTGTACAACCACAAAGACCATCATAAGACCCTGAAATACCAAAAGTTGTAACTTTATTAGTAATGGTCAAGGAAAATCATATTCTTTTAGGGCACTATATACAATTATATGATTAAAGAAGAATATAGAAATATATTTTAAACCATAAGTTTGTGCGGCTTGTGAAACATTCTAGGTCTTCACACAGGCTCTGAAAAATCCTTTGTTAAGCCTAAAATGTTACCTAAACTCTCCCTGGTATCCCCAATTTCTTTGAATATGTGAACTTTTCATTAAAAATAAAGAAATAAATAAAAATAAACTTTATTTGTTGATATTTTACAAGAATTTATACATGTTTTCTTAACTTTTTGCCTAATTTGGTTTGTTTGATTTAATGTTGTAACACTTCTATCCAATATTATCAATCAAGATCAGATATTAGTTGATATCAGACAGGTTGTCCTCGGACATAGGCCTCCTCCAGCAAATACCATCGGCAGCGGTCTCCAACTACTTGGCATTGGGATGTCTTGATTTTTTTATACTTCTTTCAGAGACCTGAGAACATACATACTATTCTATGTATTTCTTTCTCCATTTAAAGTTTTGGAGCAATTATTTGACCTAAATAAAAGTACCTATTTAATTTCTTGATAATTTACTTTCAGGGTTTGTTTATGTCTGTTTGTCATAGCTTTGGTTTTCACACATGGTTCTTTTAAGCCCTGCTTTTCCACTTCTCTTGCTAGTTGTTTGCATAATAACTGGAACTAGGTCATCAGCAAATCTCAGTTGAGATATTTTACTTTCATTTATGCTAAGCTCATAGCTATTCCAAATAATTCCAATCAATGTAATTGACGAAAAATTTCCTCCAATACAGCCGAGCAGAGTTTGAGGGATAATAGGTTTCCTTGTCGGACTCCTTTTATTCGTAATTCTTCTCCAATTTTTTCTAGTCGTACTTTTGCTGTAGGTATTGTTTTAAAATTTTTATATTACTCCTTAGTCCTTATGATTCTTGAATATTTAGTTTGATCACACTCTGTGTTTTGAGATGCTTTGTAAGTATGAAATAGAGGGAACTTTTCGTTGCTCTAATCTATATTTGGCGTCGATGAAGACGCCACTTGTTATTTGCACTTACTAATAAATTTTATTTATGCATTTTAATTTACACAACGCAATAAAAAACTTCTAAAACAAAAAAAAACAATACTTTAAGTTAATTTAAATCAAAACAATGGCGTCGTTTTGATAGAATATAGCTCGAAAGGGAGACCCCGACCACCCGCCCGTATACAGTCGAATTTCTTCTTCTTCTTCTTCTTTAATTTAATGGCAAAGACTCCGATCTTGTATACGGAGTAATAGTGCCAGAGTCATGTGGGGAGTTTGATTTTCCGTTTTTTTTATGTACGAAATATTACTGCCGGAGTCGTGTGTTAAATGAATTTAAACTAGCTTGTTGCCACAACCTGTTTGTTAGTAAAAAATATATATAATTAGTAGAAAAACAAATGTAAGAAAAACGTTATAACCCAAAAAAAAAAAAAACCCAATGACTTGTATCCACTGCTATGTTAGAATAAATAATAAAAAAATTAAATATAAATAAAACACTCTTAATTTTAATTAATACTTAGCTTATTGAACTAGGTACTTAGATTAACTTAACTAAGGATAATGAGTTGGTTAAGTGGAAGTTTATATGCTTGGTATGAATGGTTACAACTTAATTTTATGAAATGAGAGGAAATGGGTTAATGCCTTTATACTTTTTTTGTCATTAAGGTCTAGGAGTGAGTTTGAATTAACAGGTAAAGGGACTTTATATTCTGAAAGGATTTGGTATAAGGGTTTTGTGATGAATTTTGAACATGAAAATAGCAAATGATCTAGATCTTGGTTGCCAGATCCACATTCACAGAGAGGAGAACTATTGATTTTAATTTTATGGAGATGTGTGGCTAGAGATGAGTGACCAATGCGGAGTCTGCTTATAGTAGATGAAATGCTTTTTTTTAACTTCAATTTAGTAAACCAAGGTTTGCGTTTTATTTGAGGCTGTATATTGAATAGATGTCTACCCTTATTTTTACTAGATGCTTTCCATCTATTATTCCAATTAGTAATAAGAGTTTGTGTAGGTATCTGCAGAAGGTCATGGGGGTATATAATAAAGTTGTTTTTTTCTCCATGTGTGGTGGCAATTTTAGCAAGTTGGTCCACTGTTTCATTTCCTTGGATACCAACATGGCTGGGGATCCATGCGAGTGTAACATCAATTTTATCTTCCTGGCAACTTCTAAGAAGGTGTTTAGTTTCTAGGGTTAAGTGACATAGTTCATTTTTTTTAAAAGGGTTAGTAGTTAGGGATTGAATACAGCTAAGGGAATCTGTGAGGATAATAGCTTTGTCTAACTTATTTTCAGATATGAATTTAATACATTCCTTAATGGCCATATATTCTCCAGAGAAAACAGTAGTTTGGTATGGATATTTAAACATTTTGGACACACCTGAGTTGTAATGAAAGAAAGCGGAGCCAACTGATCCTTTTTGGCTAAGTTTGGAGGCATCAGTGAAAAATACATCAGAATCAGAGAAGTGGGAGTTAAAAAATTTACAGAGGGCTTTGTCGGGATTTATAGTGTCTTTTGAAATACCTATAGATATTGTTTTGGGCCTATATAATATTGTATTGTAGCTATTGTTAAATATTGGCAAAGTTGGAAGTGTTTTAATTTGGGATTTAATTAAGGAATGGTTTCTATAACTATTAATAAGACAAGGATAATTCTTTTTATTCCAGTATTGGTTGTTATGACAATATTCATTTAATAATTTTAATTTTGGGAAAATTGGGTGATTGTTAAAAAGTCTAGATTTGAACAGGTATCTGTCTGCAAGGAATTGTCTCCTGAGGTTAGCAGGGGGATCAGCACACTCTACTTCAAGGGCATTAGTTGGGGAGGATTTCATTGCACCTAAAATTATTCTGTGACATTTATGTTGAATAACATTGAGCTTATTTAAGTCTTTTTTGTTGGAGGGGCTTAGTAGGAAGGAGCCATAGTCTAAAACGCCTCTTATGATGGCATTGTATACAATACGAAGAGATGATGGGTGGGCTCCCCACCAGACACCACTAAGAGATCGGAGAATATTGATATTTTTTTCGCATTTGGATAACACTTTATTTATATGCTGAGAATTAGTCATTTTTGAGTCAAAAATTTTACCTAGAAATTTAACTTCATGGAACCGAGGGATAACTTCATTATTATACAGAATTTGGACTGGGGGGATGTTTTTTTCCATTTTTCTAGAAAATATTATTACTGAACTTTTTTTTGTAGAGAGAGAAAGATCATGAGAGGATAACCAATTTTTAAGGTGGTTTAGAGAATCATTTAAAATTTTAGAAGCTGTGGTAATATCAACATTGGAAACATAAATTAATAAATCATCAGCATATTGTAAAACACGGGAGGATTGTAATATTTTTTTATCTAAGCTGTTTGTGTAAACATTATATAATAAAGGGCTTAAAACTGAACCTTGTGGGAGGCCTTTCCAAATTGTTCTAGGGGCAACAGGTGAGCCAGGGACCCTAATTAAAATAATTCTTTCTATGTACAGGTTAAAGAGGAAATTTGCTATCTTTGCAGAAACTTTCAGCTGTTGCAAAATTTGCCTGAGAGTTGAAAGATTAACATTATCATAGGCCGCAGTTATATCAAGAAACGCTGCAACCAAAGATTCCCCTCTTGATAGGGACAATTGAATGTCTGATGTGAATATAGCAAGGTTGTCTGTGGTGCCTTTACCTTTTCTAAATCCAAACTGGGTTTTCGACAGTAAGTTGTTACTTTCTAGGAACCATTCCAGTCTACTTTTAATGAGGTGTTCAGTGATTTTAGCTAAGCAGGAAGAAAGGGCTATGGGGCGATAGGAAGAAGGGTCAGAGGGGTCTTTATAAGGCTTCAAAATTGGGATTATGGTTTGAGATTTCCAGGAGGGGGGAATATTGCAATAAGTTATTATTATGTTGATCAATTTTAAAAGATAAGACAAGGCAATGGGTTTCAAGTGAACAATTAATGCATATGGGATTTTATCTGGTCCAGGGGCTGAGTCATGGCGGACCTTATCTAAGATATATTTAAGTTCATCTAAGGTAAAAGGAACATCTAACACGGGGTTACTATGACTATTTGTAGTGTCTATTGTGGAAGAATAGTCTAATGGGACATAAGATGGGGCTAAAGCATCTGTAAACTTATCAACCCAGGAGAGAGAATAAGAATCCATAGGACAGGAATTCATAGCAGAACGATAATGTCGGATTTTCTGCCATATAAGGGAAGAGGGAGTGGTTGGGTTAAGAGAAGAGCAAAATGTTTTCCATCCTTGGAATTTCTTTTTTTTTAATAATCTTTTAGTGGCTGCTTGGATATTTTTGTAATTAAGAAAGTTTTCTGTATTTAAGAAGCGTTGACATTTCTTTTCCGCATCTTTTCTTAACCTGATTGCCTCTGTACATTCATGATCCCACCAGGGGGGTGATGGAATTCTACCCTGAGAAGGATGAATCTTTTTAGGGAAAAAAGTATTTGCATTGTTAATAACCACACTTTCAAATTTTAAGTAAGAAGCTTGAAGATTATCATTTGTGGGATCAGGAAATGTCTTTATTACAGATTCTATAGCAGTATTGTAGGGGTCCCAGTCTACAACGCCTTTCAGAGCAAAGGGAGATATAGGAGGGAGGGGGGAAGGTCGGGGATTTTTGCAGGGTGAGGATATAATTATAGGAAAATGGTCACTGCCGTATGATGAAGTAGCAGTGTTCCAGGTAAAAAGTGAGGAGAGGTTATTGGAGCAAAAGGATAGGTCAACAAAACTGTCATTAGTTCCTGGAACAGTTACTCGAGTTGGTGAGCCGTTGTTGAGAATACATAAATTTAATTCATCTATGAGATTGACTAATTTATCACCAAAGCGATCGCTGGAGGGGGCTCCCCAGAGAGGGTGATGAGAATTAAAGTCTCCGAGGAGAACAATGGGCAAGGGCATATTTTCACAGATAGATTTTAATGTGGGAAAGATGGATTCATCTCGTTTAGGGATGTATAGGGATATATAGGAAATATTTTCTATGCGAGCAGCAACAAGATTAAATTTGTCAGAAGAAGGGGTTTTTATAAGGGAAAAGGTGGTTTGATTTTTGATTAGGAGACAGCATCCTCCCCAACCATCATCTCGGTCATTCCTAAGACAATGAAATCCAGGAATAGAAAAATGATTGTTGGGTTTGAGCCAGGTCTCCGATAGTGCTGAGACTCTACAATTATATTTATTTAATAGGTAAATCAACTCATTTTTTTTTGGAACGATACTCCTACAGTTCCACTGAATGATGAACTCCGTGAATTTTATTGAGAATATTGACAGAGATGTCCTGCATGAGCTTGATGGCGACGTCGTACGGTAATGAGCTATTAAGGATTATATCAAGGATGGATGAAAAAAGAAAGGTAATGAGTTCTGGGGAGATATTGTTAATATTATTGGGAGGGATTTTACTAGTTTGTGCGGAAATGGAGGGATCTATGGTGTTATTTTTAGGATATCCACAGCCATTTGCACTAGTAGGGATATTGTAGTCATTAATCATTTTTTTATATGCAATATAGTGTGGGTCTTGAGCGGGTTGAGAGTGGTGAGAGGGAGGAAGCACAACAGTTTTGCGGTAAGAAG
The DNA here is from genome assembly GCA_947458855.1 of Monopis laevigella. Lineage (NCBI taxonomy): Eukaryota > Metazoa > Arthropoda > Insecta > Lepidoptera > Tineidae > Monopis > Monopis laevigella. Next base: position 18,211,860 of record OX381581.1, read on the forward strand.
TAGTCTTAGGAGTATTAGGGTTATTTGAAAAGTTAGGAAATGAAGGAGGGATCATGGGAGTAACATTATTTGAGTTGGCAACAATGTCAGCATAAGAGGTTTTAGCTATGGGAGCGTTTTTGTTAGCTTCGGCATAGGAAATGTTCATAGAAGACATATTTTGTTTAATGTTTACCTGTCTGAGAAACTCAGGACAAGATTTTGAGTTAGCAAAATGGTTCCCTGAACAGAGTACACATTTTGCTTCTGATATATTAACTGTACAAGTTTTTGGGTCATGTTCTTCAGAACATTTGTAACATCTAGTTGCAGAGCGACATTGCATTCTGGTGTGTCCAAAACGGCAGCAAAGGAAACACTGTACAGTAGGATAAACATATTGCTCTACTGGTAAAGATGAAAAGTATGAAAAAACTTTACTTGGGAGCTTCTGTCCATCAAATGTACATATTACCGTTTGTGTTGGTATCCAAACAATACCATCCTCATTCCGAGACTTCCTACTAACGCGTCTGGTCTTAATGATACGACCATAGCCTTCTGGGACCTTTATTGAGTCTATAATTTTCTCTGAAGTCCAGTCTTTTGGAACATCCCTGATAACCCCCATGCGGGTGATATTAAAAGTGGGGATAAAGGTTTTATATCCTTTATTGCTCCATATTTTACTATTAATAAAGTCATTTGCATCTTTAAACTTTAAGAATTGTATGGACAGACGGTTCCGACCAACTTTTTTAATACCATCATCCATAATGGAAGTTATATTTAGTTCATGCAAAAGGGCACCGAACTTAAGGGGATGTAGGGTGGTTCCAGAAGAAGGGCTATCCTCTATGATTTCTATATATACAACATAAGGGCCTGAATCTGTGTCAGTGTACTGAGTTCTAGTGTATGTCTGGTTTTGCGAAGATTGAGTTTGTGAGATTAGTGTAAGGGGTTGTGTTATTGGAGTCTGAGTTTGTGAAGTAGAGGGTTGTGTTTGTAAGGGTTGAGTTATTGAAGAAGGCAAGACTATGTCTGCAGGTTGTGAGAGAATGTCAGTTTTCTTATTCATGTTGATGTTTACTGGTTTAATTGCTTCGCAATTGATAGCAAGGACTTTTTTTAAACTATTGCTATTTATTATGATTTCTTTAGGTTTGTTTTTAAGCGAATGTTTCAAATCTTTGTTCTTTTTCGCTTTAATGATAATATTAGCTCCCACAGAGGGTACTTGACTGGTAGTATTATTAAATTCTAACTCCATATCATCAAAATCGTTTTTATTTGGGTCGGGATCGGGGTTAAGATTTGCAATATCCATTACAAACTACTTACCGGTTAGTAAAAACATAAAAAACACACAGTCTAACTACAAAAATTAAAGAAAACATAAAAAAAAAAAATGGAATAGGCAACAAAATATAAAGAATATCGAAATTTAATAAGAAGCACACGTATCTCAATTAGCGTCAAAAATGGCAGACTACAGTCGAATTTAGCGTCTAGCATTCGCAAAAAACGAACAAAACTGTGTTCTTGGCTGGCAATTCCCTCCGAGTATGTAGCGATTTCTGTCAAAATGTATGGGGAAAATGGCCTCTCGCGAGCGCTTTAACGAAAACGAATGCCCAACGCTCACCGTCCGTGTTCTTGGCTGGCAATTTGTTCTGTCAACGCATTTAACGAACGTGACGTCATCACCAAATGTCATCTTCATACAAAACTTTCGTGCGCGCTTTTAGCGCTCATGCTCTTGGCTAGGGGGGCTGATCGCGTTCAGTGTGAATGGTGAAATTGGCCCTTAATCTCGTTCAAGAAGTGTTATTGTCAAGGTCAAACAATCCTACAAGGAAATATTTTTTTTTTTTAACAAAATGGTATGCGTTTTGATTCTATCGTTTCGAAAGAAGAAAATATTTAGTTAAAATACAGTTGTAGGTCGCTTTTATCTGTTAAAAATACTAAACGTATTGTTTATGTCTTTAAACTTGATTTTCGTAAACGCGATCAAAATTTATCTGGTGAAATCGGATTCATGTAAACTAAGATTAATTTCGAAATTTGAACTCGTTTAAGCTGAACTTAGTTTTACTAAACTCAGTTTATAGAGCGAATGGTGAAATTGGCCCTTTAGAGTACCAGAGGAAAGATGGCGATGGAGTAAGAAAACACACAGCACGTTGTACACGTTTTGCGACAAATATAAAATAAGTTCGTCATATTAACAAGTTTACCTGAATAAACAAGTTAAGTATACTTCTTTGATATCTATAATACAATTGTTGTTATTATAATAATTATAACCAAATTTTGATAAAAGTAAGTACCTAATAAGTTTATAACTAAATTATACTAAACCCTGTTATACTTTAATAATATAATAAAATCTCCTTATTGTATTTTTGATTCTTGATAATAATAGTAGTAGTTTGTTATTCAATTTACGTTAATTAACCGATATATTATAAAGTTTAAGTTATTTATTAGAATACAATCTTTGAGTTTCATATTTCAATTACTTACCATTACCATTACTTACCATTTACCATATTGTTACAATGAGCGGTTTATATATAATTTCATTAAAATCATTGAAAGGTCATCAATAAGAACTTAACCAACTTTCTAACCTTCATTTAAAATATTTTTAGGTTTCCCAAAGACGCCACAGTCAAAGGGAAATGGATTGATGCAACAGGTAGAATTAATTGGATGCCAACAAAATCAAGCACCATATGTTCTGAACATTTTATAGAAGATGATATTTTAATATAAAAAAAGGATATAAATATACAAAACTAACAGCATTTCCAACTTTGAAAATCGTTAAGCTTTTTAATCAAGTTACCGTGTTTTTTTTATTACTACATACATAGAGGTATTGGAAGTGTTTATGATATTAAATTAAAAATTGGGGTCTGTACCATTGCGACTAAAAACTCATTTTTTTTTTAAATAACGATAAAAAATATTTTTATAAAATAGACTAAAATATTTTTATATTTAAATGTTCCAGGCAAAAATAATTTCTTCATTTTGCCTAATTTCTTTATTTTTATTACAAAAATACTAGTTATATTAAGATTGCGTCCCAAAGTTTTGTTTCGTGCTTACGTCACGACAACGTCACCCAACTCAACTTAAAAAAATAAACTTATCTCAAAAATCAGTTTTTTAAGCCTTTGTATATTCTAAAAGTTTTATAGCTATGTTTACTAAAAAGTTTTCCCTTCCATCTGCGTTTAAATATATAGAGCACATTTATATTTAAAAAAAGCATCGATATCGATACTTTAAATATTTTATTATGTCGCCGCCTTTGAATTATTATATTTTTATGCAAGGAAAGTTCTAGAATAAACTAAAATACTTTTTTTATATAAAAGATAATATGCCTTATGTCGACTGAACAAAACATTTATTCGAATGTTGTAGTAATCACGCCATCTGTGTAGGAATAGCAGAACCTTGGTACTTGGAACCTTGGTTCTTGGGAAGGAGGTTCTTACTACTTTATGATAGATGGCATGATTACTTTTTTATATGAATTTAAATCTAATTATTTGGAGAATAGTGTTTAAAATTGCTGTGTATATTTGCAATCAATCAGGACGAAGTGGTTATAGATTCTATACTTATAGATATATGATTTTGGCGACACCGGTTCTAATACATTTGGTGCTTTATAGCATTTCCACTTGTTTTTTCTATTCCGTTCGTGACCTCGACTGTAAATACTAGTGGCACATAAATATTTATTAAGCTTCGAAGTTAATTTTTTTTTTGTATGATACTGTCATTATATGCGTTATTATTTTGAGGTAATAACAATTTATCTTATAAATAGTTCATTTCACTATTCAAAAATTTGCGTAAAATGGTTTAATATATCGTAAAATTCGAATTTTGTGTTATAAATAAAAGGGTTTGTTGTTTTTTTTTTGCAAATTATAATCAAAATGAATTTGAGCATAGAAATATTTTACCAATTATGAAATCGGATTGTTCGGATGAAGATTGTTTCTGTAGTGTATGCATGTATATCAATATATCATAATATGTATATTGGTATACGGGCATGCACTCTGTCGTCTCCGGCGCACGTAAGCGAAGGGCGCGGGGTGGGGGATGACAGTTGTATCCCTGACGCGGAGGACAGTGGACGTGTAACGTGCGTGTGTGCGGAGTCGATAAATGTGTACCGAAGGGAGTACACTACATTTTGGCGACGAGGACAAACTAAACCGTAAGCACAGAAGAAATAATGGTCCGTAAGACAATATTCATGGTTATACAATAATAATGAATTTACCTACATTAATGCGTGTTCAGCCGCCATTACTCGGTGGATATATTTAGCATAAATATAATGCATTGTTTTATTATATTAGAAAAATAATTGTTGTTTACGAATTTACTTTTATATTATGCATTTTTATTTTGTTTTATACCACAAAAGGGGACCATAGGAGGGGCTAGGTCACGAACTAGTTGTTAAGGAAATTTTATATTTTGGTGTTAATCCAACTAACTAGAGAAGATAGAGGAAGGGATTCTGTCCCACCATGCAGCATAATTTATTTAGTTTTATGTCTGCCTGATAAAAGAGATTCACGCGCAGGAATGGGTTCCGAGCATAGACTTTAAAATCCTATTATAAAAAAAATAAAAAAGTGAGCGAAGGATATTATAAGCAATCACGGAGCGTTGATTAGTTAAAGTGGGAACGGAATATGGCGCATTTAATATTTGGAATATTTAATGCATTGGGGCGATTCTATATATTATTATTGGTTTCATGCACTAAACTTAATCATGACATTTTAGTATGATTATATTTATTGTTAGTTTATGAATAGGTATATTTTCTTTTAAAATATTAATTTATTTAGAAAGAAATCAAGGTTGGTAAAATTCTTCAGTAAATTATAAAGATGTGCCTATGAGTGAATATATCTGTCGAATAAAAGTGTAATTTTAGAAAAAATACTGATCGATTGATGATTGATCAGTTGTCGACCACTAATGGAGTTGGTGGTGAAGGGAGGAAAGTTGGGGGTAATATGTAATTTTTAATGCCAAATAATAATAAAAAAACATTTTATATAAAAGTTAGTTCACAAAAAAAAAAAAAAATGTTGTGGGCCACCTTTATCACTTGGGGTGTATAAAGGTATAAAGAGTGGTTTGCGACCTATTCTTAACCTACCGAATATAAACAAAGAATTTCATAAGATTTGGTCAGGTCGTTTCGGAGGAGTTTGGTTACAGACAAACAATAGGTATTTATATAAATACCTATTATTTACAAATAATAGGTTGTAACCGATTTTCTTGTCCCTCTCGAGACAAGAGAATCTGCTACCACCGGCTCAAGGAAAGGGACTCTATAACTCTCAGGGCGCCTTGACAGAGGTGGAATTAAAATACACTACACAATCACACAAATTAATTTATTTACAATAAAACTTACAAACTAACTTAAGACTAAAGGTACAATTTATATAACAGTGTATATACTCAATTTTTATACATGGGTTATAGTATTGACTGGAGATGTCGTTCTGCGACACTGCCTAAGAGGGACACACTACCGCCTAAGCGTATAGCAAATGCCTAACACGAAATTAGAACATATAGGTCACCTTTTAGGCCAAGGATTCCACATGGGATGAGGAGACGCCCGAGGTCCTTTTGGCAGCAGCACCAGCTTCACGACGAAGATGTGACGTGGATGGTGTCCTGCATCTGTCCTCGGTCGATGAATCAATTCCTCACCCCTGATAGAACTCGCAAACGGATTTCACCAGCACAAGATGATCCTATGCGGACATTTCACGCATGGGTAACTTTAACCGGGTACTATGAACCCCTGTGAAATTCAATCCGATTAATATTTGAATCACAGGCTTTGAACTCGATTTATACGTTATTACACTTACTTTCGGGTTTTTAAAAATTGCACTTATTAAATTTAAAAACACAATAATTACTAGGAATTTAGATATAAAATGCGGGACGCTTCCACTTGCGCTCCTTTTTATTCTTTCCACGGACAACTTTTTATGCGCATCGTTGTGATTGGTTTATTTTATTTTTTGACCAATCACAAACTTTCTTTCAATGCAACGGGCATTCAACACAAGTGTTTATTTTTTTTATTATTTTAAATTAGCATTTAATTAACTTACGTAATTATTTAAATAAGTATAATGATTATCGGAATATATTTACTAGACTAATTATGATTCTGTATCATATTGTGGGTTTATGAACTTTAATATGATCGTTATTGACATCCGCTATGGATTTTCTGACATTTAGCCGCTAGATGGCAGCATAGTCTCTAATTTTACCTAACTCAAATAATAGATGTTTAACTAGTTCATATTTATTACGTAAGATGGCGCTTAAATCTCGCAGAGACAAATTTTCTACGTTACAAGGTATTTATATAAATAACAACGATCTCACATCGACCTGATTCGGGGAATGAAGCTAGGCGAGCAAAAGACAATGGGCAAAAATATATGAAGCCTGGTACTCGGCCCAATAGCCATAATACAGGATGACTTTGAAAGGATGTACTTTAGGCTAATATGTTTTTAGGTGTCATTATTAGAGTCCATTTTTAAAAAGAAAATGGTATGTAAAATTTTCATATTGAAGAAAATTTTCCGGTATATGTGGCTACTTGAACTGTGAGAGGCGCACTATGAGCGCAAACGCGCTATTTGTTCCCGCAGTCAACGCCCAACCGCCCAACACGTACACAGCTGTTACCTACTCTATGCGAGAGGTCAGTGAACTGCGCTCGAGTGTCCGCGGGCGTGTAGGTAAATACATCATTGGTACCTTCCATTCATGGCACTAAATTGTACATGTAAAAAAAATATATCTTAGGACTCATTTACCTTGCACTCTTTTAACTCAAACAAATAGGTATTCCCTGTTCACCATACATTACATACCTACCTAGTCTTGTAGTTTGTGAGGTAGCCAGGGGCTCTAGAGAAAAATCAGGCGAAGCGACGTGTCGTGTCGCCTTCAATCAAAACTGTATAGACTTTGGCAGGTGACAGCGTACCTCACGCCTACTGTCACTGTCAAAATACATACGTTTTTGACTGAGGCGACGCGACATGTCGCCTCGCCTGCTTTTTCTCTAGAGCCCCTGGTACACCTGCCCTATGCGTACGCGTCGCAGCATGCACTCCCACAACCAACAACCAACTAACTAAAAAATTGCCGGAGCAGGGCGGGGCCTGCCAGTTGTTTTTTGGCCGCGACGGCGGAAGCACGGTTCTTTTGCATTCTCTTGACATCTCGTAGATAGTTTTTTTGTGTATTAATTTTTGCGTGTCGTAATACATAAGAATGTACACATCCCGTGAGTTCTATAAAATGGTTCGGTGTTACGTCTAAGTTCGCACAATTTAGTCGAAGCCCAAAGAATTTATGTCGCTGAAAGAGTGCCGCGCCTGCGTCTTCTGTCAATTTTACGGCCAATCCACTTGTAAACTCCAGAGCATGCTCAATGTCAAGGACCCTAGGGCGCGCTATCGTGATGCAACTACGTTTTCGTGTATCTGAGTACGGTGTGTGGAAGCTACTAAAATCCGAGGTTTTACATTCGTATATTACCAAAAAGTGCAAGGTTTGCGACGCAGAAGCGTCGTACGTTTTGTCAGTGACCATTCGAGCATACGGATTTTTACTTCTAGCAGTTAAGTGTAATTTCCGTATTTTTAGGGTACCATACTTTACAAAAATGAACAAAAACGTTCATTCCATACGGGAATCAATGTTTAACTAGCTTGCAAAGTCGCTCAAAGTAGATAGGTACATTTTTCTAAGTTTCAATAAGGAATAGCCATGAATTAAAACTTATGTGTCTAGAGTTTTTACTAAAACATTAAGTATCTACATTTAAATAATTCAATTAAAGATATTCGCTACGTCAGAGTTATAAAGACTTGAAAGAGTTTCAACCCAAATTAAACCATAAAACATATCCCAATAAAGTCAAATTCGCAATGAATGGCGGTATCTTTTAATACGACTGGCACGTGCAGCGCGGTGTAGGTACAAACACCGCGTGACCCTTTGGCGGTAAATATTAAAGACGCGGCATTGGCTTTGGATAAATGACACAAACTGTTATTATGACTTATGTATGATGATTGATAAGAAAGGTTAGTAAGCTATTTAACCTACTTTTAAATACATTTCTCTTTTTATTTATTATATGTTACTTAACTATCCAAATTGATATGTCATTCATTCCTTATTTACCAATGAGAACTCTCACTTGAACAGTAAATATGGTGATCGCTGGATCGGTCGCGGAAGTCACGTTCCTGCACGTTTACCTGAACTCACTTCTTGTGGGGCGACATTAAACGGCCACATTTTGTCCATATAACTAATGTAGGCGAGCCCCGATGAGTTAAAATTTAGGATTGTTAGTGTATTTATCTAAATAATGACCTTTATGTTTTAGAAAAAGGGAAGAATAAAGTTTAAAAACACGAAAAAATACCTTATAGTCGCATGAGAACTTACTCGCGCGCCACACCTTTCCGTACGCCCCGCCTCAAGCAACGAACGTCGATCAGCTGTGATAACATGCGTAGGATAACCATGATTCACAATATTTTTAGGATAACTTTGAGGTGTCATAACTTTTTTTTAGTGTATGAAACGATGCAAAACGAAAAATGCCAAAATTTGTAATTTTGATCAACGAACATCATATTAGCCTAAAGTACAGCCTTTCAATGTCACCCTGTATATATATCATTGAAAATGTCTTTTTTACAGGGATTAATGATAACCGGGTCGCTTGTCTCCATTTGCTGTCAGAACCACGGAATAGAAAAAACAAGTGGAAGTGCAAAGTAGGCGTGTTTAGTGTGGCACAATTAAGCGTAGCTACGCTTATTTGATCCCAGTCGTGTCTAACATCGCTTCGAGTTGGTAGTTTCGCGTCGTTCCTGATTTTTCCGCATAATTATTGTAAATATGCCGTATTGTTGCATTCTGGAGTGCAAAAACGATAGTAGGAGAAAAAATCTTCGTAATGGAGGTGTTTCGTATCATCGGTAAGTACGATTTTGTTACTATTCTTTAAAAACCTTAGCTTATTTTAGTTTACTAATAATTGTAGTTTAAATGAAGTTAAAATCAACCTTATGTAAAAAGAAATTGAAATTAATAGTTTATAAAATTGAATAATCAAAATTTAGTAGGCTACCATTGTTACAATTACTTACCATTACCATTACTTACCATTTACCATATTGTTACAATGAGCGGTTTATATATAATTTCATTAAAATCATTGAAAGGTCATCAATAAGAACTTAACCAACTTTCTAACCTTCATTTAAAATATTTTTAGGTTTCCCAAAGACGCCACAGTCAAAGGGAAATGGATTGATGCTACAGGTAGAATTCATTGGATGCCAACAAAATCAAGCACCATATGTTTTGAACATTTTATAGAAGATGATATTTTAATATCAAATAAAGGATATAAATATACAAAACTAACAGCATTTCCAACTTTGAAAATCGTTAAGCATTTTAATCAAGTAAGTTACCGTGTTTTTTTTTTATTACTACATACATAGACGTATTGGAAGTGTTTATGATATGATATTAAAATGTTTCATAATAGGCAATTGTTCTATAAGAATAAGATAACCGATAAAAAGAGTATTTTGTTGACTAAATATCAAATCTATTTCACACTATTTTAAATTTAGTTTTTCTCCTGTTCATTGTTTTCGTTATATTGTTTTTCCTTTTTATTTCAGCTACAATATATGAACGCTGCATTTTTATAATAAAATATTACAATTCCTTTTATTTTACAAATATAAATTATGAATAAGATGAAAAAGTTTTACCTCTAAATTAGTATTTTTCAGACTATCCAAGTTTTCCTTTGTCGTAGCAAATTTTTATCCAAGTTTAATAATTTTTCATCAATTTTTTTGTTGTTTTTAAATCTTATTTTTTGTTTGTAATTGTTTTATATTTAGGCTTTGCTTTTTAATTTTGCTTTGGCAAAATCTTAGTTGGCCATTGAGTTTCTTCTTTCTCGGTGTTGAAGAATGTGAAATGCCTGATGGATCTATATATTTAATTTCTCTCTTTGCGTCGTTTAATACCTATTATGTATTATGTATAGCATAAGATATATTAAAAATCCAACTAGTTTTAAAATTAATTTAAGAAAATGGTTAATGCAAGCACAGAAAAAGGAAATGGTAAGTAATAAATAAGCAATTTTATTATGTATAAAATCTAGGTTAATAATCATGGTTCATCCTGAAAATGAGCGCGAGACACTATTTATTTAATCACAAACAGTGAAACCATTTCAATAAAATGTAGTTATTAGCATTGTAATCGTATTATTATATTATTGTAAGTTAGCGTAAGTTTTTTTGTTATATTTAATTGAATTAATACATATTCTATTCTATTATAATATTTTTAATCTGCTGAGGTTTTACTTGGTGTTTCCATTTTTTTTCTCACTTTTGGCAGATATATCGACATTCATTGGTTATCAGCTAACGAGTAGTGCAGATCGCGAGCAATAAATTATAATATTGCAGGGTCCTACTTTATATGGTTATATATAAAATTTGGAACGTTGTAATAGTGAGATATTGTGTGAAATATACTAAGAATACAACTCTATTTGTTTTATTGTAAATTGAACCGGCCGCCTAATGCAAAATACTTTTTATAAATAACTTTTTTGCTCTAACACAATGTAGAGCAAAAAAGTTGCACATTGATAAATTTTCATGCATCCTGCCGATAACAATTTTACAAATCAATGGGCTTCCGAAAAGATTTCCTTTCTTGTGAATATACCTAAATTATTTTTTTTTAAATAAAAAAAATAGTTTCTGAGATATATATTTAATTAAGACTCGTCACGTCATATGCACAAACAAAATTGGGGTCTGTACCATTGCGACTAAAAACTCATTTTTTTAAATAACTATAAAAAATATTTTGATTAAATAATGTAATATTCGAGGCAAAAATAATTTCTTCATTTTGCCTAATTTCTTTATTTTTATTACAAAAATACTAGTTATATTAAGATTGCGTCCCAAAGTTTTGTTTCGTGCTCACGTCACGACAACGTCACCCAATTCAACTTAAAAAATATACTTATCCCAAAAATCTGTTTTTTAAGCCTTTATATTTTCTAAAAGTTTTATAGCTATGTTTTCTAAAAAGTTTTCCCTTCCATCTGCGTTTAAATATATAGAGCACATTTATATTTAAAAAAAGCATCGATATCGATACTTTAAATATTTTATTATGTCGCCGCCTTTGAATTATTATATTTTTATGCAAGGAAAGTTCTAGAATAAACTAAAATACTTTTTTTATATAAAAGATAATATGCCTTATGTCGACTGAACAAAACATTTATTCGAATGTTGAATTAATCACGCCATCTGTGTAGGAATAGCAGAACCTTTTATAGGAGGTTCTTACTACTTTATGATAGATGGCATGATTATTTTTTTATATGAATTTAAATCTAATTATTTGGAGTATAGTGTTTAAAATTGCTGTGTATATTTGCAACCAATCAGGACGAAGTGGTTATAGATTCAATACTTATAGATATATGATTTTGGCGACACCGGTTCTAATACATTTGGTGCTTTATAGCATTTCCACTTGTTTTTTTCTATTCCGTGGTCAGAACGGAGTTATTTTGTGTTAAATATTTTTTATTTATGTTTGATTTTGTTAAGATAATGGTGATATTATATCGTTGTCTTGTATATAATCATGTGTGTTTTGATTAATAAGTACTAAAATGAATAAACACTCAGGGATAAAAAAGAAAAGTAAGAAACGTTATTTATTTTTAGTACTAAATAAAATTAATAAACACTCAGGGATAAATAAGAAAAAATAGTAAAAGTAAGAAACGATATTCATTTTTAGTACTAAAAGAAAGAAACACTCAGGGATAAAAAAGAAAAAATAGTCCAAGTAAGAAACTTTTTTTTTAAACGTTATCAATAATGAGGAGTTTTCCAGTAGTTATTATTTAACGCAACAGATGGCGTTTAGTCGCTATCTACAAAAACTGTCAAATTAGATAGTGGTAGCATATAAAGTATACCCAAAATTTAGGGTAAATAGGAAAGTAAATACCTTTATACGTATAATTTATAAAATTTACTTAATTTTGTTTAATATATACACAAATATCCTGAGCACTTAGCCTTACGGCACCAACTAAATAATATTTTTTCTTTAAAATATCATCATTTAAGTAATTAAATTTAGATTTCTAAGGTATCCAGGGGCCTGACCAAAGAACACGATCGCCAATCGAATCGCCTCATCGATCGATAAAATTGTATAGGAATTTTACTCTATGGGTAGAGTCCGATCGCCAAGAAACGTCAAATCCCATACATTTGGCTTTCGATGGGTATTTCGATTCGATTAACGATCGGCTCTTTGGTAAGGCCCTTGGTCTTTTTACGAAGTTTTTCTTGACAGGGTATCTAATAAAGGTTATAGAGTGCAAAAATATAGAGTAAGTAGATACATACAAAAGTGATAAAATATGGTAAAAAATATAACACGCCTTGCAATACCAAAATTTAGTATTAAGTCAAAGAGAATTTGGAGTCTAGCACCGCGTTCCGTACTTAGCATCGCTGCCACGGATCGCTGGTTTTTTTAGCCAAGGTCGTTTCACCGCGCGGAAATGTTAGCAATTCAAGTTACCATCAATCGTTCCGCGACCAGAAATTTTAACACGAAAAGTTAGCACGGCTACTTTTGGACAGATGTTTGTTTACATGTGAATACAAATTGGAATTTAATTAATTATTTTATATATTCATATCTGTTTTAGTTTTAAAAGTTCAATTAAACCTAAAAAATAAATATCGTGTACTAAATTCAGCTATGGTATGTTTAGTTTGAGGTTGTTAATTAAATTAATATTGTGATATTATAAAATTATTGTATTTAAATAATAGTTAATTAAAAAATATTGATTTATTATATAATGATAAGGTAGTAATATTTTTAATTTCAATTATTTAATTCAAAATAGTGCTTCTTGTCAAAAAGTGGCATCAAAAATTAACACCGATCGTTTCCGAGCTGCATTTTAGCATCGCTAAAAAAAATTACATGGCTGTGTTGAAAAGGGCGTTCGCGCTGGTTTTTTGAAGTCAGCACGAGAAACTGCCCGCGTTAGCTCTCGGAACGCAGATATATGAAAATATAGAATACCTAAGTATAGAAACAGCCTTTTTTGACAGTTTTTGTGGATATCTCTCCTGCTGCCATCTAGTGAAATATTTTGGAACCGTCTAAAAGAAAACTCCTCATTCCACGGCAAATAATTTAGTTTTAAATGCAAAGAAGACTAAGTGCCTGAAATTTACGTTGCCTAATGTATCAAATATCAATGCCACAGTAAAGATATGTGGTACTGATCTGGAATTTGTCGCATATGCAGTCAGAAAAATTAGACAATTAACTGATGTTGCAACAGCCAGACTAGTGTACTTCGCCTATTTTCACAGTATAATGACATATGGTCTTATAATGTGGGGATCTGCGGTAGATCTTGATACAATATTTATTCTACAGAAGAGGGCCATTCGGGCAATATATAACATGAAAGCTCGTGACTCTCTTCGAGAAATCTTTATGATTGATGTATTGACACTACCATCTCAATATATTTATGAGAATTTATTGTACGTAAGGAAAAACTTAAATATGTTTAGTAAAAATAGCGATAGACATAATTTAAACTTAAGAAACATAGATAAAATCGATATACCAAAGTTTAGACTGCAAAAAACTAATAGATGTTTCGTCATTAACAGTATAAGGTTATTTAATAAATTACCTAAAAGCATTATAGATCTGAGTGAAATAAAGTTTAAGAATTGTATAAAACACATTTTAATCAATAAGGCTTACTATAGTGTAAAAGATATTTTAACGATAAAGACGTCTGGAACCGTCCTAATATGCAATTGAGGTCTCGCAACTAGTGAACAAATTACTTATTACATATGTAGAATGAACCCTAGCTTAGTAGTATCCGATATTGTAATAATTTAATGTTACATAATTTATTTTTATTACATTATGTAAATTTTTTCTTTGGATAAGGTAATCATTGGTGATTACCTGCTTATTTATACTTAATTTATACTACAGTACTGTGTAGTTCTGTACATTGGTACAGTAACAAATAATCTGCCATAGAGTGTTTTGCGCATGCTGATCGGTGGGGTGCATTTTAAGTATGCTACTATATATATATATATATATGCTATGTAGCATAATCAAATCAATGGCTGTGCTCCTCTTTTAGTTTGTGTGAAGCACTAGAGTTTTTTACTTGCTGGTTTCTTTTTCTCCGGGGTGTCACTGAGGGGATTGACTTTACAGTTAGTATACCCGCCCTTAAAAATACCGATCCTTATACCTTTACTTATATATATATATATATGATTGGTTACTAACCTTTTATTTAGAATAAATATTTAAGGCGTGGATATGGTCGGTGAAATTGGTCGCCTTGGTGGCTCCCTTGTATGGCAGATAATGATTGACAGGTCAATGGAATCAGCTAACAACCTAGTCTTACACTAGTTGGTTATGTAGTGTGTGTTCGGTTTGGTAGTAATTTTCATATTAAGATTTCTAAATTTAAGTTCTAAATCTGATATCGAGGTATAATAAATATTTGTCGTTCTTTTAATAATGAATAGCTGCCTAACCAAACGCACTCTAAGACCTCATTGTTAAACATTTTTTTTTTTGACTCTTCATAAATATCTGTAAAGATTTACATGAAATAAATGATTTGATTTGAAATATTTTTGCATATTAAAAGACCTATCCAATGACACCACAATGATTGCTATTGAAGCAAGTACCAAAATGCCCATTTTCTTAGTTTGTATTTTCATTATAACTAATTAAAGTGTATATTTAAATTATGCACCCTTAAGTAATAATATTTTAACCAAATACACTATAATATATTATGAAATTATTTAGATACCTACCTTGATTGCAATGTTTACAATGCATTATATTAGTTATGTATATTACTATAATATATTATATATAACTAGATGTGTGGAACATTTAACATATGTGCCTGTTTTTGTTCTTTTCGGTCAATTATAAATATTCTTGATGACTTATTATGGATGGGTTGAAGCCTATATCATAATATATTACTTTTAGTGTCTATTATCAATATGTAAGACATAACGACTTACTAGGAAAACCGAATGTTAATGGGTCACGGGCTCTGTTGGTACGACAAGGGGTTGTACAAAACAAGATAATATCTTTAGAAGCTGCTGGTATTAAATAAATAAAAAATGTAAATTGGAATATTATCAAGTGTAGGTAAATGTTATAGTATTAACAATCACGTTTAGAATTATATATGAAATTCTTGTCTCTAAACTAGGAGGGCCCAGGTTCGATTCCCGGGTAGTTCAGAATTGAGTAAATATTTCAGACTACACATAAATGTAGTTAGGAGTTGTACAATTTACTTCCTTATCTAATACCAGACTATACTAATATTAGATTGTTTATTTTTGTATCAATGCCTGTAAGGACTTCGTAATGTAGCGAGTGATGTTACCAGGTGATGCCTGGTAGTCCAGAAACAGGTGGCGCCTGTAAGGACTTCGTAATGTAATTTAGTACAGGTGATGCCTGTAAGTACATGATGCGATACGACGTAGGTATTGCAGAGTATTATACATGGAAGTTTTATTCGGGTGACGCCCGTAATCTGAAGTTTTGTATACGGGTAACGCCCGTTTAGTCCAGAAACAGGTGACGCCTGTAAGTATTTCGTAATGTAATTTAGTACAGGTGATGCCTGTAAGTAAATGATGCGATACGACGTAGGTATGTTAAAGTATAAACATATAAGTCTCATTCGGGTGACGCCCGTAATCTGAAGTTTTGTATACGGGTAACGCCCGTTTACTTTTACTGAAGTCTGAAGACAATTTATATAACATTGTTAGTTTAAATTTAAATTATGGTGTTTGTGGCGATGCTGAGTTTGATGATGTTGGTAATGATGATTATGGTGATTGTGACGATGCTGACGTTGATGATGTTGGTATTGATGATTATGATGATTGTGACGATGATGATGATGACAATGCTTGATGATGTGACGATATGGCGATGGTGACTATGATGGCGTTGATGTTGACGATGACGATATGGTGATAGTGACAATGCTGACGTTGATGATGATGGTGATGTTGACGATAACGATATGGTGATGGTCACAATGCTGACGTTGATGATGATGTTGATGGGAAGAAAAAGGGATGTGAGAGGGTAAAATATTTAGTAGACATTATGGATGCTTTCAATCGGATGGAAGTGCAACATGAATGGATATACTCGTCTGCATCTCTATATATCGCAAGGGCTTGTTTCAACATAAGGTGCTGATGTTTGGTATTAGTTGCGATCCTGAAATGTTTCAGGGAACTCTGGATCATTTACAGTCGGATTGTGAAGGAGTGGGTTGAGGAATAGGAGAACCAGAGCGAGGGGGACACGAAAAAATCCAGATATTATCGTGCTTCTTAGTGAGGGTAGATGTATTTACAAATAAATTTGGATGTATTTATTGGTAACCGAACTAACGTGTTACACCTTTACAAAATATGTATCAGTTATACACACTTACTACAATTTCGGAATTACTGGGTTTCTTGGGCTGATGAATATTGATGGAATATGGTTCCCATACGTGTACATAGCAAAGTTAAGGAGGAGAGTGCTTATATGTAAGCCTGCTGGAGATGCTGATATGGATGATCTTTAGGTAGATAGGTAACAGGTAGCTTTCAGTTCTTTAAAGGCATTGTTCCAATGTTGTGATGTTGATGGAAAAAAGAAACAGTGGTTTTTGCGGACGCCAGTGCTGTCGGTCTGAAAGTGGTGCTAGTACAGGCTAATAGTGTAGTAATAGCTGCGAGTGGTTGGATGCGAGAGTGAAATGTTTGGTGATTGCGGACGGCGCTATTGCCGGATAAGTGAGGAGTCAATGGTTTTAGTATGGTTTGTTGTACATTTCCATGGATGACGGATTCTAGAAGCTTCAATACTGGAAAGGAACCGACCCATTGACGCGGTTATGCAAACTTACACCTAAACTATCTAGAAACTATGATTTGATTTGAGAAGTTGTATGCAAGGGTGGTATAGAGGAAATGAAGTGGCCAACCATCTCCTTGCAGGAGATTGGAATGACGACGAAATGACAGGGCGAAGAAGTGCAGGAGGTTGAGGAGGTTATTTATGGTAGTATGAGTATATGGAGTGATTGGATAAGTGGTTTCGTGACTCTGAGTAGAATGTCCTATATAAGCATGTTTGAATAAAAGGATGTCATTATTTTTAAAATATATATATATGAATACAATTATATTTTTAGGAATTAATTATGAAGGCAATTTACACGCTGCTTAAAAGGGCGTATTGGCCACGAAATCGAGATTTAGAAAAGGTTTGGTGACCGAAATTTTGAGATATGCTGTTAAGTTAAATCCGAAATGGTTAAGAGGGGTGAATTGCCGGAGCAGCCTTGGATTGATATTGATGTGGACTTGGAAGATCTTCTTCCTACGGGTGATACTGGAGTGATTGCTATTCTGGGTGCAAGTAGGGATAGGATGCTGTCGGTAAACTAATTATTAATTTATTAGGCTATTTTGGCATTTTGGCTATTTTGGCTGTTTGGGTTGTCCCTTTTTCCTTAATAGTTCAAGTGCCAATACATTGGAGGGAGGAGAAAATTCAAGAAATAGTATGCATTTTATGGATGATGGAGGAGGGTGGACAGTAGTAAATGAGGATAATTTAATAAAGGAAAAGGGCAAGGGAAGGGGAAGTAGATGATAAGGAGTAATTCTTTGTTATTAAAGCTATATTTATGATCATATCAACTATTAAGCACATTATTGATATTATAATGATTTGAATTGGTGTACTTGTGCATTTGGAATGATGGCCAAACATAGATGTGACTGTATGCGAGTGGCGCAATGTTGTTGAACTTGCGAATGTTGTTTATCTGACCGATGGATGATTTGAATTATAATGATGTGGGAAGGAAGGAAGTTTATTATAGTTGTAGCTGATTTGATGGAAGCTAAACGAATTTAATCATATTATTTGTTTGACATTGATGATGTCAAATAGTAGTAATAATGGGATGAAGCATGTCAGTGACATGATAGTGTGATGGATGGAAGTTTATTTATTTATTTTGACATTAATGATGTCAATTAATAATAATGACATAAAACATGTCAATCACGTGATATTTATGATAGACGGAAATTGTTTAGAATGTGAATAATAAATAGTGTTGTGCTAATGATGTTAAGTTATATATTATAATAAATAATAAAAACAATAAGGAAGAGATGTAGTGTATGCATGTATATCAATGTATCATAATATGTATATTGGTATACGGGCATGCACTCTGTCGTCTCCGGCGCAAGTAAGCGAGGGGCTCGGGGTGGGGGGACAGTTGTAACCCCGACGCGGAGGACAGTGGACGTATGACGTGCGTGTGTGCGGAGCCGATAAATGTGTACCGAAGGGAGTACACTACAGTTTCAAACAAGCGTAAAATCATTTTCGGCTCAAGATAAGATCACTCTAAAATTTGGGATTCATTTCAGATAAATGTAAAACATACAGATATGTTTAGGTTTATAAAATAATATAAAACGTTTCTTCAATGCCGAACAACAAGGTAACAAAATAACTTTATATTCAATGTGCGAGAACCCGGGAAACAAAACTATTGAGTCCAAGATTCTCACACCGCTACGCACCCGTTACGCACCGCTGAAAAAAAACTTAAATATTACCTACTTACTGGTGGCTCTTGTGGGGTAGCTTCAGGCAGTTTTTCGTGGTGACATCAAAAACCAGCGCGACCGCCCGTTTCAACACAGTCATGTCATTTTTTTTAGCGATGCTAAAATGCAGCTCGGAAACGATCGGTGTGGATTTTTGATGCCACTTTTTGACAAGAAGCACTATTTTGAATTATAATTGAAATTAAAAATATTACTACCTTATCTTTATATAATAAAAATCATTTTTTTTAATTAACTATTATTTAAATACAATAATTTTATAATATCACAATATTAATTTAATTAACAACCTCAAACTAAACATACCAAAGCTGAATTTAGATTACACGATATTTATTTTTTAGGTTTAATCGAACTTTTAAAACTAAAACACATATGAATATATAAAATAACTAGCTGACCCGCGCAACTTTGTCTGCGCGTTTAAATTTAACCGTTTACGCAGCGTACGCTCTTAAAAGGAATAATTTTTCCCCGTTTTTGCAACATTTTTCTTTGTTACTCCGCTCCTATTAGTCGTAGCGTGATGTTATATAGCCTATAGCCTTTCTCGATAAATGGATTATCCTACACGAAAGTATTTTTTCAATTCGAATCAGTAGTTCCTGAGATTAGCGCGTTCAAACAAACAAACAAACAAACAAACAAACTCTTCAGCTTTATAATATTAGTATAGATTAATTAAATTCCAATTTGTAGATAGATATTCACATGTAAACAAACATCTGTCAAAAAGTAGCCCGGCTAACTTTTCGTGTTAAAATTTCTGATCGCGGAACGATTGATAGTAACTTGTATTGCTAACATTTCCGCGTGGTGAAACGACCTTGGCTAAAAAAACCAGCGATCCGTGGCAGCGATGCTGATGTCGGAATGCGATGAAAACTACGTTGGATTACAAAACTTCACAACGCGACAAATCTGACAATTATTTGTAGGCGCCTAAATACATGGCGAACGAAACACTACACACAAAATTAACAATATAAATCTAGAATTAACGGCCGCACAAAATTCAGAACAAAACATCTTGACCACACAACTAGAACTGTCATCCTGTTTTTTCGTTTTTCCTTGTGTCAAGAACGAAAAGGCAAGATTTTGCCCATACAGCCTTATCAATACCGAACATTCAATGTATATTATGTATAAAATTTCCGGAAACTGAACATAAAATGAAGGCAGGGATGATGTCATTTTATAATTTTGCTAAATTTCCTAGCAGAATATTTAAGAAATGTTAAGTTGTGTCTACTGATAACCTATTGATAACTATAGTTTTTGCTGATGGCTAAGGATTAATGATATAACTATAGTTGCTTAACCAACTGTAAAAGATACAAATAGTCAAATTGAGCTATCCCTCAAAAAACGGAAAAAAAACGATTTCATGTAGTACATATTTATATATCTTATTATCAGATCCGGGGCCTTACCAAAGAGCCAATCGATAATCGAATCGAAACACCCATCGAAAGCCAAATGTATGGGATTTGACGTTTCTCGTCGATCAGGCTCTACCCATAGAGTAAAATTCCTATACATTTTTATCGATCGATGTGGCGATTCGATTGGCGATCGTGTTCTTTGGTCAGGCCCCCGATTATAATTACTCTCAAAAAATATTCAATGTAAAAATAAAATGCTATTATTTATAAATGCCACACGATGCTTCATGGGGCTCTTCTGGGGCCTGACCAAAGAACACAATCGCCAATCGAATCGCCTCATCGTTCGTTAAAAATGTATAGGAATTTTACTCTATGGGCAGAGCCTGATCGCCGAGAAACGTCAAATCCCATACATTTGGCTTTCGATGGGTATTTCGATTCGATTATCGATTGGCTCTTTGGTAAGGCCCCTGATGATAAACAGAGAATAGTTTGTATTTTTCTTGTGATTTATTAAGTAATGTAATTATATAAAAATATATATTGTTGTTATTTCAGATCAGTTAGTATAGAGAAGTAGTTAAAAGAGTTTGTTTTGGTAAAACAAGAAACCTATTCGAAGTATCGCGGTAAAGCGATTTTGAGTTTTAAATTATACACTGACGTGATATTGGCAGAGATATGTAAGTTGAACGACATGCCATAATAAAAATAAGGAAAAATGCTAATGCTACTTTATTATAGACTTCGTTTTTGAAGGGAATTATATTATTTCCTAACAATAACCCCCCCCCCCCCCCCTCCTGAAATAATAAAAAATATTTGATGTACGACGGCCACATTATAATATAATATTGCCGTTTTACACTGCAATATAACGGTTATTATGTGTGAAGAAAACACAGCGTCGTTATGAAGAAGGAATATGAATTACTCACCATTTTAATGCTTTATTACATCTTAAATGTTACCTGGATTACTACAGTGCTTCCATCCTTTTAATTTTCCCGCGGTTTTTGTAGTTCTTGGTTTCACTGCAAGATGTGGTCATGGTGTCTTCATCACCAGGAAGAACTTCCTGCGACGCTGTGTTTTCTTCACACATAATAACCGTTTTATTGCAGTGTAAAACGGCAATATTATGTGCTATCGAA
This sequence comes from Monopis laevigella, assembly GCA_947458855.1. Classification (NCBI taxonomy): domain Eukaryota; kingdom Metazoa; phylum Arthropoda; class Insecta; order Lepidoptera; family Tineidae; genus Monopis; species Monopis laevigella. The sequence goes on from OX381581.1 coordinate 18,233,391, forward strand.
AACACAGCGTCGTTATGAAGATTTGTTTGTTATCTGCTGGTGAAATAAATAAAGTACACGCCATTTGATCACTAATATAATGGTACAACCTAAAACAATTATACTTGAAAAGGCTATATTAAAAATTAAATAAGAAGCATACATGTTTTAAAGTGTATCAAATTATTATATAGATTAACATCACTACATGTTTGTGATGGAATACCTTTATAATATGTTCTAAAAGTATGTTCAGGTCTCCAGTTATCTTAATTTAGTATTTCTTACATTGGTCTAATTTCAACCTATGCCATGGATGCCTCCTGAGGCTCGATTACGAGATTTTAACGTTCAGCAAGAAACGGTCACGACCGGCGTGCGCTCCGACGTTCTTGTCCAACGTCCACTGCTATTACGAGATTATTTATCCATCGTTACCGTTTGACCGTCCGCTCACCGTCGGCCATAAACAAAACGTTATAGAAGTGACGTTTTTTTCACTTTTATGTTGGTAACAAACAATAACAAAACAAATCTTGTTTGTTTGTATTAGGTTATGTTTGTGATTTTTTAAGTTATTTACATTAAAATTGTAATATAATTGATGTAATAATAATCGGAGTTAATTTTGTATTAGTGATAAATATATAAATGGTAAGTAAAATTAGTTTAATTTATAAAAATACAATATATTGACTCGTTTTCTATTATCAACTCTTAAATAATTAATATCTAGGTATTAATGACTTTAATCTATTATTTAAGAAGATTGATATATTCCAACTTTTGTTATAATAAAAATGCCGTATATTTGCTAAGTAAGTAACGACTTGTGGCCTCGAAACATAAGTAGTAATTGTGATATACGTAGACTGAAAATTTCAACGTCACCACTCCAATAATACAATTTTACAATTAAGCACAGTGTAAAAAGAAGAAGCATGCTAAATATTTTTTAATTCACGCAGTCGCTCTGCATGGTTAAGGTCGTTGGATCATAAGCAATTTCTCAAGTATAACAATAATGTATATTATTCTGCACCAAGGACAAGGCATATTTACTATCACATAAGCAATCTTCTACTACATCACCCTATATAAATCTTGAACTATCACTATAGTTAACTCCTGCACCTAGAAAAGTAAGCTTCAGGATTGCCCAAAATAAAGACAGCTTTATCCCAGAGAAACATATATGCTCACTTTTTACACCTTCTGAGACAACAGCTACTGGGGGTACTTGTTTCAATTAAAGTTTATTTTATATTTTATTATATAACAGACAAACCATAAATAATTTCTCTAAATTATTGTAAAATCAACATTCCTTTATTCCTTATAAAGCCGCTGTTTGATACATTTTATTAAACCTTAATAAAATGATTATATTGTACCAAGATTTTACTATGTTATATTGAGATTTTATGATATCCTCTCTTAATCTGTTGTTTGATCGTCAAGCAGGTGCTGTGAGAAAAAAAAAGTACCTATTATTTTTTACTCAAACTTTCCAACTTCACTACTTAATTTTTCTATTCATGTAATGGTTGGATGGATGTTAAAAGACCGAAATGATGTAATAAACACCTAATTATTAAAATAGTTATTTTTTGTGGGTTTTACTGATAGTATTCTTTTTTTTAGCAAACAAAACAATGACATCTGCAGCACAGTATGCAATATTGATGGGATATATGGAATGGTAAGTACAAAAACAATACATATATATAGTAACTCTGGGAGTCCAGATATCTCAAAAACCAAGTGTGGTAGATTTTTTAAAATTTTGAAGAAATTTAAACTCTTGGTGGATTATATTGTGCCAAGATTTTACTATGTTATATTGAGATTTTATGACTCTCTTAATCTTGAAGTATCATTTTTGAAAATAAATGCTTCTAAAGGGCAAAATTTTGTTCTTAAAAAGAAATTATTATCTCTGTCATCATTTAAGATAATTAAATTTCAAATGTTTGAATGTGTTTTTACTTTATCCACATTTTTTTTTTGTTATTTTAGAATATCAACTCAATTGTATTTAAATATTAAAGATTTATATATCTAGGTCTTTGGGTATTATCATATTATTTTTGGATTTTATTTTTCAGTTATTTACTAAAAAACTTTTTCTTGTTGTACTGAACCTTGAAGCGTAGGTATTATTATGGTAAAATACACTTGGCCATTTTTTTAAAGAATAGTATGATTTTTCGACATAGCGATGCATCAGTTATACTCAGTGTATTACATGTACTCAATATACCTTTCACATTGCAATCATGCTATGCTATGTCCACAAAGTGGTATTTATAACTTAATCATAATTCATATTTTTAATTATATGTATGTATCTTTCAATTTTAGTCATGGAGACCCTTATGCGACACCAACTACAAGCATGAAAAAACTATTTGCAATTAGGGGAGGGAAGGATGGGAGGAGAAGGAGGAAGATGGGACTGGACCGCAGTAGTAATCTCATTATTTCAGTAGTAATAATGTAGTTTCATTGACTGAGTAATTGGTAACTGCTAAGTAACTGAGTATTGGCAATGAAACAACTGAATTGGAATAATCTAGTTTCATTGGCTGTTATTTAATAAATATTGGGATTGTTATATTGGAGAGGTAATCTCATAAACTCAGTTGTAATAAGATGGAATTGGACTGGAGAAGCTTAATTGAGTTTTAATAATAATAATATCTGGACATATTACTCATATTGCTCTGGTCACAAACTAAGCTCTAGGCTTGTACTATGTGTATCAGAAGCAATGATATAATACATATTATATTTTATATACACCGAGACCATGACAAACTGTACAGAAAAAACATACTAATATTTTTTTGCCTTGGGTGGGAATCGAACCCACACCCTCCAGATACAACGCCAAAGGAATAACCAAGTAATAATGTATTTTCATTGACCGAGTAATTTGTACCTACTTATATAAGCATTGTTTGATGTATAAAGTATTTCTTTCTTTTCTTTCAAATATTTACATTTTATATTCAAGAAGCAATCCCATTAAGGTTTCTCCAGTCGACAGTGCTGCCATACAAATATACTTCTCATATTATGAATCCAATATTTGGCAAAAAAATGCACTTCATTTCACTTCATCAATACTGTAAGTAATATCTTACTGTTTAACAACATATATTTTTCCATATCATTATATGTGTAACAAAAGTTGTAACTTAATTAATTGACTTGTTATTTTTTAAGAATTCAGATTTTTACACTGGAAATCTTAATAACTGGTTTGTAATAATATAGTTTCATTGACTGTGCTCTTTGTTATAATTATATTATTTGTTTATATTGGAAATTCAATTTTATTAACAAAGATTTTCATTGATTTTATAAATATACTGATTTTTATATTGAAGAGTGATCTTATTAGCTGAGTTGTAATAATCCAGTATTATTGACTGTGTTATTTGTTAATACATACATACATATCATCACGGGTGCGTTACGGCGCCCGAGACCGCCTAGACGGCCCCAGGGTACCCAACGGCGGGCTTTTAATCCCACCCCGTCGTAGCCGACGGTATGAGTCTACACCAAACAAGTTGCTAGCTCGTCGCGATGTTTTTGAATAGACTCAATATACCCATCTATCTATAAACAGTTTCACAAGTTGGTATAGTGAAACCGGGACCGACAGCTTAACGTGCTCTCCGAAGCACTATAGTGGTGTTGTCAAACAAATGTACATATTTTTTTTTATTAAAGAACTCATTGGTACACACCGGAATTCGAACTGAAAAGTGTTTTTAAGTCCACGGTCTAACCAACTCGGCCACCATATATATTATTATATATTTAGATATACGTATTTGTTAAATATTTAGTTTTTATACTAAAGAAGAAGTCTCATTAACTTATTTTGTAATAAATAATGGTTTGATTGACTGTGCTTTGTAACTATTTGGATTTTATTACTGGAGAAGTAATCTTATTAACTGAATTTTAATAATCTAGTTTCATCGACTACGTTATCTCATAAAGATTTGGATTGTTATATTGTAGAGTTAATGTCATAAACTCAGTTATAATACTGTAATTAATTAAATGTGCTGTTTTATATACTTAACTATTGGAGTTTATTATATGATTGTAAATTATGTTGTTTCATTGTGTCATTTAATTAATAAATATATATTGGATGAAGAAGTTTCTTAGTTATTGCATCTATTCACTGCTTTGTCCCAAATGTTTGACTGGTAGAATGCGTAGGTGTCTGTCTGTTGCAATGTTTTTAATGAAACACGGCATGTGCTTTTTTATCTATCTGATGTTAAGCAGACTTACAAATTCCACGAATGGGGTTGATCAATACATTTTTGTCCCACTATGCCGGCCAAATGATGCGGTTACGAAATGATCGCGACATGGACGTATTTGCATTACGAGTCTATTTTAATATCCGCGGTTTAATCGTCAATACATTCGCCCGTTTCGTAACCGTACCATGAAAGCAGACTACCCCGGAAAACCGGTGAACCCATAGGCTAGACGATTATTGCATGAAATTACGTATGTCCTTTCTCAGGCTCTAGACTGTCTCTGTACCAAATTTTATTTAATTGGTTCAGCAGTTAGACGTGATAGCGTAAAACACAAACAGACAGATACTTTGGCATTTATAATATTAGTATAGACAGTGCCTTAAGATTCCAGTGTTAATGCCCATACAAACATACTTTCACGTTTTCAACTTGGCTGCTGGTTACCTACTTTTACTTTTTTAATATAGCACGACATGTGGCTTTGTATCTACCTGATGTTAAGCAGACCTACAAAGTCCATAAGTGTGGTCGATCAATATATTGTTGTTAAACCATATTGATCGCTCCCACTATGCCGGCTAAATGATGGGATTACGAAATGGGGGCGACATGGACGTATTTGCATTACGAGCCTATTTTAATGACCTCGCTGCTTCATCGTCAAATCAATCTCGCCCATTTCGTAACCGGCAATCGCACCATGAGAAGAGACCCCCTCGACAAGAAATCAATGCAGTAGTCTCTGAAAAACCGGTGAACCCACAGACTAATACCGAAACATCATTAGGATATGTTATGTTGGTAAAATTGTATGTGAACAAAAAACAGGTGTAATCAAATTAATTAATACTTTTGAATCAGTTATATTATATATTTTAAATTGTCCGCAACAGAAAATAATAATAATAATATGTAGGACAAATTACACATATTGCTCTGGTCACAAACTAAGCTCTAGGCTTGTACTATGTGTACCAGAAGCAACGATATAATACATATTATATTTTATAAACACCCAGACCATGACAAACTGTACAGAAAAAACGTACTAATATTTTTTGCCATGGGTGGGAATCGAACCCACGACCTCCGGATACAACGCCAAAGACGCAACCACTAGTCTACGGAGGCTGTCGATAAATACAATGACCACAAAAATATAATTTTAATTCTATGCCAAATAATGGTTTGACAGCAATAGCAACTGGAGTGTATTTATTAAGATCATACGACTTTGACAATAGGTACATAATAGTTTGTTACAGCTAAGGTATCCAGCTTTAGACTTTGGTTCAAGAAGTTTCGGGATGGTATTTGTTACCAAATAGTTTACTGAAATGGTTTGTAACAGTAGGTAAATAGGTTGTAAACGTGGACCTAAATTTAGCTGAACCATAGGTTTTCTGAAACAACAGTTATTAATTGGCCAGCTCATTGCGGTGTATATACTCAATTACCTAACCTATAAACCGGTTCTCAAGTTGATATGCACAATAGCAAGGTGGGTATTGAGGCTAAATAAAAGTATGATATAAATAACAATATTTTTCAGGTACAGTTTATATCTTGGACTCTACATACCGCTTACCATCAGATGGATAACGAGTCACATGCCATGCTCTAGTAAAAAAAAACCTAATCTATAATACAGACCAGGTGGTATACTATCAATCAAGCAACTTAGTTGCTTGCTTATTTGTAGCCGCAGCAACTATTTTAACATAGGTACATGTAGTGATTGAGTGTAAAGTACACTAAAATAGTCGTTTTAATTATCAATAATTAGCAAGCGGCTAAGTGGATTGATGATTACTGACCTGCAGTCAGCTAAAAGGCAAGGCCAACTTAAATAAAACACTATAAGTATATATATGTATGTACCCATATATTTATAATTTAGAATATTATATTAAAAATAATTCATTATATTTGCTCTAACATATGAGCACTTTAAGTCTCCAGAAATTGTATCAGTTGTCTGCTGGTTTTCTATATTTAGAATATTAAACTAAATATAATTTCTTGTTATATTTGCTTTAACAAGACTGCTGGTTTTCCATATCAATGTGTTTTAATAAGTATCTATTTTTGAGTAGTCCAAAACATCTTGATAGTATTTTTGAACCCTCTGATGCATCTAGAATCAGAGTAAGCTATCAAGGTCTCAGAGTGTATGCGGTCCTAAAAAAAAAAAAAAAACATGTTTGGGGAATTGAAGCTACCTATAAGCTGTAAATTTTGTAAGTGACTAGAGAAGTGTAGCTTGGGTTATCTTTACAATGATATATTATACAATAATAGTCTAATCCTATAATATTAAATAAAATTAATACATATATATCCTAAATAATATATAATTTAATATGTAGGACAATTTGCACATATTGCGCTGGTCACAAACTAAGCTCTAGGTTGTACCCACTATGTGTACCAGAAACAACACTATCATACATATTATATTTTATTAACACCCAGACCATTACAAACTGTACAGAAAGGACTAATATTTTTTGCCACGGGTGGGAAACTAACCCACAACCTCTGGATACAAGCCAAAGGTGCAACCACTAGTCTATGGAGGCAGAATTGTTTGTAATCTTATTGTTATGTTAGCTAAATGTAAGTGAATGTTTTTTATTGATATTATAAATGTTCTTAAATCACAGTGGGGTAATAAGGGTTAGGTTTACACAATTCTTAGAAGGGGGCAGGTATCAGTGTTATAATTAATACGGTATATGGATAAAATCCTATAGGTTTTAAATAAGAATGTATAAACTTTAAAAAAAAAACCCACCAAATAATAACCATATGGTTTCCCCATTTCTATGTAAATGTTTCATATATTTATTTATTGCACTAAGCCGCCAGATATGTGCTTTATGGTTTGCACCACTAAATTTCCCATTAACATTTAATATCTTTATGTTACTGTCACTTATCTGTTAAGAATTTATAACACCATTAGTACTATGTAAAAACTAGTTTATGAGGTGGTCAATTGCTATGTAATTCTGTTTAAAAATTTTATGTAGTGAGGACTGTTTTTATTTTTTTTATATTAGGACAATATACACAAATATTTCTTTGGTCACAAACTAAGCTCTAGGCCGTACTTTGTGTACAATAAACACCCAGACCATGAAAACTACAGAAAACCATACTGATATTTTTTTGACTTGGGTGGGGGAATCAAATCCACAACCTCCATATACAACCCTAAAGGTGATGGGTGCACTGAGGCATATTGGTTGTAGGTAATCTTTGTACTATTATTGTTGTGATAACTCAATGTAAGTGAATGTTATTTATTGAGTTCATAAACATTAAACCATTGATTACTGTGGCGTAATAAGGGTTTGGTTTACACAATTCTTAGAAGTGGCAGGCATTAGTGTGATAATTAACAAGGTAGGATAAGATCCTATAGGTTTTAAATAAGAATGTATAAATTTAAAAAAAAATAGAACTTACCAAATAATCATGTTTCCACCAAATAGTAATTATATGTAAATTTCTCATATACTTAATTAATTATTGCACTAAGCCATTAGATATGTGCATCATGGTTTGCACCACTAAATTTGTCATTAACTTTTAATAGCCTTAAGTTACTGTGACATATCTGTAAAGAATTTATCACACCATTATTACTTTAGTTGTACATAACTTACCATCTTTACATTTATTGAGTTTAATGTTTTCTGTGAAAATACCATTGTTCTATATTATCATTAATTAGATTTCGGCGGTTAATAATTTTATATATTTTATCCAAGGCTCTTTCTCTTACAAGAGAACGGTCATTTTATTAGATGTTATGTCTTGGCTTATGTAGTAACTATTATCTCATCTGTGGTATTCTTCTATTGCTTAATATAAATTATAAGCTAAAAATTACATCCTAAAATACAAATAAGTAAATTGTGATGATTTAAGAGAGAATTAACCGGTTGATTGGATGTACACATGACGGCTTCAAACATTACTTTTAAATGAGAATTATACTATATTATTAATTAAAAACCACTGAATAAATTTAAGAACTAACAACAAAACTCGTTTTAGTCAAAACTTAGTCATAATAACACAAAAATAATTAAATTTAAAAGACACACTTGATAGCACGGCAGGTATTTCTCGACGTCAGCGCGCCAGCAAGAAAATCGTGCGATCGCGCGATGATCGCACGCTCCGCAATGTCAAAATGGGACTCGTAATTACTTTTTCATACAAATCTTTGTCGCGAGCCATAGATAAAACAAGAAAATCGTCGAGCGCACGCTCACGCAAATATTGTTTGGTTCTCTTTGCACTCGTAATACGTCGTGAACGGTCACTAATGTCATCCCATACAAATGTCCACGCAAATCTTGTCGACGGTCGACGTACGCTCGCCGTTCAAGCAACTCGTAATTGACACTCTGTTCTATAAGTATGTTCAGGTCTCCAGTTATCTTAATTTAGTATTTCTTACATTGGTCTAATTTCAACCCATGCCATGGATGCCAAGGCTGATCTGAACCTGCCCAGTGAATTGAAAATACTTCTTTCTTCTTCGTTCTTACCCACCCCCTACTTCGAGAAGCAGGGTTTAACTTATTTAATCGGTAATTGAATAATAGGCGAGCAGCAGATTGCTGCTATGCCTATATCAAGCATTGGTTTAATGGTAATGTTCAAAAGACTACATAATAGTAATAAGAAGGCTATGAAACTATCATTTTATAATCTGCTTAAACTTGAAATGTCAGAGAGCTGTTGAGTCCAATATACAGGCCCCAGGCTCTTATCTAACTTTCAAAACAGTTTTAAACTTGATTGTCGCTGAGGTCCAGCCTGTGTCATCCAAATATTGGCCACAAACCAATGTGTTTGTCCATGTCTGTATGATAATTTATATACCTACCTTCCTTATATTTTGTCTGTGAAAATTCATTTTTGTTGTCGGTATTCTATGAACATAAAAAAAAAGAAAAATGGCTAACTGCAGATAAAAATCTGAAGTTTTAAGTGATATTATTAGGTGCTATTATTTTTTGTACCCTTAATTTGAAGGGTTCATATTGTATTTGATTATTATAATTGAATAATATGTTATTGTAAATTTTGATAAATTAATAATGTTGAACTAATTTATAATTGGGCATCTATAAATGTAATCTTAAACTGAAAATTTACATGTTTACTCTAAAATCATAGTGTAAAATACAGTAAAATATGTGAACCTAACCAAAAAAAATAAAATAAAAATCCTTGCATTAAGAATATGGTATTCTTGGCAAATAAAGATTTATTATTGTTTTTGTGATGTAAGGTCATGTCCAATCCTACATCCTGAGTCTTATAACAAGTTAATAAATAGTTGCTGTTTTTCTTAAAATGTCAAAATCATCTTTTGAAGGGTCTATTTCAGCCAATCTATTACCAATAGCTTGTTCCCATGTAATTGGTTATTAAGTTTCTTGGTTTTAAATTTAGGATAGCTTTAAGTACTTGATTTACTAAATTTAATGAATAGAATCAGATTTTCCAAGAATGTAGAAATGGCAGACTTGTGTAGGTACTAGCATTATGATGCATGATTGGTTTTATTTAAGAAAAACATTACTTAGAAATTATATAATTAAAGTGGAGCTTTTTCAACTTTTCTTCAGTAACTTTATTTCTTCGGAGGACCAAGCAGCTCTTCCATCTTTCTCCTCCAACTATCTTAAACTTTCAGGAATAACCAGTCCACATTGGGTGGAAGTAGTAAGGAAATTAATGGCTCTCTCCAGAGGTTGGCTATTCAGAATGACTGTTGCCAGGCTGGAGCTACCATCAGAAATGTACCACGGGCTTGGCTTAGGTGGGCCGGTACTCTAGCTATCGAATTGGGAGGTGAAAATGCCTCCTAACCAAATAGAAAATAGCTTATTATCACATATCTGTCTGAACACATCTGTGAAGATTGCATTCATTATATATATATATATAGTTGACCACAAGTGCTGATCTGTTTGATGCAAATAGGTATATTTGAGGTTTCACCTATTATTTTAAGATTATTGAAGTTGATTGGGATAAGAGGTGCATTATGTTATCTTTGTCTCCGAGACAGTCTGCTACCATTGTATCTCCCCGAGAAATACTGTGCAGATATCACTATGTCCAACTTGATTGATAGAATCAGCAGTTGGAAAGTTAGGTTTAATATGGCCAAATAATAGTAAGTATCTCCCCGAGAAATACTGTGTAGATATCACTATGTCCAACTTGATTGATAGAATCAGCCGTTGGAAAGTTAGGTTTAATAGGGCCAAGTAGTACTAAGTTGTTGTGTAAGTTGAAGTATCTCCCCGAGTAATACTGTGTAGATATCACTATGTCCAACTTGATTGATAGAATCAGCCGTTGGAAATTTAAGTTTAATAGGGCCAAGTAATAGTAAGTAGTCATCAGTTAAGTAGGGCCCTCCAACCCATGTCTGAAGCATGGTCAGAAAATGGGTTACAGGTTACATCATTAAAGTAGGTACCTGTGTTTAAAGTTTCAAGCTTCTATACTAAATCTTGAGCAGTTTTTGTGCGCAGAGTTTGTTTTTGTTTTAGTGTAGGATAGTTAATACTTCTTGGTAATATTTGTAAAGTTTGACAGTGATGTCAACTGTCCTGGATTGGCATAATGGACATAACTTAAGTAACCCAAAAGTTGTTGCAGTTAGAGCACACAACACTTAGTTAGACCGCCTCCGTAGAGTAGTGGTTCCGCCTTGGCGTTGTACCCGGAGGATTTGGGTTCAATTCTCACCCATAGCAATCATATTGTTGTTTCTGGTACAGATAGTACAAGCCTAAAGCTTAGTTTGTGACCAGGGCAATATGTGTAAATTATCTACTTTCCGCAAGTACTTACCCATAGTTATTTGTTTGTTCATTGGTAAGTTTACTAGGTTTAACACTGATTTCATTCATAAACCAAAAAAAATCCAAATCTTGTGTTGGTTGCAAGACTTTAAGTTATTATTATTATTTTATTTGATAAACCACCTCAATAATTATAACAATTTTACTGTTTTAGAGGCATGAAATTACAGTTGTCTGATCAGTATTGTATATTAAAAATAAAATACTTTTATTCCATAAGATCTCAGCAAGTGATTGCTAAGAATAAAGCAGAAAGAACAAATAGAATAGGGCAGATGATAAGCGAAGGATCATCATTTGCAATATTTCCTTGTTGTAAACTAATCTCAAGGAGGGTCTATGAGTTTTAGAAATAGGAATATTAAAATATTTCTGAGATAAATGTATGTATATAGCCCAGTCCCTTTCTGTAAGAAGGACTGGGCTAGAGCTTAGGACTGTTCCTAGTGCCACAAGTTAAAATTCTGTGTAAATACATACCTATTTAATCCCTGCCAATTCTTCAACCTATATTCAGATTGAAAGTTTAATTTGATTTAAATATATACAAATATAACTTGGAGAATAGTTCTTGACTTTTTCCAATATATTTCATTTTATTAATTTGTTCAATCATGATGCTGATATTATTGACATATAATTGTTAACAGTAATAAAAATTGAGGGTTTGTTGTTGAACGATATCTGGTATTATGGATATAATGGAATTTTTTTTTTTTTTTTTTTAGCTCATTTGTTTCCACTTTATCTTTTAAACAATTTTCTTTAAATGCAGTGTAGCTGTGTTTCCTTCAGTGATTGTTGTCTGAGGGGCGAAATGAATGATTCTTCCCTCTACACCTTGCTTTGTTATTAAATTTTAACCTTGGTCTTTTGCTATTTCCAAGCACTCTGTTCGTTTACAGTATATTCTCAAGAGTTTATAAATGATTAAATCCAATTTCTTACCTGGACTTCTGTCATATTTTGTAACAAAATTGCCAAGTTTATAAAAGATTCTGAAATAAATTCATCTAGCGACGTGACGTTTAGTATTGTGAGTTGGGGTTTTTTGTATAATGTTCGATAATTAATGTACTTCTTAGATCAGATTTTAATCGAGCCTGTGAAATAATTACTGTCTGGAGTAGAGGACGAATCCTCCCCCAAAATATATTCGAAGAATTTCGGTGCTGGAACTTCCATTTCGTCTCTATTACTATCTTTCACATTATCTTAGAGACACTTTTTGTTAGTGGACATCTTATAAAATGCGAAATTTTAAAGATTATTAAGAAAAATACATTTGTTTTACGAAATACGTGTAATTTGGTTGAGTAAAACACACGCCATGACCAGTAATGACCACATCTTGCAGTGAAACCAAGAACTACAAAAACCGCGGGAAAATTAAAAGGATGGAAGCACTGTAGTAATCCAGGTAACATTTAAGATGTAATAAAGCATTAAAATGGTGAGTAATTCATATTCCTTCTTCATAACGACGCTGTGTTTTCGATAGCACATAATAGTGAAATAAAATAAAAATACATGACATCAAAAACATTATTTTTTAATAAATACGTACCCAATAGGAGTTGAAAAAAAAACTAATTAACATTTTGTGAGACAAAACAAAACGCGAGATCTTGCGCCGATGCCGATGCCCATGGTGGTTGCGGTGCCGTACGTTCGGTAACGAAACGCGAGATGTTGCGCCGATGCCTCGGCGGCCGGCGCAACATCTCGCTGTGGTTGTGGTACGCTCGGAAACGAAACGCGAGATGTTGCGCCCAAAGCCGGTGCCGCGGTCAATGCGGTGCGGTCGCTCAAAAACGAAACGCGAGTTGCGCCGATGCCGGTGACGATGCGATGCGGCATCCGTTTTCTCGGCACCGAAACTGGAAGTTAACCCGCATCGATGCGCGGCATCTCTTACTGGCATCCGATGCCGGCATCGTTGATTGAAAAACGCCCACCTCTACCTTAATACTACTTGATTAGGTTTCACGTCACCACTACCTTAATTTTTGAAAAACCGTACCTTCAAGTGATAAACCGTACTTTTTATAAATTCTACCGTACATTTTTGTAAAACCATACTGGCAACATTAAACACTGCCTGGGGCCTGAGAGAAAAAGCAGGCGAGGCGACATGTCGCGTCGCCTCAGTCAAAAACGTATGGATTTTGACAGTGACCGTAGGCGTGAGGTACGCTGTCCCCTGCCAAAGTCTATACAATTTTGATTGAAGGCGAGGCGACATGTCGCGTCGCCTCAGTCAAAAACGTATGTATTTTGACAGTGACAGTAGGCGTGAGGTACGCTGTCACCTGCCAAAGTCTATACAATTTTGATTGAAGGCGACACGACACGTCGCCTCGCCTGATTTTTCTCTAGAGCCCCTGGGGCCTGACCAAGGAACACGATCGCCAATCGAATCGCCTTATCGATCGATAAAAATGTATAGGAATTTTAGTCTATGGGTAGTCATTTTAGTATGGGTAGAGTCAGATCGCCGAGAAACGTCAAATCTCATACATTTAGGGCCAATTTCACCATTCGCTCTATAAACTGAGTTTAGTAAATCTAAGTTCAGCTTAAACGAGTTCAAATTTCGAAAGTAATCTCAGTTTACATGAATCCGATTTCACCAGATAAATTTTGATCGCGTTTACGAAAATCAAGTTTAAAGACATAAACGATACGTTTAGTATTTTTAACAGATAAAAGCGACCTACAGCTGTATTTTAACTAAATATTTTCTTCTTTCGAAATGATAGAAACAAAACAAATACCATTTTGTTAAAAAAAAAACACATTCCCTCGTAGGATTGTTTGACCTTGACAGTAACACTTCTTGAACGAGTTTAAAGAGCTAAACGACGAATATCGGGCGTTCAGAAAGTAAACCGAGTTTAGCTTGAACTTCGTTAGTTTTATATTGGTGAAACGTAAAAAAGAGCTCTAAACTTGGTTAGACGATTAAACTCGGTTTAGCTAGAACTGATCGCGTTTAGTGTGAATGGTGAATTTGGCCCTTAGCTTTCGATGGGTATTTCGATTCGATTATCGATCGGCTCTTTGGTAAGGCCCCTGTCTGTATTTGGCTCAAGGACTTGTTTCCAAGCCATAATATATATATTTTTTAAACTGTCTGTGTGATGGCTGAATAAACTAAACTAAAAAAAAACCTTCGCCATTCGTTCGTTATCGTTTCGCGGCCTTGATGATGGACTTGTATCCAGTGCTATGTTAAAATAATAAATTAAAAAAAATAATCGTTTCGCTTGCTGCTTAGATATTGAGCTCTCTTCTGTATAATTTAAATTATATCTAAGTAGGTACATATAAAATTCTGAAACAATGATTGTAAGAGGATTTTTTAAACTGTATAAAACTGGTTTAGAGCGTTACCCATACACAATTCAAGCTGTTCAATCTGGGTTTCTAATGGGTGTTGGTGATGTAATATCTCAAACATTTATTGAAAAAAAAACATTTCAGGAAATAGATATTAAGAGAACTGCCAGATTTTCATCAATTGGACTAGTTGTGGCTGTAAGTACCTATTTACTGATATTTATATTAAAATTGTCTAGTACTTAGCCATTAGTTAGAGAAGATCATTTTGTGGCAAACATTGGAAATCAATGGTTAAAATTTACAGAAGTGATAATTTTCTCAAGGTGTATGGTAATACCAGAACATAGAATGAGATGGGGATTATTTTCTTCAACTAATTAAATTATATTAAAAAAAATCCCCAGTGAAGAAGCAGGGCTGTTATAAGTTTGGCATTTTATGAGCAGTGGTACCTCCTAAGTTTGTAGACCAATTACAATGGGTTTATTTTGATAGTGATGTTTCCTCGGTGCAATGTTAACTTGAAACCCTGTTTTATTTGGCATATTTTATTGTTATAAATTTTTGTCTTTCTCTACAAAAAAAATAACATGTTTCCCTCACCAAACCAGAATTGTTTAATATTAAAATTTCACATTCACAGCACAGTGTTAAAGAGGCCTATATAGGTTTTTGAATTTAATTTAAAAGTACCTACCTCCCTATTATTTTCTATACTTAAAAAAAATTTTAGGGTGACCACTCTAAAAAAAATATGCTTCAAATAAAATAAATAACTACATTCTGCTTTATAATTATTACTTTTTATTTTGTTTCTGTGTTGGATTTTTTTTTTTTATATATTATATATTTATATTATACTATGAGATTTAGAAAGAAAATTATTATTACTAATTGATTCATTTTTTTTTTATGTTTCAGGGACCAGCATTACGTTGTTGGTACGGGATTCTAAATAGACATATTGGTTCAAGTGGAAATAAAGTTGCATTGAAGAAAGTACTTATTGATCAAGTAGTATTTGCGCCTACATTTATTTTAGTTTTTCTTGGTGCAATTGGCACTCTACAGGGAAAACCTTTTAAAGAAATTCATAAAGATATAAACACAAATTATAAAGATATTTTAGTTACAAATTATTACATTTGGCCTTGGGTGCAACTTGTAAACTTTTATTATGTTCCATTACAATATCAAGTTTTACTAGTACAATCTGTAGCATTGTTTTGGAACACATATTTGTCATGGAAAACTAATAGAAGAAAATTGGATGAATTAAGGTGATATACTACAGAAACAATGATATCAGAGTTATTGTTACAATGACTACCATAACTACTGCTATTTGGTAGCTTCTTGTGTAAATTTTTTTTTTTTTTAATTAGGAGATGAATGAATAAATTGTTTAAAAATAAAAATGGGCAAATAGTACTACAAAGTAGTTTTATTCCTATGTACCCCAGTTGTTACTACTAAAATTAATTAAGATAAAGTCTATATTAATGTATTATTTATTTTATTTTAACACTTTATTGCACAGTAAACAAAAGTTATGTACAAAGGTGAACTTAATGCCTTAGGCATTATCTACCAGCTAAACTTTATGTATTGCATTTGTTTTTGAAAGATAAAATTTGATACCTAATAGAAAATAAATTTGTAATTCTAAGGTTAAATTTTGAAATAGGTATAATCTATTTTATAAGATTTTATACGTAAAATGGGGCCCCCTACCACAGATGTAGCCTGCGGGTCCCACAGACTGACAGACCCTAACTAAATGCGGCACTGCACTGCCTATACTACTACTTAAAACGGCATTAAAATTGGGTTTTCTTTCCTATGATTGATATACTGACACTACCACCTCAAAATATTTATGAGAATTTATTGTACGTCAGGAAAAACTTAAATATGTTTAGTAAAAATAGCGATAGACATAATTTAAACTTAAGAAACATAGATAAAATCGATATACCAAAGTTTAGACTGCAAATAACTAATAAATATTTCGTCATTAACAGTCATAGATATAAGTATCTATATACTATTTACGTCAATGTTAACAGTATAAGGTTATTTAATTAATTAGGTACCTAAAAGCATTATAGATATGAGTAAAATTAAGTTTAATAATTGTATAAATCAAGTGTAAAATACTATTTTAACGATAAAGACGTATGTACCCTAGTTTAGTTGGTATGTAATGTCCGATATTATAATAATTTAATATTAGGTACATGTAAAATTTGTCATTGGTTTGTTTAAGGTCATTCTTTCATGATTACCTACTTATTTATACTACAGTATGTGTATTTCTGTATGCCTAGTGTGAGTTTTTTTAACGTTTACTTTCGCGTTAACTATACTACCGCGTAAACATTTTGAATCATTCACACAACCGCATTTCTAGTTCTCAAAATTTCCTGACTCAAACGCAAAGTAATAGTTAGAAAACTCACACTAGCGGTCTTATTCATAAAAAAACCTTAAAACACTCTTAAAGAGCTCAATAGTTAAAACGTTTAATAAGGCTCGATAACTTCTTCTTCTTTTTTGAGGAATGGCAAAAGAACCCTCAGTAGTGAAGGTACTACTGCCAGTGTCGTATTGTTAGGGTTGGGACGGTGTGTTGTTCCAAGAGGAACTATCTGTAAGAGGGGTATAGTTAAGGAAATATATATATAATAAATAAATATTAATATAGGTATATGATAGTAAATTATATTAAGCCAAAAGCGATGTATGAGGATAATAATTATAATAGATATTATTGTATATAAATAAATTATTCACATTATAATAAATTGATAGACTATGAGAATGATAATTTGTTATCAACAAATAAAACGGGGTAAATGTTAGAAACAAAAAATAACCAAACGGTAATCATAAAAAAACATAATAATTATATGAAAAATGTGCAAGAATCCTGGCGTCGTCATGATCTGAGTACGCCGGCGCGGCGCCAGGCGAGCAAAAACACCAAATAAGTACGTTTACAACTTAATATTATGGTGAGATATAAACTGAGACATAGCTTTAACAGAGTTTAAGTTTTCAAGGGATAGGATAGAGTTTAGATTAGCTGGGAGGGGGGCCTTGTTGGATATTAGGAAATTATACATGGGAGAGGAGTCATATTTGGGACATTGGACAAAGATATGGGAAGGATCACCGATATCAGTGCCGCATTCACAAATATTGGAATCCACAATTTTGAGCCTGGCTAGGTGGGATGCCGATGAGCAATGACCCAGACGCAATCTCGATATAATAGAAGTAGAGCATTTATTTAGGCGAATTTTAGAAAACCAGGGTTTGAATTTAATAGAAGGTTGAATTTCAAAGAGATGTTTACCTTTTTTAAGGCTGGACTTTTTCCAAAAGGTATTCCAGGATTTTTGGAGTGTTAGAGTTGGGATCGACAGGGGGTCATGAGGATATGTGGAGAATGACCTCGATAACTTTTTTGTTATTCATAAAGCTCCTATAACTATTTGAGTCAAATAGTTAAAGGTATATTGGAGGTTATAAGGCCAATAAACGTCAAATAATTTGACGTTTATTGACTAAATTAGTGATGTGTTGATAGAAAAAAATAATTGATTGACAATTGAAAGTTGGTAGAATCGCGGAAAACCAATACCATAAAAGTAAAAGAAAAAACGTTTTTGACACCTTTAACGTTTCACCGCGCGGAAATAAGGGAATATGCATGTAACGCCAATTATTATTATATTAATATATAATGTTCCTTTTATGTCTTTGAACATATCTACAGTAATCAATTTTATTTTGATTGGCTATTTTTTTTATAAATATGATTTTTAAAATATATTTTTTTGTAGAAACGGAACGCATTTCTAAACGGTCCGACATTAGCAAACACTGCATGTGACGTCATTCGTGCAAAAACAAATGTCAACGTGTGTTCTGTAGTCTACAGTTTCTTGTTTTCTCGGGTATTTATTGTCCTTTATTACGATAATTTGTGATAAGCAAAACTTTTGACTAACTTTTGAGGTGCAATATCTTTAAACTAATATGCTTTTTGAGCACGAATGATGTCACAAAATGGCGGTGGAGTGATGTACCGTTTTTTACAGCGGTCGTGGCAGATAAAGTTTAAACCCTTTTATTTTTGTGTTTTACCCTTTAAAAAATGTTTAATATTTGTTTTTAGGGTCTAATGTAGTTACTCTATCAATTAATGAAATAAAAAAAAATCATGCATATTCCCTATTCAAGTTACCATCAATCGTTCCGCAACCAGAAATTTTAACACTAAAAGTTCTTCTTCTTCTTCTTCTTTTATGTAAATGGCCTTCTACGCTTTAAGCATAATTTTGCCAATGTCGAGTTGTGGGTAGATTTAAAAAGTGTAATATTGTACGGTAAAAGTGGGATAATAGGATGGAAAGGAATAGGGAAAGGACTAGGTTAGAATTAGGAATGGCCACATGACCGTATGCAAACATACGGTATAGTGATGCCAGTGTCAAGTGAAGGAGGAAGAAATAATCAACAGTAAAATGGGTACCGCCATTTTACTGAAGATAAAGGGATTCGTTGAGATAGCACAAACACCAAGATCACTGCGTAAATACTACACTTCTCACACTTAATATTACTATAGGAATGCTTATTCTACAAAATTAGTACACTTTTGCACAATAATATTCAATAAAATTAAATTTGATAACTGTAATAGACACGCGCGTCTACAGTCTTCGGGCTACCCTCAAAGAGTTAGCACGGCTACTTTTTGACAGATGTTTGTTTACATGTGAATATCTATCTACAAAATGGAATTTAATTCATTATTTTATATATTCATATCTGTTTTAGTTTTTAAAGTTCGATTAAACCTAAAAAATAAATATCGTGTAACTAAATTCAGCTTTGGTATGTTTAGTTTGAGGTTGTTAATTAAATTAATATTGTGATATTATAAAATTATTGTATTTAAATAATAGTTAATTAAAAAATATTGATTTATCATATAATGATAAGGTAGTAATATTTTTAATTTCAATTATTTAATTCAAAATAGTGCTTCTTGTCAAAAAGTGGCATCAAAAATCAACACTGATCGTTTCCGAGCTGCATTTTAGCATCGCTAAAAAAAATGACATGGCTGTGTTGAAACAGGCGGTCGCGCTGGTTTTTGAAGTCAGCACGAGAAACTGCCCGCGTTAGCTCACGGAACGCAGGGTAAGTGGGCTTACCGGGAAGCCACATCGACAAACCGATCGAAGCGTCGATGGATAAAATTGTATAGAAAGTATTGTCTATGAACTAGATCTCGTTCGCCGAGAAACATCAAATCACATACATTTAATTTTCGCTTTCGATCGATCGACGTGTCGATCGGTATTTCATGTGGCTTCCCGGTAGGACCCAAGGTTGGGCGCACACTGATCGAAAATTCAGTCACACTAACTGTGCCCCGCAGTTTCAGCCGTCATATAATTTAAAATAATTTGTATCGAAAATAGAATACAGCCTGAGTTACTCGCTGAAAATGTAGATTTCTAATAGTAGAATTTAAAAAATCGATTTATTAAGAGACCCAGTCATGTTTCGGTTTTAGTATGTGTGTTCACCGGTTGGTTGGTACACTGGGGACTACTGCATAGAATTATTGTCGAGGTGGTAGTATCCTTTCATGGTGCGATTACCACATGGGCGACTGAATTTACGATAAAGCAGCAAGGCTATTAAAATAGACTCGTAATGACTAATAAAGATTTTTTTGTCTTTGTTTTATATTTTGACATTTCGTAATTGCATCATTTAGCCGGCATAGTGGGAGCGATCAATACTGTTAAAAGACAATGTATTAATTAATCCATTTATTATCGGACATCACACATCGGAATTTGTACCATCAGTTAGATACAAAATCACATGCCGTGCTCTAATAAATAAATAAAAAAGAGATGTGGCCGCACCGCCATTTAATTTTCGAAGTTTACAAATTACCGCGGTGAAATTTGTGCGAAAAGACAAAGTTGTGCCGCTTCACAACTTTGTCCTTTCGGACAAATTTCACCGCGGTAATTTGTCCAAAAAGATAAAGTTGTGCCGATAAGAATAAATGATAATACTTTTTGGTAAAAAATTCTGTCAGTGTGCGCCCAACCTAATTTAGTTCTAGTCCATTCGAGTTGTAAAATTTTGAGAATTTTTGATCGAAAGCCGACTGGGCATTATTATTTTTATTTGTAATATAATTTTATGTAGTAATAGAAGTCATTTAATATAATTTTTAACCAAAAAATTAAATATGTTTAAAAAGTGAGGTTAAAATAGGTTTATAGTGGGCTCCTGTATAATCCCGCCTTCAATAAAGTTATGGAGCTGTTATTTGACGTTTATCACTATTACAGGTTTATTTTGCGTCTATGAATAAGGTTTTGAGTTGTTTTACTATTGAGCTGTTATAAAGCATCAATAAAGGCTTCGTAAGTTTTTATGAATAAGACCGTAGGGGTACAGTAACATATAATCTGCCACAGGGTGTTTTACGCACGCTGATCAGGGGCCTTACCAAAGAACCAATCGATAATCGAATCGAAATACCCATCGAAAGCCAAATATATCGGATTTGACGTTTCTCGGCGATCAGGCTCTACCCATAGAGTACAATTTCAATACATTTTTATCGATCGATGCGGCGATTCGATTAGCGATCGAGTTCTTTGGTCAGGCCCCAGGGGCCTTACCAAAGAGCCAATCGATAATCGAATCGAAATACCCATCGAAAGCCAAATGTATGGGATTTGACGTTTCTCGGCGATCAGGCTCTACCCATAGAGTAAAATTCCTATAGATTTTTACCGATCGATGCGGCGATTTGATTGGCGATCGTGTTCTTTGGTCAGGCCCCAGTGGGGTACATTTTGAGTATGCTACTATTTATATGTGCTATATAGCATAAGCCAATCAATAGCTGTGCTCCTCTTTTAGTTTGTGTGAAGCACTAGAGTTTTTTACTAGCTGTCTTCTTTTTCTCCGGGATGTCTCTGAGGGGATCGACTTTACAGTTAGTATTTATGCCCTTAAAAATGCCGATCCTTATACCTTTACTTATATGTGATTGGTTACTTACCTTTTATTTACAATAAATATTTAAGGCGTGGATATGATCGGTGAAGTTAGTCGCCTTGGTGGCTCTCTTGTATGGCAGATAGTGATTGACAGGTCAATGGAATCAGCTAACCACCTAGTCTTACACTAGTTGGTTATGTAGTGTGTTCGGTTCGACAGTATTTGTCATATTAAAATTTCCATTCCATCGCGTTTTAAGTTCTAAATCTGATATCGAGGTATAATAAATATTTGTCTGTAAAGATTTACATGAAATAAATGATTTTGACTTTTGGTCTAGGTGATGTTTGGCTACTTGGCTATGTCTGCTTGTAAAACGTATTAAAATACCTACCTAGTTGTCTGACTGGCTAACATAAAAAAATAGAGCTTCAAACTGTAAGACAATATATTTTAAGCATCAAACGGGAAGTGTCTGGGAGTATTGATAACTGATTTTTAACGATATTGTATACATACAGACCGTTCACTAGCTGTAATGCTGTATCCACAGGCTAGGCACTGGCCGCAAACTCCAAATCTACAAACGTTTGGCATGATTTTGCAGATCAAACGTCGCCATCCACACGCTTGCGTGCGAGTGTGTGCGTGCGTTAGTTTGTTCTGAACAGGCAAGCATGACGGACGTCGGGGTTGTTTTTCGGGCACACCGCCCATACAGATGCGAAAACCGTCAAGTGACCTAGTCATGTTTCGTTTTTTGTCTGTGGGTTCACCGGGTTAATGCAATTTATTATTGAGGTAATCTTTTTTCTTGGTGCGGTTAAGAAAAGGGCGACTGATTTGACAGTAAAGCAGCGAGGATATTAATAATATGTATTCAGAAGACTACTGCATCGATTTCTTGTCGAGGTGGTAGTCTCCTTTCAGGATGCGGTTACGAAATGGGTAGTTAAATTGACGATAAGGCAGTGAGTATATTAAAATATACTCTGTTAGACTTTTTAAAAATAATATGACACGATAAATATCTAGGTTTATAATATGATTTCTGTAAAATACAATAAAATAAAACCCAATTATTGTAAATATACTAAATCGAAAACAATTATCAACCAGATATTTTTTATCCGGTACGGATCGGATCAACTTTTTATTTTTTTATAATAATTATTTTGTTTATTAATCCGCGACCCACGGGTTTCGACGACCCAGTGGAGTAAACAAACCTCAGGGGCTTTATTTCGAGTTTTGACACGTTCACCGTCGCGCATTTTGCGTAAAGTACGGGTATTGAAATGTAAGTTCTAACCTGTTAATTATAAAGTTGAAATTCCAATGCTCCATACATCTTCAAACTTGCGAAGAATTCGTGTATTTCAAGATGGCTGCATTATATTAGCCAACCTAATACATACTATATAACCATTGGGATAGAGCTTATATTTCCATAATTATAGTTTGCGCAACGTCTTGTCTTGATTAGCGGTTGCAAACTCGGCATAAGGCCTCAGTACATCATAAGCCGCATCGATCGCTGCGACCCACGGATCAACTTTTTATTTTTTTATAATAATTATTTTGTTTATTAATCTACCTATATCGTTCGATATGTATGTAGGTAGCCGTTCGTTTTTAATTATATGCACCTTATGGAAATATGGCAAGAGTGATTTGCGGTTTTATGATGAGGTACCTAATATTTATATTATAATCTTTTTTATGTATGGCGGTCTTATTTTCGCCACCCCAACCAAGCAAATAATTCTTTCTCTTTTACTCCTTGGCTAGCGCTCTTCATTTATGTCGTCGCCCGTCTCTTGAGTTCCCGACACGAAAGAGCGCGCGAGTCACGGGTCACGCGACGATCGGGTGTTTTTAGAATACGTCATCGGGTTACTCACCCGTGGGTCGTGACTCGATCACTATGATTCGATCGATTATGATCGACGCAGGTCTATTTACTAGGTACAAGTACAACAGTACAACACTAGTTTATAGAAATGTCGGCTATCACTGCTTGAATATTTTTTTCCAAGAAATATTTGTGGTGTTGATTACTTAATTACTTTCAATCTAACGAATATGGATAAAAGAAAATTATCTACATCCGGGGACAGCCTCTATCAAACTCTCCAGGTTCCGAAGACTGCGACCGCGGACGATGTTAAGAAAAGTTACAGAAAATTGGCATTAAAATACCACCCCGACAAGAATCCCAACAATCCCGAAGCGGCAGATAAGTTTAAGGAAGTCAATCGCGCTCACACTATTTTGAGTGATGCCACTAAAAGAAACATCTACGACAACTACGGCTCACTCGGCCTCTATATTGCTGAGCAATTCGGAGAAGAAAACGTCAATGCCTACTTTGTGGTTACGAGCACTTGGTGTAAGGCTCTATTCGTGGTGTGCGGTATATTGACGGGTTGTTACTTTTGCTGCTGTCTATGCTGTTGCTGCAACTGCTGCTGTGGCAAGTGCAAACCTCGCCCCCCGGAGGAGTCTGGCGACTATCATACCTTAGAACGGGATGATTCAGATGGCGTAGCGCCCGTGACGTCGCAGCCCGGAAGCGAAGGCCGTCCCGCAGGAGAACAGGCGCCACCGATCGCCATGCCACCCCCGCCTGCACCCAGCGCATCTGAGAACACCGGACTTAACACAGGTGGGATAAATTATGGTATTTCACAATAGAATCCTTATATCGATTTTTGATTGGTTACCCAGGTTATAATTTTATTAACAAATAATAAGTATTTTTTGGTAAAATGTGGTTTCTATAGTTCCCAATTTACTACAAAATAATAAGACATGAAAAAGTATTAACTGTTAGTCTACATATTCTGGTAAAACTTATCACATTGTTTTGTCCAGATAATTACAGCAACACTTTTAGAGATGAGGTTCATAATCACTGGTTCAAATTAAAAACTAATATTGAAGGCATGATTACTGTTTTAATCAAAAATCCTATAGACACAAAAGTTACTACGGTGATGAGATTTGCTTGTTTCACTGACAAGTTAGCATGAACTATATTTACTGATTACTAAATTTTTTTTTGCTGAACTGCAGCTAAAAACAATAGTTTTTTTAAAGTATTTATTCCCGTATATTAATTTATTGGTAACCACATTACACTGCTCAATAGTATCTACTATATAAATAATTTTAAAAACAAACTAATGGACATTATCAGAAACTACATTTTCTTTTATTTATTTTAATTAAATAGCAACTTGTTTTAAACATACACTGTTTGTTATGAGCATTTTGCTTAGATTACATACCTAATTTGGTAAATGATTATTTAAAAAATATATGTTCTAGTAAAGACTGTTCAAGGTAACCAATAGCCTTCTTACATTTTTGCTGTATCCGTGTTTAAAATAGCTTTTTCTTTGTTAGGTGTAATTTTGACATTATTACAATACTTAAGTACCAAGTTTAAGCAAACATCTAGAGCTCAGTTTCACATTATGCCAGTTGCATTTAAGCCAATAGCAAATAGCAAATTTATACAAAAAAAAACATTTCATTATTTTGTAATTTGAAAACCTAATAACCAAAATCATTTCAACCATCTAATTTTGCATCTTAAGTATAGAAATAGCTTCATAGATGTATTTCTTCCTTTGTTTTGTGACTACAAAGTGGCAGCCATTTTGTATCTAAGTTTATTGTGTGGGTTTTTTTCAGTTAAAATTTATATTATTTTTACCTAAATCAAAACATTGTGCATTGTAAATATCATTACTTATTCTCTCTACATTTTAATCAGACAAAATAAGGCCTAGTTATTTTTTTTTTGTTTATGACTTGTTTTCTTTTTGTAATATAACTAAACTTCCTCAAATAATTTAAAACAATCAGTAATTGGGGAGTTATGCTGTGAATAATAGAATTTTTACAAGGTCTATCAAAAGAAAAATGCATTGTTGATGTTATCATAAAAAACTTATTTTATTATCTAGATTAGGTAGATATGTACATTATTTGTACTTTAAATATTCTTTTTGATTACAAATATATAACTATGTGGCATGTACCTTTGCACTTATTCCAAGTTCCATTCACACATCACACTGACCTTTATATGAAAGTTATAGAAATTGTTCCCTTATTTCATTAAAATGGTATTTTTCTACTGTTATGCTGTTAATCTTGATTCACACTTGAATTAAAAAAACAAATAAATCTGTAGATTTTAGAATTAAGGCTATATAATAAACATTACAAGCTGACTATTTTGGTGTAGACTCTCAGTGTAACTCATGGTTTTAAAAAAAAAATGCTACGGCTATCATTATCAATGTTGCTGTGATGGCTATGTTAAAGTTTGGCACACACACACACAGCTTAGTTTCAGGAATAAACATACTTGAATATCAGTATGACAAAAATCCCTTAAATATTTCCAGAGGTTGAATCATGATTTTAAACAAATAAAATGAAAAGGCAGTGTTGTTACATTATGTTATGTTTCTTTCAGGTCCTAAAGTGTAAACTATTACGGATATGTTATTGTTTCAAGAAAGTGTCTCTAAAACCAAGTGTAGGATTATTATGGTTTCTTATACTTTATGATTTCAAAATTATATAAAATTACTTATGTTAAAATGTGTTTTTAATGACAACTGTAATAATATTCTTATTTACAAAATACTATAAAATAATGCTCTCATTATGTTTTTGGATAGACCTTGTACTCTACTAAGATAAGTATATATAATAATATTATTATTAATATTTTTGTTAAGTTATAGTAAGTACATTTATAATTATAATATAAATACTCCTCTGTTTAAATGTTATTGTTTCAAATAATGATGTGATTATATTATTGAATAGTAGTTCAATGTTTCATTCCACAAATTGTTAGTTAGTGGGTGTCTGCCTATATTAGAACCAATTAACATTACTAAAGTTAAAATTTATTTATCAATATTTTGCAATAAAAACTAGAGAGAAACACCATTATAACATTCAATCAATCAAATTAGTTAATTTATAAGAGATCTATTTCTTTTAAATTAGTGATAAATCACTATTAATGAAAAATTATTTTATTATTATTGGTATAACTTATTTTTTTTAAACTTTAAAAAAAAATATTTTAAGTATTCTTATGATTAATAATGTCCACCTTTATTCTCACTTTCATTAAAACACATTATTCATCTTTTATTATAAGAGTTAGCTTATCTAGTATTCTTTGTATGTTACATTATAATATCTGAGATTAACATGTTATGTATAATAAATATACTTAGTACTTTTTATATAATGTTGTTGTGTATTATAATATTAATTATTCAGCAAATGTATAATACCTAATGTATAAACATATTTCTAATGCAGATAAAATATTGTGATTAGCGTGATATCCTTATTTTTCATATTACTCTCTAGAAAGTGATCATAAGGAAGTTACTATTACCTAATTATGTTTGTGTGCATTTTTTATGCAACGTGGCATTAACAATTTTTGGTCCCAAGTTTTTACTATAGTATTTCTAAACTTGTATTGACAAAGGCACATCTTTTTAGTTTATCTATTTAGGTATTTTGGTTCAGCGGATGTATTACTTATATATTAGATTATTTATTTTATTTGACATGACTAATATTGGGCTTGAAAGTTTATATCTTATCTTGGTACCCTATGCTACAGTCACATGCAAGTTTATTATCAAGTTGCTTAGGTATGCATCATCTTCAGTCAGTAGTGTTCTGAAAATATGCTTACTACATGACACTTGTGCTTGCTTTATAAGAAATAATAAGGTACCTGAATAAATTATTCATGGTGTATAAAGAAGTGGATTAAATTAACTGGAACTTAAATAACAAAAAAAGTAAAATTTTTCATTAAAAAAGTTTTTATAGTATTTAAAATGCTCTAAATAAAATTACCACATACGGACATCACCACATAATGTTGAATAAGTTAATAATAGCAATATTTTTAGTAAACATGTTGATTTTATAAATGTGGGTGCCAATAATTATGGTCCCTGTTACCATCAATGTAATAATTAGGTTCTCTCATCTAAAATACACTCAGAGGCACAATTAACCGCCCACTTACAATTTGTTGTCTTGTGAAAAATGTTGTTCAGGTATTCACTTTAAAAAAAATTAAAATGCAAACTGTGAGAATAAACGAAAATAAAAATACCATAATTAATAATAAAATCATATTTTATTAAATAAAACAAAAACTAGCGAAATTTAAGTCTACAACAATAACATTAAATAACAAAAAAAATATTTGTTTTTATTTTATTTTACAAACTAACAGTGGGTATTACCTCCGCGGACTCTTATAACCTCTTGCAAACGATTTGGAAGATCATCCATAATATCCTGAATATCAGATTGTGGAATATTGTCCCATTCCTCAACCACGGCGATTCTTAGCTCTCTAAGTGACCTTGGAGCTGGTGTTCGACTTCGGATCCACCTTTTTTAGTTGTCCCAGATATGCTTGATAGGATTCAGGACTGCGAGCTACCCACGGTAACCGATGAATACCGACAGCATCCAGATACTCAGAGACTACTCTAGCGCGGGCATTGTCATGCATAAGACTGAAATTATCTCCAATAAATGGCGCGAACACAACTACATGTGGTTCTAACACCTCTTCCAAACACCTCTGAGCATTCAGATTCCATCCATCAAAAAATACCAATTCCGTGCGTGCAAGAAATACCGCCCAATACCATCACCGAATCACCCTGATACCCAACTGTCTCGATGTTGGTACACTGTTCAAATCTCTCACCACAGCGTCTGTAAACTCGCTGGCGACCATCTCGACCTCTTAAAGCTATTCTTGACTCTTCAGAGAAAACTACAGTCCTTCATTGATCCATAGTCCAACTTTCGTGCTCTCGGGCAAATTGAAGCCTAGCCCTTCTGTGCGATGTGGCCAATTCTGGCGCTCAACCTTCTAAACGTTCTAAGGCTAACACTCACATTCCGCACATCGTACAGGCCTCAGGAGCAGTAGAATACCGATTTCTAGGGACTTTGGTTACAACAAACCGGTCATCTCTCTCCGATGTACACTTTCTCCGACCTTGCCCTGGTCTTCTCGTATAGGAGGCGGTCTCTCGGAACCGCCTGATCGCGTCTCGAATAGTGGTTCGCGGAAATCCGAGCATACGACCACTACCTCGCTGGCTATACCCTTTATCAGACTGCGCTACATTAGTAACATTTAATGGCATTTTAATACCGAAATAAACTAAAAATAATGTTTACTCTTTATTAAATAGTGAAAAAACTACTGGGTTAACTAAAAAACTTTTATTTTGAACCTAAGAATATCTAAATCAGTAAAGTTCAAAAGTATCGAAAAAAATAGGGTAGGGTAATTAATAAACTTGCTAATCACCCACACAAATGTTACATTTTAAACAACGAAAAACAAAACAATCTTGTAAAATTATGTTTCATACGCGTAATGGCACTTGAAAAGTTAATTATACCTCTGAGTGTATATATGTCCTAAAGTATTAAACTTAGTTTAATTAATATTAAGTTAAAACATTTTGTCAATTGAAACCACTTTTTTAATTCACTTTGCTTCAGTTATTTCATTTTTAGGTAGGTAACTTTCAAATTTTCTCAAATAATTATGTACATTTAAATAAATATATATATTATAGTGGTAGTAGTAGTTGTTTACAATGCTTATGGTGTGGTTTTCTAATTATAAAATGTAGGTACTAAACCTCTTATTCTGCTTTAAGTAATACATTTAAAGCTAATGTAATTATTAAGATTTAAATATACAGAGTGAAAACAAATTTTAAACCAACCTTTATGAGGTTGTGGATTATTCTCCTGGCAACACCTCATTTGATTAAATTGTTTTCACCCTGACTATCTTTATCTGATGTTAGTTTCTTTATTCGGTGTACCTATAGGTAGGTTAGGGTTATATATAAATGTGTTTTCTTAAAATTAATTCTTATACACTTACATATTTAATCAAATTGAATGTTATCACAATTTTTCACAATGCAACCAAATTATTATATATAGTTATTATATTTATGTGGTTTGTTAATTGTGCATCTCTAGCTAAAGCCTTATTATGGTTATTAAATATTTCGAAATTTACTAATATACTAGTCAATGATTAAATTTAATCCTAGCTGAATATGTAATACTATGGATATAAACGAAATGTATTAATTACACAAGTCATTCTTATTATGATAATAAATATTATGAATAATGTTCAAGATGTATTATTATAATGTGTGTTCACACGGCATTAGCTGAGCGCCAGTAGCGTAAAGGTACCTATTGTTTTACTTCCGACTCCCAGACTCCCACCAATATCGGTTATCTATCTAATGCCATGTGAAATATCACAATTTAAATCCCATTTTTATTTATTTTATTTTATTTATACCTTATTATTTCCTTGTTTCCAGGAAACAATAATCCCAAATACACATGAAGTTATGTCGGGGTCTAGTCTAAATTAAGTGAAAGCGGGGACTTACTGTACCACCAGCAATTGGCACTGATATTTTTGTAAGCTTAGTATTAAGATTATTATTTTATTGCTTTATTTTCATATTTTGTTGCACAACGCAATTGTTTCATTATGCTAATGTGATATAAATTAATTTTTATGCATGTGTGATTGACGATGAAAGGTTGTGGTGTGATTCCAATATTCAGTTAGCTAGGTAATATTTTTTGTATTTTATTTTGTTGAGATTAAAATCATAGTGATCTAAGTTCAGAACGAAAAGATTCATTGTATGATTACCAAAGACAATGAATACATTAATTATTAGGTAGCTACTTTATGAATTTTGATTAAAAATATTATCTATACTTATCACCCATTTTTTTATTAATTACTTATTTAAATTCTATTCTTACCTTTAGTTTTATATACATGTTGAAAGGATAGCCAAAAAAGCACCAAGTTGTAAATTAACGCATTTTATTAAGTTAAAATGGGTATGTCAGTACTATTCGCAAACAAATAATAATTTACAATGAGCCAGCATAGTGGGAGCGATCAACGCTGTTAAACGAATATATATTGATCGAACCCATTAATGGACTTCATAGATCTCATTATGATTATTATTGATCGAACCCATTAATGGACTTTATAGATCTGCTTCAGGTACGGTAGTAATATACGGTATTATTTATAAAAAAAACTTACGAAGCCATTATTGATGCTTTATATTATATACCTATAACACTTGAATAGAAAAACACCTCATAACGTTATTCATAAACGTAAAAATAAACCTCTAATAGTGATAAACGTCAAATAATAGTGCCGTGACTTTATTGAAGCCAGGAGCCCACTACAAACAGTTTCAAAACTATTTTAACATCAGTAGCTCTGGGAGCGTTCAAGTATTACGTAACGCATTTGGGGGGAGGGGGAGTCTTGTAAAACGTTACGATGCGTTACAGGGGGGGAGGGGGTTTTCGAACAACGTGTTACGTAACATTGTTTTTTTTATTTAAATAAAAAAAAAGGAAATAATAAGTAACTTCCCGGTACTATGCGCAACATAATTGTAACTTTTATAGGTAAAAATGCTCATTTGGGTGTACATCTCTGTGTTACGGCACGTTACATGGGGGGAGGGATCAAAAATCTTCAAGAATTGCGTTACGTAATACTTGAACGCTGCCTCTACCACAAGTTTTTGATAACAATTTTTACTATAGGATCGCTTTACTTTTCAAATAAACCTCTCTTATTGGTTGATTCCTATCTATAGTTACTAGCGACTATAGTAGAAACTGTTGCATAAACTTGTGGTAGAGCTACAGTGCATCACTGAATAAAAGTTGCAAACAGTATTCATTACAAGAATTACATAGTTATATCGTGTCACCTTGTTTGTGCCGTCTACCATAAAGGCACATGAGACCCAGGGCCCCGTTATATTCGCTTACACGAAGAGTTTTTTATTCTTATTTATATGAAACATTAATAAATTAAAATGTTAATCGGACATCTTGGCCACAAATTCTTGTGTTTCAAGGTATTAATTTTTCATTAAGGGCACTGTATTCGTAATCGCGAACTCCGCGTTCTCCATACAAAATTAGCTTTCGCACTTCCAATAATACTCGATTACTGTTTGTCGCAGAATTAAAATAATATTTTTGGCTGTCATGGTATTTATTAATCTTTCTGTAAGTAATGGGTTTTTTTTTTTTTTTTTTTTTTTAAATCAGGAAAATTAACTTTTTTAATATTATACAAAAAAAAAAATAACCACAACAAAAAGACTTTTGTGTACCAACAGCCAAGTTGTAATATTGGAAGTACGTTTGTATACGCGTCAAGTCGACTCCAAGGCTCTACCAAGGGTTTGCGCATTGTAGAAACGTAACCGAATACGCCTTGGTAGGTATAGAATTTCTCTTATTAATTATGATTGTACCTACCTAGGTACACGGGAATAATAAATTTTTACCCATCTTTATTTTCTATATTCCCTTTCTTTCTACATAACGGTTTTTAGAAATCTAATTTGACAATGTCAAGAAGGTACTAGCCGTACTGTAAGGTTAAAACACATTTTCGGAGCAGGTACCATCTGCCCCGGTGGATCGGCCCCGGTAACTTGGCCAATGGGAAACGTAATAATTTTTTTTTCCAATCTGCCACGGTGGCGCACTCAACGTGGCAGTTGGGAACTTTGTTTCCAATGGTGACATATCTTAACGCGGAAAATTACAGTACCATATTTACATCGACCAACAAGTACGTTCGCCCTTGTCGTCACCACTGAAAGTGAAATAAAAAACCTAGTAACTAAAACCTAAGGCTACTTTTTTATTAATACAGCCTAATTTGTGTCATTTGTAAAAATAAATATCATCACGGGTGCCTTTTTGGTTCCCGAGAACCGTTTTGGGGCAGATGGTACCTGCTCCATTTTCGCACGATTTGTGGTTTAATTAAACTAAATTAGTTACATTGTTATGAAATAAGGACAATAGCTTAGTAACATTGACAAAAAAAATTAAACTTTATTCAAAGTTTTTAATCTCTTGTTTTGTATTAGTCACTTTAAAATTAATAACAAATCATCGCATAGTATTTTTTTATGTAACAGTTTTCAGAGCAGATTAAACAATATCAACGTTATCTTATCTATCATATCTTTCGGTTTGGTGACCAACTTTTATACACGATTATCGTCTAGCTGTTACTTCGATAGCTTCTAATAATTTTTCGATGGCTCCTGTCCCAATTTTGTATGTCTTAAGAGGAGCGTCTGATCAAAGATTAATTCCCCCCAAAAAATATTCATAGATTTTAATATTTTTTGGAGTCGTTATAAATATGACCGATATCTAGGCTCATACGTTTTTTTTTTGAGTTTGGTTTAACATAAAATATCAACCCCTAAAATTCGCCTCATATTAAAATAATTCCTATAAAATATGAAGACAAAAAATAAAAAAACACAATTTTCGTTTATTTTCAGATCCATTACAGTTTAGGTAGATTTTTTTTTGGGCCGATTGTCGTTTTGCTGTCGTAATAAATTGTAGGTATAATTTCATACATGCTGTTGATTAAGGGTGGGGGAAAGATTTACATATAGTCATGCGCAGGGAGAGGTAATACTTAGAATCAGCATGAGCATCGAAGAGCCTCATCAGTCGCTCCTCTTAAGGTAAAGTGGAGTTGTGGAGAATTCATCTGCTTTTTTCTCATGTTATGTCATGTTTTGATTTAATAAGTATAATAAGTAAGTGTATAAGACTAGATCGTTGGGGATCTTGTCTCTTTTTTACAGTAAACTAGAACCCAGTTCCAGATCTGAAAAGCCAATAGGTATTTAGCTTTAAAACCTACAAACGTTTTTCACTATCGTTAATGGTTATATATTATTTACTCGCAGGGTAGCCCTAAAATTCTCCAAAACGGATAGAAATTTAAAATTAGCGATAATAAAGCAACACTATTTTTACGTGGTGGCCGAGTTGGTTAGGCCCTGGACTTAAAAACACTTAGGCTCTGGTTCGAATCCCGGTGTGTACCAGTGAGTTTTTAATTAAAAAAAATATTTACATTTGTTTGACAACATCACTATAGTGCCTCGGAGAGCACGTTAAGCTGTCGATCCCGGTTTCACTATACCAACTTGTGAAACTGTTTATAGATGGGTTATTGAGTCTATTCAAAACATCGCGACGAGCTAGCCACTTGTTCAGTGTAGGCTCATACCATCGGCTACGACGAGGTGGGATTAAAAACTCCTCCGCTGGGAACCCTGGGGCCGTCTAGGCGGTCTCGGGCGCCGTAAGGCACCCGTGATGATACTCGTATGTATTGTATTTTTAACTTATTAATGCGTGCGAAGCGGCGGGCGAAAAGCTATACCAATATATATATGCACATGCAGAAGCCGTCAAGTCATCAATAAATTACTTTAAATAATTTTTAGTGTCATAAAAATATGTTAAATGTTTCGCAAAACGACAAACTTTTATATAAGAGTAAAATTAAGTAGGTACATTGCGGTAAAAACAAACTATCAATGGCTAGAAAAAATTAGCTTGATTTTTTTTTAAATTACGGGTTTGAAAATAAATAAGGGTGAAGTCTTCTGAATGAGAGTCTTCATACACTTCATAATTAAGTATGTATTATAAAAATATAAAATTGACATTTTGTATACCTAAAGAATTTATATAAAACAAGCGGGTGTATATACCTAACACTTTTAGGTTGCAACTTTACTTCTTTAGAGATTTAGTGAACAAAATTTCCACTAAATAAAGTTATTCCATTCCATCTAATAAAATAAGCGTATGGTCGATTTAACGACATCTCTAAATCCGGTTTTTGGTCCCACATAATTCCTGAAAGAAACAATTCTAATTGCGTTATTTCACTCTGCTCCTTATTAAGTATCTAAAATCCACTTTCTATATATTTATTCTGATCAAGAGCTAGTTTATAATTAATAAATAATGCTACGGCTCCTACCCACATTTTCGTCTTCAGTAGATCTACCACCACAAGTTTTTGCAAACAGTTTTTACTATAGTCGCTAGTAACTATAGATAGGAATTAACCGATATAATTGAGGTATATGAAAAATAATTCCATCCTATTGGTTGATTCCTATCTATAGGTAGGTACTGTTTGCAAATACTTCTGGTAGAGCTACATGCGTCCTTCAGGTTGTCTCTATCTATTCGTCCGCATGAATGAATATACCACTGGTCCGATTTACTTATGGAATGATAAATTTACAAAGACATACTTGGGCCTTACCGGGAAGCCACATGAAATACCGATCGCCACGTTGATCGATCGAAAGCGAAAATAAAATTTATGTGATTTAACAATTCTCGGCGATCGAGTTCTACCCGTAGACAATATATTTCCTAGGATTCTTTGAGGGTAGCCCGAACACTGTAGTCGTGTGTTCCTAGTATATTTTTCATAGTTAAGTTTATAGGATATTATTGTGCAAAAGTGTACCAATTTTGTAGAATAAGCATTCTTATGTGATCGTGTGAGAAGTGTAGTATTTACGCAGTGATCTCAGCGTTTGTGCTATCTCAACGAATCCCTTTATTTTCAGTAAAATGGCGGTACCCATTTTTCTGTCGATTATTTCCTCCTTCACTTGACACTGGCATCACTATACCGTATGTTTGCATACGGTCATGTGGCCATTCCTAATTCTAACCTAGTCCTTTCCTTATTACTTTCACTTGTGTAATAAACAAGTTTTGAACCTACCCTCAATCAACTTGACATTGGCAAATTTACGCGCACGCGTAGAGGCCATTAATATAAGATGGATAATAAGTATAAGACGAATAAATAAACAATATTTCCTATACAATTTTATCCATTGACGCACGCGTCGATCGGTTTGTCGATGTGGCTTCTCGGTAAGGCCCCATATCTTAAGATATCTAATTTGGTTATTTAGTTACAATGAAAAACAAAGGAACAATGACAATTACCCACTCATCCTTATATTTTGTTTATTAATTCCAATTAAATAAATGTATTTTATTTAATACAACAGTAACTACTCACCATTATCCTTATTGCTATTTCTAATATAGTTTATACGGAAATACAGATTCTTACCCGCAATATTTGTATAAAATCAGTAGCTATAGTTTTTCCTGGTTCGGATAGTATAGGGAAGCAGTCAGGACAATATTGTAAAGATTT
This sequence comes from Monopis laevigella, assembly GCA_947458855.1. Taxonomy (NCBI): domain Eukaryota; kingdom Metazoa; phylum Arthropoda; class Insecta; order Lepidoptera; family Tineidae; genus Monopis; species Monopis laevigella. Next base: position 18,269,216 of record OX381581.1, read on the forward strand.
TGTTTAAATACTTAGAGGTAAGTATATTTTTTTACTAGCTGTGCTCGCGACTTCGTCCGCGTGGAATAGTTATTTTTTTATCATATAAACTTTCATCCCCTAGTTTATCCCCTTGGGGGTAGAATTTATCAAAATCCTTTCTTAGCGGATGCCTACGTCATAACATCTACCTGCATGCCAAATTTCAGCCCGATCCGTCCAGTGGTTTGGGCTGTGCGTTGATAGATCACTATGTCAGTCAGTCACCTTTGAGTTATATATATTTAGATTATTCTTTAATACATATTTTTTGTGTATCTTGAACCGTTTTCACGGCGCACGCAACGGAAGGCTTCAAAGATGAAATAATTTCTCCCGTTTTTTACACATTTACCACTATATTTTTGCTCCTATTGGTCGTATCGATGATGTTATATAGCCTATAGCCTTCCTAGATAACTGGACTATCCAACACAAAAAGAATTATTCAATTCGAACCAGTAGTTTCGGAGATTAGCGCGTTCAAACAAACAAACAAACAAACAAACAAACAAACTCTTCAGCTTTATAATATTAGTATAGATTGGAGTACTGCATGCGATTGATAAAGTCCATAAATGGGGTCGATGAATATATTATTGTTTAACAGCATTGATCGCATCCACTATGCTGGCTACAATGTGGTTACAAAATGGGCGGCCACAAACGAATCGTCAATTTATTGTTCAATCAGAGGCTCTACCATGGGTTTGCGCATTGTAGAAACGTAACGTATTCATTTACGTATACGTAAGCAACAACCAATATTCAATCCTGTTACCAAAAATAACGCAAACCCATGGTAGAGCCTCAGAGATCGGAAACGGGCTTGACAAGATATCGTGTCTCAAAAACTTGATATCCATAGACTAAGACCGAAACATGACTAAAATAGATGTAGATACACTTGATAGACATGAAATAGTAATCGTGCACACTTAATTTTTTCGAAGAATTCGATCGCAAACTTTGGGGACCGGGCATTTTCTCTATATTTTCTCTATATTATAAGTAGATAAGTAAAAAAAAAACGAAACGCTCAAAAGAACCTTGTTTGAAAAAAATATATGCATAATATGTATGTCTATTTTTTTAAATCAAATCAAATTGTTTATTTTAGGTACATCCTTTTTTACATGAACCTCTAATTAGGTTTTGATTTATATGTTTTTAGATATACATGTATAATAAGGACTTATTCAACAGATAACTCTTATGGTGAATAAATAAATTTGACAGCTCATCATACAAGTTAACACTCGAATAACTTTATGTGACGATTGAAAATCGAAATTGACCATTGTAACTATTCAAAATTTCAAGTAAATCGGACCAGTAGTTATCAAGATGGTTAATGCAGACAGACATATGGACGGACACCTGACTCCTGTCCATAGACCATATTTATATACAGGGTGAATTTGAAAGGATGTACTTTAGCAAATGGAAAAAATTGTTGGTTTCCCCATACAAACATTACTAGTTTGTATGGAGAAGGTAATTTTTTTTTCATTTGCGACATATGGTTCCATGGGAAAAGTTGTTCGAATTGATCAGCAGAACCTCATATTAGCCCAAAGTCACCATGTATAATAAAGTTTTATTGAAATACATCTATAAATTTTAAGTAATTAAACAAAATTGCTAGTTTTTTTTTATCGCTAAAATACTATATTGTTTATAGTCAAGTGACCTAAACTTGTTTCGGTTTTAGTCTGTGGGGTAGATATAAAGTCACATGCAGTGCGCTAGTAAAAAAAACTTACTTGATCCTTTAGAATGAATAAAAAAGTAAGTTCTTAAAATATTCCATAATGATCTGTTTAGTGCTTAGCTCACCAACAGGTAGATCCTAGTTCAATGCCGACGTTCCTGCATTGACAATAGCATTTATTGGCATATGGGGCCTTAGCACAACAGGATCGATAAATCAAGAAAATCGATACATATCGATTTTATAAATGAATTTTCATTCATTAACTTCATTTGATCGACTATCAAACTATATCGATGTGGTTATGCTAAGCCCCCTAATCTTTTTTATTGTTGGTTAGAAAATAGATCGAATCGAATCAGTTTGACCTACCATCATCCTTGTAGGCATTTCTCCCAGCTTCTGCCCAAAACATTACTCCTTGAACCCCATGCGACAGTTTAATTCTATCATATCCTCTAGTTGTCTCATTGACTGGTTTCAGAATTTCTGGAAAACCGACCTGTAAAAATAAACAAGTATAAAAAATATGCAAATCTGTTACACTCACTACTTTCTGGACAAACCGGAAAAAGCTAGTAGGTAACTATTGTAACTGTAAACGAAAACCTAAAATGAATGATTTCTTTTAAGTTGAAAATATACGCTTACTTGAAAAGAAGAAAGAATTTTCTTTCAACCAAGAGAGAACTTCTCGCCTACGACGCGCGATTCTACAGAGACTTGTAAAACTGTTATGGGAACTGTTGTAAGCTGACCATACAGAGGGCTCGACGCCGCCAACAGTGGCTGAAAAGTGCGCCCTTAAAAATTTACTAATTATTTCCTTTCTATGGGGTCACCGGTTTTGCAGACTCCTGCATCGATTTCTTTTGGAGGTGGTAGTCTCCTTTCATGGTGCAGTTACTAAACGAGAGATTGATTTGACGATAAAGTCAGCGAGTATATAGACTCCTAATGCAAATTCGCCTTCGTCGTCGGCCATTTCGTAGCCGTATCATTTAGCCGACATGTGGGAGTGGGAGCGATCAATATTGTCAAACACCTAAGTATTGATCGACCCCGTTCAGTGACTATGTAGGTATGCTTACCATCAGGTAGATAAAAGTCACATACCGCCGTGCTCCAATAAATTAAAAACCCCTTATAAAAATTAAAAAGATAATCCATTCGGCAGGTGATTTACCTTTTTAATTTTACAAGTCTCAGATTATCCTCAAATATACATTCTCTAGTATTCTGTGTATTACCAAATTTCTGACCAAACTGACTCTAAAAACAATTTTTAAAAGCCAAGATTGTTAATTTCAAACTTGTTGATTTTTCGTACATTGCAAAATACTTACAGTTCGTAACTTTTCAGGTAACAATAAAGTCATCCTTAACGTGTACACCGGCATAGATACAGCAATACGTTTTTCTCGTAGTTTCTTGGTAATATTTTGTAGACCTGCGATACCTATTTGTGCGACCACGTTCTTTAATGAAACCCCGCGTGGTATTATCGCCAGAAATGTTAAACCCTTGGTTGCGTACTGTATTTCAATTGCCTAAAATATAAGTTGTTAAGTAGGTAAATATCAATCTGGGGCCATAGAGAAAGTGTCATCAGTCTTTACATGCCCTACTGTATACTTATTACTAATACCACTATAAAACCTATAAATAGCACACTCTGCTATACTTAGATAAAATGCAGGCGAGGCGACATGTCGCGCCACCATTCGTCAAATAAGTATGGATTTTTGCAGATGACAGGGTACAAAAGCCTACAGATCAGACTGTCAAATCTATACCCTGGCATGTGGCCACGCCTATATCTTCAGTATTTCTCTTTGAGTCAAAAAATATTCTTGCTAGGTCCCTGGATATTTTATTATACCTACTTATATATTTTTCGACTTACCGTTTTCTTTTCCGTCAGATATAAAACAGTTTTAAAGTCTAGGGACGGAGATTAGGCACGTACCTTTCCAACGCACAAAGTTATCTTCACGGACTGTAAATTATTTGAACAAAAACCAGATTTTCATGCTTTATCATAGGGGGCGTACCTAACATATCACATTCCATAAAATTGTCCATATGCTGCACAAACTGTGGTCAGTGTTTAGTCATGTTTCTCGAGATTTGGGTGTTCGTTGTGTTCGCGGTGAGCCTCGGAGCAACGGAATGTCCAGCGGGGCGAGAAAATGCTGATACGCACGAATCCCGGCTACGAAATGATATTCTTTGTGGCTACAGAACTGAATTCAGACCAGTGAAAGATCACACGAAGGCAGTAAATATTAAAGTTAGATTTTCTCTTAAATATGCAAATTTTGACCCTTCTGAGGAGACCCTGACGGTTCACAGCTGGGTGGCTCTAGTTTGGCAAGACGAATTCCTTCCTTGGACTCCCAGCGACTACGGAGGTTTGACGGAAATTATATTAGAGAGTTATGAGATATGGACGCCGAGTTTATCTTTATTTAACGCGGACGTGACTGCAAACTCCGAATACTTTCAAACCACGTGTTTGGTGGAGAGCAACGGCAAAGTGATGTGCGTGCCTCATATATCCCACTCAGCAGTCTGCAGAACCAATCTAGAGAGATGGCCATACGACACCCAGAACTGTTCCTTATATTTTGGTTCGTGGATGCACACCGGGGAACAAATTAATTTTACATTTTTCACAACCAATCCAATCGTCTCTGAAGAATTTCAAAATGGTCCAGGATGGAAGTTGCAGGAGGCGACCTACAAACGATTACCAGGGAATTTTTCATGCTGTCCTAACAGCACATATCCCATGCTGCAGTACACTTTCGCACTAGAGAGAGTAGCCGCAGGTCCGGCGGCGATCATAGTCGTGCCTTGCATCGTTCTAGTATTGCTCACTTTGACTTCGATGCTGTTGAACGTCAACGACTACATACGTTTGTTTATATCTGGGTTTAGTTTGTACGGTCATTTTCTGGTTATAATTCAAATTGGATATGAAATTCCAAAGCACAGTTCGGAAACTCCCATTATATTACTATTTTTACGAGACTCTATGGTGATGGCCCTGATGTCTACATTGTTGACCCTGTTTCTCATGTCGCTGCAGAAACGAGTGCTGCCGGCGCCATCATGGATGATATCGCTGAACCGGCTAATCGGCAGCGGGCCAGTGAAGTATGTAGTGTTTACGGAGTTCGACCCGGCAGTGGATACAAAAATACTGACTACTGACGATGGAGCCTCGGCGGCAGACTCAGAGAAAACATCACGTGATTGGAATCAATTTTCAAATTTACTTAACAGCTTATTCTGTATTATATATTGTCTAATATATTTAGTAATTATAGCTAAATATATACCATATGGCGATTGAAGATAAGTGAATAAAATTATACTTACTAAAACACCAACTAGGTATAAAACTATTTATCCCCATCTTTGCATATTAATTTATATTAGTTTTAATAATTACGCCCTAATAATAATGCGACACATGGTTCCATTGGAAAAGATGTTCACTAGAGATTGATATTAGCCCAAAGTACCCTCTTTAAAATTCACCCTATAGGTATATTAATTACTAATATATGTTTTGACGACTACCTGATTGATTCCGAATTACCTATTTCGTAAACGACACAATATGCTATTTGACTCTCGATCATTTTTGACTAAGGTACCAGAGGGTAATAAGGGCCAGTTGAAATAGTTCTATTTACGTTGGTGTTATATTATTGATTATTAAAAGAAACAAAATACATGGAAGCCTTAAAACTAAGACCTATCCAGTATAATCCATATCCTAAGTATTTATTATTACATAAATTATTTTAAAAAGCGCGGATAATAAGGCCCACATGCAGCGCATAATAAGGCCCGGTTTGTGCTATAAGTTAATTTGGCTTAAAATTGCTATTCCTATAGATATTATAAACCTAATATAAGTAAAAATTATTAGGTCTATACATTTAAACGCATTCAATAAAATAATATCGTTTCATGGTTTTTCGAAAAGATTTAAAAGAGCTTGGTTCTTAATAAACAACCCGGGCTTTAATAGGCTATCTAATACCACTATTTTGTTTCTGATATTATATTTATTACGGTGTATGAAACATAATATCTATTTTTGTATGTACCTATCTTTAAAGTCTTAAAGAGCAACACTTGTCTGCTTTATGAATTAATTATTAAAAAAAAAAAGGATTTAAAGCGATTTAAAATAAGGTTATTCCCCTCTGGTACCTACCTTACATTAAAAATATACTATAAATTGTGGGATGACCACCCTATAGTATCAGACAATGACGTAAAAAATCATATTTCACTTTAATTTAAACTAAATTATGTATATTTTTTGTAGATTACATGAAATAAAATTGAATATTTTTTACAATTTTAGCTATGACAAAACTATCTTTGATTGGTTGACGGTTGGTGACGTCACACGCAAGTACAACACAGAGTTACAGATTAAATCACAGTTTTCTTGACTGATTAATGTTACGTTCTATGTATTCTCTATTTATTTAATCTGTGCTTCTTTAAACAAAAAAGTTTTAAACAAACACTTGCCTTTCGTGTGACGTCACACATTGCGCCATTATCGACACAGCGATTTTTTTTAGCGCCTTTGTGGAAATTCAAACTTTAACATTGATTTTTATTAATAATAGAGCAAACATCCCGGAAATATAACTGTAGTGTGCTTATTATATAATGAATGATCTGGGGCCTTACCAAAGAGCCAATCGATAATCGAATCGAAATACCCATCGAAAGCCAAATGTATGGGATTTGACGTTTCTCGGCGATCAGGCTCTACCCATAGAGTAAAATTCCTATACATTTTTACCGATCGATGCGGCGATTCGATTGGCGATCGTGTTCTTTGGTTAGGCCCCATATAAACCGAGTTTCAAAAAGTACTCAAATATCTATTGTAATTACAATTTATAATACATTACTTGGTTTAGTTTGTTCTAAATAAATAATTCGAACTAAACCAAGCAAGTGTAGAATTGTTTTTACAATTTTACAAATTTATAAATAAGGAGTATCTGATGAAGCTCTTCGATGCTCATGCTGATTCAACTGAAAAGTATAAGTCTCCTACTAATTATTTATTTTATTGTTATATTGCCACCAGTACTCCAACCGGAGCTCGGTTAAGTCCAAAGTTACAATATGTATTTATTATATAAAAATATATAGGTACATAAGTTTTATAATTTTCATAGGTTATACTGTTTCTATTTTTCATGGTATGGAGCGAAATGTAGGCTAAGAATCCAAGAAAGCAAAGAACAGTTTTTTTTAATATAAAATTAAACTGTTGCCTACTAGGACGCAACTGTAAAGATCGAGAGTAATATAATTAAAAATAAATAATTATAACACAATTTTGAAGCATACATACATATACACACATACTTGTTGGATGTAAACTAGAAGCAGCTGTAAAAGGGCGTTGTTAAAGAGATTAGTACACAATGATAAAATAAACACGGTGGTGTCGAAAAAAAAAGCATATACATAAACATAGTGCTTGGATAATGAAGAAATATAATGTCATAAATAAGGTATTAAAATAATAAATTAGGTAACAATAAACATACCAAATAAAATGTCAAGAAAATCCAATTATGTCGACTAAAGCAGCTGTAAAAGGGCTGTGTCATTTTTGATTAACACTAATAATAAATATATATAATGAAACAAATGTCAGCACAATATTATTATAAAATACAATAAAATGTTTAAATGATGTCAGTAAATTATAAATATATAAGTAGCTGTAAAGAGGCTTTGTCAGTAATAATAAATTATTATATAATTATTAGCCGATTGAATAAATAATAATTCTATAGTAATTCCAAAGGCCTATCATTCAGCGCCTCATCCAACGTATAATAAGCCTTTTTAGCCAGTATATCTTTCAGTTGCTTTTTGTATTCGTTAAGGTCCAGAGCCTTTATATTGTTAGATAGTTTATTAGATAGATTTACGCCTGAACATATAAAGCTCTTAGAAAATTTGGTCAACCTGTGTCGTGGCAGTTGTAAGTAAGGCTTATGGCGTGAATTTTCTCTCGTAATACTAAAAGTGTAATCCTCTATATTTGCTTTAACATATACTAAACTAAAAAGAATATAGCTACTCGATAATGTTAGTATATTTAATTCCTTGAAATATTCCCTACAACTGTCTCTTGGTTTCAGTCCTGCTATAGATCGAATAGCTCTTTTTGTAATATGAAATTGCAGCTGTTTCCCATACTAGCAGTCCATATGTCATAATACTATGAAAATAGGCGTAATAAATTGACTTAGCCGCTTCAGCACCACAATATTCTTTGACCTTTCTTATTGCATAATATGTTGGACTTAATTTTTTTGCGAGACTATCAATATGGAATTTCCAAGTAAGTTTTATATCTAATTCTTTACCAAGAAATTTTGTATGAGATACAAGAGACATTGAATTTGAAGTTACCAGTGACTTAAAATCATTTATATTTTGCTTCTTGGATGTGCCTAAAGAAAAATTCACTAAATTTGTTTTGTTTAGGTTTAATAGCAGGTTATTACAAATGAACCAGGACTCTAGGTTGTTTATTAAGATTTTCCACTTAATAACTACAACTTTCTTATCTTTGTCACTTATTAGTACAGATATATCGTCAGCAAACATCACAATATTTGTGTCGTCAGGGATACACACACTAAGGTCATTAATATATATTAGAAAAAATAGTGGGCCTAATATGGTCCCTCGGAAACGCCTAATTTTACACATGTTTCTGATGAGTTTATGCTGTCGATGTTAAAAATTTGCTTTATCTTTTTAAATAAAACATAATTTAAGACCATTAGAATCTAATCCATAATGCTCCAATTTAGCTAGCAGGATGCCATGATGCACACAATAAAATGCCTTTGAATGGTCACAAAAAATGCCTAGTGCATTTTTTTCTAATCCAAGCTATTTAAAATCATTTTCACCATGTTACTTAAAGCTTGAGATGTGGACTTGTTTTTACGAAAGCCAATTGACTTTTTTCTAAAATATCATTATTACCTAAGTATTCTATCAGTCTATTATACATACTTCTTTCAAAAAATTTACTCAGAACAGGTAACAAGGATATAGGCCTATAGTTGTATGCATCACGGCAATCACCTTTTTTGTGGAGCGGGATGACCCTTGCCAGTTTCAAAGCATCTGGAATTCTCCTAAGATAAAAGCGTCGTTAATATTTTTTGTGATTGGATAGGTTAGTTCATTTACCAGTTCCTTTATTATTTTTGGGGTCAGATGCCACAAATCATGCGAATGTTTTGGTTTTAAGCACATAATAATATGTGCAACTTCCGTTTCTGTCATCGCATAAAACCATTTATTCAAAGAAACAAACAAAAAATATTTGAGTACAAATTAAAATAAAAAATAAATAAGTAAACCTACATTAAAAATAAACTAAATTAAATTAAAATATTCCTCAAGTTTGTCCTGAGGCATAGTACCCAAGACGCTGACGGCGTTTTGTATAGATATAGTTTTTTTTTGTCTAAAATACACGCCAGCTCTTGGGTCGCCGGTAGCGTCGATAAGGAAAGGCGCCAAAGTTTTATAAAAAGCTTTGGCGTCCTGACTCCAAGGACCAAGTGTTTCCACTGAGAAAGCCAAAAACTCATAAACATTTTTTATTTCATCGTATTTATTATATTTATTGACTTCCGCAGTGGATGCGGCCGAACCCGCTCGACTTGCCGAACCCGTTAAATAAGACAAAGCCATGGTGTCCACACATGTAGCATCCCACACCATAGCTTTGCCGAATTTCCAGGAAATCAATGTCATCCCGTCAGGTCTCTTACCATCACTTCTAGATAGCCCTCTGGGCTCCAATATTGAAGAGATGTTGGCTGTAATAAGAGACCTGCGTAGGATGTCATTGATTTCGGCATGCCAGCATTTTTTTTACACGATAGTCCATGAAGTCCGTCCGTATCGACGCTAGTGCCACAAGAACAAACATGAGGTTCGCATAATTTAGCGCCTACGCGTAAACAAACAGCAATCCTTATAGTGCTGTTGTTTAACAAGGTGCCTATGTTGGGAGAAGGATAAGCCTCCAACTAGGCACCAGATTCCTTCTTAGATGCCGCAAGAATTCTAGCTTTGTCTTTTATACAGGAGTTGCGCAGCAAGTCATCCTTAATTTTATTAATGAAAGGTTCGTCCCATTGCTTTTGGATATTTGGTAATAATGGCAAATCAGTGGTGTTGCAATTAATTTTCCAAGCTTCTACAGCTTCACCGCTCCACGAGATCTCAAAATCACTGGTGTTACAATAAATTTTCAGTGATGGATATAAAATTTTACCGATGAGATTTCGTAAAGCAAGGTTGAAGCTATGTAGGCAGGTGTGGCTATGCTGGCAATTTTACGTATTCCAAGTCCCCCATGTTTTATGGGAAGGGAGACTGGGTCCCATGAATTTTAGTCAAAATTTATATTAAAAAATTGATCAAATATTATTTTTAAATTGTTATCCAGTTGGTTTAAATAAGTTGTATATTTCCACATAGGCGAGCTCCTAATAAAATATGTGAATTTTGGAATGAAAATGCAAAAGTGAATGATGTAAAGTGCTATATGAACTTGAACTTTTAACAAATTATTAGAATTTGGAACAAAAAAATTTTGTTTAGTTTTAATAAAAGGCGGGATAGCAATATCGAAAATAGGGGAACCGAGAATTAATATATTTTCCTTACACAGAACTTTTAAATTAGGAAGTAATTCTTGAAATTTAAATAATATGTCTGGATTTGAGTCATGACAATTTAATAAAATCTCGCATTTTGTTGAATTTAATTGGAGACCAATGTTGTTAAATTTGTCAATGATATTTTCCACGTCATGTAAAACCTCAGAGTTTTTTTTTGCTGTATCGTTTAACATATTTTTTAACAATATTATCATTATGCTGAAGATATTCATATAGAAAATTTAGTGAGTAAGCCAGACATTTTTTTCTAAATTTAACTTTACCTTCTTTTGTACTACAGGTAAATGTGCATTACACTCAAGTAGTAACTCATTAAAAAAAATACGAAAGTCCAATTCTTTTATATTAAAATTGTTATTTTGCATAATTGATATTTACTTGACCATTTGTAAATATATTATCTATGCAACTGGAGGTACTAGGTGTAATTCTAGTATAATAAAAAAATTGTTGCATTAGATCATTAGATTTAACATGAGACCACCTACTCCTTTTTCAACATTTGTGAGAAAGTCTACATTAAAATCACCACAGACAACTAAAGTTTTATTATTTTTAAATAATAATTTAAATATTGATTCATCAAGCCTATTAATAAATACATTTAAATTTGCACGCGGTGATCTATAAACAGTTAATACAATTAGACTCAACCAGCTCCACACAACTACTAATACCTTACATAATTATTTTGCGAATCCCCCATCTAGCCCGTCATTCCACACGCACGAATGTAAATCGACCTTAATAGTTTTTTTCATCGGTATGGGTAAGTAATTAACTTGAAAGTAGGTAAGAATTGTAGATTAGATACTAGTAATAAAAATGATACCTCAGCATCCCAATCTTGAAGATGAGCATATCCCATGACATCGTTAATCCTTATAGCTTTGGTATCTAGTAGTCTGCTGGTGTTTGAGGCAGTCTCTATGAATGGCAAAGAATCGTTAAGTAGGGTGGGAGATACTCGCCACTGACTTCGGAAATATACTGACGATAGAAGTGCCATTTGTAAACTCTTAGAGAAATCGTCTTCATCAAATGTATTTGTCAATGTTCCTAACGAATCTGTTTTTATCTTAAAAAAAAAGTTAAACAAATTAGTTTATATTGCTTGTACTTCTATCCGCATATTTGTGTTTATTGTAAAATTGACAGTGTGAACAAAAGCGACCCAAACAGGGTCGCTTTTGTTCACATTATCAATTTTACAATAAACACGGGCGGTAATTACTTAGGTGTTTGTGATAGACAATACTTAGTAGTTTTGTGAGTGTCTATGTAACATCTTGTGAACCAGCTAATCAAACTCACTGTTAAATAAAGAGTGTTGACTATCAAGGTGGAAATTACTTACAATATCATTCAATGTGTCCTTAACATTAGCCGTAGAGTTAAGTTGTTCAATTTGTAAATGATGAAAAGCATTAAAAAATCGAGTATTATTTTTTATATGTGAGGCTAACACTAGCCGAGAAGACCAATAAAATTTCAAATTTTCATTCGATATAGGTAAATGTTTGGTTATGTAGTTTATAATTGATATATTTTTCTGAAAAACCACCCAAAAATTATAATTTCTAAGTTAAATAACCTCTAGTAGGTTAAGATTAGTTTATATTAAGAAATTCCATGGATCATTTACATACTTTGTAAGAACATCTGGGTTTAGATTTAGCTCCCTTAGATAAGGATAAAGCCAGAGCACTCAAATAGACGAGGACGCCCGATTGAACAAAACTGACGCCATTTTCTAGACCATTATTTTTAACTAAGGTCTCAAATGATATCTGAAACAAATATTCACCATTTTGGATTTAAAGGCACCGTAAATCTTCTGTTTGGTCCGTTCTCGCCGCCTGTTTTCTCGGTCCAGTAATTAAAGAGACGGATATGGCACTGGCAGTGCAATTTATATCATATGTTCACATTTAAACGGAACCGAGAAAAAGGGTTTTTGGACGGACATTTTGCCACTGCAAAGAGCTGTGTAAACGAATTAATTTTGTCCAAAGAGATCATTAAGAAATAGAGATTTGGAAGCAGTTAAAAAACTTTTTTTCATAATTTATTAATTCACCCATTTATTCATATTGGTCATTGACAGCTTATTTAAAAGATTTAAGCAATCTCAGAGTAATAAGGACCTTATTTTTATTTTATTTAAACAGTGAATGTAAATAACTACTTACCAAATATAATTTTCTTTCAAAAAAGTCAATCGAATATTTATAATCTAGACACAAATCTTTTAAATAATCTGCTTCTCTTCGTTGCTCATTGACTGTCTTGGCTATTGCTTTGGAACGTGGTCCATACCTAAACGTAGCTGGAACAGCTTTTGGAATGGTTTTAGCACCATAATTAACTCGGTAAAGAGGTCTTATGACCGGATAACCAAAGGCCCTAGGCAAATGCTTTCGTGAATATTGTACAAAATTTGTTGCGGCATTTAATGGTATAAAAATTGGATTACTTATATCGGGCTTTAAATTGAAAAATAATGAGTATTGACCTAATATAAATGGTGCAATACTCAATATTAAAATGAAACACTTTGATTGCATCGCGTAACATTATGGAGAAGTGCTTGGATGCATCAAAATTCAAGTGTTCACTGCAAGCTGTGACGACTCAGTAAATAACCGTAACCAATCGACAATGAGTCGAACGCTGTAACTACTATGATTTAATTTGATACGGGTCTTTAGTTAAAACATGGCGTACATACCTACTTAAATAACTAACACTATATTCATTTTTATCTTATTACCTACAATTATTATTCTAAACATGGTGACTGTTTATCCATTATTATAAATCCCATGGAGGGATTATTTAGCGATTTTATCGGATTTCAAGGGTTGTTATTTTTTTCCTATACCTAACTTTAAAAAAAATGAAGAAGTACGAACCTAGATATCAGTCATATTTACAACGCCCCCAAAATCGACCTTGTGGTCGTTTATGTAAGGAAATTCTTTGACCGTCTGGTGGCTCCTCTTAAATTTTACCTACAACGGACTTTGTATTAGGTCAGTATAGAAAAAAAAAGCTGCCCAGCCTAGTGGTTAAGTCACTGCGCAACTGATAACAAGAATGGGATGGGTGACCGCTTTATACAACTAAGCTATAACATCATGAACACCGCAGCGAGCTCGCCATTTGTTAGGTGTGGCCCCCGAATACCATCGGCGAAATGAGGCAAATATGTATTGTTGAATATATATTTGTGATAGTGTAAAAGTAGCTACACTTTTATAGAGTACATTTTAATATTGTTTCAATTATTTCGTATTCAAATCTTTATAGAACATTAATTCCTAAACCACACGCTATTTTTATGTTTTAGTTCAATGGCATTTGGCGTGTTAGCGACAGGTAAGTAGGTTTACATAAAGGCGTTGGATTTCCGGTGCCTGCTTTCTCTGGAGGTCAATTAAATGAAAGCAAAGAAACTTTGCACTAAATAAATGTTTTAAATACTTGTAATGATGAATTGAATTAAAAATTATGAATATTCTGTATTATAACGAAATCGGTCAGTCTGCCATAGCGGAATTATAGAGACTCTCACACCCTTACCACAGAATAAATAATAGTACTAGTACCACATAAGAACTCCTCCTACTTACCTGAAAAGTTTTATTAAGTAAAATTAGGTTTCTTTAGTTGGTGGCTCAGCAATAACTTTTAGCCGAGATATAAAGTGCTATACTGATATAACCTATCTATTGGTTATATCAGTATAGCACTTTACTTCAGTTTTGGTGTTACATGATATATTGGTTATATTAGTATATCACCTTATTTCAGTTTTGGCGTTACATGATAAAGTACTATACTGGTATAACCAATAGATATTCAGTTTTGGCGTTACATGATAAAGTGCTATACTGGTATAACCAATAGATATTCAGTTTTGGCGTTACCTGATAAAAAGCTATAATTTTGGGAAGAGCTTGATCTGCAAACCGTGTCGCCTAACGAATGGAATTACACCATTAGGAGACCTATTGTAGCAATAGCAAGACGTCCAAAATTAAATAGTCGTCTAAGTCTAAAAAAATGTAAAATAATTTAATATTCGTTAAAACAGTTTTTATGAAAAAAAAAATTGGCTTTCCCATACAAATTGGCCTCTGAGGGTGGAAACATACCACACGGGCTTATGATTATAGATTAGGCTTTGAAATGGTGGGAATAAAAACCCACCCCTGGGTCAGCTATGGTCTCCGTAAGATAAGTAGTATTTTTACCAATTACTACTATGCCAGTGCATAAGAATTATTAGCAAATTATTATTATAAAAAATGTGGCCCCTCAATCCTGATGCTCATCTCCGAAAGGCACTATGAAGGTACTTACTTTTTTTTATTCCTAGCCGCAACTACTTGTAGGTACTATTATTTCTTCTGTGCCGCAACAATGAAATCATGGAAACATAAGTACGAGTAAGTATGATAAGGAGTCAATGATCCTAGACTCAAATACCAAAAACGTTAGTCGGTCGGTCATCCACATCTGGAAACTATTAACATATCGTAATTTAATACCATTTCATTAACAGAATCATTAACTCATATTTCACAGACATAGAGATACTTGTTAGGTTTTAAATTACAAATAACCAGCACTACATAATTAGTTGTGATTCAGATAGAACTGGCAACAATGTGTTATTGTGTAATACTGGTTCTTACTCGTACAATGTAGTCGTTCTTTATAAAATTAATATATATTAACGACTCTATTTATGAAACGTTTTGATAAACCAAGGCTAGCTATTTTCACCCTGTAACATTGATATTATTAACATATAGCTCCAGTTGCACCAAAGTGTCCGTTAAAGTTTCGTCTAGTCGGCCTAATGAAGTATACCCCATTTTCTAAATATTGTTTTATTAGTGAAAATAGTGTAATACGAGGAAAAGTAAATTATACTTTTTCTCGTCTTACACTGTTTGTCAATATCCAGAGATATTTGACTTACAAAATTAACATTGTTTGAGCAGCACCAGGAAAATATATTTTTTGGAAGGCAATGGAAGGAAAATACCTCTTCTTCCTCACATAGCAATGAAACCTCCGTAGACTAGTGATTGCGCATTTGGCGTTGTATCTGGAGAGCGTGGGTTCGTTTTCCACCCATGGCAAAAAATATTAGTATATTTTAATATAATAAATTTCAGTACAGTTTAACATATATATATTACATATTATATACCTAGTCTTGCCATAAATATTGTAAAAAAGAAAAAAAAAATGTATTGCGCTAGATTATGATTTATGGCCAGTTTTAGAGAGTAAGGCTTGCTCTAAACGCCATGATAATTTGGACTCCCTAAAACATTTCATACGGTTGGCAATGAATAATTTTCCCATGGAAAGAGTGCGTGCTTCTATTGATAACTGGCATCAAGTTTAAAGGACTGTATTGCAGCCAGTGGAGACCATTTCAAATAAGCTTTTCATGTTTTTAATTGTTTTATATTTATGTATTAAACTAACACACTGTAAAAATAATAAATGTTATTTGCAATAGATTTTTTTTTCTTTGTTACAATATTTATGCCAAGACTAGGTATATATATCGTTGTTTCTGGTACACATAGTACAAGCCTAGAGCTTAGTTTGTTGCCAGAGAAATATGTGTAAATAGTCCTACATATTATTATTAAACTATAATAGCATCCATATGAGTTCCCAACATCTTGCTCAGACGTTGCCGAACAACTGACAGACAAAATTTGCTGCAAACTGTCGCACTGATGCAGTTTAGTACGTATAATAAATAGTTACGTAGTAACCAAAGAGTACTTTGTTATACTAGAAGTAACTACGAGTATTTATTAATCTGTGGTTATACTAATACCGCGTCGCGTCGCTCCTATGGAAGTATAGATGGATCCCTTAAACGCTCTTTAAGGGAAACCATGCGCTCATCTCCGCCGTGGCCCAACGGCAGTCTGCCTATTACCTACGCCACACAACTTTAATCAAAAAAATTACCAAAATTACGTAGCTTTCTGCCAATTTTTAATCTCACCAAGATTTATTTATTATATCAGAACTGCATCATGTCGATTAAAGTTTAGCTTAGCGTTGTGCGCGTAATTACCCCTGGTATTTGGTTACAGGCTTTACCGTCTTCCCATATTAGTATTTTGTAGAATAAGCATTCGTGTAGGTGTAGATAATGTAGCATTTATTTCCGTGTCTGTCTCAAATAATCCCGCAATCTTCAGTAGAGGCGGTACCCATTTTACTGTTGAAGCTTTTTCCTCCAATTGATATTGGCAAGACTATACCGTATATGCTTTCATACGGTCATGTCGCCATTCCTTTTTCTACCCTAGTCCTGTCCATCCTATTATCCCACTTCTTCACAACCGCACTTGATATTGGCAAAATTACGCCTATAATTAATAGTATTTACATTAATATTAGAGGCCACAAATAAAAGAAGATTTTAGAACAATGGTTTATCCCGGAATGATGGCAAGAGACCTGATGGAATGACTATAGAGCCCTGGAAAGGTGAGAGGTGTCTAGCGTGGGGCTCCACGTGTACCGACACATTTGCACCTTTCGGGTATTTACTTATTATATAAAATCTCACTCGTATTTGTACCGTTTAGACCGTGGGACTGTGGGGCCTGGGAACTAATAAACATTTAGGGAAATTTCTAAACGTTTGGTTTTGATATTTTCCTAAATATTTTGCTGCTGAACCAATTTATATGAAATATGGTATTTAAGAAGGGTCTCTCAATATGGTATATCAATTTTCGACATAGCTATAGGGGGTGCAGATATATAGGACGTTTGTGTCATTTGAAACTTAAATATTAAAATGATGACACTGCATTAGTATTTTTTTTTTGTTTTGTTTAAAAGTTGATTTTTTATATTAGGAAATGATTTGTAAGGTAGGTACTAATTCCCGATTTCACCAACGATCCCTAACTCTAAAGGAGCCCCTTAATAATAATTGTGACAAATTTGCTATGAAACAACCTGTCATTAATTGTCCCTTAACTTTGTTAGGGCTCCCTTAGAGTTGGTGAAATCGGGCATTAGCGTAATACGTTAATTACTTAGTTAACTTTTTTAATTTATTATTAGAAAAGTGTTTTTTTTCTGATTTCGGATTAAAATAATGACCCAACACAAAAAGATTTATATAACAATAACCGATAAAAATATTATTTTAATCAATTAAAATATTATTAAAATCCACACAAAATGAGCATGTCATCATTTCGCACTTCCAGTAATACTACTTGTACTACTTATTATTTCTTCTGTAATACTCGATTACTATTTTTCGCAGAATTAAAAAAATATTTTTATCGGTCATTGTATATAATAATGTATTCATCTTTCTGTGTTGGGTTATTTCTTTTTACTAAATTATAAAAAAAAAAAAAAAAAATGTAATACATAAATAAGTATTTATTACCTACAACAAAAATATTTTAGCGTATAATTCAACCAACAAAAAAGTAATAATTTAACTTCGACTACCAGCCAAGTTGTAATATTCGGGCGCTTTTTAAATATTAGATACACTCGTAGAAAATAGCTTTTACTTTGTACTAATCAGTAAATGCAGAGTTTATTACAATTTTTACTTCGTGATTACGAATGCAGTGCTATCCTTAATTAAAATCACGAAGTCGAACATTTATGTGACTCATGCGTTTAAATATTATTTTATTACTATCTACCTATTTATTTTAAAACTGTTATTCACCTAGTATGTAATGAAATCGATCAATATCTACTGATAAAAGAAACTCTACTTATCTAAGTACCTAATATATAATATATAACTAACAGAATGCTAGCACGCGCCTAAACTTTTTTTTTGACGGCTTTGACTTTGGATACATGTCTTTTTAACTGTAAGTATATCTGAAACTAATAATAATATATGAAACCGCCTTAATGCCTTAAATTGCCTATACATAAAAGGACTAGAATCCAGTGCCGTTAAAATAATCATTAAAATGACCTATAAAACGAAATGTCAAAAGAGTTCGTTGCCGCTATATTCTGTTCTCACTTTAACCTATCAACACGCTCAGTGATTGCTTTTGTTCTCACTTTTTTATTTATTTATATGGAAGCGGCCATCTTGTGTTCTCACAACTGGAAAAGCGATTTAAGGCCTATAGGCCTCCCTATATTTATCTTCATGCCGTATATACTTAACGGCATTACCTACATAAATAAACCAATGAGTACAAATCTAATTATGAACAATATACGGAAGAGCTGTAACACACCTTGTAAAGTAGAACCCACAAATATTCAAATGTCACGGTCGCACTCATTCAAATCTATATATAGATAAATTGATTATTATAATAATTTTAGTTTTGAGTCTGTATACGCTCTTCTGCCGTTTAAAAAGGCATCTGGCCCCTATTTAATTTTCCATGCTACAAATACTACTGCACATGATAATAAACTTATGAATTGAATAAAAAAATATATATACAAAATATATGTTCAGTAGGTAAGATCGATGTTCATCTATGCTCATGAGCGTCACTAGGACATTAAACAATTATTATATGGAAAAGTGAATCTCAAAAAGGAATTGTTTTTATCAAGCGCAGCATGTGACTTTGTATCTACCTGATGGTAAGCAGACCCACAAAGTCCATGAATGGGGTGGATAATCATATCGTTGTTTACCAATAATGATTTTCGACCATCTGTCCAAAGGTATATTTATAGAGCTTAGATACTAGTTTAAATAAAACAGGTTATTATAGTATAAACTACATTGCATTAACTTATACTTACTTGCTTACCTTTTTCTCCAACATGTCTCCGGGGCGATCGACTTATAATTTGTAGTACCTTAGTGTAAGTTTACTAATTATTACTTTGGGTTCGAGTTAACCTAAAGCTGTATGTGAAATAGTACAACGCTCCAAGCGGATTTTTTGAGAACTAAAACTGCGAGCGTATTATTGGTGGAAATGTTAACGCTGTAGTATAGATAATTTTAAAGGAAACGTTAAAAAAACTAACACTAGGGCTAACACTTACCCCTCTGAGGGGTAACCACCGATTTCTAACCGCGAGATCTCGTTCGAATTGAGATGTAAAATGACGAATTTCATGCATATGAAATTTTCAAAATTCTCTTTTTTTTCAATATATATTTTTGTGATTAAATACGTACTTTAACTACCTATGCAATGGTCAATTCAAACAACGTTGTTTTAATTTTCATCGTTATTGGTGTCGACTCGAACGAGATCTCACGGTATCGAAGTTGGGGACTGGTTACCCTGGGCCGCATTCGTAAACTAACACTTTGACACTGGGTAATGTCAACACACTATATGCATCTCTTGTTCTCTAAGCATTTTTCAATATTTTTATCGCTCTCTGTTACCCAGTGTTAGTTTCCGAACACGGCCCTGGAGTGTTTGCGTCCTCAAAAATACCTATCCATCTATCTACTCGTATATATTTTTTTTTACATATAATATATATTTGGGGCATAGATAAAGTCTGTAAGATTGGACGGCGGCACCTTTGCAGGGCAATTAAAGATAGACGGGTCTATGGAACCAGCTAACCACCTAGTATTATACTGGTTATGTGGTGTGTATTCGGTTGGTTTGCTTTTATTTTCTCTCGCAAGGACAATAGTTTAATAATAATTTACTACGCGTTTATATTTGATATCAAATATTAAGGAAATTAAAAACAAAAGATTTACAACATATTATGTGTGGGAGGAATGGCGAGCTACCCATACGGACTTTTGCAAAAATGCGTTCAAATATGAAATAAATATGTTTAATGTTCATAGTAAGTATGTTCAGCTCCCAAGCAAAACAAATTTAAAAAGGTTTTATTTTTTAATTTGTTATATACAATGTTATAAAAAGCTCACAAAGAATAAATACTTTTAGTTCCTATAAAGTACTCTTACACAAATCCACAAATAATGCTTATTTTTAATTCCTTGGAACTCCTTACCTACCTCTAACTAAACTTAGTTCCATGGAACTCTCTTACACTTATTAATAAAGTCTGTTTAGGAAACACTAAAGGAAAAAAATTAAATGAATAGTATATGTAGGTACTTATAATTTATTAAACTATATTAGTATACAAACATACGAAAATATTAAAATTAACAATAAATAGTAAAAATATTTAATTAGAGTCACCATGGTAGAGAGCTGTGAAATAGGGGGTGTTATTTACCAAAATGGCCGCCAAGAATGGTTGGTTAGCCACAAAGGTTTTCACGGGGTCCAAGTCGACCATTGCGCATGTCATCATGATGCCAAATGCTGTGAATCAATCAACCAACATTAGGAACTATTAAAAAAAATACATACCCTGCTACTATTTAGGATAGATACATATAAATTTTATTTCAAAATTAAAACAAATACTTGAAATTATGAATAATAATATTTAAATAATAAAACTCACTACTAAGTAGGTAATTCATAATTTCAATTAATTTTTCAAAAATATATTACAGAATCAAAATCATAATCTCTACAATATTAGATACATATAGGATGTTCTTTGCAATGTGACTTAGGGTGAGTTGCGCCAAAATGAACTCTCTATATTTGTAACGAAACAGGTACCAGTACCCCTAGTGTGAGTTTTCATACTACTTTGCGTTTGATTTAACTAAAATTTGTATGAGAAATGGTTCAGCGCTCCAAGCGGAAATTTTGAGAACTAGAAATGCGTGTGATTGGTCAAAATGTTAACGCGGTAGTATAGTTAACGCGAAAGTAAACGTTAAAAAAACTCACACTAGCTGTCAATCGAACTGCAAAATAAAATTGGTACTTTCGACGCCATTTTTAACTTGATACAATTATAGATTTTGGTGCAACTTAGCCTTAACAATGAATGACTTGCACGAGCTCAACAAACAAAGCAACAAAGAAAGCTGTTATCAACAATGGTTAAAGCTGTTCCAGACAATTTTATCACTTTTCGGTTTTAAAGGGGTTTTCAAGCTCTATCTAATCCTAACAAGGAAATGCTTATTTTTCATGCCCCGTCGATTAAATCTGAATCCAAAAAAAATAATCTGAAACTAACTTCATGCGTTTTAATCTTAAGGATTCAAGATTAAAACAGAGGCTAATAAAAAATCTGAGGCATGAAGATTTTTAGTTATACATGTATTATATATGTATTTATTTTACATTTAAGGTTTTTTATTGCACAAAAGTGTACATTGTCGAGTTGTTACTGTTAAGCCTAAGAGACAAAGAAAAAATAGAAAAAGAACGGGTCGTCTGTCTAACTAAACTGAGTTCCTTTATATATCTGCATGCATACAACATGCATTTACAATTAGCAATAATTATCAGATATAAATTTATTAAGCTATTTGATTCCTGTAAAGAAAGGATTTTGGGAATACGCCCAAATGCGATGGGATTTACATCGCGGACGTCATGCCATAACGTCCGCGATGTAAGTAGAAGCATAAATAATTACATATATCACAATAAAATTGGTAGATACAGTCGAGTTCGTACCTACATAATAAATGGCCCAAATCTGAACATTGGAGTTTATTTGAACAATCTTTTAGGTGATTCAATTAGTCAGGTTAGCCAGTGTTCCCATATTTATGGATGTATTGCGTAAATTTATTTTTGAATAGTGATGTTTTTGGCGAACTCAACTGTTAATAAGTTTAATTTTAAGAAAAAAAAAAAAAAAAAAAATATTTATTACTATACTTTAATAAAAACTATACATATTTTAACAATATTTTGTGACAATGAATATCAATCATAATATAAAATTTAGGTTCAATAGTTTACTTATTTATTTAATAAATAAATATATTCGAAAAGATATGACACAATTTGTAACAACATTTTTAACAATATATGTGTATTTTGTACTACCTACTACTTAAAAAAACAATTTCTGACCAACTGAAAAATTGCCATATTGCGGAAAACTTTGGAACAATTTTTCTTTACTTGCAACAGTTGCAACATCGCAAGTGCCGTCTGTAGCCCTAGTGAGTTTTTTTAACGTTTACTTTCGAGTTAAATATATTACTGAGTTTTTAAACTTTTCACCAATAGAGAATATGCATGTAACTCTAAAATATGTATATTTCATAAATGGTGTGCCTTTTTTTTATCTAGAAACACATCTGAATAAATATTTTTTATTTAAATAGGTCCATTATTTTTTAATTAAAAAAAAAATGTATTATTTTTTGCAAAAATGGAACACGCTCCGAAACGGCGAGAGTTGACACTTCTGACGCGATGACGTCACAGCAGCCGAAACAGAAGTCACAACGTATTCTATTTAGTATTGTGATTGTTTGTTTGTTGGTTGTGACGTCACAGTAATGGCGTGCTAGTGATGTCCCGTTTTAAGAATGTATAAAGAATGATAAATGTTAATTCCTTTTTTTAAGGAATATCACATTTAATTTGGAGCATTATATATTTTTTAGGGTTTAATGAAGTAAATATTATCAAATACAGCAATAAAAATAATCATGCATATTCTCTATTACACACTGGCAAGTTTAGTTCTCAAAATATCCGCTTGGGGCGCTGAACTATATATTCATTCGCATACAAACTTTAGTAAAATTATACGCATATATTAAGTAATAGTTAGAACACTCACACTAGGGCTACTGAACTAAACAAAGTCTGCCGGTGAGATGTCAATAATAATTATATAAACAAAACAAACTGACTAAACATATATTATTATATAGACACAACTATTATTTATTACTATTGTTCCATTTTCTATACCTCCATACAATAATTGATTTGTTTTTTACATAGTTAATTCTAATTTCAAAAGTAACACCGTTGGATTGTTTTTTTTTGTATTTTTTTAATCAGTTTTTTATTTATTGTTTTTATATAAAATTACATTTTATCCTAACATATTAGGTATACATACAAAATCATTCACATCAGTTTAAATTTGACGGTGATGTGGAGTAAGATCCACCATCTCGTTAATCGTGATGGTGAATTTCTCATACTTCTGCCGTCATTAGACGTGTGACGACACAAGTGTGCTGCACAAGCGCCACGGCTATCGGACTTGAGGTGGTTCCGACTCTAGAGCCTTTTGTTTTTATTGGAGCACGGCATGTGACTATGTATCTACCCGGTGGTGAGCAGACCTACCAAGAATGGGGTCGATCAATAATTGTTTTTAAACAAAATTGATCGCTCCCACTATGCCGGCTAAATGATACGATTACGAAATGGGTAGCGACAAATTGCATTACAATTATATTTTAATATACTCGCTGCCTTATCGTCAATTCAACCCATTTCGTAATCGCACCCTGAAAGAAGACAAGAAATCGATGCAGTAATCTCCTGAAAAACGGTGAACCCACAGACTAAAACCGAAACATGACTGGGTCACTTGACGATTTTTCGCATCTGTAGACTCCGTACCTTTTATCTACACCGGCAAACTTAAGTCGGACAGGTAGTAGTATAAATATTTTTTTAATAAATGCCATTATCGAGACTTAAAATTTAAAATACCAGTAAATAAAGCAAAAATCTTTAAAATTGTTTTCGTTATATGAAATTTATTTTATTATTGATGTGTATTACTAATTAAGTAAATAAATTTCATCTTTTTTAACGCCTATAGACGTTATTTACTGGTCCGAAATTTAAAACAGTAAAACATATACAATATTATACAATGAGTATTTTTATTAACAATTAGTTTGCGTTCGGCCCCGCATAATATCCGATGAAAAGCGGCACGTGTCCGGCGGTAGATAAGACGAACAACGCGGGTCGGTCCACGAGGAACGACTCCGACATCCTGGCACAGCGCAACATCATCACCATGCCTGCACACACACCGCTCTAGTTGGACTATGCATTTGTCACAAAAGTATGTACCCGAAAAGCAAGAGGTCAAGTTGTACTAGGTACAGTGGGGGTGATTACGCGCACAAC
Organism: Monopis laevigella; assembly: GCA_947458855.1. Lineage (NCBI taxonomy): Eukaryota > Metazoa > Arthropoda > Insecta > Lepidoptera > Tineidae > Monopis > Monopis laevigella. The sequence continues at coordinate 18,293,740 of OX381581.1, forward strand.
GCTAAGCTAAACTTTAATCGATACCTATGATGCAATTCTGACGTAATGCAAACCTGGTGACATTGAAAATTGACACGCAACTCTTACTCATTTTGGTTAAAGTTTAGCTTAACGTTGTGCGGCGTAATAGGCCTACAGTGTGTTACAAACAAAACATAACATTGCTACGTTAACCAGAAAGTTTAACCGAGATCTTTTGGAAGTTCATATCTAATTATTTCATAACTAAAAATATTTCATTTTGAACTTTAAATTAGACTTAAATAAAATGCTATCTAAAAATCTCGGCTATATAAATGATACCTTCCTACTAGTTGAGGTAGAAAAAATCTCATAAATAAGTAGATACATGTATATATATGCTACAATTTTATTATATGCCAAGCCTATAAAAAACGTGCTATTGAAATAGGCACCGATTTCAAGTTTGTTGCGACAGACACACGAGCAGCTTTTGCAGTTTTTGTTGACGTATGATCTTCCTGTTGCGAAGGTCAGGCCAAATTTGGATCAAATAATATTGTCCGTCGCGTCAAAACTAATAATCGAGTTTTTGTGCGTTATTTATGAGTTTATTTGAGACAACCTATGAAGCATGTTACACGTTTATACCAGCCCCCATAGCCAAGAAGATATAGACAACGCCATCAATCAAACATGATACCCAATGTATAAAGATGACATTCCGTTTCCACGGTAACGTCTTTCCGAAACGTCAAATATATTATCTTTTATTGATAGCTATACATTTTAAAATGCCACCGATTATAACACGTTTGAATTCTAGTTTTTTCGTTTCAAAGAAGCGGCAATCGTAGTTGTTTGCCGATGGCGCTATACGACTCGGTGCAAACACAAAACATGCGGCTGTCACAATAACCTTGTTATCGGATGGTACTTATATACGATCTAGGTCGATAAACCTAAAACTCGTATTATTTTAAGTACATTTTGTTTATTTTGAAAACAAACAAAAGATTAATATAAATTAGATTGGCTAGAGCTCTTCACGAGGTGCAGGCGAGTCGGGACGAAACGCAGCGGTGACGATCACGTGTCCTTGTATGATGACGGCGTACAAGGCGGGCGCGCGTGCAGAGAACTCCTGCGGCAAAGACGCCGAACGCCGCTTCCGCACCGCACTCGCTACGCACACCCGTATCACACAACACGCGCACACAACCCAAATACCATCATATAGTTTACCATACCATTACAGAGATCATATTGGACGCGTTCTCAGAAATATATTTAACCATTTTAATTGAATGTTTTTCAAGAAATGTAAAGCGATCATATGGAAGCCACATGGGGTAAATTTTCTTAGTCTACTAGGCAGAGGGGTCTTTTAAAATTTAGAGTTATTTATTTGTATTTTTTTATCACCGTAGTGTGTTATACAACTTTTTTTAATAAACCTTCTAGGACGCACGGTCAGAATTCATTTTCTCTTTTTGTGCATGTAACCAAATAATAGAAGCGAAAATATATTATATTGGACTTACAATCTTATTTTGTGTATTATTAAGTCATGATGATATCTCATGGGTTATGATGTTATAGGTATTTAAAAAAAAACACTATAAAGTTTAGTGTTTTTTTTTAAACTCACTTATGTATAAAAACTTTATTGGTGTTTTATCTCTTTTCTGTCAATGATGATTTTGTTTGGTAAGAAAGATTAACTAAAATGATAAAAAAGTTAAATTTATTGTCTTTTTATTGGCTATAATAAAAATTCTGAGAACGCGCCCATTGTGTTAGTAAAGACAAATATTGAGATTCTTTAGGTGCTCAATTTAAATAAAGCAAAAAATAATATTCTAATGCTTTCCCTGTTCTAAACTAACATAATATTAATTGAGATCATAAATATTTATACCGTATTTGATTGAGATATAACAGTTATTAGAACTACATATTTAACTATTGAGGAGAGATCGAGGCGGCAGTAGTTCGGTTACGCATGCATTATACTTTTTTCTTCCTCTTTTGTTATCCGTTTCATATTCTAACGAAAGGCGACAATCGACCACGGTATAAACGCATATCATAATTTTTATGAAATTAATCGTCTTCACTTATAATTTGATCTGTAATATCCTTTATTGCATTAGACATACGAATTAACAGATGAAATTGCAACAGAACATTATGGCGATCTATCTAAGTTTCATTTCAAATGAAAGTGCTAATATTAAATAAATTATTGTGTAAGACTACACCTCTCTATTAAAACAACTCGATTATTGTAATGTTTGGAAAATAAAAAGATTAAAATCTATTCCATCTAATGTATTTCCTAAAACCTACTCTGCCTACTTAAAGGTTAATCCTCTCGAAAGGGGTTCAAAGGCGACTATAGGTATACTATTTTTTATATATAAGAAATACGTGCAAACGTCACTACAATAAAAAACGGAAATTCATGGAAAATCGAACCTTATTTTGTTTTATAACGTACAAATGAACTTCAACTCTAGGGTGGTAGACCACATTCTTGGCCGACTGTACATCAATTTATTTCTTATTTATTATATTATATATTAACTTCGTAAGTATTGAAGTTCTGATAAAAGATAATAGGTAAGAATTATAGATAAAGAATGGCTAATGATTAATTTATCAGATAAATAAATGAAATTAACACACATAATTGTGTGAACGTAACTGAATGACTATCACAGACACCATTTTAAATCATGGAATATTATGTATAATAAATAGCCAATCAGAATAATGTTATTGCCTACCTAACACTTTTCATAAGATTTAAGCATTTTCAATTTCGTTTTTTTTATCAAATTACCTACTATTCAAAAATATTATTTTACTCTCACAGGAAATCGACACTAAGCAAGCATGATAGATACAAGCAATTTTATGAATAATGTGGAGTTTTCAATTCAAATATTGGCACAAATTACAAATTCCAGTATTTTTATTCGTTCAATATTAATATCATTACTTATTAAATTTAAAGCCTGTCTTTATTGACGAGAGTAAAAAACATGTCGAGCTTATAACTTGTGCCGATAGATGGCGTTACCACAGTTAGTAACAACAAGCTGCGAGTCACGACAGAATTACAAATGGCGTTGGTTTTATGAATATGCAATGAAAGACGTACGAGATGTGAAAGAAGTAAGCTTTACTTTTAGCATAGTACTAAATAAATGATTAGTTCGCGCATTAAGTGCACAGGAAATGGATTCACGAATTCATACATACATACCATCACGCCTGTATCCCAGCTATGGGGTAAGCGGAGAGCAATGTACGCCACTTCGTACGATCCCTACATACTTCACTAGCTTCCTCAACATTCATACATCTTTTCATGCAGGCGCGTCTATTTCGGAGACTGCGAATTTGTCTCAGAATATCACCTATTTGATCGAGACAAACGCGCCTTGGTCGACCACGTAATCCACTAACATTCTCGGTTTTTGTTTTATAAATTGTTTTAGTTATTCGTTCATCACTCATACGTTCAACGTGGCCGAACCACCTTAGCATACATCTTTCAATCTTCGATAAAACAACGTCTTCCGTTCCACATCTCTCGATTCACAAAATCGAACGTCAAAAAACATTTGTTTTCAGTGTTAAAAGTTTAAAAAAAAAAAAACATGCAGTGTAGATTTTACTATATAAAAATCTGTTAAGTTTTAAAATGATGTTCTTTTATTTAAAAAAAATAATAATATGACTTAAAACAAAATTCTTAGACGTTCTGAGTACGCAAATCCATTTCCTGTGCACTTAACGCGCGATCAAATCATTCATTTAGTACCTACTATGCATCTTTCATTTCATATTCATAGCAGCGAATCCATTCCCTGGCTTTTTAAGAGTGCACAAACACATTCATTCTGCGAATATCCCTTAAAAATGTGCATATCAACTGTTACAACTTTTCACCCCGACTAATATTAATTTTAAAAGGCATAGAATGTCAAAAAATTGTCAAAGCGATTAGTAGTCGCACTGTTAGGGATCCGTACAAGAAAATCGCCGCAGAACCATTTTTAATTTTAAAATCAGATTACTTTTAGATTACAAACTATAAAATGTATAATTAATAATAAGGCGATTTTGGCAATATAATCGACTGTCTTTTTCTTATAAAGGTAACATTAGATTGACAAAATCCTTTATAGTGGGTAAGTCGATACTTTCCACCCATTTGTTTAATAAATAAAAATAATTATTTATTATTTTTGTAACGTTTTTATTAAATAAAGAAATTTGTATTTAAATCATTTAAACACAATGATATAGAGTTATTTGCAAAAAAATCTAGTTTAAAAAACGGTTGTCGAGTATTAAAAATTGAAATTTTGATGCATATGGAAATGGGTATTGATATAAAATACTTTTCATCCATTAAACTTGATACAACATAAACATCCATTAAAATTATGAGTGAAGGTCGTATTTAATCGTATACTCTACTATTATAATGTCATTCTTAAAGTATTTTGACGTTTCCGTTATAAGAACTGAATATTGCCGCTAGGGTTTTTGTTTACAACCCCATACCTCTACGGCCGAACGTCCCGTCTTACGATTTCTAAATACATCTGCAGTAATGAAATCTGACGCTTATTAAATGTTTTTTGGACAGTCTATACCTGTATGAGAATCATGATTGAGGGGCGACATTTTTTATAATAAGAATTTGCTAATAATTCTTATGCCCGCAGTTAGCGAAAATGGAGTTTAAGTTTGTAAAAATCCTCAAGTTTGTTAAACTTAAAATAAAAAAGTATTTCTTTTGAAATATCTCCGTTAATACCTACTAAACGGATTAAAGTAAGGTTTCGTGGTTCGAGAGTATATTTTAATTTTTACTACTGGCATATCAAAATGTGATCTCTCAACCCTAATGCTCATTATACCTGTAACAATGGGTAATGTGATAAGTTACCTGTGGCAGCAGCTGCCTCGGCGCCTTCCTCGTTAACCTCGATGAAGGCCTTCTGCACAGCCTCGGACACGAACAGGGCCTCACCGTTGTCCAGGATACGGGTCAGACCGGAGTTACCGCGGGAGAAGATCGCATTGATTCCAAGCTGCTCGATCAACACACATCACCAGGTAAATAAACCATTCAAACCTAGTTTTTTTTTTTTGATAATTACTAGCATGAGCAAGGCATGGTACAGTCAACGGCAAGGTATACCTCCATGCACTCTATACCTTTGTATTAAGGGTCAATTTACTTTTAAATCGTATACTTTACCTTGCCGTTGACTGTACATCGACTGCCCTTGAAAGTAGACTCAAGAAATCTATGCAGTTGTCACCTGAAAACCGGTGAACCCACAGACTAAAATCGAAACATGACTAGGTCATTTGGCAAGTTCCAAACTTCCAACTGTCCAGCTATAAATGTTCAGTTGGAAGCAATAAGCATGGCTAAGCAACGACCATTATTTCTGCCATTAACTTGCTAGATTTAAACTGATAAATCCAAGCTTTCTATGACATCCTAAGTAATATAATAAGTAATTTTAATAATCATATATTTTTGCGGAGGAAGTACCGTGCCATGTTTAACTCCACATTTGTACATTCAAATAAATAAATCTTACGATCGATCGTCTCGAAGGGGTGTCATTCCCCCGAAACGATCGAAATTTAGTCTACTTATTACAATTCAAAAAAACCTAAAAAGCTTGTCAAAAGGCCATGAGGGCCACCCCCAAACCAAAAAAAAATCAATCCTGGATCCGCCTTTGACGTGGTCAGAACTACTCATAACCAATATAAGCGGGGAAGTAACCATAAAGTCCACCAATGTGACAGGAATGAAACCACGAAAGAAAAAGAAAAAAGGGTCGGGCCATCCAGACGACAACCAAAAAGGCCTCAATATCAATAGCGCAGTAGTATCATTATCACATGGCCTGATCTATAGCGCGTTCGTTTTGGGACATAAACATGTTCACAACGATCACGATGTATATTTATGCGTTTTTTTTTTAATTTCAGCGGCAAAAGTGGCATTGTGATCTGCCACATGGTCATTTTTTTTGGCCCAGAATGCTACCGTAAACTGATCACAATGACCCCAGTCGATAGGTGTATTCATGTATCATTCGGTGTATCATTTGTTGTTTTAAACGTCGCAGCCGTCTTATATTTTTAGGATCAAATTTATTGTATTTTAAATCGAAATGATTTTAGAAAGATTTCGCAAATAAAATAGTGGATTGTACGATTTAACCTATATTTTATTTTACAAGTGACAATTGACAGATCCGTGATAACAATTGCGTTCGATTTGGATAGTGGTAATTGTGGCATTGTGATTGAAACTAACCAAAAAAAAAGCAAGTTCACATAATGTCATTATGATCATTGTAAACATATTTCATTCCCAAAACGACCGGGCCCTCAGTGAACTTTTTTTGTGGATGTTTCCTTTTAATTTAATAGATAGGGGTTTAAGTAAATACACACAATTTATGTTTATATTTTTTCGTAGACCTGTCGTCAGTTTGTAAAGCCGTGGGGTACAGAACAGGTGGCTAGTACCTACTTACATTTCATTATCATAATAGTATTTGTTATCTATTGTTATACCGTGTATGATAAAAAGGGTTGTCGGTCATTTGGGCCCGGAAAATTTGGACCCGTGGGACGAGTCGACTAATGTGCAAAAAATAATTATTATTCCTTAGTCACTTGGACCCGCGGGCCCAAATGACTAAATTATTAAACAAGGTTCAAGCGGTCGTTTGGGCCCGCATCATAACGATCTTCAAAACTATGTTAACTTAAGAGAGATCAAGGCTTTTAAATTATAAGTTTCAGGAAACTTTTGCATCGATTTCTTGTCGAGGTGGTCAAGTCTACCTTCATAGGGTACGCGTAAACAGGTTGATTCGACCATGAGGTAGCGAGAATAAATAGACTCGTAATGCAACTTCGTCTTTGTCATCGCCCATTTCATAACTGCATCAATTGGCCGGCATAGTGGGAGTGATCAATGCTGCTAAACAAGGGGCGGCGAAAAGACGAATTTAAATTACGTTGCGAGTATAATTTAATATCCTCGCTGCAAATCAACTGTCCGTTTCGTAACTGCACCCTGAAAAGTACCAACCATCTTGATAAAAAATTGTTGTAATAGGTTTCTGAAAACCAGTAAACCCTGAGTCGACAACCCAAATATGAATGACGTTACGAGTACACTTTAATATCCTCGCTGCAGATAAACAGCCCGTTTCATAACTGCGCCTTAAAGGAAACAACTGTCTCGATAAGAAATTGATGCAGTAGCCTTCTGAAAACCGGTAAACCCACAGTCGAAAAGCGAAGTATGATTAGGTGTCTTAACGGCCTTTGCATCGATATGGGGCAGTGGTCACGAAATCGGTCGATCCCTAAATAAATTTCTAAATGCGCATTCTTTATTAGATTCTCAAAACTTTAAGAATGGCTTTTGCTCATTCTTGATCAGATTTCCAAAACTTTCAGAATAGCTTAACTATACTTCTAAATGCTCATTCCTTATCAGATTTCCGAACCTTTCAGAATAGTTTAAGTACACTTCTAAATGCTCATTCCTTATCAGATTTCCGAAACTACCGGAATGGCTTGAGTACACTTATAAATGCTGATTCTTTATCAGATTCTCGAAACTTTCAGTACACTTCTTAATACTCATTCTTTATCAGATTTCCAAAACTTTTTGAATGGTTTAAATACACCTATAAATGCTCATTCCTTATCAGATTCCCGAAACTTTCAGAATGGCTTAAGTATACTTCCAAATGCTCATACTTTATCATATTTCAGAAACATTCAGTAGGTATGGCCTAGGTATACTTCTAAATGCTCATTCCTTATCAGGTTTCCGAAGCTTTCAGGATAGTTTAAGTACACTTCTAAATGCTCATTCCTTATCAGATTTCTGAAACTACCGGAATGGCTTGAGTACACTTATAAATGCTCATTCTTTATCAGATTCCCGAAACTTTTAGTACACTTCTTAATACTCATTCTTTATCAGATTTCCGAAACTTTTTGAATAGTTTAAATACACTTATAAATGCTCATTCCTTATAAGATTCCAGAAACTTTCAGAATGGCTTAAGTATATTTCCAAATGCTCATTATTTATCAGGTTCCCGAAACTATGAGAACTTATAATATACTTTATCACATTTCAGAAACATTCAGTAGGCCTAGGTATATTTTTAAACAGTGAATGCCAAATTTAAGTGGTTTTAAAAGTATGCACTTACCGTTATATTATATAAAATAACGAAGATTTTATTTACTTTATTAGATATTTTTTATTTAATTCCATCTGGGCCCATTTCTTAATATTTTTATTAGTCATTTGGGCCCGCTCTACGAGTACCGGGCCCAAATGACAATTAAAATAATTAAAAAAATGGTATAAGTCATTTGGGCCCGCGGGTCCAAATTTTACGGGCCTAAATGACCGACAACCCGATAAAAACATTGGAATGAATAAGTATTGAGATATCTGATTAAACCTTATCGCGGCCTTTGAACCAATTTTACTACATAAAATGTATGGTGGCTTATTTTCTTCAACAATGACGAAGTAATGTTGTGATTCATACACAAGGTATGGTCATTTTATTTATCAGTGACGTCTGGAGATTGTCAGCTGACTAACGGACGGTTTCAAGAATTTTTGAGCAATACTTAATGTGATAAATAATTTAAAATAGCGGATTTTGAGGAACCTATCAAAATCTTTTTGAAGGCTGTTTTAAAATCTGCCATTTTTAACTATTTGGCCATTTAAATAACGTATACTTAAAACTTTTGGGAAACCGGGCGTGAGTATTGAAATTTATTTGTTAATATATTGCGTAGAGCAATGTTTCGCGTAAGACAGTGTATAGAATAAATCGATTTGAAAAAATATATGCTGTTAAACAGAAATATATTACTTACCCACATAAAGTTTAAGTTGTATTTTCCACTCCACCTTCACTCAAGGAACGTCTCATTTCACCAAATATCAAATCAAGAAAGATAGAATGAGACAGACTATCTTTGAGTGAAAAGTGCAGCTTAGAATACAGGAGTCATAGGGGGTTACAGTAATTTATATTTTTGTTTTTTTTTTGCCTGTATAATTGGATTAATAATATGAGAAGTTTGTATGGCAGCTTTGTCGACTGGAGATTGTTGATGTTGTTATTGGAACACGGCTTTCCGTACCCTAAAAGGAGACTACCACCTCGACAAGAAATCGATGCAGTAGTACCTTGAAAACTGAAAAATAAGGAAAAAAGTAATGTTGATGTTAATTATTACACTACCTTAGGTAATAGTTCCTTTAAGTTTATCTTAGTTTCTATCTTGAATTTAGGCAGAGTGACGCGCACTTTGGTAGAATACATTTTGGCGACAGCTGACATCAGATCAAACCCTGAGGCCAACTTCTGGAGTAAGGGGTTCAAGCCTTCAACCTCGTTAGGCAGCACCACCAGCATACTGGCTTCGTCGCCTTGATATGGAAGTTCTAACAACTGAAATACATAAATTATTTAATAACTAGTTTTTTTTCTATTGGAGAGCACGCCATGTGGCATTGGTGGTGAGCAGACCTAGAAAGTCCATGAATGGGGTCGACCAAATATTGTTCTGAAATAACACTGATCGCTCCTACTATGCTCCAAATGATGCGATTACGAAATAGGCGGCGACAAAGACGAATTGCATTACGAGTATATTTTAATATTTTCGCTACCTTATCTTCAATTCAACAACCTATTTAGTAACCGAACCCTGAAAGGAGACTCCCACTTCGACAAGAAATCGTTGCAGTAATCTCCTGAAAACCGGTAAACCCCCATACTAAAACCGGAACATGACTAGGTCACTTGACGGTTTTCGTATCGTATAAAGAACTTATAGAGAAAACTTTCTCGGCGTGGCACGTAGCGTTATAAGGTATTTTCAATGGCTTATCTATTTTACATTTTGAGTAACACTTATTTAGCTATTAAGTTTTTATTTCAAATAAATAAGTATCGAAAGATAACATTCTTTAGTTTTATTCTAAATACCAAGTTAAAACCTTATTCTAAAATAATACTATGTGCACAATTATGTGTATAAGTTATATTATATATAAATATACTTTACTTCAAGTAGGTATGGTAAATGAATAATAGTGAAAAACTTGAAGTGATTACTTGTATGGGGAAACATTGACAATATAATATTAATGTAAAAATATTTTACCTTGCATCCCAGTTCTTCAGATTCCCCGTATCTGAAGTCATTTTCTAAATACATCATTGGAATATTAATAGTTTTTTGTGAGTTAACATTAAATTCCATATCAATAGTATCACGGGGATTAAACTCTTTCTTCCATGTGCCCTTAAAAATATAGTTATAATATTATTGCTATTACAATAAATAAATATTGTAAACAAAACAAATGTGTGGAAATAGAAATAATTATGTTTTGTAGAAATGAAATAGAAATAATTACCTTGAAGTATAGAGCATTAACAAGAACAAGTCTGCTATCTGAGTTCAAGCTCTCAGGACTTAGAAGATCTTTAATACAATTATTGGTCTTGCTTTCCACCTAAAATATAATATCCATAAAGATGTTTAAAATTGGCTAAAATTTGTATAATTGATAATAATTATACCTTATTATTATACTATGCTGTGAGAATATATGTTAACAATCCATAAAAAAGTTTTTTATACTACATCAACTATACAAATTATAACATCCAAATAAAATGTTTCTGAATAACATAAATGAAATAGTTTAAATTTTGTAAAAGAACTTATTAATTTTGACCAACTCTCGGCAGATACATGATAATAAAGATACTTTAAACCATTGTCAGATATATCTTTGGTTGGTTTATTCTCAGGTATAAAAGTGAATAAGGTTAATTTTATTTAATATTGTAATATAATAAACATAGAATATAAACATATATATATATTCAATGTTAATAATTAATCAACAATTAAAACTAATAAATAAAGTTACCCATTTATTAATAAGGCTGGCTGCAGCTGCACCATCGTCAAAATTAATTTTCTCAATGGCAGCATCAAATACTTTGACAGCATCTTGCTCTAGTTGTGGGACTAGTTTGTAAGATCCATCCTTTACATACACTTTGTTTGCCACATTTAATGTGACACCTTTAATTGATTTTAGTTGACCTGATAGTTGACTAAATGATGACCTAATCTGTAATTATAAAAAATATATTAAGTAAATATTTTTTACACGCTAACAGTTATTCTACAATCAAAAGCATGTAATTTTTTTCAGTAATTCTTAAATAATGCCTGTACAAACAAAGAAACAGACACTGAGACAGGCAGACACATATAAAAAAATTTTTTTTTGGTTTATAGGCTATTTGGAGTCAACATTACATATTTTTTTATCATAAGTAAATATTTTCAAATTTTATTTATTACATTAGGAATTACACTTACAGAATCATCATTGGGGATATCTAAAGCATTCAAGAGTTCAGAATGAGCCGGTTCTGATGTTCCCAAAGCTAGGAGTGATAAAACAAACTCTGCTGATAATGGTGATGACACCACACTCTTGTTTTTCTCCAATTGCTAAAAGACAAAAACAATTTATCATGTGTAGTCATGGATTGCCAACTAATTACAAATATTGTATTTGATTAATATGAAAGTAAACAGTATAAATAAATAATTAAAGAAGACATTATAAATAAATTTGGTATTATCATTTTCTAGATTCAAAAAAGCAGGAGCACTGTAACATTATTTTGGCAATTAAAAAAGTATATTTATTGCATTTTATTTTTTATTTATCTATATAAACATCACAACAAGTTCACCCTAGAATACCGTTAGTGAAAACCAGGTGGGAATAAAGCCCCTTTGCTGAGTACCCTAAGGCTGTCAGGGCAGTCATGAGGTCAAAATGGCACCCCATGATAAAAATATATATGTTAAACATGAAATTACAGTAATTAATAATGTCCATGCAATATTTTTAATATATATTTGCATTAGAATTTAGAATCATAATCACATGATTCACTATGCATGTTGTTCAAGGTTATATCTATAGCATTTAAAACCAGTGAAATGAGACAATGTGGTCAAGTCTATAATGATACCAACTTGTGACCGAGTAACTTAAATAACTAGATATGTAACCAAAAGTAGTAAAATTTCTTACAAAATTAGATTTAAAAAAAATATATATGTAGGACAATTTAATATTGCTCTAGTCACAAAATAAGCTATTGGCTTGTGCTATGTGTACCAGAAACAACAATATAATACATATTATATTTTATAAACACCCGGACCATGACAAACTGTACAGAAAAAACATACTAATATTTTTTTGCCATGGGTGCGAATGAAACCCACTTATATACTTTTAAGGGAAGGATTTATATTAAAAAAAGAGCAGGTTTAACAGTATCTAGTAGTTTTAAATTATAATAATATATTCAGTTACAAGAACAAGCAATCTAATGGTAATACTAAAACCGAAACAGGATGTGTTTGTTAAAAATATTTGAATACTTACATTACAGAACTTATTGGAGAATTGAGCAATAGCACTGGCTATATTTTTAGTTTCCATGTTAATTGTATTACTTGCTTGTAAGGTCAACAGTAAGTAAACTGAAAACAGAGGTGGGTAAGTATAATCTATTGTAAAATCACCTAGACACTAAACACCGGCAGTGATGGGCGGTGTTGTGGCGTTTCTGCTTATCGACTAATTCAGCGGTGACTCACGTTTAGTTTTTATTTCTGTTGTATACAAAACCAAGGTCGAGTTTTTGTACCTAAATATGTACAAATACTAACCAAAAAATCGTAGTGTACAATTTTTTTTTATAAATTTAGAATAAAACTATAATTACATAAAATCTGTATCATCCAAGACGACTTAATTTTAGTAAATGACCACAAAATCATAATAAATCACTTTTACGAGTTACGATACCACCGCGAGCAAATATAAGCCGGTCGATGTTATCTTATCAGCTCACTCCATACTTTTATTTATGAACCAATTGTAATCACAGATTTTGTTAACAGACTCAAAAGTTGATATATTCACAATCATACAAATTAGCTTTAATCTTAAATTATTTTCTACCAAAAGAATATCAAAGAAAACGGACTGAATATGAACTGTCCAAATAATTTTGTTGTTTGTTTATTTACAATAGGCTTGTGAAAAAAATATCGATATATCCGATATTTTTTGGGTATGTTTTTATAATATCGATTTAAATTCAAAGTGTCAAAAAGCAAAACGATAATTAATTATTATTTTCTTCTATGATATGAGATTTTTAAGCTATTTAGACAAGGCTAACCTTATGGGCAGCGGCGGCCCTAGCAAAATCATTCGGTGGTGCGAGATCTCAAAATGGCGCCCCTACATAATTACCTACTCGTACAGAATTTTCATCTTTTTTCTATGCAGTAGCTTATCCGTAATTATACTCTACATATTTTACAGACGAAAATATTTAAAAAAAAACATTATATATTTTCGGCTTTTGCTGTGGAGACGCTGGGACCTTGGAGCAAGGATACAAGACAGTTGGTTGATCAAATTGGTCGACTGCTGGTCCAAACATCTGGGGATGCTCGTGCCCGATCATTTTTCTCCCAAAATATCAGTCTGGTGATTCAGAGGGGCAATGCCGCATCAGTTCTTGGCACGGTAGGTGTAATGTCGGCGATGGAGGAAATATTTTATGTTTTTTAGATTTATTTTAATTTTTATTATTTATTATGATTTAGGTTATTTTTAGATATTAGTTTTATTTTTATTAAGTACCTTGTAAATATGTTTTTTTTTTCAATAAAACGAAAGTGATTATAATTTTTCACATCTTTTTATACACTATTTATACAGTATGTATCTGACCGACCAAATTGTATAGGTGTATCTATCGTGACAAGTAGTATAGATGAAAAATAAAAACAATTAATATTTTATTTGCCAATTTTTATTAAATTGTTTTTGCTGCAGGCAATTAGTCTTAAAAGATAAAAGAAACCCAATGTGATAAAATATCTAGATGCCTCTGCCATCTTGGCTTTAACGCTTGCCATTTATTTTTTATTAAGTCAGAGTAATTTAACTTCTGGGCAATAGCATTTTCTATGTACAAAATTCCAAGATCTGACAGCCTTTAACGGCACATAGTAGAACGAACGGGTACGATTTTATAAGTTTAAGTTTACTGAAACTTCGTTCTCCTTTAGCGACAGTTACAGGTACAGTCAGCAAGATACCAAGCGCTGTCCACACATTCGGGAAACTATCCAATCAGTTTATTTAATAAGGCGAAGAACTTTCAATGGCTCTGCTGGTTGAAGATCTTTTAATAATGGATTCAGGCTCATAAGTTCTTCAACTAATTCACAACCAGACACGTCACATTTTTCCCCATCGGCATCCGTTATAATGAGTTGCAAATCAGCGCAGGCTTTTTCCAACGTGGACTTTTCAGGAATTATTTTTAAGTTGTACAAAAAAGACCATGTATCATTGAATCATAATAATCATGAAGGTAAAAACCGTTCCCGTCCGCGCGCCGCTACTGGAGTAAGCATCATTCAATTTGCAGGGTGCCGCGCGAGTGACAAATTTGTCACTCACACACACTTTCACATTTTTTACATCCTCAGTCTGATTTGTGCGTTCGGCGGAGAAAGAGCTCCGCTTTTATTGTCGGAAAAATAGTTAATTGTGCATTAAAGCTGTGTAGAAACTACTCTTTAAAAAAAGTACCGGGTATCACGTTTTTCAAGTATGTATTTAACATGTTTTTCTTATATTAAACCTTGATAAAAAATAATAATAAAACCCATAATTAAAATATCAAAATCTGACGGTAACTGTCAAACTATGTTAGAAGTTGAAGAACTAGTGATGTGTTTTTATTTTTAATGATAATTTCGATACTTTATAATCATTTTAATTTAATTTAATTTAATTTAATCAAAAGGTATGGCGACAACAGAACCGTCCAACGAGGTTTGTCAGTTACTTTTTAGTGATGTGATTTTATAGTTGATAAACTCGATATTTCTAAATAGTTTTATGGTTATGAGATATTATGCAATTATTGTTTTTTTTTATATAATACTAATTATATTTTCTATACATACAGTTTCCCGAAAGACCCGGCATTAAAACGTAAATGGGTAGAGGAAATTAAAAGAGAAGAAAATTGGTTACCAACAAGCATACCACAAAAGGCGAAAAACAATTATCATACACGATGTTCAGTACATTTTGAGGAATCAAGTTACGATTTAATTATTTTTCGCTTTTTGTAGTTTGCATCAACTTTTATATCTTCCTCTTGGAGGTCGGTCAAAAATGTTGAGATTGCGTTTAGTAGGTAACATGTAGTTAGTTGTGCATGTATTTTAATTTAATAAATAATTTAATTTAATAAAGTAGGTATTTTAAATTATTGTTATATATACCTACATATTTTAAATCCACTAGTATTATAAATGCGAAGGTGTCTTTGATCACCCTTTTATCAGGGTGAATTTGAAAGGATGTACTTTGGGCTAGTATGAGGCTCTGCTGATAAAATCTAACAACTTTTCCTATGGAAATCCTTGTCGCAAATGAAATGAAAAATGAAATATTTATTTATTAGGTAACAAATGCTTATAACTAGATACAAAGTTGCTTTGGGATCTACTTTTAAGTATATAGAACAGCTGTGCCAGTAGACCCCACTCTTTTTTTTTTTTTTTAATTTTTATTAATACCTAATAACAAAAGTGCGCGCATGCACTGCGAACTAAAATAAGTATACATATGTGAAGTAGTATTGTATAAGTTTATAAATTATGTTTTTCTGATGTGTGTATCTATTAGAACAAATGTGTGTATACTATAAGCTGTTTGTGTTGAATTTAAAGCAAGTGCATGCATATAGTTGCATATAGCAAGGTAAATAATACATTTACATAAACTAATATAAGGAGAAATTAATAATCTGTAAGTAAATCCAAGTACATAGTTTAATTATGAAATAACATTCAACAAAGCCTTAATTGATCATATTAGCCCAAAGTATATCCTTTCAAAGTTATTGATACTATTAAAAACATCGCGACGAGCTAGCCACTTGTTCGGTGTAGACTCATACCATCGGTTACGACGATTATTAAAACCCCTCCGCTGGTTACCTTGGGGCCGTCTAGGCGGTCTCGGGCGCCGTAAGGCAACAACCGTCATGATATGTGTGTGTATTCCAATAGGGAATATGCATGTTTTTTTATTATTTCATTACTTAATAGAGTAACTACATTAGACCCTAAAAACATTTTTTTTTTTAAAGGATAATAACACCAAAATAAACTTTATCTGCCACTACCGCAGTAAAAAACGGTACATCACTAGCCGCCATTCTGTGAAGTCATTCGTGCTCAAAAAGCATATTAGTTTGATGTTATTGCACCTCAAAGTTAATCAAAATGTTCGTTTCTAACAAATTATCGTAATAAAGGTCAAGAAATACCCGAGAAAACAATAAACTGTAGACTATAGAACACACGTTGACATTTGTTTATGCGCGAATGACGTCACATGAAGTGTTTGCTAATGTCGGAGCGTTTAGAAATGTTTTCCGTTTCTACAAAAAAAAATGTTATATATGATAACATTAGCTAATCAAAATAAAATAGATTACTGTAAATATAACCAATGACATAAAAGGAACATTATATATG
The DNA here is from genome assembly GCA_947458855.1 of Monopis laevigella. Taxonomy (NCBI): domain Eukaryota; kingdom Metazoa; phylum Arthropoda; class Insecta; order Lepidoptera; family Tineidae; genus Monopis; species Monopis laevigella. The sequence goes on from OX381581.1 coordinate 18,310,519, forward strand.
AAAATAATAATAATTGGCGTTCCATGCATATTCCCTATTGTATATCGATAATTAATTATAAATCTTTGATGATCTCTATAAATATTTGGTTTATATCGATAAATAATAATATTTGTTGTCGGTGGCAACACTATCGAAATTATTAACGGTACGTTTGAGTACTGCTTAAAAGGCTTACAAAGCTAGCTTATTTTACTTGACAGGTGTTTTTTTAGTACTTCGCTTTGCTTTGGATTTTTGATGACGTCACAGAAAAAAAAGCAAATTACGTCATCGAATTCGCTGCGAACGCTTGAAAATACGAGTAGTGCAATCAAAGTAAATTGTCTGTGGTCACAATTATTGTGTATCAAATACTTTTTTTTGTTTATTTTTATTGTCCCTCCCTTTCACTTAACAGTTTTTGAACTCTATTTTGTATTCTCTTATAAATTTTATATGATGTTTATTTATGCACATAAAACTGTTCGAGTACTCCTGCAAACGCTGCGATTGCTTTGCTTCGCTTTGAGTACTTTGACGGCTGATTAACAGTGTGTTCGTTTACTACTGTTTTTGGCTTAAAGCGCTTAGGCTTTAAGCCAATCTAATCAGCCGTTATTCAACTGTTATTACAGAAAAAGTTAAATGAAAAGGTGTGAGTAATCTAGCAACAAACAATACGATTTGGGCGCGCGATCAATCGTCGCGTGGACGGTAGTAGGTTGGTCGCACCGCTCGCGCCGCCTTAGGGCCGCCACTGTCTGTGGGGTAACCCCTATATATATTCAAATATCGATAAAGTGAGACTTTCCGTGGAAAGTGGAGTTGAGGATACGACTTAGAATACGGGGATAAATATACTACATTTATAGACCGCCAGTAGGTACCTATTCTCTTTCAAATCATAGGTACCAATATACCTTTACCTTCTTTTTATCCATGTTTATGTACCTTTTGGCATTTTTGACATGCTTTAAACAGTTTATGTTAACCATTATTTTTTTTTAAATAAATTTCTGGAATCGAACCCACGACCTCCGTATACAACGCCAAAGGCGCAACCACTAGTCTACGGACGATGTCAATTATTTATAGAGTAATTGAAAAAAATATCATATTAACACTATACAACTACAACTACATACGCAGTTAATATTTTAAGGGGGGGTTGGGGGTTCAAATTCCCCCGAGTTGTTTGAAATAAGATATAATTTGCCAGGAGAGTAGGCAGCAGGAGTTTATGTACCTATATATTTTATAATATAGGTATATATATATATATTTATGTATTACTATATCCTAATTATATAACTTTATTAAAATTTAAATTAAGCACCCGACTTCGACCACAATCCTAAAGGTTAGCTGGTAGATAATGCCTGAGACATTAAGTTTGCCTTTGTACATAACTTTGGTTCACTGTGCAATAAAGTGTTAAAATAAATAAATAAAATGGGCCTCAAAATCGTGCTCGGCTCACCCAAAAACCTATATAACGAGTCACTAGTGCTATGTCGAATTTTAAAAATAATATTGAGGTCGCCATCTTGGATTTTAAAATGGACCTCAAATTCGTGGCTCGGCTCGCACAAAAACCTATATAACAAGTCCCATGTCGAATTTAAAAATAAAATTTAGGTCGCCGTCTTGGATTTTAAAATAGACCTCAAATTCGTGCTCGGTTCACACAAAAACCTATATAACAAGACCCAGGTCTATTTTTAAAAATAAAGTTAAGGTCGCCATCTTGGATTTTAAAATGGACCTCAAATTCGTGCTCGGCTCACCCAAAAACATATATAACGAGTCCCATGTCGATTTTATAAATTAAACCAAAATAAAAAAAATAAAAAAGTTACGGCCGCCATCTTGGATTTTAAAATGGACCTCAAAGTCACGAACGGCTTACCCAAAATTCTTTAAATAAAGTCTCATGTCTATTAAATAATGTTAAGATCGCTATCTTGAAAACCCATATAACCTAGACAGCCAATCCTATTTATATCTTTTTTTTTTCAATAAAGTCAAATCTGTCAATTTCTGTCATGGCGTTGGTAATTTGAATTGTCACCATTTCAATTACCAACGACAGTGCCCCTAGTGTAAGTTTTCTAACTATTACTTTGCGTTTGAGTTAACTAAAATTTGTATGGGAAATTGTTCAGCGCTCCAAGCGGAAATTTTAAGAACTAGAAATGCGGCCGTGTGATTGGTCAAAATGTTAACGCGGTAGTATAGTTAACGCGAAAGTAAACGTTAAAAAAACTCACACTCAGCTTGCGTTCGTTTTTGGATATAAACATGTTCACAACGATCACGATGTATATTTATGCGTTTTTTTTTAGATTTCGGCGGCAAAAGTGGCGATGTGATCTGCCACAATGGCCGTTTTTTTTGGCCCAGAATGCTACCGTGACCCCAGTCGATAGGTGAGGCGTTGTGAACATATTTTGACATTTGTGTTTGTGACAGTTTTAAACGTCACAGCCGTCTTATATTTTTAAGATCAAATTTATTGTATTTTAAATCGAAATGATTTTAAAAAGATTTGGCATATAAAAGTAGTGTATTGTACGATTTATCCTATATTTTACTTGACAAGTGACAGTTGACAGATTCGTGATAACAATGCGTTCGATTTGGATAGTGGTAATTGTGGCATTGTGATTCAAATTAACCAAAAAAAACGCAAGTTCGCATAATGTTATTATGATCATTGTGAACATATTTCGTTCCCAAAACGAACGGGCCCTCAGATCGCTATCGCGTTCGATGTTTTAGCTACTGGTTGATGCTTCACAGAATCTTTTAATTAAAACTGATATACAGTTTTAATTAAATGATTCTGTATTTTAAAACTATTTTATTTATCAATTTTATATAATTAAACTTAAAAATATTAATTATGATAAATAAAATAAAAATATTAATAAAGACATTCATTTTTTGTTTGTAAAAGCGCGCCAAATAAAAAATCTTGCTTTTTTTTTTGTTCGGTTTTCTCATATATTTGAGAAGGCAAAGATGAAAAAAATATCATATTAACACTATACAACTACAACTACATACGCAGTTAATATTTTAAGGGGGGGTTGGGGGTTCAAATTCCCCCGAGTTGTTTGAAACAAGATATAATTTGCCAGGGGAGTAGGCAGCAGGAGTTTATGTACCTATATATTTTATAATATATATATATATATATATATTTATGTATTACTATGTCCTAATTATATAACTTTATTAAAATTTAAATTAAGCACCCGACTTCGACCACAATCCTAAAGGTTAGCTGGTAGATAATGCCTGAGACATTAAGTTTGCCTTTGTACATAACTTTTGTTCACTGTGCAATAAAGTGTTAAAATAAATAAATAAAATGGGCCTCAAAATCGTGCTCGGCTCACCCAAAAACCTATATAACGAGTCACTAGTGCTATGTCGAATTTTAAAAATAATATTGAGGTCGCCATCTTGGATTTTAAAATGGACCTCAAATTCGTGGCTCAAGAAAAAGAGGTTCGGTTTGTATATCACTCGGGCTATTTTTTTTTTATATTTATGTTTAGTAAGTAATAGTAGAAATCAAATTAAAAGTATAATGTCAGACCCATATTTTGAAGCATTTTTTTTTGAGACACTTTTTAGATAAATATTTAAATAAATTACAAAATGTTTTATTTTATTAGGGCAGTCAAATCAGAAGTTTCGCCTTTTATTGTTAAGAAAATAAACTATTCGCTTTGTTGCAAGCCACGGTTGTCCTCCTCAGGATGTCCACCGCCCATGCCGTGCGGGAAGAAGATCCAACCTCCCCCAGACTGCCGCCCTCCAGGAATGCCCGCTAACCCTTGCCGCCCAGATATCCCACATACTCCCGGCGCCCACAAAAAATTCAAAAACATAGCCTTATTTTTCTGCTTTCCAGTAATAATCCTTTACAGCATCAACGTTTTGCTTGGTCATGAGGCCGAGCCCGCTCCCCCGTGTAGGGATTATGAGTTCATGCGCATACGCACGAAGAGGTTTCCCTGGGGCGACGGCAACAAGAGCCTATTCCACAATGATCATGTGAACAAGCTGCCTGGAGAATGTGAACCTCCGACTAAGGATTGCGATTAAATTGTACCATTTATTACGTAATTTTATATTAAATACAAATATACGAATTATAATTTTGTTGTTATTAATTTTCATAAACACTTATGCCAATATGGTACAGTGGCAGACAAGGCAGTACTTAGATCTACCGTCATGCCAATATACCTACTCCATAGGGCGTTGTATCCGAAGTTCGGGGGTTCAATTCCCACCCATGACAAAAAGATATTAGTACATTTTTCTGTACAGTTTGTCATAGTCTGGGTGTTTATAAAATATAATAGGTATGTATTATATCGTTGTTTCTGGTACACATAGTACAAGCCTAAAGCTTAGTTTGTGACCAATATGTGTAAATTGTTCTACATATTAAAAAATAATATATAGGTATGTATTTATTACTACAACCTTGTAATGCAATATGCATTTTTCGTCGCCAGTTTTGTAACTACATCATCATTACCTACCTACCCACTAACTGAAAGGCAATCTTTGGTTATAGGTTAGGCAGAGTAAATGTTAAACCTAATTTTGGATCATAACGGGCGCCTGACCTCACTTTGTGGTCAACGATGGCATCCAAAGAACAAGACACCGAACAAGTGGCGAACTCGTCGCGTACATAAACTGAAGAAAATAGAAATATACCAAGTACGATACCGTAACATGTAATCTAGTTCAACTTCGAGTAGGTTATTTAAAAAAAAATTTTTTCTTCAAAAGAAATTATAGGAAATCACAAATTAAAAAAAGTAAAAATTTTAAAATAGTTTTATGCCATTTTAATATACACAGCTTTTGTTTTTCGAACATTTATCTAGATTATTAAAAAAAAACAAGTTTTGTAATATTCCTCAGCATCTTAAAAGAATAACACAAACATGCTGTATATTTCACCCTCTGTAAATATTATATACAAACGACACTTTTGAAATCTTTTAATTTTTAATTGAAAAACATGCAAGAGATCTTTAAACAGCCTATGCCTATATTTACCTACTAGCTGACCCGCGCAACTTTGTCTGCGCGTTTAAATTAAACCGTTTACGCAGCGTACGCTCTTAAAAGGAATAATTTTTCCCCGTTTTTGCAACATTTTTCTTTGTTACTCCGCTCCTATTAGTCGTAGCGTGATGTTATATAGCCTATAGCCTTTCTCGATAAATGGATTATCCAACACGAAAATATTTTTTCAATTCGAATCAGTAGTTCCTGAGATTAGCGCGTTCAAACAAACAAACAAACAAACAAACTCTTCAGCTTTATAATATTAGTATAGATAAGTAGTTATATCTTAGTAAGTATCTACCTTTTTTTTATAGGAGCACGGCTTGTGTGTATGTACCTAGTGGTAAGGAGATATTCAGCCATAGAAAGTCCCCAGTGCTATTTATCAACAATGGTCTTCTTACAAGCTCTGCTTACAACTATGAGATACAAAATAAATTAAAATATTGAAATCGCGCACAATTTGTCTTCGTAGCAGACTCGTAGCATCAAAATGGCTAAAATAAACACGATATTATTTTTTAAACTATGGTTGTTTTAATTATTTACAAAGGCATTAAACGTCATTAAAATAACACAAACACATAAAGATAGTTATACATTGTATCCGGCATTTCTGCAAACGGTAGAAATATTTATTGCAAATAAGTACTGAAATTTAGAATCATCGAAAGTTGACTTAGTGTTGTGCGGGACGCCCGCGCGTACGGAACGAGAAGCTTAGGTATATTAACTAACCAGGTAAGATAGAGACGTAGATAGATAAATACTTAGAATACCTAGATAATAAAGCAGTTAATATTAAAAAAAATACTGCATTGCGTATAGAGCAAACTAAAATATGGAAACAAGCCAAAAGGGCTCGCTATACTTAAATCTACGCAGTTAGGTATTTTGCTTGTTAATGATATATTTAGACATATATGGTATTAGTGTAACATATTCATAGAATATAATAAAGGATAGCGATAGACATTGTTTTAAATTATAAGAATAGTATTTTGGCCATTTACTCATAGATTTAGTGGTCATTTACGTAGTATTGTATTATCGAAGGTAACAATATCGCACCGTGTCTATGGTTACAGCAATTCATAGCTGAAAATGTTCGTTTATCTTACGGAAAAACGTCTGCGTGCGCAAGGCGGGTAGGGCGGCGGCGCGTTCAGTCAGGGCGGGCGGGGAGCGTAGCGCGGCGATCAATAGTTGTGCTGACGTCAGGCGCCCGTGCGCGCCATTGGCTCGCGCGGCATTATTAAATAAATCCCCGTGCGGAGTGGCGCGCTAGCAGGCATAGCTCCCTGCTGGCGGCGGGCCCGCGCACGTCCGCGGCCGCCCGCCATGGCCGACATGCCGGACCTATCGCACCTGACGCCGGAGGAGCGCGCCATCATCGAGGGCGTCATGCTGCGCCAGCGGCAAGAGGAACAGCGCGAGCACGAGATCATGAGGTCGCAACCCCCACCCCGCATCCCCTCCCCCACATCCATTTGTGACAGTGCTGTGTATCTAAATTTAATTGAGTTTCATCGACTATACAAAGACGACATTTTCCGCCCCATAAGTCCGCATTGCCACCTATTGCGTCTTTATAATGTAAAGCTCCGCCTACGGATGATGCAGCGTTATTCTGGCGTAAATATATTAAGCGGTCTGCAATCTATGACCGCCCACGTAAACCTTTATCCATTAAAATAAATGAAATACCTACATTTGTCATCGAAGGTACCCACGTTTGTTAGTTCTATTTGTAAATCAATGTTCGCCAAATCTTTATAGCAGTAAAGTCCCTCTCAAAACTATTTCTATAATTTATAGTCAATGAAAGATCTCCAAACATTAATGTGAACTCTATTTTAACACCGCTTGATTCTACAGAGATTGTTTTTAGTTCTTGTTTCTATTGTCCAAAAATTCATAATGGCTGAAATGCAGAAGTTGAGCGAGAACATTGCTTTCAGTATTACCCAAAATCAAACTATAATGCCTTTTTATAATATAATGTAATTTCTTACTTATTGTACCAAATGTTTTTATATTTATCTACCTATGGTTATTATTTATATAGCCTTTCAGTCACCAGATGCACCGACGAAACGTTTGGACATGTATTTAAATATAATATGTGATCCTGGTCCTCACGGCCCTTTAGTTTTCGTCCCAAACGGCTCAAATATGTGTAGTCTGTACTCTGGACGTATTTGCACTGTTTGAGATTTTTCCATGTAGAAACGGTGGCGCCAAGATATTCTGATTTCCCTGGAAGGTGAGACGGCGCAAACGTATCGAGACATATTGCGTCCCATACCAGACACCGTCCACATGCCCAGGGTACCTACTAATGTCATTCCATCAAGCCCTTTGCTATCATCCCTAGTCAACCCGTTTGATTCTAAGAAGGGAGGGTACAATATGATTTGGGCTGGCATGATTTATATCTCATAATATATATTATTGAGTGATCCTGCCAATGAACCAATGATTTTTAATATTTTCATGTAATGAAATTATTGCTAAATAAATAAAATAAAAATGACAATTTTTATTATTAAATTACTGGTTTAATTCCCGGCCAATTTCATTTTTTTTTATCTTAGGGCCAGAGAATTAATAGGATATCAAAGACAACATAACACATTATTTTGGGAAAAACTACAAATTTAGACTGTTCCATATCCAGTTGATATACAATTAATTCAATAAGAGTACCTATAATAAGGAACATAATATCAAGTCCCCCTGAAAATATTGAACTATATGTAATAAACAGCAATGCAGCTGTGTGGTTTGTTAAACAATAGCTCGCAAAATCAATAAATTATTCTTTGCTACCTTCATAAATATTATATAAATATTTGTATGGAATTTCACATTATGCCCAGTATAAGTTATGCCATGTATTGTATTGCTGCTAGTATAAATAATTTAATCTATGATATATAGGTATATGATATATAACATTTGTATGGAATTTGACATCACTATCCCCAGTAGGTATGAGATATGTCTTCTTTTGGTCAAACCAGCCCTAAGTCGAGAAAATAATATCGGTCAAGTAAGTTACTGTCGAATTGATAGTACCATACAGACCCGATATTTATGGTATTTTCCATCACCCTTGCTAGAACTTCCGACGGTAGGTTCTTGTATTCTTTACGGATATTTTCTTTGAGGACTTAAGGATCTGAGGTTTGTTGTCATAGACTGGTGACTTAAAGAAACACCCCAAAAAGAAGTCTGGAAAGCTTAAATTCGGTGATCTTGCAGGTCTCACCGGCCTCGTATTAATTTTCGATGAAATGTTGTTCTTTCTCGTGGTTGATATTTAAGATGGCTTAAGTATAGGTTATAGCGCTTATCGGTCAACGGCTAACAGCGGTTTTTATCAAAATGTTCTGTAAAGACAAATCGGCAGTTTTTATAGAAAAATTTGGTAAAGATGATACGCCCAATTGTGTGGCACGTCGTCTGGTTAATACGCCGGGGGTCCTCTGCAACATCTTTAGCCACACCTTTTATTCTCAGCAAAAGACTGCTCCGGAGCCAGCCAAACTTGGCAGCATCTCGTGGTGTCCCATAGGACATAGTTGCGCCGTAAGATTGCCGAGTTGGTTTTGAAACACCACTGACGAATTAATCCAAAAAAAAAACGACACAATTATTCCGCGTTGAGGAATTGTCAGCGATTCATTCATTTTTGTTGACGTGTATTTTTTATCTGTTTACTTCACACAGTTGTGGTGATCCTTGGGGGTAGCCTATTTCCAGCAGTGGACATAGGCCTCACACCAGAGTTTATGCCCTCCATATTTGATCATTTCGGGAAGTATCTTATCAATTTCCGCTGCCCCATTTCAAACTTCCTATCGCTCTTACAATCTCTGAAACATTAATTTCATCCCATGCTTCAGACGCCAGTTCAGGTACCTCTGGGGTTAGGTACCAAAGCAAAGTCATGGGATGCTGCTTTTATACATCTCACCAAAACATTCGCTTTAACACTTCATCAGCGTTTATAAGAGTGGCACCAAGCTTTGATCTTATTTTATCCATTCTAGAGGATGTCGAACCACTTCGACAATTTCTAATTTCCCTCCAAAAAAGCTTCGAGTTTTTCTTGAAGTTTAATATTAACCTCTCTTCGCCAATCACTTTGCATCTTTCTTGCTTCTCTTTTACCAAAGATTTGGTGTCACTTAAAACGTATGCATATGGTATGTGTTTCTGTTTTTTCTTCTAATACTTTCAGTCAGATTCACACAAGCCATAAAATTTAACCATGTTTTCTGAAAGATAAAAGGGATTTATTAATCCAAAAAGACCAAAAAAAAAAAAAAAATAATTACTGGATCAAATTTACCGTTGTATTCTATTTATTCGTTCATTCGTTCCTACACAAATATAACTGCGCCATTTCCCAGCCTATTCATCGTAAATTCTTTCTTGTTCCTCTTATTCTTATACTCACAGCTCGTATAATAGAAATTTGTATTTTTATTCTAAGCCAACCTGTAACTTGTGAGAATGGTTCTGAAAGCCGTGAAGCAGTATTTTTTACAAAAGTGTTATACTCAGAACCTAATGCACCATCGCAGATTACCAATGGCGTAAATGAGGCTCTCTGATCTTCTGCTGTGCGGTCATATTTATTATGTTTCTAGTGTGAATGGGTTTGGGAGATGCTACTCCAATTACGGGTTCCATAAGAGGTTGCGTCAACATTTACAATTTACAATACTTCTTTGTGTTCTGTATGGTAATTTTGATATGACTGTTTTACTCAAATATATTTCTCTTTGCTTTCTATTCTTTATTTTTTCATTCATGATAAGTATTGCATTTATTTGATGATTTGTGACATTTAATTCAACTCCTGTACGTATATATATTTGCGGATAGTGAAGAATTATATGTTTTCTTCTCTTTCTCCACAGAAATTTTAACTTCTGCATCTCACCATGCGTTCTCTTTCGCAGCTCGCTTTTTTGTAATACAACACACTTTATTGATGATTTTATCATACTTTCTCTAAGAACTTTCCAACATTTATCCAAATGGTGATCTCACATCTTCCAGGTTGGCAAATCTTCGATGTAACTTTCAAACTTTTTTCACGCAATTTTTCACATTGTATTCTTTAGAATTGCTGCAATATCCCATTAGAACGTTTACAACGCTCTGAAAATACGACTAAATCTAGTGATGACAAGTGGTCAGTTTCAAGTTATAAATCAAATCGGATCTAAAATAAATGAATACATATATGGGTCAATGCAATTAGAGTGTGTGGTGTACGTAAGACCATGCTTGTATGTGCATAGATGCATATACATTTTAACTATTTTTGTAGGTAGGTAAGTTGATGGATGTAAAGAAATTTAAACAACTTGTAATGTACCTAAATCAGTCGTCACGACACAAGTTTCTGCTTGTGACGTTTGGTGACGTTTTATGAGCTAACCCTTATAACCGAAATAAAGAAATATTAATATTATTATACATGGTAATTATCGAATATTTATTTTAGTCAGCCATTTCTCTTGGGAACTTAACGTTAACTTTGACGAGAGATTTAACCGCTACCACGCTATGCTTTTCAGCTGAGTAAGAAAATTTCTCATTACTGCAGATGCAAATACTTATATACTTACATTAAAACAGCTAACCAGAGAAGAAAAGCTATGTTGAATCCGTATAATTTAATATTATTAAGCATTGTGTTGAACGTGAAAAGAGCGTCACCAGCCTGTACCAGTATAGAACAATATTATTAGCTATAATTAAATTATCGAACACCTTTCCTCATACATCACTTTACTCTACTATTATAAGAGGTAGAGTGCTTACTATGCTGGACTATTCTTCAGTATTATCGCAACATAGTTCATAATGTGCAAAACATAATAAATTATAATTCTTGCCAAAAATATTTGTATATTTTTTATTATTTTTGCAGACGAAAACAAGACGAAGTAGCGGTTCTAGAACAAACAATCCGTTCTCGTAATGAGATGCAGCGAGCGGCGGGGGTGGAGCTCGCAGCCACTTGCCAAATATGCCTTAAGACTAAGTTTGCGGATGGCGTCGGCCATTCCTGCCATTATTGTCTCGTGCGATGTTGCGCGAGGTGCGGCGGTAAAGTCTCGCTCAGGTCTAATAAGGTTAGTGTCTTACTTATTCCTATTTTATGGACCAACATAACTTATTATGATAATAAATGCTCAGGTCAAAGTTTATATTTACTTATCGTTATTAGGTAATTTGGGTATGCATTGTATGTCGGAAGAAACAAGAGTTGCTTTCGAAAACCGGTCAATGGATTCATAAAGGAGCGGGTCAAGACTCGATCATGTGGCGCATGGAGAATGACCTGCGAGGGCTCCCGACGCCGATGGATGGATCCTTTGACAAACGGCCGAAATTAGAACGAGCTCACAGCGCCGCGGAGAAAGAGAACACACCTCTACAACGATCGGGCAGCGCTCTGCGCAGGCAGTACAGTCAGCAGGAGCCGCGGTGCTATGACGAGCTCGAAAGTCTGCCGCGGACACATCAGCATCTGATGCATCCGCGGCAGAAACCCTACGGCCTGGAAGAGCCCCCGATGTCGCATCCGCCACCCATGCAGCACTCGCAGCTGCCGCGGTCCTCGAGCTCGGACGAGGAGGCCGCCGAGTGCATCTCCGACGAGAACGACGAGTACCGAGACCGCGGTGAGTGACCCAGGACATGCCATGCCATTCGAACTCGCTCCGACGATCCTTTCCGTTACGTTTATTTACCATCCTTACACCACAGCGAACGACCCCCGACACTTGACACCACTCGCACAGACATCTCGAACTCGATGCCATTTAAAATTAGTCTTTTCTTGGATTGCACAACTTAGTTTAACGATAACCAAATCCTTCAGCTAATAAATTAGCGCCACGACTATTTCATTCCACCCAATATTTAATTACGGTAAACGTTAAATTAAATACATGCAATCCAGCATTGGTAAACACAGTTGAATATATTTATCAGTAAGTAGTTATAATATAATTAAATACGAGTGTTCCGTGCGGGATGTTTAATAATATATTTTCTACATAACCCACCCGCCGAGCCCATCATTTGAACTTCCACTTCTCGTACGAGCCATGTGATCGCTTCGTCCGTTCGTTCGAGCATGTTGTCATATCGAAAGGTAAACAAAATCAACATATTTAAGTTTTATAACATACCTTCATTTTCACCTCCAATACTTTAATAAGGCTTGTTTAATTAATTGTTAGATAAATAAGTAGTTATCGGATCGAGTAACACGCGCCCGGCATCCGAGCAGCCTTATGGTTGACCTACTCCATGTTTACAGGTTATAGAGATAGGAGCGGAGCGCAGTCGTCCAGGAACCAACGCCGCGCCATGTTAGACGAGAAAATGAAAAAGTTTCTATCGGTGAGGGCCGTCATTCCAAGGGATCTGGAAGTTGTATCATAACGCTAACTTTAGATGTATCATATTAAATCTGGTTCTGGTTACATATTTTTTCCTCTGAGCGAACAACTGTGATGGCTGTTGACTTGATCAGACTTCCTCCTTCGTGTTCGACCAATGTTCGGTCATGAGCTACTTTGGTGGGAAACGCAATCACTGTTCATAAATACAAAGTATAACTTGTTCCAAACACTAAATGTGTTATTATTACTAACAACTTATGCATTATAATATTGGTATTAATAATACCACTTCGTTAGCCGTGATTGTATTTCACCTATGTTTGAACCAGAAATGCATCATACAATTTATATATGCACATTACTTCAAGTTCTATAAAATTAAGTTTCGCAAAAGTACTTATATCTTGTCTCTGGTTCAAACAACCACTGCATGCCTGGCGAAAAGATGTGTATGTAACATGAGTGGTTTCCATAATGATTCCGTTAGAATTGTGACCGTGTTCTTTATTTTGATTGTTGTTTTACTTGGATAATTTAACACACATTCTTTCCGCTTGTGCGTGATCACTGCTTTAAATATTTATTTTTCTAACGACTGGGATCGCGTAGTTTAGTGGGAAAGTACGTCAGCAGTGTTTCTTGTAGCTTCGGTCATGTCCCCGGCGAAAGCGGAGCCCGGCCTCGGGCGCGTGTACATCGCGTGTCCTTAACCGTAGAAAAACCATAATTTACCCCTATTTTCGAATTTATTCTTAGGACAACTAGAGAGCTGTCCCCGGCTGCGACATCCACATAGCGCTTCGACGACGAACTCCAACAATTATTACAATTTAAATAATGGTACGGCCGCTTTCGATGCGGAGCCCCGGAGTCAATTAGAAACCGCGGCGCGGGCGGGCGGTCGCAGCTTCGACTCGGCCACCGACAGCCACTGGCGAGCCCGCGACGACGGTGAAGGTGCTTACTTGCGCCCCTATTCCGTGGACGAGGGCCCGCGCCCAGATCGAGCTATATATAAAAGCGCTTATCTTTGGGAAGACTCAGACAGTCGCAGATTCACAGAAAGGAGAAAAAAAACCGTTCGTTTCGACGGTCACGATGGCGCTGCCACTTTTCCCCGTGGCGGTAGAGACGCGTCTGGAGGTCCCCTGGATTGGGCTTCCTTACGGTGGGAATCCGAACGCCAGACGAGCCAAGATTCCGCCACCAAAGACTCGGGCATCGATACTTCGAGCACCTTCACTTCCAGCGAAGATTCTAACAGGGGCGAGTGCCCTAAGGTACAGAATAAGTTTTCTATAATCACAAATAGGTATTAAATATTTTAATCCTTCGGTACTATTTTAGTAGAATTAGAGTTAGAAAAACAAATTTTAAAGCAAGGACACTGTACCACGCATTGTTGGTTCGTGAATATATCCCACGACACTGCAGTACCCGAACGCTTTACACGTTATTTAAAAATTATACATTCCTTTAATAAACCATCAGAAAATGCATGTGGAAAAGTTCTTTTAATTTGATTATATAGATTAGGTAGAAGGCTACCAACTCCACTTTATCAGATTTAAAAACCGATGACGTAGGAGTATCGGGAGGGAGTCAAGGGGCTTTGATATATACTTGAAACAAATGAAGAGCACTTGTGTTGTTTGGTTGCGAGCATGCCACATGAACCGCATGAATCTTCTTCTCATTGTGTTGCACCCCAACCTATAAACACTGTGTTAGTAGTTACACCTGCATACCGGTGTGGATCTTTTCAAGCATGTCCTTTGTACAAAATGACTTAACGTGTCTTTAATTTAATATGAAATCGTGCTAAATTTTTGTTGCGTCACTTTGTACATTTTCTTATATATTTTTTTAATAATTAATATAAGAAAATGTAATTGTATATTGACGTGATTATTTTCGACAGTTTCCACTAAGTTGGCAAGTATCGGCTGACGGTACTAGAATGGTTGGACATATGGTGCTACGAAAAAGTATAGTAGAGGGTAGCTCCCATTCTTCGGCTGCAATACTGGGTCTTAAAGTGGTGGGAGGAAAACTGATGCCAGATGGATCGAGAGGAGCTATAGTTGAAAAAGTTAAAAAGGGATCAATCGCAGACATCGAAGGCCAGCTCAGGATAGGTAATATTGGTACCGAATTTAATAATTGAATGTTCAAGCAGTGGGGTATATACGTATAGTAATAAGGCATAAGTATTTTATCTTGTTTTGCTTTTAATTATTGCGGAGAGTAGCGGGATTGGACTGGCTAAGGAAGATAAAACATAATTGCTGTGCCTCGAGCATATGCCCAGCAATGGAGTTCCCAGGTTGATAATGATATTAGGTACAGTTACAACAAAATACTTGTTTCATTTACACAGCATCATACATCTTCATAAAATTAGCAAGACATCAAATATATTGACGTTTCTGTTAAAATTTGAGATGTTGGAAATAGGTGACGAGGTGCTACAGTGGAACGGTGTTCCTCTGCAAGGTAGAACTGCCGACGAAGTGGCGGGAGTGGTAGCGGACAGCAAACAAGACACACACGTAGAGCTCGTGGTGTCACGACCCATCACTGCAAGACAGCCTGCGCAGCCGTGGAGAACACATAAAGGTACGGCCCAAACTACAAGTGTTTTATCGAGTGTTAAATGTTGCATGCACCTGCATAATTGGTTAATATGATTTGGAGTAAATTACATTTCTCTAATCTAGTTTCGGTTGACGCAGTAATGGCATAAGAACTAATATGTACGAGTAAATTATATTTATAACGTGTGTTTCAGAAGTGTACACAGAAGTAGTAGGAATCGGAGGTTGTGACAAGCCAAGTGTCCTTGTGACGTCGCCCGGATCTCCAGATGTTCACGCTCGAAGAAGACCACGACGACAAAACCACCATAGTGCCAACGTTTCGGGCCGAATTCAAGTAAAATATAATTGTCTACATCATCAGGTATCCACTTAGGTTGTGCAGAATGAGTAATACTATTTTTTCTTTCAGTTAAAAATATTTTTCGATATAAGCGCTCAACAATTAGTAGTAACTGTGGTATCGGCATCGGGGCTCACTCCTCGGATGGACGGCCAGACGCGGTGTCCATATGCTAAAGTATTCCTCTTACCGGACAAAAGTGAGAAAAGCAAACGAAGGACCAAGACCCTTGCAAATACCCTGGAGCCACGATGGAGCCAAACCTTTGTCTATTGCGGAGTAAGGCTAGCTGACATCAAAAAGAGGTCCCTAGAGGTGAATACCTTAACATGTTAAATTGCAAAATATTCGTTTATAAAGAATCTGAAATCTGTACAGATTCGTTATAAACGAAGCGTGCAAATTACTTAGGAATTTAACTTTTCATATTGATCTTCATGCCAAAATGATCTTAAAAGCAGTTTTTAATGCATGATATTTTTGTGCTTATTTGAATGTTTAGGTATGTGTTAACGTGCTATTTCGATTCTGTTGTTCCTCTTACAAATCTACCTGTTATATTAAAATGTTTTCAGGTAACGGTTTGGGATTTAAATCGCTACGGCCCAAACGATTTTCTTGGAGAAGTGATATTAGATCTTGATAACACTATGATGAATCACGAATCTAATTGGTACTTATTGAAGCCACATGACGAAACTATACGTTCGGTGAGTGTTCCTTCCTTCTTCGGAACCATCGAAGAGTTAATGCCGGGTAAATGCGATATTTATTTAGGTAAACATTTTTTTTTCTCTTGCAATTGTTTTCAGAAATATGCGGATGACGATGTGGATGGTGAGCACCTCTCTCCGCCATCTACATCGACGTCTCGGCTTTCTGACTCGGATACTCCGAGCGAATGCGACCTTCGCAGGCACCATTCCTTGTCCAGCCTCGGCTCGAGTAGTAGCCCGCCACCGTCGAATGAGGTAAAGTTTACTCTACTGAACTAAAAGTTTTACTCTAAAGTGAGGAATCAAAATTTCACAATATGAACTTATTATTATTCTTTTTCTCTATAAAATGTAAAATAACAAGTTATATATTGTCAGCGAATGGACGTGGAGGGATCGCGTAGAAGCAGACGAGACATGTCCCCGGCGGGGAGGGTCCGCGCCGCCGGCATGACCAGAGATCGGGTAAGTTACGGTCCCAATAGTGGTGGCTATATTAGATGAGCTGATAACGAGCAAGAGCAAGATAAGAGAGAGAGTGTTGTATGTTCCAGGGAAGCAGCAGCAGTAGCGGCTGCGCAGGCACTCGGTCGCAGTCGGCAGCGCCGGGCCGTACCACTCGTGCGCGCAGCAAGTCTCCGCGTCGCAGCCTGTCGCCGCCGCCCGATGCCGCGTGGCGATACACAGGTGCCGCACGGCACCTCCGACCCGCACGGAACACTTCTCTGACGCGACACGTTCTATCGCGCGACTCATCACCACTCTACTTCATCACTTCTCACTTTCCTTGTTTTTTTTTGTTCGTCTTCCGCTAGTCCCGTCCCGTCTTTCGGTTTTACTGTAGTCTGTTTGTTAGCATTTTTTCACGAGTTCTTTCTTAGAGTCTCGCTTCACTATCGCGTCTAGTCGTGCATGCGCGGTCGCTTACGTTTCCCAATCGTTCGTCGACAATAACGTGACGTTTGTGCGTACAGTGTCGGACGAGAGCGCGCGGCTGCCGGCACACGCGTACGCGCCGCGGTTCCAGTCTCGCTCCGCGACGGCCACGCCCACTACGAGTCCCAAGAAGCGACAGCTGCCGCAGATACCGCCTCAGGTAACACAGTCATTAGAATAAAAGCTCGTGGATAATTTTATAT
This sequence comes from Monopis laevigella, assembly GCA_947458855.1. Lineage (NCBI taxonomy): Eukaryota > Metazoa > Arthropoda > Insecta > Lepidoptera > Tineidae > Monopis > Monopis laevigella. Next base: position 18,327,844 of record OX381581.1, read on the forward strand.
AACACTACTTGACTGCTAACGAACAAAAAATTAATTTAAAATCTTTGTTGCACAAAATTGCACATAAGCGAACTTAATGCCTTAGGCATTGAAAAAAATAATATATGAATAGGATAATGACGCAAAAATCTTGTGACTCTTTAGTAAATATAACAGCGTTGTTTTGTACGTCGGCAGGGTGCGCAGAGATCGATACGCGCGCAGACGTCGGCGGACCTGGAGGAACGTAAGTGGGTAGCCACGCAACACATTGGCGTCGCACTTCACTACCGCAGCACGTCACAAGGTCAATACATACTCACTACCTCACCACCGGTCCATGTCACTACATCTCTTACCCAAAATACATTTACCATTCATTTATTAGCTAGAGCACGTATAATTAAACTTAAGCAATTTTGATAACCTTTTCTATCATATAAAAGGAAAAGAACAGCAAACTGAGCTTCAGATTATATACAAGCTGTGATCACTAGTTCTACACAGTTTTTAAATACTACTTGATACCATATCTTTGTAGAAAGGTACACAATACCCAGTAATACAAATCCTTAGTATCTACCGTGCTTAAGCTTAACGTAGAAATTAGTAATTTTTGTTTTTAATTGTACAACGCTACGATTATAATAAATTTATCGCTTTTTATATTTAAATTGATAACTTATTTTAAATATTTATAATTGATAGCTTAATTACTTATTTAGCTATTGCAAACTGTATTTATATACTTCAAAACGATAAGCATAGAAAAGCTATGCTCCTGTTGGTTTGTGTGAAGCACCAGAGTTTTTACTTGCTAGTACCTTTTCCTCGGGTGTAACTCCGAAGATATCGACTTTACAGTTAGTGTTTACGTCCTTAAAAATACCGATCCATATACCTTTATAAAGGGTGTCCAGCGGGAATTTTTCAACTTTAAACGGCAATTATCGAAGTAATAGCGGTACTTGCGGATTTGTTAGTAGTCATGAGTCACTGGACGGGGGCGCACCGCTCGTTCGCGGTTGAGCAATATCTAAAGAATGGTGAATCGTTGGTTCGCGCGCGTCGAACGTTTTGTACTCATTTTAATATTCAGCGTTTAAGTGATGGGTCGAGCACGCAACTTATCTGGTCGTGGGTACAAAGATTTAGGCAAGAAGGGACAACGCTCAACAGAACTCCTTCAGGACCATCAACATCAGCAGCAACGCCCGAACGTGTGTCTGAAGTTCGACATGAAATCATTAGAAATCCCGTCACTTCAAACAGTCACTTCTCCGGTGTATTGCCGTATGATAGACGAATTTCTGCTACCGCAATTGCAGCTGTATTCAGGTTACAACAATAGGACACAATTTCAGCAAGACGGTGCCACTCCGCATACAGCTAGGGTGTCGATGGAAAAGGCCACCCGACCTCACGCGATTTTTTAAAATGGGGTTACCTTAAATAGAAGGTTTATGAGAACAATCCCCGGACAATTCAAGCCCTGCAGGCCAATATTCGCTGTGAAGTTCAAAGCATTATTCCAGAGCTTTGCCGTCGTGTAATTGCAAATGTAAGGGTCCGACTACAGGAGTGCGTATAAAAAAACGGTCATCATTTAAATGATATAGTGTTTAAGAATTAAAATCCGCATTAATGTTGTACATTTTGTTTTAATAAAAATAAATAAAATCTATGTAGTTTTTTTTATATGAAATTTTAAAGTTGAAAAATTCCCGCTGGACACCCTTTATATGCCATTGGTTTCTTATATTTAGAATTTATATTTAAGGCGTTAATATGATCGATGAAGTTGGTCGCCTCGGTGGCTCTCTTGTAGTGCAGATAATTGGCAGGTCAATGGAAACCTCAGCCAAGGTGTACCACCTCTTAATTCTCAGATTATTTTTGTAAGGCGGCATAAAAATATACTGTAAAGCTAGAGCTACCATAGACTGACACTTGGGTCATCTAGACGCTGCGGAGCCCGTAAAGTTTATATGACGACTGTTATGTGGAGCTGTATGCTAATAACCATCGATTTGACTACTCACTATTAACGTGTTAAATGAAACACATCAATGTTTTAACGCGGTCTAAAAAAAAACACTTTTATACCTTCCTCTAGCTCGTAATATCAGTCTTATAATTTTCAAAAACGGCCTCCAATGAAGCTAATTTGTGATCCCTGATATAATGTATGAGCTTCGTGCGTCTGGATCCGCGTACTTGGCCTACATCAGCTTAAATGTAGTTCTATTGCTTTATTTTTATTATTTAACCTATTGTGCCCACTGCTGAGCAAAGGTCTCCCTTTCCTCCTTCCATCTCTTCCTTTTTTTAGCTCTCTTGGACCAATCCTTTTAAAAGGCGTCCAGCTCGTCTCTCCATCTCCTCCTAGGCCTACCGCGTTGTCTTTTCCGGGCCTGTGGCACCCACTCTATGGTCCTCCTCGCCCACAATTAGCCTGGCATTTGACACACGAGGCCGGCCCAGTCCCATTTGAGCATGACGGCTCCGGGTGGCGTCGGCTATTCGCGTCCTAGAGCACTGTATGCCGTTCCGTATCTTATCTATACGTTTAACGCCTAGTATACTGCCCTCCATGGCTGTTTGGCAAACCCCGATTATAAGTATATATATATATATATATATATATATATATATATATAGCTTTATTATTTATTCAAATTGGCATAGCAGTTATTATTGTGAGTATGTGATCAGGTTGGGAGCGGCATTACACAGGGTTATCGGACTCCGAGCTGGCGGCGCGCGGCGCGGCCGGCTGGGCGCCCCGCCGTCGTTTGTCGCCTGATGCTGCGGCAGGAGACTCCGACCTGGAGTCGGTGGCGTCCATCACCTCTAGCGCCTTCAGCACACAGTCCGAACGCCCGCAGCCTACTAGAATGCTTAGGTATGTTTCTTAGCCTGTTTTGTAACCTGGGGCCTTACCGGGAAGCCACATCGACAAACCGATCGACGCGTCGATGGATAAAATTGTATAGGAAATATTGTCTATGGGTAGAACTCGATCGCTGAGAAACGTCAAATCACATACATTTTACATTCGCTTTCGATCGATCGACGCGGCGATCGGTATTTCATGTGGCTTCCCGGTAGGGCCCCTGCTTCGTTTATAGAAAAGTACCTACAGATTTTTAAAACGTTCCGGTGAAGGCCAGGTACTAACCCCCGTATTCTAAGACGTATCCTTAACTCCACTTTACACTCAAGGAACGTCTATCTCTTTCTACCAAATGTCAACTATAAAAAGCAAGTTGAGACAGACGTTCCTTGAGTGAAGAGTGGAGTTAAGGAAACGTCTTAGAATACGGGGGTAAGTAAATGAGGTACGTTTACTTAAGCAACATATTATCACGTTACAAGATAATAATAAAAATACATTGGCAGAGTAAAGTATAACCTGTGTTGCAGGGTGTTAATAATGTGTCGGACACATACACAGATACAAATCAACACGGGTGCCTTACGGCGCCCGAGACCACCTAGACGACCCCAGAGTACCCAGGGGAGGGGTTTTAATCCCACCTCGTCGTAGCCGATGGTATGAGTCTACACCGAACAAGTGGCTAGCTCGTCGCGATGTTTTTTGAATACTCAATAACCTATCTATAAACAGTTTCATAAGTTGGAATAGTGAAACCGGGACCGACACGGCTTAACGTGCTTTTCGAGGCACTATAGCGGTGTTGTGAAATAAATGTACATATTTTTTTTTATTAAAAACTCATTGGTACACACCGGGATTCGAACCAGGGACCTAAGTATTTTTAAGTTCAAGGTCTAACCAACTCGGCCACCACCACGTATATTATATTTATATTATGTGTACGACAACTTACACATATTGTTCTGGTCACAAAATAAGCTTCTAGGCTTGTACTATATGTACCAGAAGCAACGATATAATACATATTATATTTTATAAACACCCAGACCAAAACAATATGTGCACAAAAACGTACCCACTAATAAATAATCTAAAAGTTTGGCAGAGAAATACTTGTAAAACTGTGTATTTTTTTGTTGGTTAATAAAGAAAATAAAAAGTTTTTTTTTGCTATGAGTGGGAATCGGACCTCCGGATACAACGCCAAAGGCGCAACCACTCTACTGAGGCGGTCATGCCTCATTGCTAACTTACAAAATTCACTGAATCATTTCTTAAATCAGTTACTTATTTATAAATAATAAATAAGCACCGATTTTTAATAAAGGAGTATATGTGTAGCATCACGCGTCCCTTAAGGCATATACCTCATGGTACCCTCAAGGGGTTTTTATATCCACCAGGGGCCTTATTCCGAGTTTGCAACCGCTAATCACGACAAGACGTTGCGCAAACTATAAATATGGAAATATAACCTCTATTCCAATGGTAATATAGTATGTATTAGGTTGGCTATTATAATGCAGCCATCTTGAAATACACGAATTCTTCGCAAGTTTGAACATGTATGAAGCATTGGAATTTCAACTTTATAATTAACAGGATAGAACTTACATTACAATACCGGTACTTTACGCAAAATGCGCGACGGTGAACGTGTCAAAACTCGGAATAAAGCCCCAGGTCATCTCGTCGCAACCGATGGCATTCCGAGTAATACCAGACAGTGGAAGCTTGTTGAAGTTTTTATAGACTCAAATTTAAAAATAAGAATAAAATAAAAAATAGAAATAATATGCATTTTTACAGCAAAAAACACAATCATTTAAATTCTTCGTGCGATAGTACTATGCTAATTACAAACACTCATCTTAACCATCATAGAACATTGCCCGAAGTGCCCAAAGAACGACGTCGGATTCTTCCATCCATTAAGGTATCCGCTGAGACCGAAGCAGCAATACAACGCCGCTTGAGAGCCCATCTCGCTCCACTTAACCCTAACCAAACGAATAAAATAAACGAACATGTCCGTAGAAGTAACAGATTGTTACATCGTAGTCGGTCTACGGGAAACTACCCGCAGCAAACTAAAAACCTTGAACGAAGTCGTAGCTGCAACGATAATACTCGTATAAATACATACAAAATAACAGAAAATAATAACGAATATATATTTCATGTAGATTTTACACAAACTAAAAGGAATAACTATGATAACAAACCGAAACGAGTGCTGCCTTTGATTTATCAAAATGAACCATTTATTAGCGTAAATGTTCCTAAGAGTCTACCAGTAGGTGTTAATAAAAACACAAATCACAATAATAGATGTTTTAGTCAACAAAGGCCTAGAAGAAAACTACCACAAATATATAATCAACAGTTTTTCTCTAGGAAGTCTTCTGATTTCAAAGATACACTAATTAATGATGGGAGACGATATATTATAGATAACGAAATAAACTATAATTTACCATTGCATAATAAGTTTTATGAAATTGACGATCAAAAAACCGAAAAACTAACCCATACTTATCAAGAAAATATAGACCCTATTAATACACAAAACAAACTTAGTTACAAAAATAATTGTGTTAATAATAAAACTTCAAATTTTCTAAAAAATAAAACATTATCAGTAGATTTGGATTTAATAAATAAATTAAATAAAGATACTTTAAATAAGAGTACTATTACTTCTTGTTGCGATAGAAAGAAATTTCTATCTTTAGATCTAAAGACAAATTATGATATAAAAGAAATTAATACGACAAATAATGTTATATACGAAACACAACCACATTTAAAAACTGATACTGATAAAAATAAATACTTATTTTTAAACGAAGGACATAATAATACAAAGAGACGCTATTCAGACTCCGTATTTTTAAAATGTTCCAGCCTTAGCAAAGGTTTGGAATCTCCAGTAATTAATATAATAAAAAGGATTGACAAATTTAATTATTCTCCAGATAAAATTATTAACAATAGTAAAAGAAAACAAAAAAATGTTGTTAGTATAAAAGAGACTCCTTGTTTTCATGAATATGAAGTCCTTAATCCGTCCCTTCAAACTAGCGTAGATCTATCGCTCAAGGAACCTTTACCATCTATTATTAAAAAAGCTCGCTCACGATCTCATTCAATAGCATCATCAGGTCAACAAGAAATCAGTAAAATTGCTAATAAGTTAATTGCTTTTTCCCCTCTTGGCTCTTCTCACCGCGCTCGAACCCCCGTTTATGCCTCGCTTCCATCACCCGACGCTCCTTTTGGTGTAACATCGACTAAACGGCGGCCTTCGCTGGACTCCAATGCTGGCGTCGATTTGAAAACATTGCACACATTTGCGAATCAACAACGCAATCGCCGAAACACGGAATCAAACATACAACCAACCCAAATATCAAAAAAACATGGAAAATCCACCGGACAACCTTCAAAACAATGTAGTAGTGATTATGGCGGTCGAGAAAATGGTCAAAATGGAAGCAATCAAACACAACAGTTAGAGCGAAGAGAATCTCGTCGGGGACAGTTCACGAGAAGTCTTAGCAACGCCGACGTGCCTCCAGATGACAAAGCAGGTTTGTACAATAATTTAAAATTATGCAGATATTTAAAATTATTAAGATATTAATGATTTAATTTTAAATCCAAGATGGCAGCCTCAGCGATACAGCATTGGGCCAAAGCGAATCTGATCAAATCAACAACGGCGCTCTACTAAAAGCAGAACCGAGGGACTATTTTGGTCCCGGAATGGGCAAGAAAAGTAATTCTACATCACAACTATCGGCTACAGGTGAATCTTTAAACTTATTACTATTTTATAACTGTTATTTTAAAATACCTTGCACTGGTCGTTTTGCACCAATATTTCCCCAAACCTAAATCGAGTAGATATGTAATTAAAAATAACCCCAAAACACGAGTCACAATATATACGATAAAAAGATGTAACCGGCCTTCGATGCGATCATCAACAGGGCGAAAACGAAGATTAGGTTTCGGTAAAAGAGGGAAAAATTCGTTCACCATACAACGAAGCGAAGAGGTGGGGCCTGGCGAGATGCGCAACGCGGCGGCGGTGCCCGCGGGCGTGTCGCGCGCGTCCTCCGCCTCCAGCGACAACGACGACGACAGGTGCGCGACGCCGACACGCGTTGACACAATAGTGACGGAAAGTTGCGGCACGCGCGCTACTCCCGATCCATCTATTTCGTATTGGATCCGTTCGCTTAATGTATTCTAATCGCTTGCCGTGATGTCGTTCGCGTAGAGCACGGACGCGGCGCGGGCCGCAAGCGCTCCGGCGGCGCGGTGACGGGGTTCCAGCGCTCGCACGAGGTGTGCGCCACCAGCCTGGTCTCCATAGCCAGCTCGGAAGGATCTTCGTAAGTCCGCGCGCGCCCGACTCGATACCTTCGTCCTGGATGTTGTTCGTGTCTTCTGCTCCCTCTCTGTGTGCCTTTGGTCTTGTGAAGCATGAGCGAACTATTATTTTAAGTTCACCTTAATTTACCTTTATCACGCACGAGTCTTCTCGCCTTAATGACTGCACCTCTTATCGCTGAAAACAGATTTTTGACCTCTTGTGTGCGAATACTATTGTTGCAGAAAACAGATGCAGGACGATCTTCTTGTCGTTTGGTATAGTGTTGAGTTTCGACGGTGGAGACACACCGATCGCTTTGTTCAATTAATCCATTTGCACGATTGTTGTCATTTCCAAGATAATAGACTATGTTGCTCAATAACATATTAAACATTTTTGATACGTAATATAAATAAATAAATCGTATTCTAAAAGGTGCATGTTAATTTAAAATCTAAAATGTCAATAATATCAAACCTAACCCAACATGTGTAAGCCCATTGTTTGTGTAGCTAAGTCAGAGCTGAGTAGAATGAGTTCTCCAACCCGCTGTCATCCGTCAACGTGTAGAATCAAAGCTCTTCTCGGTCCGCATTCTCACCATTCCTTGAAATGCATCCGTACTATATGCCGCCCTCTTTTCTTCACTATTGTCTCAATGTTGTCTATTTTATCTATTACTTAGTACTTTATTATTTCTCACTTACATTTCTTTATCACATTCTATCAAAATAAACCTTGTATTAACCTCTTATAAAATACCTAATTAGTAGTAAGACAGAATTGTCATAAAAGCATGCTATTTTACGAATTTCCAAACAATTAATTTTTCGATAAAATTTATTGCCTTAAACTAACGTTCACTCGCTACATTTTTTCAATCAATGATTTTTCTGATGTGTATAATCTGATTGGGGTTTTTTTACAATGTTGTACGTAGGTGGTCGCCCGGGTTTCGGGGCTCGGCCTCGTCGGACGGGGCCGGCGGGCTGTCGGACTTCATCGACGGTCTGGGCCCCGGACAGCTGGTGGGGCGGCAACTGCTGGGCGCTCCCACATTGGGAGACGTACAGCTTTCTATGTGCTACTTGAAAGGTTTTCTTGAGGTATTTTTTGTTATTATATATTAACATTTTATTAGGATTGAATTAATACTATATTATGTTTTTGGCTATATTAGTAAAGGCACTTGAATCTTTTGAGAGCCAGCCCATCCTTGTTTCTCTCTTAAATGTCAACGACATATTTAAGGATTTCTCCAGGGGCTGATAAATAATTTAAAATGGCAATTTTTTTTCAAACCAGTCAATAAATGTTTTAAAATCCGCCATTTTAATCTATTTATCAATTAAATAGGTTATACTTAAGTAATCTCGAGAAAACGGGCGTTGTTCTAAAAATCAATTGGATATCAACATGATAACAAAGGTAAAATTTGACACCTTTTGTATGGGAATTATGTTAACTTTTTACTATAATATGACATTGATTCACAATTGATTTCGTATAATAAAGCACCGGTTTCCGAAGCTTTTCAAAATACTTATTCATATATAGAAAAAAAAAACCGTAAAAAATTTTGTCCGTTGGAAAAAAATATATACCCAACTAGATTTTTTATCAAAGTCATCATTCGACTGGTGAATATTAAAATTTACTGGATGTGAAGAAAATCTTCTATTTTCTATGAGACAACCATGAAAACACGATCAATAAACGGAACCTCCTAAAATAGCCTATCAAACGTATAAATTTTGACCTCAGCTTTTATTTTGGATTTGTATGGCGGGCGCCATCTTCTGTTCTCATGATTGGAAAGGAGATTTAGGCCTCAAGGCACCTCCCTATCTATACCTCCAGAGACAACCCACAAATCAAACATTAACAATTTCAGGTGGAAGTAATCCGCGCTCGGGGCCTTCAAGCCCGACAAGGAAGCCGCACATTGCCTGCGCCATACATCAAGGTGTACCTGGTGAACGGCAAGCGGTGTGTGGCCAAAGCCAAGACTAGCACCGCACGGCGCACCCTAGACCCTTTGTATCAACAAACCTTGTCGTTTCGGGAGAACTTCAAGAGCTGTGTGTTACAGGTAATAATTAAATCTACCTATCACTGTGTAAAGAAATCGATTGATATCTACTAGTAGAAAAATAAGATCACCGATGACTTCAATATAAGTATTTATTAATTGTCGTAATTTTAAAGGTTAACAACGCGATGGATGTTTAATAATTTCACTACCTACATTAAGTGTTACTTATTTCCATGCTCGTTTTGATATCGTTGAATTTGATATCATAGATGCGTATAAGATATTATAGGCGCGATTTTGATTCCAAAGATGACTATTTGATATCATGCATGGATGAGCTTTTAATATAATAGATTTATATATAGATATATTGACCGACTCGGTGGTCAAGTGGTTGCGCCTTAAGCGTATGAGCATTTGATATAATAGGTTGTTTTATCGTTAACTTTGTTTTAGGTGACGGTGTGGGGCGACTACGGTCGGATAGAGGGCAAGAAAGTGTTTATGGGCGTGGCGCAAATCATGCTTGATGACCTTAACCTGTCCAATATTGTGATAGGCTGGTACAAACTCTTCGGGACCACTTCTTTGGTAAGATATGTTTTGACTTGATGTGTTTCCAAGATGGCGCTGCATATAGTAGTTGGTTGGGTAGAGGGTAGTAAACACAGTGTAAGAGAGAGTTGAATTCGGAAAGGCCTTTACCCTGTTTCGCGGTCTCAAGTCCGGGAGTACTGCAGTTCACTCCCCTGCATCTAAGAACATTATCCCTATCATTTTTTTTTTATACATGGTGACCTGGAAAGGTTTTACTTTAGGCTAATGAGGCCCTACTGATCAAATTAAAAAAAACTTTAGGAACCATGCGTCACAATGAAAAAAAGTATTGCCTTGTCCATAGAAATTGGTTATTTTTAACATTACTGGGTTGTATCGAGAAGCCAATTTTGGTTTTTCATTTGAAACTACTTTCAGTATGTATAATAAATACATGACACTTTTTATTGAAAATCATGATGCATACATTTTTGTGCTTGTATGTTTAATTAAATTAATAAAATATAAATTTCATTATTTTCCAATTTGATGGTAGTTTAAATGACTCTATTAATAGGTAAAATAATAATGTAATGTTTGTTTGTTTCAGTAACGATAGGAGTGTGTCGGTGTGGGGTCGTATAAGGACCTTTATATCAATACAATAAAAATTAACTTTGTCCAAAGAATAAATTTAGTGATACTGCTTTAATATCATAATAAAATGCGAATATCTTGAATATAGGAAATTTTCTATAAAACGAAGTATAGTAATTTATATGATTATTTTCTTTTGGAATGCCTACCGGAGTTTTGAATAGATAGCATTTTATAGCAATGAAACAAATGTATAGTGTATTCGATAATATGTAATTAAGTATTAAAAGCCAAATGCAAATTTACTAGTGTTTGATTTACTAACGTTTTTGAATATTTTATATGAATCAATTAAAACAATATAAAAAATTATCAAATGTTTATTATCCTATATAGTAGTTATTTAACTAATATGTACATACATGACATGTGTCGAGGTCGGAGATACTGGCAGATGAGATTGGGGTGTCAGTACCTAACACTCGCACATTTGCTCACACCATTCTAATACAATTAACATACTTTAACCCTCAAATTTTACTGTAATAGTTATTATTACTTATGTCATACTTAAATATTGTAATTTAGCGGTTTTTAATATCAATTTAATTATTATATAGATATGCCATTTATATCCATGAGTGAGTGAGGTGAGTGAATCAAGAAAAAAATAGCTTGGCGGCAATAAGGATCATTCACGTTGAATGTAGATTTATAAATAAAAAAATAGGTTTTTATAAACACAATAACACACCTATAAGCAGTTTCGGTCGTTAATATACCTAAACTGTGAAATTCTCTTCGAGGCACTATAGTATTATCAAACAAGTGATTTTTTTATTTTATTAAAAAAGGGTTTTTTTTTTTATTAAAAAAGGTTTAAAAAAAAAAAACGGTTTACACACCAAGGTTTGAATCCGTGTCATCTAAAAACTGTAGTTATTTTAAGTATAAGGTATAGCAACCTTGGCCACCAACCACATATCTATTCTACCCATAATAAATACTTTTTTTTAATACCATTTCATAACGGATTTACATAATGTTAAAAGGTGTGTTATTATAAATTGATAGCGTATACAATATACGAATTAAAATATAAATATTTTGTGGTGTGGTCAGGGGCTAATTTAGGTTCAGTCTCGCCAGGGCCACTTACATCTGGCCGCCCCCTAACGACCACCACAGTACTTATTTTTTCACATCCCACTAATATTGTAAATAAAACGTATATTTTTTACTCAATCAATATTTTTAACCCAAGATCCTTATTATGAAACACTTGTGATACATAAAGGGTGCGATATTTATCTATGCAATACTTTCATTAATATTATTTGGAAAAAATCATACGAAACGAATCACCTCGGATCCTTATCGAAAAAATCCGCAACTAACGTTTAGATATTATTATTATCATAATTATTTTTTTAAATGTATAAAGAGAAAATATTTTGATATCAAACTCGTGATCAAAATCATATATAGTCAAATACTATAAAAGTGTTACCACTTCAAAAAAAAAAAAAGTAATGTTGGACACAGATAAAATACCAGTCACATATTATTTTATACAGAATACAGAAATATTTCTTTTTCTTCATACATTATATATTTTATTTACATGTTATATCTCAAATAACTTTTCCGAATTTATTCTATATATAAGTTTAGTCTTATCTCTATATATAAAAGTTTTATTAGCGATTAAAAATCAATAGAAAATGGTAAATAAATCCATAAGATTGCCACCCAGCTATGTCGAATGAATGAAATGTGAATTGTAATAAAATATAAATGGCATATCTAAATAAACTACCGTTAAAATTGGACCTTTGTTCATATAATATAATTATACCTCGTCCAAACCTTTATTTTACTTTTGACATTTGCACGCCTTTCAAGTTTCATATTTTGTGACAATAAATTGACACAAAACATATGTCATGTCATACTTTGCTGTTGCATCAACCGAAATAGTTACGTCTAATTCATAAATTGAACATATCGACGCCATTTGTAAAATAAATCGAAAATTAATTTGAATTTTAATGTTTAAGAAAAATTCAACAATCGTTATTTGATATTTTATCGATTGACTTACTGTAGTTGCATCAGCTGAACGCCTTGTGTTATTAGTTATGAACAGCAGGGTGATTACGCGTCTTAAGTTCGCTCGCACGCCAATCGTTATGACGTCATTCTGACGTAGATCAAGCTTGGCTTCTTAACAATGACTCCAAAAAATCTTAGAAAATTACGTCATAACGATTGGCGTGCGAGCGAACTTAAGACGCGTAATCACCCTGCTGTTATATTGACCAAAAATAAAACATGTGTTCAAACCGATTTATCATAAATAAAGTCGATTGTTATAAGAAATTGTATCGATAACGCAATGGGACATCACTAAATTAGTACTGCAGCTGTCAAAAGTAAAATAAATGGTTGGATATAGAGTCAGGACCACCACTCAAGTCCTGCAACTAAATATGTATCTTGTAGTTTGACAGAAGTGTGCTACAGAAGCGCCACGGCTATCGGACTGGAGTGGTGCTCCTGACTCTAGTATAGAGACGTGCACTTACACAGTAGGTGCAGTAGTTAGTACACACGCGGACACGTGTAGCCTATATGAGGGTGGGGAGTTGTTTGGCCTGTTTGGATGGCGACGCTCCCATAGAACTACGCTCGCCGGGACGTTTCATACCCGATGATTTTATATCTGCTAAATAAATAATAATTATTGTATTATACAATGCAGACAGTCATAAAATTAAGTTAATAAAAGCATATTAAATAATAAACCACTTCAGGCGCGTATATAACCAGAGCTTGATAATTGCGAAGATATGAAGGTAAATAAAGGAGAAGATTACATAACATTTTTTTTTTCAATATTATTATCCAATAGCTCTTAAGTGCACAGGAAATAGCTCGCGAACTCGAAAGTCAAAAAACGTCTAAATGTTGTTTGCAGTGAAACAACATTTAAAAAAAAAAAGACATACAGGTGTAGATTTTACTTACTGGATCCTAATTACATAATTTCTTTATCAAAAATCAATTATGTAATTAGGATCCAGTAAGTAAAATCTACACCTGCATACCTTTTTTTTCAAAAGAAAATTTTATTATCACTGAAAACCAAATTTAGATGTTTTTTGACGCTCGAGTTAGGGAATCCTTTTCCTGCGCACTTAAGGGCTCTACATTCGTCTTGACGCACATACAAACGCAATTCCAATAATACAACTTGGCTGTTAGTCGAAGTTCAATTATTAACTTTGTTTATTGGAGCACGGCATGTGATTTTGTATCTACATGGTGGTGAGAAGACCTATAAAGTCCATGAATGAGGTCAATTAATAATTGTTGTTAAACAACATTATCGCTCCCACTATGCCGGCTAAATTATGCTAATAAGAAATGGGCGGCGACAGATACGAATTCCATTAAGAGTCTATTATAATATTCTCGCTGCCTTGTCGCCAATTCAACCACTAAATTTCAAGCCAAGGGACGGTTTTTTCATCTGTATAGGCGAAACCGTATTAATTTAAACTTGGAAAAAAATGTGTGTATACAGGCTTTTTGAAAGGTTGTACTTTGGGCTAATATAATGTTCTATTTATCAAATCGAACAACTTTTCCCATGGAACCAAGTGCACAAATAAAAAAAAACGGCTTCTCCATACAAACTAGTAATATTAAAATTACCAATTTGTATGGGGAATCAAAACATTTTTTTAATTTGCGACACTGGTTCACTGTGTTTGATTTGACCAGTAAAGCCTCATATTAGCCCAAAGTACAACCTTTCAAAGTCACCATGTATAACGAGTAGCTTACCTTGTAACCACCTGACTTGCGTAGCGGGGCCGTACCCCTTGTCATTGCGGGCTGCGATCCGGAATATGATGGCGGGCTTGGCGGACGCGTCCACGTGCGCGGCGCTGAGGGAGCTCTGCGCCACCACACACGTGTTGGCCTTGCCGCAGTACACGCGCACGAACGCTAACTGAGACTTGGAAGACTCCTGCATACCAAATTATACTAATTCAGTTAAGAGGCAAATCAACAATCTATAACTCATGAGAATACCTCAAAACCCAAGAAATATATAAAAAAAACATAGTAATAATAAAAGATATTTAGAAGTAACTGGCTCTTTGAGAAGCGTAATAGCATAAAGTTGCCTTGATAGAAAAAAGTCGCAAAGTCCTCCATTTTTTATCGATATTTCCTATATTACTACATGTTTTTTATAAGTTATGTATATGTATAAGACTAAAATACTCAAGTTTTCCAAGAATTCCGCGCGAGATTTTTTTTTTTGTATCTCACTCGCACGCTTTGTAAGATGCATCTTTTATTTTACCTGTTTTATTTGCCTTTTACGCTCTCTTAACAAGCTTATTAATATGTCTTTAGCCCGCGGCTTCGCACGCATTAATAAGGTTGAAAAAAAGGAACGTAAGTAGTTTTAGTAAGTACCTTCCAAATCATTTAAGTAGCCAAAAAGATTACATAAAATGTCAACTTTTACCTATTCCGATCACTGATTATAATAGGGATACATTACTCCATTAGCACTGACCTTGGGCTGACTGTTGGACCTGACAGCGAGGTACACAGAGTACTCGAAGATACCCTCCGCGGCGACCTGCGGCGGTTCCCAGGAGAGGTGCGCGCCCTCAGTGGACTTGGAGATCTTGATCGCGGACGGAGCGCCGGGGAAGCCGGGCAGGCACGTCTTGAATGCCGACTCCTAACACAATATACAAATTATTATTATATAGCCACCAAATACGATTAGGCCTGTAATTAGTGTACAAGGAAGAAGCCGAGCAGTCTCGTTACCACCGCCCATACAGAAGCAAAAACCGTCAAGTGACCTAGTCATGTTTCGGTTTCAATCATGGACTTTGTAGGTCTGCTCAACACTAGGTAGATACAAAGTTACATGACGTGCTCCAATAAAAAAAAATAACATGCTTTTTTTTATTTCTAAAATTTTTATTTATTTAAAAAAAAAAAAAAAGATTTAAGCTGGGGATCCATAAAGGCCATAACAGTAGAACTTGTATGAAAAGAGTTGTGGATGTGAAGGAAGTGAGAGAGATGCCAAGATTGTTGTAGGTGGTGCTCCCTAGTTTACAAATTTAGGAGACATCAGGTAGCTGCACCCAGTGTTTAAAAAATGTTTTCATGAAAAAAAGACAATGCAAAAATTCAGTTGCGAGGGTCCGATATTTTTTTATATTTAATTTTTTCTAAAAAGTCAATTCACAGACTTCAAAGATAGGTTTTTTAGTTAGGTCATCAATCACACAGAGGGTGGCTTAAGGCTTAAAGGGGTTCGTTACGGGTATCTCCAAAGATTTTCTTTTAATAAATATTAAATTTTTAAAGATAACAATGCAATGAAAAAAATCCGGGTGGGCGGGACTCGAAACCACGAACCTCGCTATCGCGGCAAGGCGTTCAACCGCTGAGCCAACCAGGCTCCAGTCAGCCCTCACGAATGTTGTCATTGCTTGTTATCTACTTACACACAGACGCCCTCTATTAACTTTCTTTTAATAACTCTTATACAAGTGAAGTTAGAACTCCCAGTTTCTAATACTAGATGGCAGAGGAGTCTGTTTTTTGTTTATACTTTTTTCAGTATTTTATATTTATGCATTTTTATAAATTCCTTTATAGGATAATCTTATATTAAATTTTTAAAGATAAAAATGCAATGCTTTTAATAAATAAAATAATATATGTAAGTTTGCTATGGTTCAATCAGCGTAATTTAAATTTTGTAAAATAATTGGTAAATTTATTTTACTGTAAATAAATACTTTTATCTTTAATAATGAGACAAGTATATTATTATGTCTATATTATATATATTAACAGCAGATGATAAATAAATAAAACTAATAAAATATTATTGTATATATACAGGGTGATCATTTGGGACGCATGGTTCCACGAGAAAAGTTGTTCTATTTGATAAGTAGAGCCTCATATTAGCCCAAAGTACAACTTTTCAAAGACATCCTGTATAATCAAAATTAATTTTGCTGACAGTACCAGGCCGCTATTTATAAATCGTTTCTTTATTGGCGCGGCTTATACTGCCATCTACCGTTAGTTTTTTCACCTGTATAATTGTCAAAAGAACTTACATCTCCAAAGGCGCCTCTGCCACAAGTGTTGATGGCTGCTACCCTGAACTTGTATGCGGTGCCGGGCTCCAGCGGTGAGCGCGTCAGGGACATTAGCTCAGGCAAGTTGTCTAGCGTCAGCGACGACAGGTCTAACGAAGGATCCGACACGTAGTCGCGCACCTGGGGACCAACGGGAATAGAACTAAGAAATAAACTAATGCATAAAATTACATAAAAAATGTTACTATTTTTTGATTAAATGGCCTCTTCCCATGGCGCGAAATTTTGCCAGTGTCATGTGGGTAGAATAATAAAATGAATGTATTATTAGTAAAAAGAGGGATAACATGATGGAAAGGAATCGAGAAAGGACAAGGGTAGAAAAAGGAATGGTGACATGACCGTATGTAAGCATACGGTATAGTCTTGCCAATATCAAGTGAAGGAGGAAAAAGAATCTACAGTAAAATGGGTACCGTCATTTTACTGAAGATTGTGGGAGTATTTGAGATAGCACAACAACCGAGATCACTGCGTAAATGTGTAGCATTTATCACACCTAATAATACTATACAAATACTTATTATAAAATTTAATATGATAACTGTAGTAGAAACACGCTTCTACAGTCTTCGGGCTACCCTCAAAGAATCGAGATGTTAAACGTGTTCGTTGACGCCATATTGTTTTCTTCATTCAACCAATCAACTTTCAGTGTATGCTTATGATATTTTTTGTTTTAAGTTTGTATGGCAGCGGCCATCTTCTGTTCTCACGTTTGAAAAGGCATTAGGGCGGCTTCCTGTATATATCTCCATGGAAGGTCTCTATGACTTTGATAGGCCCACCGACTGGTTTCGTTACCACCGCCCATACAGACGCGGAAACCGTCAAGTAACTTATTCATGTTTAGTTCACCGGTTTTTGTGCGGCTATAAAACGGGCGGTTGGTTTGACAATAACGCAGCGGGCATAATATTTGATGAAGCGTTTCATAACCTCATCATTTATTTTGGTGGGAGTGATCAATGATGTTAAATAGCAATGCATTGATCTACCCCATTCATGGACTTTGTAGGGCTGCTTACCATTAGGTAGATAGAAAGTCACTGGCTGTGCTCTAATAAAAAAAAATGTGGGATGCCCACTGAAAACCAATGAACATTTTTTTAGAATTCACTATTTTTAATATTGTTTCTATTCTTCAACAAGTCGTAAAAATAACGCTTAAGGGTGAATTCGTATATGTGACGTCATCACCTTCTGTCAGATTTCACTAAAAAATGTTTGAGATTATTTCTTCAATTTATTCTAACTGTGGACAGTTGAGCCCAAAAGTCACTCTGTTGAAATATTATTGTATGGAGTGTGAGTAAGCCCAGTCACATGGATTTATTGTTTTAGATATCTACTTTTAAAAAGCTTACTATTTTATTTAAAGTAATGTTTTGTCGAAATAGCCAAGAAATGTCATTTAATATGCGAGGATCAAATCCTCGCATATTAAATGACTGTTTTAATAAAATTGATATATTACTATAATTTCTAGACAAGCATACAAAGTGTGATATAACCGCTACATTTTATTAATATATATATTAATATTAACAGTTTAAATTTATTATAAGGCATTGGTAACAGTAACTATTACCAGCCTCCGTAATAAACTAAGAATTTATTTTAAAGATAACTTTTATTTTATTTTCGACTAATTCAGCCATTCCAAGTATTTATTTTAAAAAATGCTGTCATATGAATGATAAGGATTTGGGTCTGGGTCACTTTATTCTACTTACCTATCTATCTACACTAAAAATATTCCGGAGTTACCTAATTGGAATAATTTTATGTAAAATATTTTAAATTAATTGTTTTTTTTTGTAAAATGTTTTAGTAAGTAAAATAATTTAGATAGACATACACATTTAAATTTATATATAACTTCTAGACGGCCTCACGGTACCCAGACTCATAGTATTTAAAGCAATCATAATCTCTACATTATATACATAGTCTGGCCATCAATACTGTTCCAATTAAAAATAAAATAAAAATTACATTTGAATTTGGAATCTGTAATTTTTATACGATAGTTCATTGTGTTTTCTCATTTTGGCGCCAATACATTGTACAATATTTAGCGATATTAAAATGGAGTGGGGTGATAAAGAGAACCGAATCGCTGTGATTGTATTACACAAAGTAGGTATGGAGCCAAATGCAATTTTTAAAACTCTCCATACACTTGGTATTGTCAAATGTTTGTGTACCCAGCTATTAATAGGTACAATGAGACTCCTCTGTTTGTGACAGAAAGAGATCTGGCCGCCCACGTAGTGTTCTTACGAAAAAGGTGGTTATAGCAGTAAGGGAAAGAATTCGAAGAAATCCTGTCCGAAAGCAAAATATTTTATTATATATATGCGTATTTTAAAAGATGACTTAGGACTTAGTCTACTGGTCATTTCTTAACTGATAATTTAAAAAAGAATAGGATGGTAAAATCGAAACAACTACTGAAGCGGTACGCAAAGGGAGGTCACAGAAAAATGTTGTTTACGGATGAGAAAATTTTTACAATTGAGCAACATTTGTACAAACAAAATGACCATATTTATGCTCAAAGCTCTAAGGAAGCTTCCCAATTAGTCGACAGAGTGTAACGTGGGCACTGACTGGGCATTATCCGACTTCAGTGATGGTTAGGTCGGGTGTTAGCTATGAAGGAGTGTCTGAGCCATATTTTTATGAAAAAGGAATCAAAACATCGGCACAAGTGTATCAAGACACCATTCTTGAGAAGGTAGTTAAGCTCCTTAACAACACCATGTTCAATAACCAAGTATGGTCCTTCCAGTAAAACTCGGAGCCGGGTCATAAAGCTCGGTCCACGCAGTCTTGGTTGGAACGAACGTTTTGGACTTCATCATTGCTGAAGACTGGCCGTCGTCTAGTCCCGATCTTAATCCGCTGGATTATGATTAATGGTCAGTTTTAGAGAGTAGGACTCGCTCTAAACACCAGAATAATTTTGAGTCCCTAAAACAATCCATACGATTGGCAGTGAAGACCGGTTTTGTCCATTCTCAATAATTAATCTATCGTTTTTTGACATAACATAATATATTATCATAAATTTGACCTTACTGTTACACCATAGCCTACACAAATACACACATCATACATTACACACACACAACCCACAAAGACGTGCACTACCCATATTACTATCAATAATTCTTATAAACTTTAATAACTTACCTACCTGTTAGGAATATGTATAAAATTGTAATAAATAAATAAATAAAATGTTTCCAGCGTTTGAAAATGTTTTTTATTTATATATTGTAAAAATGCAATATTATTTTATAAATGCAGTTGTCACTATTAAAATATATATATAATGAAAAATGATTATTTTCATTTACAGACAATAATCATATAAACTATCCGTGCTTTAGTAGTTACTATGGTTACAATCGGTCAAAAAATATAGATTGATTATAGAGAACGGTCGCTAGTCATGTTTTGGATCAGACGTGGGATTTATCTATTATTAAGGCGGTAGTCTCTCTTTATGGTGCAGTTATAAAACGCAGTAGCAGTTAATTTGTTGAAAACTCAGAGACCTGGCATTCCACCAATCATTTGGAATGTTAATAAATAATTTCTAGCGTAGAATAATTTAAACAATGTTCTAGAAATTGCCCACCACCAGTTTCTAAAACATTGTTCGATTTATTCTACGCTAGAAAATATTTATTATTATCTCGTATTGTTCTTCTTTATCGCCGCCCATTTGGTAACAGTATCATTTGGCCGGCATAGTAAATCGGTCTAATACTATTGAAATCATACCGTATTAGTCCCTATTCATAAACATTGTATGTTTGCCATGAGTTAGATACAAACAGTCACACATGCTGTAATAAAAAATATAAAAAAACTTTGATTTGTAATAATATTAAAGATGATAAAATAAGACAATACCTACATTATTGTGTTAGTATTTAAATATTAGATGTTTTTTTTATAGTACTCTGCCAATAAATTTTATAAAAAATATTTATTTGATAATGGATGAACCCTATCGAGTGCTTTGCTTTGGTCATATAAAAAAAACTGAATAAAAAAAAAATACGAAAACATTGACGTAAATTGTAAGGACGGGCCTCAAAACATGTTTCTTGTGTACTAAAACATTGGTGCTAAAAAATCAATTTCGCACCAACGATACGTCAGTCTGTGTCAAGCAGCGGTAGCGAAAAGTACTCTAAATAACTTGCCAAGATCCCGTATTGTGTAGTAAAACGTTGCACAAATTACTCGACAAAGTTCAACAAAAAGAAAGACAATATTTCTTATCATCGGATAGTCAAAAATTTCATATTTAAATGTTAAAAAAATATATTTAGGTTATGTTTCATTCGTTCAATTTCAATGTATGGAGAGATTATTATCAAAGACTTAACCTTGTAATGACGTTACATATTTTAACGCCTATAATACTTATACTGAATACAATAAGATATGTCAAACAAACAAAATTCGAATTAAAAAGTGTGAAACTTTAATAAAAGTTATGATTATCTATACTTATATTCTTAAGCTGAAGATTTTGTTTGTATTATGTTTAAACGCGCTAATCTCAAGAACTACTAGTCCGATTTGAAAAATTGTTCTTGTGTTATAACTCCTGTTTAACCTGTTACGTATATCTTAACCCCCTATATAAAAATAAATATCCTATACGTAGCCTTCCTCGCTATGTATAGGCTATTAAAATATTAATTTTTATACAGAGGGCTAAGATATTCGTAATTATACGGGATATTCGGATTTTAAAGAAACTCTTAGAAAAAGTTTTGATATATAACAGATAGATGAAAATGACGCAAAAATGCGCATTTTTGCTTCATAATAAAACATAAAGCTGTATTAAAATATATACGATTTTTATTGGGGATTTAAATGCGGTTCTAAAACAATAGTTTTTTTTTTCTAATAGTTTTTTTTTAAAGATTTCCTGCTAATGATATACGAAGGGAAGTATGGACTCGTATTATATAGAAAGATTGGCCGGAAACTGCCACTGTCAGCTTTGTAAATAAAAAAATATAGTCACAAACTTAGATTTTAAATATTAATTTCTTGAAAACCAGTTTAAAAAAAAGAAGTTTTTTAAGATAAATTATAAAATTAGGACATTTTATTATTTCGCCAGAAGCTCATTCATTCTGTATGTTTTAGAGATGATGTTTTTGGAATAACCTTAAACTCCTTTTAATATACCAACATTATTGAATTTTTAATATATTGCTATATAATATTGCAAATTAAATAATATTCATCAATGATGGTTCATTGTTGTTCGGTACTGTTGGCTCACGGTATCCATTATCGCTCTTTGTGTTAGAGTAAACTCCTTCTAACACAAATAATTTTCATTTAACGGGAGCTAAACTGTACCTAATTTAACTACATAAATATATTAATGTTTTATAAATAAATACCTTTCAGGTGACACCCCGCATGACCTAATTTGTCCCAAATTTATTTAATTTTCTATTTACACCCTTTTTCACTCGAACCTATAAGTAACTATGACTAATACATTTTGGATGAATGTGGGTTAACAATAGCCAGGTGCGCCGACTCTGTGGGTGCTCGGGGGCTCGAGCACCCATGATAAATAAACAGTGGGTGCCGACCACCCCTGATAATAGACATCAAGAAACAGATCAAAATGTTCGTTATTGCGCGATGCCGATGCGAACAAAACGACAGCTCAAAACTCTTCATCCTTCCTCAAACCACTTTTTTGAGTCATCAAATGAGCATGAGCACCCATGAGGTTCTAAAATCCGGCGCCCCTGTTTATAACTATTCCAAATTTCAAGTCAGTCGGACGATTAGTTCTCGAGGTATTTGACGCTAAGATGTAGATTCATAGACAGACTAATTGATAAACATACATATCGATGTACAAACACCTGAGTAATATCCACATATTTATGAAAAAAAAAACGGAAACATAAAAATAAACTATGAAAATGAAAAATATTAGTTTGGCTAATTAAATTCGTACGCCCTTACAACGTCACATCATACTAAGTGTTAGTTCAAATTCTTTCCGCTAGTGGCGCTAGTTGTCACTTTATTGACAAAAAATCGTTGGATTTTTGTATGGAAGGGCCTATCTTGATATTTATATCTATGTACGAAAAAAAAGAAATAGGTCGTGTTTATTTAAAAATTGTAAAATAATGTGCGCCCGACGATACATTTTATTAAGATTTAAAAGCGACCAAAATAAATAGCTGTTGTTACTTTTAGTTTCCTCGGACAGTCTGTCTTTTTTTTTGTAAGGTTATACTGACAGTGACAGTTGGTGAAAATTGCATATTTATTTTAGCTGAATCTGTAGTTAATCGTGTTAAAAGGCGTAAAAACATAGAATATAATCAAAATAAATATGTACTTGTCTTATAAAATTCCCAACAGTGAATATTTAGTGTTCCGATAGTGAAATAGAAAAAAAGCGACGCGGGGCCACCTTTCACAGACGGGTTCGCCCGCACAATGACGGCCTGTCATGGATTTTGTATGAAGATTTCTGTCTGGCAAGTTTTTGTAATTATTTAATTAATAATTTTCTATTAAACTTGCAAAAACCTCTCTATACATTTTTAGAATACATAATAAACTTATGATATCTATTTTTTTACCACTATAAATTGTTGTAATCATCTCTTGCAGAGATGTTAAAAAGTACAAAATTTTCATGTTTTGGAAAATATAAATACATTTTTTATTGAAATAATATATGGGAGACTATATTAATCTCTTCATACGTTTCAAGAGTTACAATTTGCATAATAATAGTTGTCTGTGAGTATCGAGTAAATTTCTTTAACAAACATTTTTAGTTTTGTAGTTCTAGATTTTCAGAATACAGCCTTAAAAGCTATTTTTTCCTTTTGTTCACCCTAAATTTGTATTTAGAATTTATATTCATATTTGTTACAATTAAATTACCTATTTAAATTTTATTATTATAGTTGATAAATTACTTTTGTAATACTTACAGTAAAACTAGTTCCTTGAATTATTCCTACTGTGTACCACGTGTCTTCTTCACTCTTTATTTCAGGTTCAGTCTGCAAAATATATTAATTTTAGAAAAAAATAAAGGTTGGTTTTATTTTAAATTGCACACATGCTGCTCTGGTCACAGACTAAACTCTAGTATTGTACTATGTGTACCAGAAACAATGATGCTAAAACATATTATGCACACCCATGTCATGGAAAACTGTACAGAAAAAAACATATTAATAATGTTCCAGACAGTTTCCGTAGACTAGTGGTGGCGCCTTTGGCGTTGTATCCGTTGTATCTGGAGGTCGTGGGTTCGATTCCCAATCAGCAAAATAAAAAAAAAATAGTACGCTTTTTTTACCTCGACAAGAAATCGATGCAGTAATCTTATGAAAACCGGTGAAGACTAAAACCGGAACATGACTAGGTCACTTGACTGTTTGGACGGTGATAACGAGACTGGTCGTTTGGCCTAACGAAGTTATATAGATACCTTCCTGCTCCCTAAAAATATTAACAAATTCTAAGTTTTCTTATTGTTGTGTATTTAGATATTATTTTTTGCTTTAATTTTTGTATATTAATTACTTTTTTTATATCTTGGGTAGTTATGCACACACCGGCAGAATTAGCGGAACACAAAAGAAAAGGGAAGTATAAAATAGTGAGCTTTATTTAAAAAAAAAAAAAAATTAAACATGAAACAACAATTAAATTAATATGTTTTGACATTAATTTGCAACACCATACTTAAAGTTTAATGAAAAAAAGAACTTAACTGAACAAAATGCATTTTTCTTCGATTTCGTAGTGACAGAGAAACAGAAAACTGAGAGTTGAAAATTTTAGATTATTTGATGGTTTAAAATTAATTAAATGTATGTTTAATAACGAGTGTTTCCCCCCCCCCGTGCCCTGATTAAGGTTTCCATCCGTCTGGGCATGCTGCGAATGATGTTGTCAATAATTTCTTGGGGCAACCTCTGCCATTCTTCAACTAATGTGTTTTTCAGCTCGCCCTGTTAGGGGGTGGCATTCTTGATTTGACACTCCTCTTTAGCAAGTCCCAAACGTGTTCAATCGGATTCATATCCGGGGACCGTGCTGCCCACTCTATCACCGTAACACCAACATGGTTTAGGTATGCCTGTACTGAGCGAGCACTGTGAGCCCGAGCATTATCCTTCATTAAAATGAAGTCGTTACCAATAAATGGGGCAAATGGCACAACACGTTCCTCTAAAATCTCTCTGATATAACGATCAGCATTCAGATTCCCGCCGTCGGCTACCACCAACTCCGTGCAAGCTCCTAAACATATCCCTCCCCAGACCATAATTGAGCCGCCGCCATATGCCACTGTATTTTCAAAATTAGAATGTAAATAACGCTCTCCTTTGCGTCTCCATACTCGCTGCCTTCCATCAATCTGATTTAACAGAATTCTACATTCATCAGTAAAGAGAACTTGTCCTCACTCGTCAAAGTCCCAATGATGATGTTCACGAGCAAAGTATAGTCGGTTTGTGCGGTGGTGTCTCTCAAGTTTTGGTGCTTTGGCGGGTATTAATGAGCCTATACCAACTTCCTCGAATCTTCTGCGAACTGTCCTCTCACTCACTCTTACTCCTCGAACCTCCTCCAATGCATTTCGGACCTGCACCGCCGTAAAGTCTCGTGTTCCGACGAACTTGAAGTTGTAGAAAACGGTCATCTCTCCTTGAAGTACACCTTTTCCTGCCTTGTCCTCTTCTCCTTACTAGAGAATTCGTCAATCTGTACCGTTTGATGCTACGATGAATAGTTGATAACGATCGACGAAGTCTTGTTTCAATCCATCTGTAGGATTGACCATTTCTTCTCATTTCATCTGTTCTGATGATTTCTGATAGCGTTAAATCATCCATACTTAGATGTTCGTAACATATCAATAAGCAAGAAAACACAAAAGTGGAATGAATTCAAATGGAATTTATGAACTTCAATTCAATCTTTAAATTGGCCTTCTGTCACTTGAAAGTAACAATATTGCCACTGATAAAATCAATGCTACAAAACTCATGTAGCTCAAAACTAGCGAGAATTTAATGGACTTATATTGATGAAAGCCCATGAACATGGTCAAACAAACAAAACAAAAGCATCCAAATTGACGACAAAATAAAATTTAAATACATGAGTACTTGGATTAATATAAAAATTGTAACTAAATAAAAAATATATTCTAATGTTATGATAACTAAGATATTTACAAATAAGAACTATAATATTGTAATCAAATAAATAAAGTAAATGACTCATTTTGGAAGGAAGTGGGATTTGATAAGATGAAAGAAGGGAATATAACGAAAAACTATAATTTTTACAACTAAAAAACAAATGATCAATATCACCTATACCTTCACCACATTCACACATGCTGGAATTTTGAACTTTAATTCTGAATAAATGCGACGGAAGACAGCAATGACCTATTCGTAACCGTGATAAGGAAGTAGAAAATTTGGTAAAAACTTTATATTTGGAAAACCAAGGTCTAAAAGTTACATTAGGTTGTAGAGAAAATAAATATGAACCTTTAGATTTAGATGAAATTGACCAATAATTGTTCTATGATTTTTCTAAATATACTTTTGAAAGGGCAACTAAATCAGATGAATAATTTTTAAAATGAAGTAAACTCCCATGGACCACAGCTTGTTTAGCTAAATAGTCCGCCTTTTCATTACCTAATATACCGCAGTGACTAGGTATATAAACTATAAATACTATAAGATGATTAAGATGACAATGATATAATAATTCTTTTATTTCAAATATGATTTCAGATCTGAGTTTTGATGAAAAAGGATTACTAATAATAGCTTGAAGAGAACTTAATGAATCAGAAAAAATTACGGAGTGATTAATTTCATTATTTAAAATAAATTTTATACAATGTTTTATTGCCAAGCATTCGCCAGTGAATACTGACGATTCACCGGGACTTTTAAACATAAAGGATGAACAAGAATTTTGGTGATAAATTGACCAACCAACACTACCCTGTGAAGATAATTTGGAAGCGTCTGTAAAAAAAAGGTCAGCATTTGGCCATGTTTTATTAATAATAGAATTAAATAAATCATTACAATTTAATGAATCTTTTTTTATGCCTAAAGTTAAAACTATTTGCGACTGATGGTTAAAAACTAGAGATTCATACGAACCCGAGAATACTGGAAGTGATGAGTTTGAAACAAAGGGAGTTTTTATTTTTTTCAATTTAGAAAATGAATATACTAAACGAGGAAGAGTTTTTTTATTAACCCAAAATCTCCTAGTAGTTTTATTTAAAAAAAAATATTCCCACAGTAGTTGAATTTTAGATAATAATGGGTTATTCTTAAACTGTGTATACATTTAAAAAAGAATTTATCGCATAAATACTGCCGTCTTTTATTCAAAGGCGGATCAGCGCATTCAATTTACAAAGCATTTATAGGTGATGACTTCATTGCACCTATAACAATCCTAAGAGCTTTTGATTGAATATTGTCTAATTTTTTAAGTGCTGATTTATTGCATGGCTCTAAAATAAAGGAGGCGTAGTCTAAATGGCTTCTAACTATAGCGTTATATAAAAGATGTTGTGAAAATGGATGCGAACCCCACCCAGTGCCAGATAAAACACGCAATGTATTCAAACTTCTTTCGCATTTAGAAATTATATAATCAATATGTTTAATACCGCTTAATTTTGAGTCCAAAATCACACCTAAAAATTTAACGCTTGATTTAACATTAATAATAAAATTGTGAATTTTTATATTTACAACAGGAGTTATGCGTTTTCTACTAAAAATTACAACGGTAGATTTTATAGGGGATAGATTTAAACCATGTTTAGAAAGCCAAGAGTTTAAATAGGAAAGAGATTGATTTAAATTTTGTTCACATTTCTTAATAACTTTAGAATTTGAATATAATATGACATCATCAGCATATTGCAAAGAACGACATAGTTTATTGACTTGTAAATCTAAATCAAAAGTATATAGAATAAATAAAATAGGACTTAACACAGACCCTTGGGGTAACCCTTTCCAGATAGTTCTTAAAGAATCATCCGGTTGATTTAAAACGCGAAGCTTTACCTTTCTTTCAGAAAATTAGCAACAAATGATACTTATTAATTTGGGAGTAACGCCAATATTAAGAAGTTTTTTGAATAAAATATTCATCAGAACATTGACATATGCTGCCTCAATGTCTAAAAATATAGCACACAAAAATTCATTTCTAGAAAATGCCAATCTAATATCGGTAGAAAAAATAGCTAAACTATCTATAGTGCTCTTTACGAAAACCAAATTGAAATTTACTTAAAATCATATTTTTTTCAATGAACCATTCAAGACGATTCTTTAATAAATGCTCAAATAATTTACACATTATTGAAGATAATGCTATAGGGCGATATGATGCAAAGAATAGGAATGATAATTTGAGTTTTCCAATCTTGTGGAATAATACCTGAATTAAATATCATATTTATAATTTTCAAAAAGTATTCTAAAGTTAATGGTTTTGAATGAATTAGAAAAGAATATGGAATACCATCAATACCTGGAGCCGAGTCTTTTAGAGCAGATAAAAGTTACTAATTCGGTGTAGGTAAAGGGTGAATCTAAATGATGAGAAGAGACGGAAGGAAAATCATTAAATGACATACTTTCTTCAAGAGAGGGGACTTAATGAGGGGCCAGTTTATTGAAGAATGAATCAGTCCAAGTAGAATAAACAGAAGTTGGACCAAACGAGAGAAGAAGGGGTTTCAGGAGACAGGGATGCGCAAAATTTACGCCAACTACTTTAAAAACTACTAAACTCGCCTACTTTTAGCCAAAATATGCTTATAAAATATATAATTTTCAGTAGTCATATTTCGACAATATTTTTTTTCAGCATTTTTTCTTTGTTTGATAATATTTGAGCATTCCTCATCCCACCAAGGAGGAGAATAAAATTAACCTGAAGATGATTTTACCCTAAAACAATTATCTGCAACTGATAAAATACTAGAAATAAATTGATTATAACACGAAATAAAATTTTCAATGGTAACAACGGGTAAAGACATAATTGCATCATTCAATAAATTGGCATAATTATCCCAACCATCTTTAGACACATTTGAAATTTTATATTTTAATAACGGAGGTAAACTACTTTGAGGATTAGAAATAGGAGAATTTATCAATATTGGAAAATGATCACTCCCATATGAAATTTGATCAATGTCCCATAACATAGCACTAGCAATATCATTTGAACAAATAGATAAATCAACAGCATTTTGACAAGGGGAGGTACGACGTGTTGGACGACCATCATTTAACAAACAAAGATTAAATTCATGTAACATTTTAACAAGATTATTTCCAAAACAGTCGCAAAAGGCAGATCCCCATAAGGTATGATGATAGTTAAAGTCAACTAATACTATGAATGGTGGTTTTAAAAATTCAAATAGCTTTTTTAGGAAAACTAATGAATGGCTATCTGGCGATGATATATACAATGATATTATAGAAATATTATTTACAATACAACCGACTGCATTAATATTTACATTATGATTTGGTAAAGATAGTAATGAAAATGAAAGAGAGTTTAAAATGAAGAGAGAAGAGCCAGCCCTTTCATCCTGTCTGTCATCACGGACACAGCTAAAGCCACTTAAACCAAAAGGAGAAAGAGGCCTAAGCCATGTCTCCGATACAGCCAAGATGAAAGGACAGTATTTATTACACATGAATATTAAATCAGATTTTATATTTCGAACACTTTGACAGTTCCATTGTATTAATTTGGTTGGAACTTGGGCCATTATTAATAGGAGAGGAAGAAAGTAAATTATTTAAAATAGATTCAACATTGTCCGGTCAATTATTTTTAATTAATTTAACAAACAATGAAAATAAAGATTTTAAAGACGATTCTGAAGAATCATTATTATTATTCATACTATTAATATTCAAGACACAACCATTCTCAGCAAAAGACACATTTAGATCATTTAACAAATTGCTATGAAATTCAGTATCATACCCTTTGCTAAAAAATTTTTTTTTTTGTTTGGGTTTAATAAAAATGTTTTTTTTATAAGAAACATTTTTTGAAACTTCAGCATATGATTTTATAATACGAGGTTCCAACTTATTGGCCTCCATATAGGAAATAGATTTTTGGGACATGATAGATTTAATGTTTTGTTGTCTATTGTACTCTGGACACTTTCTATTGATAGCGAAGTGATTACCAGAACACACTAGACAACATGTCTCTGACTCATCAAGTTCGCATGAATCCCCGCTATGGTCTTGACCACACTTAAAGCAACGAGGCTTAGACCTGCAGTTGCTTTTCGTGTGACCAAAACGACAACATGAAAAACATTGAATTGTCGGATAACGATACATACTTACATTAATCTTATTATAATAAAGGTAAATAAATTCTGGCAACATTTGCACTTCAAATGTAACGACTACAGATTGAGAAGGTTTCCAGACTTTAGAATCATTTTCAGTAACTTTGTAATTTAAGCGCCGAACTTTAACAATCTTTATAGGTTTGTTAGGAACAACAACATCAGAATTATTATTATTATTATTATTATTATTATATCCATTTTCAACTAAAGTAACATTATTGACAAAATTATTCGCATCTTTATAACAGCTAAAAATTATTTTAATTCTATTACGACCAATACGGATAATACTACCAGGAATAATACCGCGAAATAAATTTCTTTTCATAAATTTTCCAAAAATAATAGGATTTAAAAATACATTGTTGCTATTATTATTGTTACTGTTGTCAGTGTCAATTTTCCTTTGAACATGCGCAACAAAGGGACCTTTATCAGATTCGCCATAAAAGTTTTTAACAAAACTATCCTGAGTAGATGATAATGGTAAAGAAGCAGACTGTGGAAGAGAATGAGAACTCAATGATAAAACTTGACCTAATGGTAAAGCAACATCATTCAAATCATCTTGTCTGAAACAATCTGGGCGATGTCTTTTAGTTTTAGAATGCCTCCTTTTCTTTTTCGGTTTAAGGGAAACATTAGTAGAGCGATCAATACTATTAAGATCAGAGCAATCAATCATCGAGCTAACCGAACTAGATGAATCATCATTCACGGTAACATATGCACCAGGTGAAAGAGGAACACAAATATCTGGTGGTTTAGGTGGTATGAATTTAAAATCCATGATAGTAGGTAATTACAAATGAATTTACAAATGTAAAAAAAAAAAGATTGAATCTACATATAATGAGTATGACAAAATTAAAATTACAACCACGAAAATTAAAATTACTATGAACTAATACTAAAAATAACTAATAAACATAAAAAATAGGAATGAAATAACCAAATAATATTAATCCAGTATAGAAAACGTATTGAAAAGATAATTAACTAATTTTCAGATGCTTCCACTTTGAAGGATGACCTGTCAATCAGGTAAAGGACTAAATTCATTTATGAACTTTACGAAAACGGAAATCTACTTCGAAGCAGTCGATAGAGATGTATAAATAAAAAATTAATACAAACGAATGAAAAAAATGACTGTTGACATTTACAAATTAGACGTTTTTAAAAAATATAAAAAAGTAATGTAACCGGCCAGTGCTATGAAAAATATATATTAATTCTTCCTTTTTTTTGTGTTCCGCTAATTTAGCCGGTGTGTGTAAGATATATTGTTTGTTGTATAAATAAAGTTTTTCTTTATAAAAAAAGTGGCCCCTCAATCCTGATGCAGTGTGTGGTAGACATAAGAGTTGGCGGTACCTTCTCCTGGTGGTGCAGCGCGGCGCTGGCGAGCGTGGCCAGCGCGTGCGCGGCGTCGGCGGGGGGCAGCGGCGCGGCGCCCACGGAGCTGCTGACGGCGCCCTCCGCCTGCTCCCCGCCGCTGACGCCGCCGGTGCCCGCGCCGCCCGACGACGACACGCCACCGCTACTGCTCTCCTCTGTACCGAACACCGCTTCATATAAATATACTCGCTAAACAATAATAATATGAAGTGTTATTTTACACACACATCGCTCTAGTCACAAACTAAGCTCTGGGCTTGTGCTATGTGTATCAGAAACAACTATACTAGTACATATTATATTTTATAAACACCCAGACAATTTACAGAAAACTGTAGGTACTAATCATTTTTGCCATGAATGGTAATCAAACCCACAACCTCCGGATACACCTCCAAAAGCGCAACTTTATATGGTGAATGAAAATTAAAATTTATAAAGAAATTGATTCAGACCTAAGTTTTTTTTATTTTACAAAATTATTAGAATATTGTATATATTATTTATTGAACATAAATATTATTTATATTTTATATATTATTTACACCATGTGACTATATGTATATTCTTGATGGTAAAACAGGCCTACAAAGTCTATGACTAGGATCAATCAATTCTTTGATAGCTGGGAGCTATCAAAGAATTGCAGAACTAAAGAACTAAATGATGCAGTTACGAAATAAATAGGGACAAAAACTAATAAAGCCTATTTTAATATCCCCGCTGCTTTATCGTGAAATCAACTGTCCATTTCTTAAACGCATCCTGAAAGGTGACTACAAAAAATCGATCCAATTTTCTTAAAACCGGTGAACTCATACACGGCCCTACATAAAAAATCCCACCCATAATCCAAGATTTGCCCGCGTCTTGAGTCCTAATAGTTTATCTTAGCCCACTAACGCCATCAAGATACAATATTTTAGAATAATTTACCTTCCAACCAAATTTAATCAAAATCGGTTCACTATAGTTTCGAAATATTATTCCTTGGCAACAAAAGTGTCTGCATCTGTTTTCTTCTCAACGACATAATAAAACGAGCTCTAACGAATGCTAACATTCAATCAAACCTAGAACCAGGTTTAGACCTGATGGCTCTAGAAATTATGGAAAATGTCCAGATGGTATAACGTTTTAAAGGAAAAGAAAAAAATATATAAGTAAATAAAACTTTCAGTTTTTAGTAAAAATCTCGAAATTTTACTATAGATGACTAAAATAATATATTTAAAAATTAATTCCTCGTCCTTAGTTTATACGAAAACGACACTAAAAACGTACTCGTAGATAAATGTGATCGGTTACAATTTTTAACCTAAAGCGGGTGATGGCCGCCATCTTGAATATCTCACTTCCGGTTGATATTTCGAGTTGGTAACAAGCATTTTCAGATTAGTTAAAAAAGTCATGTTACCAAAAAGTAATATGATTTGCTTCTAGACTCAAAAAGATTTTTTTTTTTCTTTTTTGTCCTGACTAGTATGCCTAATTAATATAGAAATATAGTTGTAAGGTTAAGGAATATATATAAATTTTATTTATAGCTTTATAATTAATCTTAAATTCATACCTGGT
Source organism: Monopis laevigella (assembly GCA_947458855.1). NCBI lineage: Eukaryota > Metazoa > Arthropoda > Insecta > Lepidoptera > Tineidae > Monopis > Monopis laevigella. The sequence continues at coordinate 18,361,000 of OX381581.1, forward strand.
AGTAAGGTTGTAGACAATATGGCAGATCCATTGGCGGCCATGGTGAGCAACGGTAGAGACTCGCTCACGGAAGGCGCGGCGGTAGCACCGTCATCCTGCGACGTGTCGGCATCTCCGAACCTAACACAACGTTAACACCAAAATCACTTAAGGTTCCTCCAGTCACAGCGCTCCTATACATACATACTTCTCATACTCTTAAACCAATAATTGACAAAATAATATTTAAAAAAACTATTATTTATCAATTTTAATCTACATTCATGAATAATGGAATGTATACAGTATGTAGCAATATGACGGTCGCAAAATAATACAAACAGAAATTATATTTTTTCTTATTTTTATTGGAACATGTCATGTGACTTTGTAGCTATCTGATGGTAAGCAGACCTACAAATTTCATGAATGGAGTTCATTAATACTTTGTTGTTTAACAACATAGATTTAATGAACTCCATTCATGTCAACTAAATAATGCTGTTACAAAAAAAACAGCTTTATTGTCAGTTTTGTTACCGCATCCTGAAAAGAGATAACAACCTCAATATATCCATGCGGTTGTCTCCTGAAAACCGGTGAAACTACAGACTAAAACCGAAACAGGACTAGGTCACTTGACGGTTTTTTTGTATATCTGTATAAAGACCAATATATGTTCTAAATGATAGTATGGATAAATGAACATTATGTCAGCTTTAGATACCCATTCACGCTTGTTTTAAAGAACTCAAGATTATAGGAGATACAAGCAAGCAAGTATTTCACATTTTAATAGTGCGACAAATGTACAAATCACCAAATCTTATACTTTATAGTATTTGCGCTGTAGCATGGTGTGGGTGACAGTTGCCTGTATGACGTTGACTAGGGATGTGATGTTATGCAATTATTTTTTATCGCTAACGATATTCGCAGAATAAATCTAGTTCTCTTTAATATAGTCATCATTAATAATATCCGTCACAGATTCTAGAAGTGATGAATTTAGTTATAATTCAGATGTTCTTGACTCTGATATGAGTTTAGACAAATAAAAGGTATTTTTTCTTAGCAACCTTACCCTATATGTTCTGTTGTTTTATTTATTTATAGACTTTTTTTAGCAACAAAAATAATTATGCGTAAAAGAGACAAAACCTTCTATAACTAAAGTGATCTTCAAGGACTCAATAAGTTTTTATGAATAAGACCATTTGTCTATAACCTGCCCAGAGAGAAAAAAAAAAAATCACAAAAATCAGATAACTGGTTCTTAAATGATAAACAAACTTAATTTATAAAGTAAAATAAATAATATCTAGGTTGCTTTAGAGGTCCAAATACTACAAATTGATAATGATACTAACTCATCAGCTGTTGCTTGTGGTGGAGAGAATGAGTCTAGTACAGCAGACTGGTTGCCCGTCGAAGAGATAAGAGTGGCTTCAGACTGGCCGCTACTAGAAATGTCTGCTCCGCCTTCAACCGTACTTGAACTGTAAACAATAAATCATACATTATTTAGAATTAAACATTGCAATTACATTATAAAATATATAATACTAATTAAAAACTATGTATTAAAATTAAACCTCCTAAAAAAAAACAATTTAAATAAAATAGATACCTAATCAATAACAAAAATGAACCTACCTATAAAAAAAATACGGATTCTAAAACAGTGTCGTGTGGCATCACGGAATAAATAAAACAAGTGGAAGTGTGATGTGGGCGTGGCTCCTATTCCAGCCGTTTGCGCTGATCCGCAAATACCATTTTCTTTGCGGTTAGTTGTGTCCTCTACGCCACACTGATGTTATCCATTTTCTGGATAATAAAATTGCATAAAACTTCGTAAATATGCCTTATTATGCTGTATTGCAGTGTAAAAACGATAGTCGATATAACAATGTTTTAAATGGTGGTGTATCTTATCATCGGTAAGTTCATTTACTAATTAATTTAATATAAATTAGATTTTATATTTCTATTTGAGAGCTATACATATTATAATGGACTTTATTTCATTGCACTAAGGTCGAGTTTGTTTCTATAAATGTAAATAATGACACATTTATTCTTATACAATTGCTCGCTACTAAATTAGAGCTGGGAAAAGTATATTTATTAAAAAAATCGATATTTTTCTTTATCTAAAACTATTATTAACATTGGTAAAAATATCACCCAGTATAATTTAATCTTATATCTAATGAACAATAAACGGTAATTAAAAATAACGTCTATTCGTTTTATTCAATACTTTCGAAGAGAATAAAAAAAATGTCACATAATATGAAATATAATTGTGCATTTTCACAGTTTTATTTAAATCGTAATTGTAAATTTATTTCTTTTGTAACCGCATCAATAAGCCGGCATAATGGGAGCGATTAATGTTATAAAACAACAATGTATTGATCCACCTATTCATGGACTTTGTAAGTCTGCTTACCACCAGACGCAGAGTCCATAATCTGCTATCATAATATCAGTCGTCTTCATTCATGGACTCAGTTGACCTGCTTACCAACAAGTAGGCACAGAGTCACATGACCTGCTCTTATAATATCAATCGTCCCCATTTATGGAACCTGTTCACCTGCTTACGAACAGTTGGGTAGCGTGTCATGTGACTCTACCTACCTTTTATTAAGCAGGTCTACAGACTCCATGAATGAGGACTTTTCTTAGGAATTTTCTTTACGAGTATTTTAAAAACCTTGACACTTTTTATTTAAAAAATCAGCCGCCCGTTTCGTAACCACACTCAATAACCGGTACAACACACGTAATAATCTCAAAAACCGGTAAACCCACAGACTAAAATCGAATCATGACTAGTTTCTTGACAGTTTTTGCATCATACAGATGCAAAATTTGTCAAGGGACTAGTCATGATTTTGGATTTGGGCGGTGGAAACGAGACCGATCGGTCGGATCGGTCTCGTTTCCACCGCCCAGGCCTTACTCCCTAAAATATTATTTACTAACATTTAAAAAATATAATTTACTACACATATTAAATAAAAAAAAAAACATCGATATCAATACTTTCAATATTTTATTATGTCCCGCCCTTAAATTATTATATTTTGTGCATAGAAAGTTCTAGAATAGTCAAACAGACTTTGGCCTTATAAACTATATTAGGCTTTATGCCGACTGCATAAAACAATTAATCGGATATTGATTAAATCACGCCACCTGTGTTCTAATAGCAGAACCTTTTTAGCAGAGTGTTTAGACAGTTTATTTCTACTAGAAACTAGATGTCATGATTTTTTGATATATTAATTTAAATCTTATTACATAGTAAATAGTGTTTAAAATTACTGTGTATTTTTGTAACCAATCAGGACGATACTGTTATAGATTCAACACTTATAGATATATGATTTTGGCGACATCGGTTCTGATACATTTGGTGTTGTATACCATTTCCACTTGTATTATTTATTCCGTGTGTGGCATAGTGCCGAGGACGCTTGCGGCGTTTCCTCTCTGAATCGTCAGGCTGACTTGTTGAGCAAAAAACGCCGCCGCCCTAGGGTCACTCGAGGCGTGGACCAATCTCGTGATAATCTTTTATAATTTTTTTGGCATCCGATGACCATGGTCCTAACGTTTCCACTGCAAACGCCGCAAATATGTGATCTGTGGTTAACGACGAATATTTGCGGCGTTTGAGTGTTTGCGCCTGTTCGGCTGCTGCGCCGGCTCTTTGAGCAGTCTCTCGTAAGTGGGACGGAGCCAAAGTGTCCACACAGGTCGCGTCCCATACTAAGGTCTGCCCAAGAGACCATGGCACCAGAGTGGCGCCATCTGGTCTTTTACCATCGTCACGCAGCATTCCCAGCGGTTCTAAAATAGCAGGAACAGACACAGTAGTAAGAGCTCTTTTAATAAGATCATTCAGACTACTATTACATTATTTATTTCATTCAAAATAGAACATTTAGCTGACCTTATAATTCACTTTTACATAATTTTATTTGTTTATTTTAGCGGTATTTAGGATATATTTTTTTTGTTTTTTTCACAATTGTCTTTTTATATAATAGTTATTATATAGCATTATTGGACCCAAATTGGAAAAATAAAATCTTCTCTATGTGCGGCTTTAACTTATAAATATTAAATCACTTTAATTTATAAATTTTACGTTATAAGAAACACATCTAACACACTTTATTTGTTATATATGTAAAACAAAAAAAAACAAAAATCTTTGAAAGTGGTAACTATTCATTTTAACCTTGCGGGTTTCATAATTATTTAGAAAACATTTTCCAAACCTGTAATATTACACAAACTAAATAATTTAAAGTTATTAATAACCTTATGCCTGTAGAGAGAAGTTCTTGTGCTGCGCTACTAATATCATTGACGTCATCACTGCTGGCTACCCCTTCACCTCCCATATCTTCATCCATTGTACTTGATTCATCTAAAATAAATCAACAGCATAAATTATTTGTATTTATTTATATAAACATATAAAAATATAATTATATAAATACTAAATTTAACCGTACAGAAACATATGTACAGTCCCTGGCCATATTATTAGACGCACTGTGCATGTTTTATATTATTTCTAATAATTATGCTTTGAATATTATTATTGCGATTATTCGTAAAATTTATAACATTTATTTAGGATGTTTTTTTTGTATTATTGAATTTCAAATCGAATTTTTCTGTGATTTTAAATCGTATAAGTAACAATTTAATATCACATTCAAAAATTCGATAGAATATAGTCCTTAACACTTAGTGTATTCAAAAATATCAGAGGCCCTAGTGTGAATTTTGTAACGTTTACTATCCAGTTAACTATACTACTGCGTTAATTTTTCCACCAATCAGTACCCCTAGTGTGAGTTTTCTAACTATTACTTTGCGTTTGAGTTAACTAAAATTTGTATGGGAAATAGTTCAGCGCTCCAAGCGGAAATTTTGAGAACTAGAAATGCGGTCGTGTGATTGGTCAAAATGTTAACGCGGTAGTATAGTTAACGCGAAAGTAAACGTTAAAAAAACTTACACTAGGGCTATTGATAATCTATACACATATTTTGATAGTCCAACAAAATAAAAAGATCCTATTGGTGGAGATTTATCGATTAAGGAGATAGTAACGTAAAAAAAAAACTCAGGGCCTCTGATTGATACCTTTCAGTAGACTACATCACTTAGCAAAAATATATATAAAATTCAATAATATAATTTGTGTACTAAATAAACACTATAAATTTTATTATTAATCGCAATAATAATATTCAAAGCATAATTATTAGAAATAATATAAAAAATGGACAGTGCATCTAATAATATGGCCAGGGACTGTATACCTATTTTGTTGCCCCCAAGCCAGAATAAACCCAAATCTTTCATCAGCATTATCAATAGAAAATGAAGTCTTAAGATTTGATTTTCTACCCTTAGATATAGCAAGTGATATAGAGATTTGCCATTATTGATTTTACATTAAAGTAAAATAATAAATTAGATTATATCGCAAAAATATTTACCATCCTGGGTTATAGGAGTACTGTCACTATTTCCCACAGCACTGTCGATTGGCATGGCAGAGCTGATGGACTGATCCGGGGACTCTTCTTGACCTTCTGGAACACAGTCTTCTCCTAAGCCTTCTTGGGCTTTGGACATTGAATCCAAGTGGCCATCTGGATCTTCAGGTGAATTGTTTTCTGTTATTGCCTGTAGTAGATTTTTTTGTTAAAGTACTAGCTTATATTTTTTTAACTTTAAAAAAATATATACAAACGAAAATTAAAATTTTATTGCATATAAACATTAGATGTTGTAAAAATAAACCGATTTTAAAAACACTAAAAAGTATAAAATAATTAATATTAACAAGTGTTATTTAGTCCGATTGGATTCTAGTTTTAAAGTTGGCACCGCTTAATATATACTTTTTAGTGTTTTAGAAGTGGGTATATTTTTTTTTGTTAAAAAGTTTTTATTTTACATTTTTTAGTGTCATTGGTTGATATGATTTTAAGTAAATATGGTTAAATCTAAGTTTTTACCACCATACTGTACTTATTTATAATTAGCCGTCAAAGAGTCCTTTCGATACTTTGACATAAAATTACATTATTTTCATTGAATCTTATAATAAAGATGGAGTTTTATTAATTGGGACAAACTACAAACACAATAAGTTTTTAAATTCTAAATTATATTTTTTTATTATTGAAGCTCTCAGCTTTTCTTCAGTTGCTAAGTAAATTAATATAAAACATAATACATTCTTTAAAATAAAACAAGAATCCTTAAATCAGTTCAGATTTTACAGATATTTGTAGAAACGCAAATTTTGATGTGTTCCACCCCTATCTAGTTCTGAAATCCTTCTTCCAATCTTAACTAAATTTATATGATACCAACCTGGTGATCCACTGTTTTAAATAAAATAATGATAACAAAAATTGGTTCACATTTGAAGAAGATATGGTGTAATATTAAGAAATTCATGATGTTCCAGTCTTCAGCTCCGACAATCTTCATCAGATCTTCACCAAAATTTTATGGAACCAACTAGGTAACCAACTCTTTGAAATAAATATTTTCAATATCGATAAAGATTTGACAGAGATATGAGGTAACATCCCCAAAATAAAAACATACACATCAAATTGAGAACCTCCTCCTTTTTTTAAGCAGTTAAAAATTAATGTTAATAATTATATGTCATATGAGCTCTCGCAATTAGTTACATTATAGAAGAGATACTTACAGGTGTAGAAAGGCAGTTATCACCAATATATGCAGACTCATCCGCTGCACTTGTGGCTGTGTCGTCTAAGTCCATCTCTTCACCTTCTGCTTCAGCTTCAGCACTTTCTAGACAAAAATATTAGCCTATAAACCCTAATTATAGTTACTAGTGACTATAACAAAAACTAAGAAAGAAGTCATTTGGAAAAGTGTGCAAAAAGGATAAGTGATTATTTTGAATAGTAGTCATTATGGTGAAGTGGGTAATATAAGTAAGTGGTTATTATGGAAAAAGGAATATGCAGTATTCAATAAGGTAGAACTTATAAAACATAAAATAGGAAAATAAATAACTAAATAAATTAATTAATGAAATCTTTGAAAAAAAACTTACAAAGAAAATATAAACTAAAACTATAACATAACAAAATAAAATCGACTATTAAACCTATATAAATAAAACCCTATAAAATGAAAATAGAATCTAAATTTGTGCCGTGCGGCATAGTGCCCAGGACACTGGCGGCATTTCCTCTCTGTATAGTTAAGCTTACTTTTTGAGAAAAAAATGCCACCGCTCTAGGGTCACTCAAGGCATGAACCAATTTAGAACCTATGTTTTTTATCAATTTTTTAGTATCCGATGACCACGGACCCAATGTTTCCACCGCAAACGCCGCAAATATATAATCTTCCATTAAGAATATTTGCGGCGTTTGAGGATCTGTGCTTGTTCGGAAGACGCCGCAGCTTTTTTGGAAGTATGTCTGATATGGGACGGGGCTAAAGTATCCACGCAAGTCGCGTCCCATACCAGACTTCTACCATGACTCCATGGCACGACGGTGGCACCATCCGGCCTTTTACCATCGTCGCGACAAATGCCGAGTGGCTCCAAGATAGAAGGTACAGACACTGTAGTCAGAGCTCGCCGAATAAGTTCATTAAGACCACAGTGTCTATAAATTTTACCAGCTCTTTTTATACATGAGGGTCCACATGCCATCCGCACGAACACTGGTGGAGCTCTTATATCCGCGCACCCAAACGTAAAAAAAACTGAAACCCTTAAGGTGTTTTGGTCGAAAAGATTGCCCAGGTGTTTTGAAGGCAAGGCGTGCAACCAAAAGCCTGATTCAGGCTTCTTTACGGCTAAGTCTTGCCCGATCTGAGTCACTAGTACTTTCTTCTGGAAGTTTGTTATAAAGTTGCTTAACACCGGGCAAGTCCCACAGACATTGCACGCCTGCCTCCAAAGGAATGTCTGTTGATGGAAATGTGTCGTTGCTCCATACTCTTCTTCGTCCATGCTACACACTTCAAATCGTTTAAGGGCAAATTGAGTATTTTACCAATTTAAGAGTGCAAGCTATGAACAGAAGACAGAAAAGCAGGAAGCGCGATGTTTGATGAAACGTATTCCTAGTCCACCAAATTTTATGGGAAGAGTGGCTGGGCAAAAAGTTCTATCTTCAAATTTAACATTTAGAATTTTGGATAATAAATCTTTGAGAGTGCAATCAAAATGTTTTATAATGTTTGGAAATTTCCATAGCAACAACTTAAAAAATTTGTTAATTTTGGTGTAAACAAACATAAGCGCAAAATATAAATGGAAATGTGGGGATTAATTTTTAACAAATGAAGACATTTTATTGAAAAGGTCCAATTTGCCACTTAAAAAATTCGGAATGCCTCATTAAAAATAGGGGCACCTAAAAGTGAAAGAGTATATTTGTTCAAAATTGTAATATTAGGAGTTAGAAAATTAAATAGATTTATGATATCTTGGCGCAAATTATATTCAATATGTTCGGCAATATAAATTTCACATTTATTATAATTTAGAGAAAGACCCGTAGATGAAAATTTTGTAATTAATTCTTGGAGATCTGCTAAGACTTCTTCAGATTTACCTCCAAGTGTGCCATCATCTAAATACCATAGATTAAAATTAGATTTAAAAGAACTTATAATAGAGTGAATGGCTAAGCTAAAAATTGCTGGACCGAGTGGGTCACCTTGCTGACAACCAACACTAGAATTTAGACTACTACTTTGAAACATTAATTTTGTAGGAATACTATAACTTTGCCATAAATAGTGGTAGATTTCAGGAACAATGTCTTTAGCTTCAGAAAGATATACACCCCTATCTAAAGAATTAAAGGCATTCTTTAAATCAATTTTCAGAAAAACTTCATAATTATTTAAATTTAGATATGTTCTTGCTGTATGAACGGCGGGTTCAGAACCCCCTCTAATACCGAAACCAAATTGCAGTGGTTGAAATTTATTAAGAAATCTTTCTTTATAATGTCTACAACACAATTTAGATGCAATGCGCCTAAAAATATTACCAACCTCTATCGGTCAAATGCCTCCATCCTTTTTATGTAATGCAACTAAATTTGCTCCATATAAAATCGGAATTATATCTGGATTAACTTGCCCTGCTAACCTAAAATTTATTAGTGATGTTAATTGGGTTAGAAGATAATTACCAGCATTAACTTTTTGTGGACTTATTAAGTCTTTTAGATGCTGGGGTGTTATACTATCTAAACCTTCTGATGAACCATTGGGAAATGTTGATAAAATATGTAAAAGATCATTTTCACAAATTTGAATGAAGGAAGGTTGGTCTGAAGATGGTGGAATAGGAAGGTACGTAGAAGGTAACGGTAAAGGGTGTTTGTCTTGTAAAGACTTAAGTGTATCATGAGAGTTAGAAGCAATAGCGTCTACCAAAAATAAAAGCATAGCAGCCCCTCTCACATTACCTTCAGAAATCTTTGACTCTACTACCTTTTCTTTTGATCCACTGATATGTTTACAATGGTTTAAATTTATATCAGGAAATTTGTGTTGTATTAATTTTAATTTTATTGGTAAGTGATAAGTTATTATTGGTATTTTTGATGTGTAAAACTGAATAAGCAAAGGTAAAAAGATAATGCCATGATGATATTGTGTTGTGGGTCACAACTTGTAAAATACATTCGCCAAGTGACTGTGCAACAGATATACAAGCCCCTCTCGGAATTCTTTTTAAAATTTTGTTGTTACATTTTAAGTTAGATAAGTATTCCCAAATAGGTGGCTCCGTGGCGGTTGTATCTTGCTGTCCCAGCTGGATGTTAGAAGGTAAATTTTGAGAAAGGTTTGAAGTATGTTGATCAGAAAGTTGTATGGGATGTCGACGACTGGTATGATTTGATAAACCCCTTGTTCCTTTATATAGTTTGCCATCAGAGCAAAGAGGGCACAGTATAAAATTTTGTTGTGAATCCTGCCTGCTATGATAATCCATATAATGTGCGTAAATCCAAAATAATCCCAAACATGAAAAATTATAAACATTCCATTATCATATGTCATATCATATAAAATTTGTATAGCAACAGCTGTTCAAACTGTCACTCTTTTTGCTGAAAGAATGTTGAAATTTTGTAACATAAATACTTCTGTAATTTAGGAAGATCCTTTAGTTTACAATATTCCGCATGTCACCTATTTTGGCTTTTATCTGTATGTGATACTTTTTGAAGTCCTATAATCTTGATAATTATTATTTATTATTCCGAGAAATACTTTGATTGGCTTGACTTGTTTTTTTATCTCTTTTATAAGGAAGAAGTGATTATGGGGGTGTGGGAATCATGTTAACAGTGCCAACATACTAGTGCTTCTATCAGAACTAGCCCATGCAGGTAATGGCTAAATAAAGCAAGTGGGTATATGCAGGGGCTAAGTCTTAATAGTGTGAAATTGGTGTGGCAGCAGTTTACAAATTCCCTATATTTATATAGGGAATATTATGTAATTTTTATTATTAGGTTTCAAGAAGGTATTACCTTATAAGACAATTGAACTTCTTATTAATGTACAAGATAATGTAAAACAATTTAATAAGACGACAAAAAGCATATAGCAGCCTACCAGTTCTCATTGTAGCAGGAGGGGGACTTGTGGAGACAAACCCAGCTGGACCCCTCCCTATATCCAGACTTGCTTGACACTAAAGAAGAAACTAAAACATTTAGAATTATAGTTACCTTGATCACCTTCTGCAGATGCTTGATCAACCAATGGTTCCCCATCTACAGCTTCACTACTACTTGTTGGGGCCCCCCCATTCACTGCAAAAAAAATTCTCTTGGTTATAAAATAAAAACATTTATAAAATAAGATTAGTGATATTTATGACTGCATTACCAATTGCACTGTCTTCAAATTGACTATTTTCAGAATCATTTCCAGGTAATTCTGCTGTTTCAGCACTTTGATTCTCATCTAATGCCGAAATTCCCGCGCCTTCAGCAACTTCATTATCAAACACTGAATCTGATTCCATTATTGCGGTAAAAGTGGATTATAAATAATTAACACCAATAAACATTGAAGCTTTTTGATATTACGATAATCAAAAGAAAATTCTTTTTAAAAAATTTCGAAAAACAAAGACCATAACGCCAACTCGGCGTCTTATTTCTAAACAGTACTCTAATTAATCTGTGATTCGAAAAAAAAAAGTATACTGTCATTTCAATATCATCAATTAAACAATTTACATAGTATATGGAGGTACTCTAACCACTCATCCACTGTGTGCTCGTTCTTATATGATATTTCTGCTCTAAGTGCTCTATTTTTTTTTTTGTATAATTTATGTATTTTTTTTGCTTTGTACTCTAGCTGAATTTATTTTTGTGTAAATATGGATATTAACATCCCACCTAAACCTCCCGATCCGCCCGAATTCATGGAAACTGATAACAATCTACCCTCATCTCAGCGTAAGAGAGCAGCTGAAGAGGTAGTTGTTAATTGCTCAAATGACGCGAAAAAAAGTGTTGTAGAACCTTCCGCCTCCATAGACACAATTTATCAACATCCACTGCTAAATGATAATAGACTCTATTCTTCGGACGATAATGGTCCGTACCTGGTCCAAGTGAGCAAAAAATCAGCCGACCCAGCAGATGGTACGTATCTGAGACCAATCAAATTTGGACAATTTTTACATGTACATAAAATTAAAAATATTAAAAAGGATGGAATAAAATCTATAGGCAGAAACAAAATAAGCATTGAGTTTAATAATGGGGTAGATGCTAATAATTGTATTAATGCTCCATGCCTTAATGATTATTTAGCTATCATACCATCATACAATATTTCACGAATGGGTTTAGTAAGAGGTGTTCCCATAGATTTACCTATGTCCGAATTTGTAGAAACTTCCTCAGGGTTGTGGGGCCGTGCTAAAAGCACGACGTCTTAATCGAAAAATTTCTTCTAATAATAATTCATCATGGTTACCAACACAATCCGTAGCTATCTCATTTGCAGGACAAAATTTCCCAGAAAAAGTATATATTTTTAATTCAAGCTTAATAGTAGAAAAATATATCTACCCTACGATTCAATGTTTCAAATGTTGTAGGTTCGGCCACATACAAAAACAGTGTCGTTCTAAACCCAGCCCCCCTAGCCAAGAGCATCGGCGCTTTATGCGCCCAAGCGTCGCAGAATGGACGAAATAAATCGGTAGCCATGAACAATTTTTGACGTTAACTTTCATTCTGTCGAACGAGGGAGGGCGACCGCTCGGCTCGATTATTTACGTTCCGATATTATATTCAAAACCCGCGAGTAATCTTGAGTATGATGTTTTATAACACATAATAATTATATTACGAATGAATTGAGAATATAAATTAAAAACAATATACATTTTTTATCATATTAATGGTGTAAAAATTATTGTACAGTTTTTACAGATTTGTATATTAATGTTATAATTAACTTACATGCATAATCGGAACGATATTCGTTATTTTAGTGACAAAGAGAGAGAGATAATAATAAATAAATCCTATTGGTGTAACTATGTGATATCTCGTTTTATTTTACGGCCCAATGCTCTTTACATTTGCCTCACGGTCCGAATGGGATGACACCGCTGTCAGCGCTGACGTTCATAATCACCGGTCCGATTCAAAAAGCGCGATGAGACCGCTCACGGCGCTATTAGCTTGATAATGAATCGGACCAGTGATTAAGCGCGCTCACAAGAACATCACTTGTATCTCCCTCTACCTCGCAACTAAAACATATGCTCCTCTCACTCTGTTTGAATGTCAAATAAAACGCCATAAAAAAATAATGAATTTTAATGTATTTTGTATATTTGTTTACATTAATATTAAAATAAATGAGAACACAACACTTTTAACTATCTACTTAATAATTATTTAAGGAATTTTATTACTTTCCTTGAAAACATGTTTCTAGATAAATGTCATTCTGACAGCGCTCACAGCGATTTCACCCACAAGCAAAATCACTGTAAGTCCAATATGGCGTCTGTAGTGACGTCACTATCTATGTCAAATCATCTATCGTTAGCGCGCTTACGCCCAATCGGACCGGTGATGACAGCGCTGACATCGATTTTGTCGTGAATCGGACCGCAAGGTTGATTACAAACAAACCTAATAGAAAATAGAAACATTGCAGAAAAACTCTTCGGCATTATTAATATGGCACTTTTAAGTTGTAAATATAAACTGAAGAATTCTAAATATAAATTCGAGGCATCCGGGGCGGCCCACGACCAATTTATTTTTACCAATTCTCTGATCAAGGAAGAAATATTGCAGTTATATCGTTCTCGGATTGGAAACTTATTTTTTGAATAGGTAAGAATCAAAATAAATAAGTGCTTCTAAGGTTATATATTTAATAATTGATTAGACACGTTGTTAAAACATTTGTATGCCGAATAGGCGAAACAAAACGGACCTTTGTGTTTACAACACCCATCTATTTACCTTTGTTTTGTCATACAAATAAATGTTATTTCAGGTGAATTCTGATATGCCTTGGAACCATGATTGATTACCCCTGTCATGGATTCCGTACGTATATATTAATACCTCAGCGGACAAATACACTGCCAAGTCAGGATAAGTGTGCAGCAGGCAAATGGTTATCTCAGGGGGTCATTAAAATACCTTGGAATAGACAGAGTTCTGCACTATGAATCTGAGGAGTCTTCCCAAATTGTAATGGCTTGTGCAGCGTAATAACCAATATGATGTTACACTATAGGTGAGTTAAGAAAAATAAATTACAAATTGTCCACTTACTTTTTTTTAAATTAAATTAATAGTATTTGGTTGAGTAGAGAGGGTAGTGAACACAGTGCAGGTGAGAGTTTAAAAGGCCTTTAAACCTACCTCACGGTCTCAAGTCCGGGAACGCTGCAGTTCATTCCCCTGCCTTTCAACCACGAGATGGACCCGGCACCCGCACGGTGAATCCATGGTTTGCTAAGAACATTGTCTCAAATTCACTCTCCTACTATATTTAGAAGCGTGGAGTCAACTAACACAGATAGTAAAACCTGTCTCCAACCCAGTTATGTTGCAATTGTGATTTTTGTTATTTAAAAAAATTGGTCTTTTTATTTTTTTATTAAACTAAGTACAATTTTGTATTTTTTTTATTTCAGGTATTTATACTTTGCAGAGTTTCAAGGACAGCTACCCCCTTCCCCATCAGGAGAGGTCACAAACTATGGTGCCCAAAGTTTTAGAGTGGCCCAAGCCAAACAAAATTATTAAATAAATATTTACTTCTAATTTGTTTATGTTTTATTGTGAATATTATCCAATTTTAAGAAATCAATATTCTGGGAAATATTTAATTAAATATACATTAACAGAATCAATATAGGTGGCACAGTCATATAGGTGGACAAGTTTAAAGGTGTCTAGGTCTGTTGGATGGACCCATTTAAACATAGAGTATTGAATAAGAAATGCTGGTATCATTATTAACATTTCTTATTACTTGTATCATTTAAATGGGTCAGATTAATGAAGATTAATATTTTTATTATGAATTTTAATTAATAACAGTCTTAATGATAAAAATATAATAAAGTCCTTGAAGAACACTTTAGTTAAAATAAGTTTTGTTTCTTTTTTACTTATTTATTTTTGTTTGGTAAAAAAAGAGACAACCTACTATATACAAGTGTGTTCTTCAAGGACTCAAAAAGTTTTTTTATGAATACCAGTGTGTTTAATATTAAGATATGCTTACCATTATGGTAAGTATATCTACAAATGATAAGCTTATCATTATGGTAAGTATATCTACAAATGCCCACATTAGATACATGTAATTCCCTAATAGAATTCATATAAAATAATGAAACGTTACTCTAGGTACTATCCTAACTATTTATAGTGCTTGCATGGGAATTAAAATTCCTATAAATAAAAGAGCTTGTATAAACAATATAGGTCTAATAGTACATACTACACATACCCTACTTTATATAATAGTACTAAGTAGTTTTTACTTAACAATATTATACATATATATTACAGCGTTAAGTGAATATTTGTGTGGATGTGTGTGCATGTATGGGTCATATAGTGTATATAATAAAATACCTAATATTGTAAATATCTAATGTGGCTGAGTATAAATTGTATTATTATTACTAAGGCTAGGATTTTTTTTTAAAATAATAATATACCAGTATAAAAGGATTCTTTTAAATTTAAAACTCAAGGTGAAAAGTCACTCTGTACAACCACAAAGACCATCATCAGTCCCTGAAATACCAAAAGTTGTAACTTTATTAGTAATGGTCAAGGAAAATCATATTCTTATATACAATTATATTATTAAAGAAGAATATAGCAATATATATTAAACCATAAGTTTTTGCGGCTTGTGAAACATTCTAGGTCTTCACAAAGGCTCTGATTCTTCTACTAATTCTTCAAATAAGCATTTGGTCAATCGAAAATTTTTTATAAATTCCACATCCCTTATTTGTAGTGGGTTTGTTCTTCCTGTAGATCTTCTCCGAACTAGATTATTTGCCATTTCGGCTTCTTCTATTATGTCAGTTATAAAACTTATAGCAAATTCGTCAGACATACTTAAATATTAAAATAATAGATAACACAGCTCAAAACTTAACAATAAAAACGGGCAACAATGGCAGACGATTCACTTTCGAGATGCAAGTTCGAGTGCTGAGGACCACTCGTACGTACTCGAGCGCAGGCGGTGCGAATAGATCGAAAGTGAGATTCCGAGAATACGCAATTAGTGTTTTTTTCGACATATGTCATTTTTCGTTCAAATATATCGAATCGAGATGAATCTCGAAAGCGCGAGAATTGCCCCCCAGATATTTGTTCAGGTTATCCTCGGACATAGGCCTTCAGCAAATACCATTGGCAGCGGTCTCCAACTACTCGGCATTGGGATGTCTTGATTTTTTTATACTTCTTTCAGAGACCTGAGAACATACATACTATTCTATGTATTTCTTTCTCCATTTAAAGTTTTGGAGCAATTGTTTGACCTAAATAAAAGTACCTATCCAATTTCTTGATAATTTACTTTCAGGGTTTGTTTATGTCTGTTTGTCATAGCTTTGGTTTTCACACATGGTTCTTTTAAGCCCCGCTTTTCCACTTCTCTTGCTAGTTGTTTGCATAATAACTGGAACTAGGTCATCAGCCAATCTCAGTTGAGATATTTTACTTCCATTTATGTTAAGCTCATAGCTATTCCAAATAATTCCAATCAATGTAATTGACGAAAAATTTCCTCCAATACAGCCGAGCAGAGTTTGAGGGATAATAGGTTTCCTTGTCGGACTCCTTTTATTCGTAATTCTTCTCCAATTTTTCCTAGTCGTACTTTTGCTGTAGGTATAGTTTCAAAATTGTTATATTACTCCTTAGTCCTTATGATTCTTGAATATTTAGTTTGATCACACTCTGTGTTTTGAGATGCTTTGTAAGTATGAAATAGAGAGAACTTTTTGTTGCTCTAATCTATATTTGGCGTCGATGAAAACGCCACTCGTTATTTGCACTTACTAATAAATTTTATTTATTTATGAATTTTAATTTACACAACGCAATAAAAAACTTCTAAAACAACAAAAAACAATACTTCAAGTTAATTTAAATTAAAACAATGGCGTCGTTTTGATAGAATATAGCTCGAAAGGGAGACCCCGACCACCCGCCCGTAAACAGTCGAATTTAGCGTCTAGCATTCGCAAAAAACGAACAAAAATGTGTTCTTGGCTGGCAATTCCCTCCGAGTATGTAGCGGTTTCTGTCAAAATGTATGGGGAAATTGGCCTCTCGCGAGCGCTTTAACGAAAACGAATGCTCAACGCTCACCGTCCGTGTTCTTGGCTGGCAATTTGTTCTGTCAACGCATTTAACGAACGTGACGTCATCACCAAATGTCATCTTCATACAAAACTTTCGTTCGCGTTTTTAGCGCCCATGCTCTTGGCTAGGGGGGCTGGTGTTATCGGTGTGCCCAACCTCATACAGGAGAATCTTGTTTTGTTACAGAAGAGGAATCTACATGCTTAAACTGCCGTGGTGGGTACCACGGCAGTTTAAGCATGACTTTTCAGTAAATAAAAAGTGTCCAGAATAGGAACGTCAAAAGTCCATAAAACTAATAATGTCAAATTATAATATTTCATACAGAGAAGCTGCTCGTAGAGTTCCTACGGTAAAAAAAAATATTTTCTGAAATTCTTCAATCCAGCAATTCCCAAACATCTTATAAAATATCCCCCTCAGAGTCAATTTAACCCAGGCACAGACAATCACCCAAACTCCTAAAACTACATCATACCGGGAAACAGTTTTTCTAAAACTTAAACCCAAAATATCCTTTACAAAAGGGTTCGACAAGTCTGGAAACCATGCATTCTATGGTGAGGTTAATCCTCCCGCTCCACAAAACGGTTGTGCACTTAATCATAAAATCACTCCAAATGAAAATTTAATGGAATCTCTCCTAAACCTATTACTTAACATTATCTCAAAAACTAGCGATTCCGAATTACCGACCAACGTATCAGACCTAATGTCCCAACTTTTTAATACAGTTTATAAAAATAATAATAATGGGCAAATAAAGGGCTGGACAAGATTTTGTGAATATCTTTCCCCGCGTTCTCCTGCTACATTAGTATGGAAAAACATTAGGATTTTTAGGAAGTCTTGCCAGCCTGATATGATTCCTATGGGTGATTCTGAATCATGGCTAAATTCCTTTGCTAATAAACTTTCCCCATCCTATGTTCCATTTAAAAATTCTTTTCCATCTCATTCACCTTCTTTGGGATTCCAAAATTTACCGTTATTAGAATCATTTAATGATCTATTCACTTTGAACGAACTAATTTCAGTACTTAACCATATAAAGGATTCAACTCCAAGGGTAGACGGCATACCATACTCCTTTATTTCAAAGACTAGCCAAAATACTAAGCAAGTATTCCTTAACATTATCAACTACATCTATTTAACTTCCCATCCCCCTGATTCCTGTAAACATCAAATTCTTAAAAACCGATCAAAACCCCAATGACTTCTCATCCTACCGCCCAATAGCTTCATCAATCATTATGCCTATGTAAAATTATGGAACATTTGGTCAAAAATCGTCTGAAATATTTTGTTGAACATAAAGAAATTTTAGCTAAATCACAATTCGGTTTTAAAAAATATGGGTACCATATATAGTTTAAGCATACTTACTTCATATATCAGATTATCCTTTTCGAAAAAACATATATTGGCTGGAATTTTTTTAGACATCTCTGCAGCTTATGATAATGTTCATCTTCCAATACTCAGGCATAAATTGTGAAAAGCTGAGTGTTCCTCTGAGGATGGTACAATTCATATCTAATCTCTTCATGCATAGGTCATTATATATACGTTATCAAAACAGAATTTTATAGCCACGTTTTGTTTGGAAGGGTCTTCCCCAGGGATCAGTACTCAGCCCTATTTTATACAGCCTCTATACATACGATTTAGATTACGACTTACATCTTTTTGTGAAATTCTTCAATTTGCAGATGATATCGTCATCTATACATCTTCTGAAGATGTAAAAAGTATTCAGAAACTTCTCAGTGAAGGCCTATTTTATTTGGAAAAATGGTTAACTGATAATCACCTTTCCCTTTCTGTCCCTAAATCCAGCGTAGTCGTTTTTACACAAAAAAGAAATATACCTGACTTTTCTATTAAAATTTGCAATGAACCTATTCCTATTAAAGACTCCGTTAAATTCTTGGGAGTCGTTTTGGATAACAAATTGTCAGGGGATCAACATGTGGAGTATATCAAACATAAATGTCTAAAAAATATAAACATATTAAGAGCCCGGAGTATGGTGGGGATCTCACCCATATACCCAAAAGCACCTTTACAATGCAATAATCCGCAGTCACTTCGATTATGGCTTACACCTCTTAGGCCCGGTTTCTTGATGGATAGTCATCTCGACTAATTGTTAAATAATGACAGTTATGGCGTCTTTTATATGAAATTGAAATTTGTTTTGACAAAAATTTCATAGAACACCCGCCATTTTTAACTATAGTAACGTAAACTATCCATCAAAAAACCGGCCCTTAGTTCCATTAAATATATCTACAACTGAAAAACTCAACAAGCTTCAGTCTATGTGCCTCCGTATAGTTCTCGGTGCCATGAAATCCACTTCGATCCCAGCGTTACAAGTAGAAAGTGGTGATGCCCCTCTGGACCTCCGTAGACAGTATATTTGTGATAGGTATTTTTGTAAAACCCTCCAATTTAGTTATCATCCTCTGTTTCTTATACTTAAATCTCTGTCCGCTCCAGCCTCACTTAGCTATTGGAATAATAAATCAATGTTACCCTGCCTTTTAAATAGTTTTAAAAAAAAATCCCAAATTAAAACTCCTATTGATTGTCAGCCAATTCCATTTATATTCCATTAAGTTTGATATTCATTACTTTAAACCAAGAGTTATTTTGGACTTAGGCATAGATAGAGACTCAATATATGCAGATTTTCAATTTAAAACAATTATTGACAAAAACTGGAAAAAATAGACCATTATATATACTGATGCTTCAAAGTTAACCTCAAACGGTTGTGTTGGAGCTGCTGTATGGATACCAAAATATCAAATTATTCTTAGATATAAATGCCCTCCTATCACTTCAGTGTTTACTGGAGAATCTTTTGCCATTTTGGAAGCCATTTCATTTGCGGAATCGCATAGAATGGATAAAGTATTAATCATAACAGATTCACTAAGTGCTCTACACTCTATAATATCTAACCATCTATATGCAGACCAAATTTGCCCCAATATTGAAAATAAAAGAAAATTTGTATTCGTGTCAGAGAACTGGATTGGAGATTGTTCTCGTTTGGGTCCCCAGTCATATTGGGATTCAGGGCAACGAAGCCGTAGATTTAATGGCCAAGGAAGCTGTTAGTGCAGGAATTGATAATTATAATCTTTACTGCCAAGATCTTATTTCCTTAGCGGGATCTCACTTAAATCTACACTGGAATTATCTGTGGTCTAACTCTAACCAGGGTAGACATTTTTATGACATTCAGCCTAATATACCCGTAAAACCATGGTTTTTCATAGCAAAAAACTTACCTAAACCTGGAACATTCACAATTTGTCGCCTGAGGATGGGTCATGCTTGCACTCCAGTACACCTTACATTCATAAAAGTTCGAACATCAGACTTGTGTGATTGTGGCATAGAGGAAGGTTCTATGGATCACTTTTTTTTTAATTGTCCCAATTTCTCCTTGTCCTTGTATGATATCCTTCCCTCTAAGATCCCCAGACCTATGAACTTTAAATCCATATTAGGCCTTGTAAATACACCCTTTGTAAATATTTTAGGATATTATATACATAGATTTAAAATTAAATTATAAGTCATAATGACCCCCAGTCCCTGGAACATTAAATGGAGTACCCATTGGCTGAATTTCGTTGGCATAGTTCCTTCTGAACTGGTTTTGATGATGATGGTTGGATGGTTTGGCTGATGTTCTGGGGACTGGGGTGATTCTGTTCACTATTATGTATTATTTGGGCTTTTTGTAAATTTAGCTCGCTATTGTACAAAGGCACATATATATATTATATGTGTTGATCACTACCTAGTGTCATATTAATATAATATACATAGAGTTTTGTTTGTAATTTTATTGTTTTTTTAGTAGCTAACGTAGGTAAGAATTTCATTGCTGCATTATTTATTGTGGTTTTAGTTACTTAGATTTATTTGTTCCTTAATTACTTATATATGTATTATATAGTAGGCAATTGCTTTTTTCTTTATATTTTATAATTTGTTTTATGTACAAACTGTGATTTTTTTTCAAAATATTGTTATATAATGTAGTTTTATGGCTTAATGTAACCCTGTTAACCCTTTGAATTATATATATTTGTTATATCAGTTCTGTTCTATAATCTTTTTGTTACATGACTTTGCAGCAGGATAATGGGAAATTTATTTTATTATTATGTTGTATTACCTTTTTTTAACGTGTATCTCTCATACTTGTCATTGGCAAAACAAATGGCTTTACCATTATAGCCATAAATAGGAAAAAAAAATGTGGTTGTGTTTATCTTTTTTTGTTTTGTATTTTTGTATCCGGAGTAATCCGAACCCCTAGTGTGAGTTTTCTAACTATTACGGCCTTTAATATTACATAAACATAAAGCGGTGTTTGACGACAACACGAAAAGTCAGGTTTTAATGTTTATATTAAGTTTTTCACACTTTATCTAAACGGAATATTTTCCAAATTCACCAACACTTTCGAACAACTATCACGGATACAAAAATTCAATTCTGATTTTGGCTTTCTGTCACTTTATCGACAATATTGCCACAGACAAAATTTATGCTACACCACTCTTGTAGCTAAGAAAAACTAGCGGAGTAAATATATAGCGATACTCCAGCCCCCCTAGCCAAGAGCATCGGCGCTTTTTGCGCCCAAGCGTCGCAGAACGAACCACTGACGAACAGTGATCGACAGAAATCGGTAGCCATGAACAATTTTTGACGTTAACTTTTATTCTGTTGAACGCGGGGCCGTGTTCGGAAACTAACACTTTAACACTGGGTAAAGTCACTACACTATATGCATCTCTTCTTCTCTAAGCATTTTTCAATATTTTTGTCGCACTCTGTTACACTACCCAGTGTTAAAGTGTTACGTTTCCGAATACGCCCGGGAGGGCGACCGCTCGGCCCGATTATGGACGTTCCGATATTATATTCAAAACCCGCGAGTAAATTTGAAAATGATGTTTTATAACATATAATAATTATATTACGAATGAATTGAGAGTATAAATTATAAGCAATATATTTTTTTTATCATATTAATGGTGTAAAATTTATTGTACAGTTTTTACACCATTGTATATTAATGCTTATTTTAACTTACATGCCTAATCGGAACGATATTCGTTATTTTAGTGTTAAAGAGAGAGAGATAATAAAAAATAAATCCTATTGGTGTAACTATGTGATATCTCGTTTTATTTTACTCTTTACATTTGATTACAAACAAACCTAATAGAAAATAGAAACATTGCAGACCAATCTCGCGGGATTTATTCACTTCAAATGCTCTGTGTTCAACACCCGTGTATTTTCGGTAATCTAGCCTAGGTATGTACATAATGTATAATGTAATATTTAATCCTACTTTATTTTAATTGTAAATACCTATCTGATCCTTTAAAAAAAAAATCCGTGTCCTGTCCTACTACGTAATCCATATTATCCTTTAACTTTCCCTAACTTTTAACTGTGTCATTGGCAAAATTATATAAATGCCATTAATAAAGAAAAAAAAAAAAAAAAAACATTGCAGGGCCGTGTTCGGAAACGTAACACTTTAACACTGGGTAGTGTAACAGAGTGCGATAAAAATATTGAAAAATGCTTAGAGAAGAAGAGATGCATATAGTGTAGTGACATTACCCAGTGTTAAAGTGTTAGTTTCTGAACACAGCCCTGACAAACTCTTCGGGGCCGTGTTCGGAAACTAACACTTTAACACTGGGTAATGTCACTACACTATATGCATCTCTTCTTCTCTAAGCATTTTTAAATATTTTTGTCGCACTCTGTTACACTACCCAGTGTTAAAGTGTTACGTTTCTGAACACGGCCCGGCATTACTAATATGGCACTTTTATGTTGTAAATATAAACTGAAGAATTCTAAATATAAATAAATTCGAGGCATCCGGGGCGGCCACGACCAATTTATTTTTTAAAACTCTGTGATCAAGGAAAAAATGTTGCAGTTATATCGTTCTCGGATTGGAAATTACTTTTTGAATAGGTAAGAATCAAAATAAATAAGTGCTTCTAAGGTTATATATTTAATAATTGATTAGACACGTTGTTAAAACATTTGTATGCCGAATAGGCGAAACAAAACGGACCTTTGTGTTTACAACACCCATCTATTTACCTTTGTTTTGTCATACAAATAAATGTTATTTCAGGTGAATTCTGATATGCCTTGGAACCATGAATGATTACCCCTGTCATGGATGCCGTACCTAATTAATACCTCAGCGGACCAATACACTGCCAAGTCAGGATATGTGTGAAGCAGGCTAAAGGTTATCTCAGGGGGTCATTAAAATACTTTAGAATAGACAGGAGTTCTGCACTATGATTCTGAAGAGTCTTCCCAAATTGTAATGGTTTGTGCAGCATAATAACCATATCTGATGATATTACACTATAGGTGAGTTAAGAAAAATAAATTACAAATTGTCCGCTTACTTTTTTAAAATTAAAGTTTTATTCACTCTCCTACTATATACGTGGTGGCCGAGTTGGTTAGACCTTGGACTTAAAAACGCTAAGGTCTCTGGTTCGAATCCCGGTGTGTACCAATGAGTTTTTAATTTAAAAATTTATGTACATTTGTTTGACAACACTACTATAGTGCCTCGGAGAGCACGTTAAGCTGTCGGTCCCGGTTTCACTATACCAACTTGTGAAACTGTTTATAGATGGGTTATTGAGTCTATTCAAAACATCGCGACGAGCTAGCCACTTGTTCGGTGTAGACTCATACCATCGGCTACGACGAGGTGGGATTAAAACCCCTCCGCTGGGTACCCTGGGGCCGTCTAGACGGTCTCGGGCGCCGTAAGGCACCCTTGAAGATATATATATATATATATATACTATATTTGTAAGCGCGGAGTCAACTGACACAGATGGTAAAACCTGACTCCAACCCAGTTATGTTGCAATTGTGATTTTTGTTATTTAAAAAAATAGGGTCTTTTTATTTTTTTATTAAAGTAATTACAATTTTGTATTTTTTTTATTTCAGGTTTGCAGAGTTTCAAGGACAGCTACCCCCTTCCCCATCAAGAGAGGTTACAAACTATGGTGCTCAAAGTTTTAGAGTGGCCCAAGCCAAACAAAATTATTAAATAAATATTTACTTTTAAGTTGTTTATGTTTTATTGTGAATATTATCCAATTTTAAGAAATCAATATTCTGGGAAATATTTAATTAAATATACATTAACAGAATCAAGAGACATATAGGTGGATAAGTTTAAAGGTGTCTAGGTCTGTCGGATGGATCCATTTAAACATACAGTATTGCTAGTATCATTATTAACATTTCTTATTGATACTTGTATCATTTAAATGGATCAGGTTAATAAATTTTATTATGAATTATAATTAATAATGGTCTTAATAGTAAAAACTTAATAAAGTCCTTGAAGAACACTTCAGTTAAAATAAGTTTTGTTTCTTTTTTACTTATTTATTTTTGTGGTAAAAAAAGAGACATAACCTACTATATGCAAGTGTTCTTCAAGGTCTCAAAAAGTTTTTTTTTTATGAATACCAGTGTGTTTAAAATTAGGCTTTGTAGATATGCTTACCATTATGGTAAGTATATCTACAAATGCCCACATTAGAACAACACATGTAATTCCCTAATAGTATTCATATAAAATAATGAAATGTTACTCTTGGTACCATCCTAACTATTTATAGTGCTTGCATGGGAATTAAAATTCCTATAAATAAAAGAGCTTGTATAAACAATATAGGTATAATAGTACATACTACAAATACCCTACTTAGTACCATTTATATAATAGTACTAAGTAGTTTTTACTTAACAATATTATACATATATATTACAGCGTTAAGTGAATATTTGTGTGGATGTGTCTGCATGTATGGGTCATATAGTGTATATAATAAAATACCTAATATTGTAAATATCTATTGTGGCTGAGTATAAATTGTATTATTATTACTAAGGCTAGGATTTTATTTAAAAATATTAATACACCGCTATAAAAGGATTCTTTTAAATTTAAAACTCAAGGTGAAAAGTCATTCTGTACAACCACAAAGACCATCATCAGTCCCTAAAATACCAAAATGTGTAACAAATTTTATTAGTAATGGTCAAGGAAAATCATATTCTTTTAGGGCACTATATACAATTATATGATTAAAGAAGAATATAGCAATACTAATATATTAAACCAAAAGTTTGTGCTACTTGTGAAACATTCTAGGTCTTCACAAAGGCTCTGAAAAATCCTTTGTTAAACCTAAAATGTTACCTAAACTCTCCCCGGTATCCCCTATTTCTTTGAAAATGTAAACTTTTCATTAAAAATAAAGAAATAAATAAAAATAAACTTTATATGTTGATATTTTACAAGAATTTATACATTTTTTCTTATTTTTTTGCCTAATATTGTTTTGTTTGATTTAATGTTGTAACTTCTATCCACTATTATCAATCAAGATCAGATATTTGTTCAGGTTGTCCTCCTCTAGCAAATACCATTGGCAGCGGTCTCCAACTATTCGGCATTGGGATGTCTTGATTTTATTATACTTCTTTCAGAGACCTGAGAACATACATACTATTCTATGTATTTCTTTCTCCATATAAAGTTTTGGAGCAATTGTTTGACCTAAATAAAAGTACCTATTCAATTTCTTGATAATTTACTTTCAGGGTTTGTTTATGTCTGTTTTTCATAGCTTTGGTTTTCACACATGGTTCTTATAAGCCCCGCTTTTTCACTTCTCTTGCTAGCTGTTTGCATAATAACTGGAACTAGGTCATCCTCAAATCTCTGGTGAGATAATTTACTTCCATTTATGTTAAGCTCATAGTTATTCCAAATTATTCCAATCCATGTAATTAAATGACGGAAAATTTCCTCCAATATACTCTTTTTATTAGTAATTCTTTTCCAATTTTTCCTAGTCATACTTTTGCTGTAGTTTTAAAATTGTCATATGAACTCCTTAGTCCTTAAGATTCTTAAATATTTAGTTTGATCACGTTGGTTTTAACTTCTGTATTTTCAGGAGCTTGTAAGTATGAAATAGAGAACTTTTCGTGGCTCTAATCTATATTTGGCGTCGTGAAGACGCCACACGTTATTTGCACTTACTAATAAATTTTATTTATTCAATTTAATTTACACAACATAATAAAAAACTTCTAAAACAAAAAAAAGAATACTTTGAGTTAATTTAAATCAAAACAAT
The DNA here is from genome assembly GCA_947458855.1 of Monopis laevigella. NCBI lineage: Eukaryota > Metazoa > Arthropoda > Insecta > Lepidoptera > Tineidae > Monopis > Monopis laevigella. Next base: position 18,387,236 of record OX381581.1, read on the forward strand.
GGCGTCGTTTTGATAGAATATAGCTCGAAAGGGAGACCCCGACCACCCGCCCGTATACAGTCGAATTTAGCGTCTAGCATTCGCAAAATACGAACAAAAATGTGTTCTTGGCTGGCAATTCCCTCCGAGAATGTAGCGGTTTCTGTCAAAATGTATGGGGGAATTGGCCTCTCGCGAGCGCTTTAACGAAAACGAATGCCCACCCAACGCTCACCGTCCGTGTTCTTGGCTGGCAATTTGTTCTGTCAACGCATTTAACGAACGTGACGTCATCACCAAATGTCATCTTCATACAAAATAGAGGTGAGCGTTAGGTAACGTAGATAGTTACAGTAAAGTCGATATTTCTTAAATAACTAATAACGGTTATTATATTTGTAATAACTATTTAATTACAAAAACGTAATTAAGAAAAAAAAACATAATATTGATTTTTGAGTATTAAAAGGGTTAGATCTCATTATTTCCTTTTATTAGAGTACAAACACGATAGGCTTACGACCGACGGTTGACGAGATAAATTAAAAAACATTTTCGACCTTAATAACATTGATCGAGTACCTTTTTTTTTAATTTCATTCGACTTATTAGATGGCATACCATCGAATTCTACCAAAATAATGCAATTGTCAATAAGGTCGAAAATCCTTTAACAAAGCTGAAATTACTTTCATTGGCTAGATATCATAGATACCTATCGTTTAAGTACAAACACTTTGGGTCTAGGGCCAGGGGTTAATAAGTTATAATAAAAAAACGTTTTGACATGACATGTCGCCAGATTACACCAATACCATAACTATGAGTCCAAAAACAAAATATAAGCCATGTGGATATAAGAGTTATTATCAAAACAAAAATTTAATACTTTTATTAAAAAAAAACAAAATAAAAACTAAAACAAGATAATTTTTAAATACAACTACAAAAAATCTAAAAAGAATGCGTCACGGAACGTACCGCAACCAATCACCGCAATAGCGTGAACATCATTAACCACCTCGTCGGAGTGCAACGACGATATTTTAAAAACCGATACAAGAAAAAGAAACTAAAACGAGGATAGCAACAATAACTCCAAAAAAAACACAACGTCAAAAAACCTTAGAACGAATGTGCAACCAATCACGAAAAAACTACTATAACAAAAATCACTAAATATCACAATCACGTGAAGTAACAATAACCACCACGTTACAAGAGTTTCCATCGTTACAAGTTACAACCGTTTCAAGCGTTTCAGTGATATATAGATAGGTACATTTGTTCCGTCCGTTTCAATCACAAGTTGTGGAATGTCGGCGAGCAGCGACATAGCGCAAAGCGGTGATATAATGAACTAAGTAAACCAATTTATAACAACTACTACAGAGAGATGGCGCTAATAAATTAAATAATGCAGAATATAAGTATTTTGTGGTCAATAAAACTTTAGTTGTCTTTTGGATGTTAAAGTTAAAAATTGATTAAAATAAAAACACATGTAAAAATCATAATAAAAATATGAAATTAAAAAAATGAAGTGCAGAAGCGGGGATGGAACTGGCGTTCTGTGGTTGTTAAGTTATTTAGATAGAATAGAATCATGTCGCCATTAAAAAATTAAAATAGATAGTAAATTTTAAATAAAGAAAATTTGTTAGATAAGTCACAGAAGAAATAATTGTACAATGTAGATAAGTTTTCTGACTGCTGTTATAGTGAATAAGTTTTTATATTAAAAAATCATTGGTACACGGGCTAAGTAAAAAAATATTTTTTAAAACAGTGAATGTTTTGAGAGTAAAGTAGGTAAAATTTAAATTATTTTCAGGGCAGTATGCTTTTTTTTTTTTTTTTTTTTTTTGCTTATAATTAGATTTTGTATTATAATAATAACTATAAATAGTTACAAAACGGGTTATTAACAAAAAGAAACGTAGCCGTTACGTTACAATGAAATCACGTAACGACCCACCACTAATACAAAACTTTCGTGCGCGCTTTTAGCGCTCATGCTCTTGGCTAGGGGGGCACGTGTTAAAACTAATTTAGCGAAAGCCCATAAGACAAGATGTAACAGACAAAACTAAGCATATATAAAAATTAAATTAAATTTAGTTTATTAAAAAAATAAAAAAGGATTAACCAATTTAATAATAACTACAACTAAACTCTAATATTATAATAATTAATATATTTACAAATAAAAGATATGATAATAAAATCAAATAAAAATAATGCGATAGGTCTATACGATGAAGATGATGATGGATCCTTACCAGGCTTAAGTATAGGGATTATTAGCTGAGTTTTCCAATCTTGAGGAATTAATCCAGATTTAAAAATGTAGTTAAGCAATGTAGTTTTCAAAAAATACTCTAATGTGTATTGTTTTGCATGAATTAAAAAAGAATAAGTTATTCCATCTGTACCAGGAGCCGAATCTTTTACAGAAGTCAAAACAATGTTTAATTCTTCTAATGTAAATGATATATCTAATGGATGAGATGAAATAAACGGAAAATTAAAAGAAATAGATGAGACACTTTCTTCAAGGGAGGGAACATAGCTTGGAGCAAGTTTATTAAAAAAAGATTCGGTTCAAGAAGAATATACCGTGGTATTATAAGGTTAGCAATTTTGGGACGATCTAAATCTTCTTAGGTTCTGCCAAACTAGCGATGAAGGAGAGTCAAGGAAGCACAAAACTTGCGCCAACTATTAAACTTTTTTCTTTTTAAAAATCGCCAACTTTTTGCTAATATGTGTTTATAATATATAAAATTTTCTGTGATCATGTTTTGGGAGTATTTCTTTTCAGCATATTTTCTTTGTTTTATGATAATTGTGCATTCCTCATCCCACCAAGGAGGGGAATAATGTTTTGAAAAGTTTTGGGGACCCTCAACAGAAAAGCAATCATCCGCAACACTTATAAAACATTTTTAAAATTGCTCATAACAAAAAATTAAATAACTATTTATAACATCCGACAGAGATAATATTCTTTCATCCAATTTATTAGTATAATTGGTCCAACCACCAATAGTGACATTTGAGATTTGATATTTCATAAGAGGTGGTAAACTATTGCTACAATTTGCAATTGGAGAATTTATCAATATTGGGAAATGATCGCTGCCATAAGAGGTCGAATGTATATCCCAAAATAGCAAACTAGCTATATCATTCGAGCATATTGTTATGTCAACTGCACTAAAATTTTGAAGAGGAGAAGTACGACGTGTAGGATGCCCGTCACTTAAAATACATAAATTAAATTCATCCAAAAATTTTACCAATTTATTATCAAATCTATCACAAAAAGCAGATAGATCCCCACAAAGTATGGTGATAATTAAAATCTCCTAATATTATAAAAGGCGGTTTTAAAAATTCAAAAAGTCTTTTAAAAATAAGCAATGATTGGGAGTCAGGAGATGAAATGTATAATGATATTATACTAATGTTATTTACAATACAACCAACTAAATTAATATTCTCATTATGACTAGGAAGAGGAAGTAAAGAAAAAGGAAGAGAGTTAGAAATAAAAAGAGCTGAGCCAGCCCTTCCATCTTGCCTGTCATCTCTGACACAGTTAAAACCCCTCAATCCGAAAGGAGAAAGAGGCTTTAACCAAGTCTCGGAGACAGCCAAGATGGAAGGAAAATATTTATTACACAAATACAATATTTCGGTCTTCTTATTTCGAAGACTTTGAGAGTTCCACTGTATTATATTCGCTTGGGCTTGAGCCAAGTTTAATAGAAGAAAGTAAAGTATTTAAAATATATTCTACGTTGGAAGGTGCACTATAATTTTTAATTAATTCTACAAATAAAAGTAGAAGCGATTCAATGGTAGATTCCGAAGATTTATATTCAGTTTTATTATTATCATTATTAGACAAAGCGCATCCATTTAACGAATTCGGAATAGAAAAACCTTTAAAATATTTTTATGGAAATCCAAATCATAACCCTTATTAAAATTTGGCTTAACAGGCTTAGGTTTCAAAAACACAGTTTTTTATATGACAATACGTCATATAAAAAACTGTTTCAGCAAAAGATTTATTTAAAACACGAGGTTCTAGTTTGTTCGGCTCCATATAAGAAATATAATTTTGTGACATTCTGGATTTGATGTTTTGCTGTCTATTATGTTCTGGACACTTTCGATTAGTGGCAAAGTGATTGCCAGAACATATCAGACAACACGCCTCAGACTCATCAAGACCGCATGAATCACCATTGTGATCCTGACCACACTTGTAACAGTCGTAGTTAAGTCTTCTTACTTTAAGCATTTTAGTAGGACTATTAGGTATAACTGTGTCAAACAATTAATTTAGGATTAAGTTTATCCTTGCATTTTAATCTGCAATCACAAGTGTTGCCACTAACTTTTTCAGTCCTTTCTATTCCGTTTCTGCTTATAAATTTATAAGCTTTCCCTGAATTCTTCAGCTGAATGGATAGATGTAAAGCGATTACATCTATCCATTCAGACTTGTGTATTGCCCTAACTCTTCCCCTATCTCGTCTTTTAAGCATTTTCTTTCTTTTTCTAGATTCTTGAATTTGAATCAAATTCGAATGAAATTCATGAATCACGCTGTTTCTGTTGACAAAGGGATTGTGAACTATTCCCGATCTAAATTATCACTCAATTATTTAAATTCAAGCAAAATTTAGTATATTATAATTATATTGGAGAAAAATAGCTACACCGCACCTTTTCATAACTTTTTATTTTTTGACTGAATAAACATTAGGTATTTTAATAATAATAAACTCTTTTAATCTGTCTTATTCTCCACATCTACATCTCCTACACTATATTGGTAAAATTAACGATAGGTTTCATTCATTATTGCTTACTCTAATCGTTTCCTTATATATATATTATGTTATGTAATCTAATTATCTTATTTAATATACAATTAATTTAATTAAAAGCAAAATTAGATAAAATCAATTTTTCAAATTTATTAAATGCAATACTTATAAATAAAATAATTATTAATAAAATATACGTGGTGGCCGAGTTGGTTAGACCTTGTACTTAAAAACACTAAGGTCCCTGGTTCGAATCCGGGTGTGTACCAATGAGTTTTTAATTAAAAAAAATATGTACATTTGTTTGACAACACCACTATAGTGCCTCGGAGAGCACGTTAAGCTGTCGGTCCCGGTTTCACTATACCAACTTGTGAAACTGTTTATAGATGGGTTATTCAAAACATCGCGACGAGCTAGCCAAATGTTCGGTGTATGGGTCACCATCGGCTACGACGAGGTGGGATTAAAACCCCTCCGCTGGGTACCCTGGGGCCGTTTAGGCGGTCTCGGGCGCCGTAAGGCACCCGTGAAAATATATATATATATATATTAATAAAATAGACCTATTAATGATTCATCTTTATTTACTCAATTAAAAAACTACGGCACCATACAAATGAATTATGGTTAGATGGCTAGATCAGACACTTTTTTCATTGAACCCGCCTGACTCATTTATAGGCATACCTAACAAAACAATATACAATGGATTAAAGGAGTTTGCTAAAGGCATACAACATGGTGGTCAATCCAGCAGGGCCTAACAAACTCCAAGAAATTAATTAGTACGAAGGCTGTAGGCAAGGCAAAGACAATATCTGGAGATTCAACAGAACACAAATAAGACCATACTGGTGGGAGTGTTCTCAGGATATTACACAACCAAAAAACATCTTCTTACTATGGGAATAAGAAACGACCCTACATGCAGATTCTGTAGCAATGAGCCCGAGCCCATGCAGTACAGCACCTACTATGTGATTGTGATGGTCATCCAGAGATACAAGCACCTAAGCTACAGGCTCCTCAACCCAAACGACATCCTCAACTATGTCACGAACATATTTGAATGAATGAATGAATATTTTATTTATTTCACTTAACGTAGCCTAGGTACAATTAATTATACAAAATTAACATTATCCGGCATAATGAGGCCCTGCAAAATAGATGCTATATAAATAAAAGTATGTATAACCAATGCACATAGCCAAACAATTAGGTAAGCCACCAACCACTAAACTAGGTAACTAACGTTAGCCTGTATCTCAGTGATTGGTTTCCTTTCCTCGAACATATATAGATCATATTATAAGCTAAGTAATGACAAAAATATTAAGATAATGGAAGGTTGGATAATGGAAATTTGAGAATAGGGTGGAGGTGTGAAGAAAGAACGGGGAAATATACAAAAGGCCCCAAAGGGTCAAAGTGTTTTGACTGATGTCATCCCCAAAAACAAGATAAGAAAATAAAAATAAAGGATATAATTTTTAATGTTATTAAATATCTATATTTATAACTATTTTTATGATAATGTAGATAACATTATCTTATAAATAGTTCGCATCTGTAATTAATGACAATTAAATTACAAACAAGATTTACTTATAGGGCAGTTAAGTAATATTAAGTTAATATTATCCATGGTAAAAACCGTATATGCCACTTTTGTACAATAACTATTGAAATATTCCATCAATATACGCCGTAAAATAACTTAAATACCATTTGCGTGATTATAATTTTCATTATAAATTAAAATCTCCGTTGTAATCAGTTTTAAGCGCAATATTTCGGAATCTTGTATTTTTTTTAATACACAAATTAATTACAAAATTAAAGTTTATTAGCGAAAAGCTACATGATTTTTTTTTATTTTCTAGAACAAACATACACATTTATATTAAAGATTAAACTTTCAAAGCGCTCTCCTGTAAAATTGACGTTTTGCAGATATAGACTTTTACTTAGGAACGATCGAATATGATCGAAGTTCATCGAAGTCATTGCCCTTAGATAGTACTCTATTTAATCTGTGCCGTAGATATATTATTAATCTATGTATTAATCTATGACCCTATATCATCTGTGACCATTGCCTACCAACCCCTAAATTTAAATATATTTTGTTCATTTAAATTGAATTTAAATGAAAAATCATGTCTTCAAATAAAGGAAAACCAGCTCCATCTGATGGTATTAGATCGATGAAATCAACTACAGCCTTTAGACTTATAAATTTCGAGCTGTATGCAAAACCAGTAAGTAACTAGTTGTAATTCCTACAGATATTTATGTCTATGTTCCTACATGTATTTTAGAATCTAATTAAGTATAAACCATATATTCCTATAAAGGCGTCGACGAGGTAGAATTAAACTCCTACATTTCGCTAAAACGGGTTTAGCCTAAACTATTCAGTAACATTTTGATAAACCAAGGCTAGCTAAATCTCTGTTTTCTCTCTGTCACTTTGTTACGGTAACCAAATAGAATTGTCAAAAAACACTTGTCACCAGATTTAGACTAAACCTGTTAAACAAAATGTTTCTGAATAGGACAGAAGTTTAAATAGTTATATAGTCTTTATTACATGGGAATGAACTGCATTGACTTAAGACCACAAATCTGGCTTGATGGGCTTTCCAGATTCAACTCTTCCATTCAATGTGTACACAATACCCTCTACCCAACCAAAAGTGTTTTATAAAAAGTTACATATTAGGTTTTGTATTTCAATGGTTTCAAGGGAGGTGGGGAATAGTACCTAGTCACATTCTTCTACCTCTGGATCTGCCACTGTTTTTCACTTAAGGAATCTGTGTCCTCTTAATCAAATCGCAAATCAAGAAAGATATAATAAGACAGAGGTTTCTTGAGTGAAAATCAGAGTTTGATGATATGGAAATAAGTCCTCATTTGATGAACCAAGGTCAAAGTTATAGAACACAATGCTAAATAAAAATCCCATGTTTTTTTTTATTGGAGCACAGCATGTGACTTTGTTTTTGTCTGGTGGTAAGCAGATTTACTTGAAATTTTGTATTTAAAAGACTTATTTGTTTTCCCAGAAAATACAAGATAATAAGCATTAAGTCTGCCTTTGTATTATGCAATAAAGTTTGATAAATAACATAATAATAAACATTACTCTTAAATGTATGGGAGTTTCCTAAGTATATTCTTTATAACTGTAATTATTTTCCAAAATCTGTGAATAAAAAAGTTAGACACTAGTAGTGAGTAAGTGCTGTTATGTAAGACAAATAATCATTTCAAATCATTGTTTTATTTTTTCAGAATATTGTTATAATGTCTATAGGTCTAACATGTTTTGGCCTTACATTGGGATATATTGCATACATGAGACATAAGTATGAATCAATGGGATATTATGCAGCAATGGATGCAGAGGGAAAGGAAGTATTTGAGAAAAAGAAATCTAAATGGGATTAAAACTATTATTAATTATTTTGATAGGTAAATAATTTATTACTGATTGTAAATAAGATTTTAGATAATAATTTGTTTGTAATTAGACTGTTCAATATAACACCGTGCTCTTTTTCTTCACATTACCTAAATCATAGCAGGGGTGTTCCACTCCGTCCTTTAGGCATAACGCTATAAGTACCCGGCTGTACCTATGGAAAGGTGTTATTAGTCATAGCGTTTTTGTATTTTTTAATGCGCATCGTTGTCATAAAACTGGCGTCTGATGCCGGCATCGTTCTTTTAGGCCTGAAGAAATTTAATTATTCCCTAACAATAAAAAAAAAAATGGTGGATAAATTTACAATTCCTTTAGTACACGGGCGTAGCCAGGGGGTTTCAATCCTCCCTGAAATGTATGAAATATTAAGAGCCGAGGAGTATAAATTAATACAGAATTTTTGTTGTTCATACTATCAAAATTATTTTGTCATCATACTAACAAGGAACAGAATACTCTCTAATAGGGTAACTTCGCCAGTTTTTCAACCAGCTCTAATTCTCGACCATTTGTCGGATATTCATAAAAAATTAACATCATTCAATAGAAAATAAACTTGTACTATTATTTCTTCTATGTATGCACTTCAGTTTTCAACCAATTTTTAAATCAGAATGAAAATAATAGCAAATCCACAAAAATAGTAGATGATATGTTAAAAAAAATTTGGAAATCAATATCATTTATCTTATTGACATTATTTTATATAGTTTAACACTTTATTTACTATTTAAAACCATATTACTTAATTAGCGGCACAGAATAAATAATAGTACTGTAATGTTTGCATTGCTTGTAATGTGTGATGCTAGGTGTGATGCAATATAATGAGATACTGTAATGGTAAAGTAATGCAATGAGTATTTATTTATTGAAATCTTAACAAAGGCAAACTTAATGCCGCTAGGCATTCTCTACCAGTCAAACCTTCCGGACAATAAAAGCAGTTAATAAGTAAGGTAGGTGCAATATAGTATATAAACCAGTGAATATTATATAAAATACTTACAATCTATTATACACTACTTAAATAAATCTTATATAATATATACATACATATACACAATACTACCACTACAAAATAAGAAAGGAGAAGTAACAAAGTCAAAAGGAATAGAATAATGAAAGATAAATAAAAACTACCTATGAATTTAAATAGTAATCATATACTCTTTTTTTAAATATGACTCTATTTGGTGATTGTCTTATTTTGACTGGTAAATTATTCCAGTCTTGCAGCGACAACTGCAAACGATTTAGAAACAAAGGTGGTATGATGGGAGGGGAAGGCAAGGGTTGTATTAAAAGTAGATCGAAGGGTTTTGTCGTGATGCAAGCCAAGATAAGTGAATCTGTTTTTAAGATATTCGGGTGTAACAGGTTCGTTCAAAACAGTACAAAACACAGAGAACTCTGCAGTTTCTCCCGCTTCGTATTTTTAACCATTTAAGTTTATCACGAAAAGGCATAACGTGGTCCACACAACATACGTCACCATAATCCAGTAAGGGAAGCAGCAGAGCCTGTAAGAGCAAAATGTTAGCTTTTAATGGCAAAAAGTGCTTTAATTTGTTTAGGGAGTGCAGTGAAGAAAAGATTTTGCGACTAATGTTGGTGATTTGCGCTTCCCATGTAAGGCAAGAATCAAAGTGTAAACCAAGATTTTTACCTCACTGCAGAACGCAATCGGCTCATTGTTAAACCGAACAAAGTCAAGCTTACTCATATCAACTTTGGACAGTAGCCTGGAACTCCCAATTATAATGGATTGACATTTGTTCGGGTTAACAACAACACCAAAGCGGGTCGACCAAGATAATATATTAGAAAGATCAGAATTCAGCCAAGCTATTGCACTATTAATTGTGTTAATATCGGTCTGCACATAGATCTGCAATTCATCGGCGTATAGGTGATAGTGGCAATGAAATGACGTTGTTATTCCATTAATGAATAACAAGAACAGTAATGGAGAAGTTGAAGTTGTGCTATGACCAGACGGAAGCCAGATTGAAAGGAATTTAGAAGTTTATTGACATGAAGAAAAGGTGACAGTTGCTTATTAACTACAGACTCCAAGACCTTTGATAAGAATGGCATAATCGAAATGGGTCTATAGTGCGTAAGAAGAGTTGGAGTGGAGATTTTGGGAAGAGGTATTATAAAGGCTTTACGCCATAAAGATGGAAACTGGCAGAAGTTGGAGAAAAATTTATGATCCGCTTTATACATGGTAAGAGTGAATCAAGGATTGTAATGATCATAACCCGACCGATGGAATCACATCCAATTGCTTTCGAAGTTATAGAATTAATTGTCTTAAGGATTACATCGTCAGACACCTCTGCGAGTGCAAATGGCTCAATATCTGGCTTCGCCATCTCTATTATACCAGTTAAAGTTTTTGTTTTTGTAATGACATCCAGGGTAGGAGCTGATGAAAAATGAACATTAAGCTGATCAGTTGTTACAGAGCCGAGTGAAACTTGGCTCTGAGTACATCCTAACCCAAAGGTTTAATATTATTAAAATTTTCTTGAACCAACATTGATCTATGTAGTGTAATAATACATTATTAAGTAATGCATATATAAATATTAGGTACCTACCTACATGGTTTTTCAATTAATTAACTAGCTTCCTTTTATCAGTCATGAATAATGTAAATTGACTTAAATCAGAGTATAGCCTCATAATTTTATTAACATATTGTTGGGTATTTTGTATGATATGTAGGTATTTGTTATTAACAAACTCCTCTAGTGGAGTAATACAAAGGAAAGTATTTTACTATGATGGATGGTAAATTTACTATAATTAAATAATATGATTCTAGGCCTGCTTGATGCCAACCTAACTTGACATTACATATTATGCTAAGATAAACTATAAGCAATTTGTGAATTGTTATGGTATTTTGCATGTTATGTGTTGTAGTGGGTTGGTAAATATCAGTAATTTAATGGACCTATTGTAGTAATATTTGTAGCTTTGTATATTTTTAAATTATTGTGAGAATCAGATACTGTGTGTGGACTGTATTTTCAGAGTCGACCATGCCTCCTACCACAAGAAGAGCTACTGCGGTAGAATTGGAACAAAAATTAAAAACTGCTCTAATTGAATTAAAAAACTCTAAAATTCTTTGTGACCATCTATTAAAAGAGCGAGACGATGGTGAGGCTGAGTTGTTGAACATTAACAGCAAAATTAAGGAGTTGAAAAAATAACTCAGTGAACTCCACACCCAGTATGAGGATGTATGTAGTGAACGGGATCAAGTACAGGAGCAGCTTTCTGCTGTTGGCCTGTATAGTGATTATTATGTGCAGGCATTGGATCGGATTAGCCATCTCGAGCTGCAGCTTAATGAAGCTCTTAGGACCATTGAGAAGTTTGAAGAGGAAAAGGAGAGGTGTCAAAGCGAACAAACCTTATGTTTGTATGATGAGTTAATCGACAAGGACTTAAAAGTTAATAATAGTGTAACTACAAATAAACCGAATACAACATATTCGAATTTACATAATTTAATAACCCAAGAATTTGATAAAGTGTGTAAAGTAAAGACAAAGAAAATAAATGATAAATTTAATTTTGCTACTTGGGCAACTAGGGGTATTAGGAAAAGCAGGGATACTTTATATGATTTATATGATAGGAGATCCTATACATTAGATCAAAATTTTCATAACTATATTAGAAATTATTCAAAAACATTTAAAAAAGTTTGCCTTATGGCAAAATCTAATTTTATTAGCTCCAAACTAAAACAGTCTGAAAATAAATCTAAGTGTGTATGGACAATAATAAATAATGAAACTGGTAAAAACATACATAAGCAAAATGATATTTCCATCAGACAAAATGGAGTATTGATATAATTGATATCTGAGAAAAATAAAGTTGCTAGCTTATTTGAAAAGTTTTTTGCTGATATACCTTTTAAAGTCACGAATAGTATTAAGTCATCATCTAGTATGGCTAAGGAACTATTAAACCGTTATGTTAAAATACCAAATTTTACAGAATTTAATTTTATACATGTCTCAAATGAGGATATTATAAAACACTTCAAAATGTTAAATAAAAAGAAAACGGAAGATTTATGGGGATTATCCGTAAAAGCAATAGAACCTATTATTTACACCATTGGGCCTATCTTAGCCGACATTTATAATAGTTGTGTGGATAACGGTGTCTTCAGCAGCCTTAGCACGGCCAACCCAAGACGCGATACAAGTCGCGAGCAAACGTCAAAACGGTGTGGCGTGACATTTTGCTAGCATGGGTTCCCAAGACAAGACTTCAAAATCTTGCTATGAAGTATAAGTCTTGTTTTCATTCACTCTTCTCAGCATGGGAGCCCAAGACTTAAAGATTTGTCACATCGATAAAGACTATTATGGCGGGTTTTTATCACGTTCGGCTTTATGTGGTGACATAGAAATCTTGCGTGAAATTGTTTGATTATTTTGGAAAAGTAGTAATTAGGGAATAATTTTATTATGGGAAAGTGGGAATTATAGGAACATGGGTATTGGGGAAAGATATCATTAATAAAAAGTGGGAAAAATTCCCACTTTTTTAAAAAGTAAAAAAGTCCCACTTGACCAAAAAATTATTTTTTAGTGGGAATTCTTTTAAAGTCCCACTTTTTTAAAAAGTAGGAAAAAGTCCCAATGACGAAAAAATGTTTTTAGTGGAATTTTTATTAAGTCACACTTTTTAAAAAGGTAGCAAATATCCCACTTGACGAAAACATGATTTTTTTGTGGGAATTTTTTTAAGTCCCACTTTTTTTTTAATTTTTTTTTTGGTGGGAATAAAATCCCATTTTATAAAAAAGTTGGGAAAAAAATATTATTATTATTTTTTTTTTTTTTCTCTTATTCATTACGTACAGATGAGATTTTTTTCCACTTTTCATAAAATGGGATTATTTTCTCACTAAAAATCATTTTTTCGTCAAGTGGGACTTTTTATTACTTAAAAAAAAAGTGGGTAATTATTTTTAGTGGGACAAAAATAAATTTTTTTGAAAAGTGGGAAAATATCCCACCTAATGAAAAAGCGGGGAAAAGTAGCCTATTTTTCGAAAAAGTAGGAAATAGTCCCACTTAACGAAAAAGTCCCACTTAACGAAAAAGTCCCACTTGACGAAAAAAATATTTTTTAGTGGGGAAAAAATACCATTTTATAAAAAAGTGGGGAAAATTATTTTTTAAAAGTGGGACTTTTCCCCGCTTTTTCATTAGGTGGGAATTTTTTTCACTTTACATAAAATGGGATTTTTGTCCCACTAAAAATCATTTTTTTGTCAAGTGGGACATTTTCCTACTTTTTAAAAAAGTGGGACCTAAAAAAATCCTACTAAAAATCATTTCTTCGTCGAGTGGGACTTTTTCCTACTTTTAAAGTTGGAATTTTCAATTTCTACATGACTACTTTTTCAAAATTCCCACGTCATAGCATACTTTCTCTTATAAGCAGTTTCCCTTTTACACTACTTTTTAAAAAAATGTTCTCAATATTCCCTCATTATCATAATGCTTATTTTCCCGTAATTCCCACTTTTATATTACTAGAAATTAAAGGATTAAAAAAAGTTAAACATTGTCGCGGGCGGTGCTAAAGATTTATTACACCCAATACCTCAAGCAAGATAAAACTCATGACAAGACATGAGTCTTGTCTTGAAGTGGCCGTGCTGCGACTGTAGGATAAGACTGATGTGAAAGATTGTCAACGGACACGCTTTCATGTCTTGTCTTGAATGTGGCCGTGCTACGTGAGCAGACTTTATGAAGCACAGTAAAATAGCCCCTATATTCAAATCGGGATGTAAAACAGACCCTACTAACTATCGACCCATTTCCGTATTACCCGCGCTTAGCAAAATATTTGAAAAAATAATGCTAAGTCAGCTATTAAGATATTTTAATATCAACAAATTATTACACGATCGTCAATATGGGTTTACAAAAGGTAGAAATACAACAGATGCTGGTACTGGATTGGTTGAGGAAATATTTAGTTCTTGGGAAAAGTCTCAGGATCTCATTGGTGTCTTTTGCATTCCTTTACCTACATCTATAGAAGTTTTACTTTATACTTGGTTTCCTCCTATAATTAGTGTCATTCTTACTTATATCATAAACAACAATATTAAGATTTAGTTACCTATATATCTTGTTAATTTTGAATAATAAATAATTTAATTTTGTTTTTTAGTTTATCATTATTTTTTTCTTTGCGATGTTGATGTTCCAGCGTTTGGAAGTTTTATTGCCCTAGTTGGGCTTAATCCATCGCCCCTTCCCGCGACCTTTTTTAGGTCGTCTTTTTCAGCTTCGTACATAATAATTGAAAAGGCTATTAATATGAAATTAAACATATATACGTATCATCACGGGTGCCTTACGGCGCCCGAGACCGCCTAGACGGCCCCAGGGTACCCAGCGGAAGGGTTTTAATCCCACCTCGTCGTAGCCGATGGTATGAGTCTACACCGAACAAGTGGCTAGCTCGTCGCGAAGTTTTGAATAGACTCAATAACCCATCTATAAACAGTTTCACAAGTTGGTATAGTGAAACCGGGACCGACAGCTTAACGTGCTCTCCGTGGCACTATAGTGGTGTTGTCAAACAAATGTAAGTACATATATTTTTTAACTAAAAACTCATTAGTACACACCGGGATTCGAACCAGGGACCTAAGTGTTTTTAAGTCCAAGGTCTAACCAACTAGGCCACCACGTTTATAAAACTTAATTATTATTATACATTTATTGACATCAAAATTAACATAGAATCTTTTTTTTTTTTTTTTTTTTTTTTTTTATGGCGTCGACGCAAAGGTCATTTGCCAAAGACAGATATTAAGCCCAACTAGGGCAATAAAACTTCCAAACGCTGGAACATCAACATCGCAAAGAAAAAAATAATGATAAACTAAAAAACAAAATTAAATTATTTATTATTCAAAATTAACAAGATATATAGGTAACTAAATCTTAATATTGTTGTTTATGATATAAGTAAGAATGACACTAATTATAGGAGGAAACCAAGTATAAAGTAAAACTTCTATAGATGTAGGTAAAGGAATTTTATACAAGATGAGAGAATTATAAATTAATGAATGATCAAATAGATTGCAGGCAAATATAATATGATTTGCATCTGCTATTTGTAACCCACATTCACATAAGTCTGAGTTAAGTACATGAATCTTTTTTAAATGAACTGGTAAACTATTATGACCAAATTTTAAACGAGATATGATTGATGACTGATGTCTACTATAATGAAATTTTGAAAACCAAGGCTTTGTAGATATGAACGGTTGAATAGTATAATAAAATTTTCCACGTGTTTTAGAACAATTTTTCCATAAATTTGTCCAAGATTTATGTAAAAAGACTTTTGGAACATTTATTAAATCTTCAGAATAAATTTTAAATATTTTTTTTTCACCAGAAACAACTGCTTCTTTTGCAGATTGATCAGCTATTTCATTACCTGGAATTTCTGAATGACCAGGAATCCAGACTAATATAATTTTTATATTATTATTTTTACATCTAAATAGAAGATCCTTTAATTTAAACAATAAAACATTTTTACACAATTTAAATGGATTTGATTGTAATAGATCTAAAGAACTTCTTGAATCTGAAAATATTATAGTTTCATTTAAATTACTATTAAGAACAAACACCACCGCCTCTAAAATAGCTAATAACTCCCCAGTAAAAACCGAACTTTGTGGAGGGGACTTAAATCTATAAATATTCTTAGTATTGTCGTGATAAAAACTATACCCAACACAACCTTCGCTGTATAATTTTGATGCATCAGTGTATATGTGATTCCAATTTGACCATTTAAAATTATTAATTTGATTTTTAAAATTATATTTTGCGTAATAATCTCCTTTAGATATACCAAAATCTATTATTATTTCAGGTTTATATAAAACTATTTCATAATTATTACATTCAAAAATTGGTAATGAAGGAGAATGTATAACTGGATCTTTAAAAAACAAAAATTTTATAAAACTTTTAACTAAACAAGGACGAACTTTATTTAACCAATATGCTTTACAATTTACTTGTTTTGTTAATTTTTGTAAAAGTGAAAATACCGGATGATTAGAATATCCAACAATTTTAAAAACAAATTTGTCCGCCAAAAATTGTCTTCGCAAATAATAAGGTGGATCAGCACATTCAACCTGCAATGCATTTGTAGGTGTTGATTTCATAGCTCCTGCTATAATCCGTAACGCTTTGTATTGTATACGATCCAAGAAATCCCAACCTGACTTATTAGCTGGATCTAATAAAAAAGTTCCATAGTCGATCCTACTTCTGATGATAGCGTTATAAATTAATCTTAAATAATATGGCTCTGACCCCCACCAAACCCCAGCTAAACATTTTAATATATTTAGATTTTTTTCACATTTAGCTATTAAGTATTCAAAATGTTTTTTGCCACTTAATTTTTTATCTAAAAATATACCTAAAAATTTTACAAAAGAATTTATTGAAATTTGCGTTTTATCATAATTAATAGAAAAAATTGGAATTTTATTATTTCTTGAAAATACTACAATGGAACTTTTAGATGGGGAAAGCTGTAAACCATTCAAATTCATCCATAAGTTTATTTTATTTAAACCACACTGTAAAATTTGAGATGCGTCAATAATTTTTTCTTTAATTGAATATAATAATATGTCATCTGCATACATCAATAATTTAACGTTACTTACAGGACTTAAGAATAAATTAAGGTCATAACTATATACATTAAAAAAAAGTGGGCTTAAAACAGATCCTTGGGGTAATCCCCTATATACATATCTTTTACTATTTTTATTAAAATTATTTCTAACAATTATAGATCTTTCTGCCATGATATTATGAGAAAATATTGCTACTTTTTTGGGAACATTCAATTTAATTAATTTTTCATATAATATAGGTAGTTGAACATTATCATAAGCAGCAGTAATGTCTAAAAATGCTGCAACAACAGAATAATTTTGACTAAAAGCTAATCTCACATCAGTTATAAACGTAGCAAGACTATCTATTGTTCCTCTACCTTTACGAAAGCCAAATTGATATTCAGAAAAACCATTAATATTTTCAATATGCCATTCAATGCGATTTTTCAATAAATGTTCTAAAATTTTTAAACAAACAGATGATAAAGCAATTGGTCGATAAGAAGTACCTTCATTAGCATTTTTATCTTTTTTCAAAATACCAATAATAATTTGGGTTCTCCACGAATTAGGAACTATACAATATTTAAACATAAGGTTTATCAACTTTAAAAAATATATATGTGTGAAATTATCTGCCTTAGATATAAATGAATATATTATGCCATCTAATCCAGGCGAGGAATCTTTGACACGATTAAAAACAATTTGGAGTTCAGACAATGAAAATGAAGATTCTAAAGGATGTTGAGATTGATTATTATTTTGTAAATTATTTTCATTTAATTCATAATTTATAACAAGATCATTTTGATTAGGAACAAACGGAGAAGCGATGACATCAGTAAACTTTTCTAAAATATGTACAGATGGAAAATTTGATATTGATTTATTGTCAAAAGAGTTTTTAAAGTTACGAATTTTTTTCCAAACTAACGACGCTGGAAGATTTGGTGAAATAGATTCACAAAATGTTTTCCAACCATTTTTCTTTTTTTCTCGTAAAAAAATACGGCATTTAGCAAAACACTTTTTATATGAAATATAATTTTCTATGGTCATACTATTATTATATTTTTTTTCTGCTTCTTTTCTTAACTTAATGATATTAGAACACTCTTTATCCCACCACGCCGGGGATGGTATTTTATTAGAAACCTTTTTAATCGGAAATGTCTCATCAGCCGAAAGAATTATAGCATCGGTAAATAAATTAGCACAAACTTCAATATTATGTAACGTTATATCAGGTAATTTTTCAGTTTCAAATTTTAATTTTTTGTTATAATTAGACCAAATATCTGGACTTATTCCATTTAAATTATATTTAAACAAAGGAATAGTTCTCTCAAATTTAAGATTTGTTGAAAAATTTATAAAAATAGGA
The DNA here is from genome assembly GCA_947458855.1 of Monopis laevigella. Lineage (NCBI taxonomy): Eukaryota > Metazoa > Arthropoda > Insecta > Lepidoptera > Tineidae > Monopis > Monopis laevigella. The sequence goes on from OX381581.1 coordinate 18,405,691, forward strand.
AAATGATCGCTACCAAATGAGCTATCTAACACAGACCAAGATGTCTTATGGATTAAACTGGCAGAACACAGTGTTAAATCCACAGCACTTTTATTTTCGTGGGGTTTAGTAACTCGAGTTGATTTACCATTATTTAAAATACATAATGATAAATCATCAATAATTTCAAGTAAATTATTACTTATACTATCATTTATATCACATCCCCAAATGTTATTGTGACAATTAAAATCACCCATTATTAAAAATGGTTTTTGAATTTGTTTAAGTAAGCTATGAATAGAATTAAACACTGAAACGGAAGGTTTTGCAATATATATAGATATATAAGTCACTTCTTTACATTTAATTCCAACAATTTGATAATCATCATGACGAAGAAAATTAATAATATGATGACCAATATTACGACGAATCATAATCATTGCGCCACCATAACCATCTAAACGGTCATCACGTATACAATTATAATCATATAAATTAAAATTTTGTCCTGGTTTAAGCCAGGACTCAGAAATAGAAAAAATATTAGGAGAATACTTGTTAATTAAATAAATTATTTCAGTTTTCGCTTTCGTTACACTCCTGCAGTTCCACTGAAGACAATTCATTATTTATAGTAGAAGATCTAAGTTTAGCAACGTTGGACGATCTATTAACTTCAGAAGTTGAAAATTTTGAAATTAATAATAATAAACTTTGTAAAAAATCTTTTAAAGATACGTCCTCTTTTATAGAGGGATTATTAAAAATAGCGCATCCATTATTGGGCGAAGGTATAGCAAAGTCATCAATAATTTTTTTATGTGCTAAAACATCATAACCTTTGTCTAATTTTTTATGGGCTTTTGGTTTTAAAAATACTGTTTTTTTGTAGCTAATATTATTATTTTGGGCCAAATTTAAATCAGTATTATTATTAGAAAAATTATTAAATGAAACAAAATTTGATTTAACAGATTTAACAACTTCCGCAAAAGATTTTACCACGGGAGGGTGAAGTTGACAAGCCTCCATATAAGAGATTGAATTTTGAGCCATAGACATTTTAATACTTTTTTGACGTACAAATTCAGGACATGTATTGTTTATAGCAAAATGATCACCATTACATGATATACATTTTGCATTAACCTCGTTCACATCACATGATTCATTAGCGTGATCCTGTCCACACTTAAAACACCGCGGTTTAGAACGACAAATTTTTTTAGTGTGACCAAAACGACAACAATTAAAACACTGAATTGTTGGATATCTATAAATATCTACCTTAAAACTTGTATAATACAAATGCACATAATCTGGCAAATTTTGCCCTTCAAATGTAATAACAACAGTCTGAGATGGAAGCCAAATAGTATTGCCATTAGAAATGGATTTGTATTTTAATCTTCTTGCTTTTATTGCACTAACATTACCATTAGGGATTGTTAAATCTTTAATTATATCATCTTCTTCAATATCTGAGTCTATTCTAATTACTCCCAAGCGTGATACACAAAATGACGGTATAAATGCTTTAAACGAATTTCTTAATAAAATATCATTATTTATAAATGAATTGGCATTTTCGATATTATCAAACATTATTTTTACCCTATTTCTACCAATTCGTTTTAAAGATCCAGTAATAATACCATTAATAGATTTATCCTTTAAAAATTTACCTAACATTACCGGTTTTAATATTGTACCAGAGCTATTGGTGGAATCATCATCATTATTTACAATTTTTTGCACATGAATCACAAAAGGACCGGTGTCTTTGTTATTATAAAATTGTCTATGTAATAAACCTTGAGTAAAAGATTGTTGAATTGAGTCGGTATTCACTGTAGATAATATATTATTAGAATATAAAGACGGTGGTAACTGTTGATTAATAGGGGGTGAGGATACTAAATTATTTACTAAATTTTGTCCCAACGGTATTTGGGATGAAACATTAGAAACGTTATTTAAATTCAAATTACTAGAGCAATCACTATTAAAATTATTTGAAATTATACTATTAAATGAATCTGATCTCGATCTAGACGAACTAGTAGTACTTCTTTTTTTCCTACGTTTTTTACATTTATGATTTCTACTATGATTACCAGAATTTTTCATAATTTCATTCTCTTTATTTTTCAAATAAATATCTTTATTTGAAACTGTAATAAATGCTGCTGGAGATGTACATCTATCTAATGAAGAATCAAAATTATTCTGTGAATCTAAAGATGGTGATTGTGGCAAACTATATGAAATGTCGGGCGGCTTAGGAGGAGGATGAAAATTGTCCATTATGCAAAATTATTATAAATATTCTAACCCAAATATCTTGTGAATAATTTGTGAATAAGAACTATTAAAAATAATTGATATTTCTATTAAAATTGTAATAATTTTCCAATACGCGTGGATTCAATTCAACATAGAATCAACATAATACTAATTAACATATTTTTTTTAATATAAAACTTTCTTGTTTGAAGCTTTGGATTACCCCAGTCTACTAAAATGCAACATTAGACGACGTGATTCCCTCAATGACAAATACAACAGGGGCTTTATTCCGAGTTTGCAAACGTTAAACAAGACAAGACGTTGCGTAAACTATAAGTATTGAAATATAAGTTCTATCTTGTTACCTATAGAGTTGAAATTCCAATGCACACATGTTCAAACTTGCGAAGAATTCGTGTATTTCAAGATGGCGGCATTATTATAGCCAAGCTAATACAAGCTATATAACCATTGGAATAGAACTTATATTCCATATTTATAGTTTACGTACGCAACGTCTTGTCGTGTTTAGCGGTTGCAAACTCGAAATAAGGCCCTAGCCAAGAGCAATCACGCTGCAACGTCGCATAAGCGTGAAAGAGAGGGAGATAACAAATGTATTATCCTATTGGTCTATATTATTGTCTCGATTTGGTTATTTCTGTAACGATAAAAACGAAAGTGACGTCATCATCAAATGTCATTTTCATACAAATGTTTCGTTAGCGTTATTTACGATTGCGCTTTTGGCTAGGGGGGCTGAATCAGTTCTAGCAAGAAAGGCGCTAAAACGGCAACACTGGACGAGTAGATAGTTAGTCGTGACTTTTGTACCCATTTACAATATAATTATTAATTGTCTAAAGTACTTTACTAACACAGAGTAATTTACATATAACTCTGGTTTACTAATCACATAAATGAGTTTAGTTCGATCTTATCGCATTCGTAAATAAGGGAGCATCATAATTCGGATTCAGCGTTTGACAAGTAAAATCGCACTCACGATAGTATGCAATCTACACTTCTGTAATAAGCCCACTGACCGCGGAACGATTCATGGTAATTGGTAACACATCCCAAGGCTGGCACGTTGGCGCTAAAAACCAGAAATACGTAGCAGCGTGCGCGGAACGCATCCATTATCAAACGTCAATGGTATGGTTTATATCTATTTTGTAGGCATGTGACAACTAAAGAAAAAAATCGATTATATAATAATCGATATTTTTTCGTAATGAGGAGTTTTCCAGTAGTTATTATTTAACGCAACAGATGGCGTTTAGTCCCTATCTACAAAAACTCAAAATAGATAGCGGTAATATATGAAATACACCCAAAATTTAGGGTAAATAGGAAAACAAATACCTTTATACGAATAATTTATAAAATTTACTTAACTTTGTTTAACATATACACTAATATCCTGAGCACTTTGCCCTACGGCACCAACTAAACAATATTTTTAAATATCATCATATTAGTAATTAAATTTGAATTTCTAAGGTATCATAGCCTTTTCTACGAAGGTTTTCTTGACAGGTTATCTACTAAAGATTATAGAGAGCAAGAATAACGACTAACCCCCGTATTCTAAGACGTTTCCTTAACTCCACTCTTCACTCAAGGAGCGTCTGTCTCAACTTGCTTTTTATAGTTGACATTTGGTGGAAAGAGACAGACGTTCCTTGAGTGTAAAGTGGAGTTAAGGATACGTCTTAGAATACGGGGGTAAGTAGATACATATAAATGTAACAAAATATGGTAAAATCGCGTCTTGCAATACCAAAATTTAGTTTTAATTCACAGAAAATTTTGAGTTTATATTTGAGTAGTCTATATAAAAATATAGACTACTCAAGTATAGAAACAGCCTTTTTTGACAGTTTTTGTGTATATCTCTCCTGCTGCCATCTAATGGAATATTTTGGAACCGGCAAAAAAAAACGCCTCATTAAATAATCTATTTACCAATATCGATTAATTTAGAAAAAAATATATCGAAAATCGTTATTTTTTTCAAATAAATTAAATGCTTTTATGCAGTCATTAAAACCATTAATTTTAATAAATAAAAATAAACAAAAATTTTAATCTGAAACAAAACTTAATTTGCTATTACTTTCATTTTTTATATGTAATATGAGCATCAATATGTTTATAAGGATATATCAACATTCGTTCTCCAAGCTTTTTTATATAGATACCTAAAGAATAGACAACATTATATGAAAAAAATGTTCTTAGAGCACGCGCGGCACGAGACTTTGTAACTGCCTGATGGTAAGCTGAACTACAGAGTCTATGAAAGGGGTCGACCAATACATTAATGTTTAACAATATTTGGATCCCACTATGCAGGATAAATGCTGTCATCATCTGTAATGTGCAAGCATTAGCAATATGGTTATTTATAAGGTTATAATTACTTAATAAAACAATTTTGTAATAAAATTAAGACATCTGAACTATATTATGAGCAGATACTATGATGTGCCTGTTTACATCAGCATCAATACACAGCTCGGGGGACATTTTAAGGAGAGAGGAAAGAACAGCCATTGCAACCCAAGAAAAAGTGTGCTATTTAGAGGCAGTTCAAAAATTAAAATATTATTAACATTTAATTCGAAGAAAAGAATATACACTAATTACATATCCCCGTCTCTTTATTTTAAACAAGAGATTGTACAGGTAATAATAACATTTGAATTTTGGAACAGCCGCATAACAATGTTCTGGACACATGGATTAAACTGACAGAGGATATTATAAGTGTTCCAACTGTTAATTATAAAAAAAAACTGAATGGATATACAAATCAAAACTTAGACTTAAAAGTGCATTGATATATGCATGAACAATTGAATAATTTTGACTGTAATGAGTAACAAGAAAAAATAGAGCTTTAGCTAGGTTTCTTTTAACGAAACGTTGCTGAATAGCCAACAATATTTTTTAATGGTTATGGTGTATATACTTGTGATTTATTGTTGCAAAATAGGTTCTGAGTCCTAGGGCGCAAAAGATTTGGCTTTTGAAACTCAAACTTACCTCTCTCGGATACGTCCTCTTTATTACATTAAAAAGAACTTCATTCTCGTTAACAAGTTTTACTTGAGAGCAAACGTAGTTCACAAATTAATACATAGAACATTTAAATGTAACATGATTAAAATTCTTTTACACAAGTCATTCATAATAAAACACAAACAATTAGTAGATCAATTTATTTATTATTATTATTAGCTTAATTTAATGGCCTCTACGCGTGCGCGTAATTTAGCCAGTGTCGAGTGAGGGTAGAATTAAATTGTTTTTTTATTATAAAGTGAAAGTGGGATAATAGGATGGAAAGGATTAGGGAAAGGACTAGGTTATAATAAGGAATGGCCACATGACCGTATACAAACATACGGTATAATTATGCCAGTGTCATGTGAAGAAGGAAATAATCTATAGATTGGATTCCTTGGATTCGTTGAGATAGCACCACAAGCAAACACAGTCCATATTGATGTTATTGTTGTCTGTCACAGACAATATTTTTCGGCAACTCTATAGGCGTTATGATTTTTGGTATAGTTTCATCATAGACATTTCTCATAGCACGAGTAGTCCCTATTACTTAATATTAAAAACAGGATTTTCAGCGAATTCCCACATTAAAAAGAAATACCATAATTACCTTTTTTTTTAGTTAGATTTAGATCTATATTTTGCGAGTATTCGCATTATGAAACTCAAAGCCTATATGCGACACTGAATTAACATGGGGGATGCCATTCTTCTTTAGTTTTTCATTGATAAACGTTTGTTAAACGAAAACAAATTTATATACTTTTAATACTTCTTCCAGTGCAAAGTTCCTGTTTCCAAAATCGCGACTTAAAACTTTTTTTCATGGCATAGATTTTTCAAAATTCACGGCTTAAAACTTCTTTAGTAGCCCATAGATAGCGCCTTTTATAAAAATCGATTAAAAAGTAAATTTTACCTATTCGATAATTATCATTTTTCTGTTTTTTAAAATCGATTAAAAATTATCGATTAATTTGAAAAACTAATAGATTTTTTTTTCACATCACTACTATTTTGTTTTTTGGTATTTTGGTACGTGAAAGTGAAGTGCCCTTTGAAAGTGTTCCGTGTTCGCTCACTTTATATCTGAGCTTGATATATTATAGTGTATTATGTTGAAATGTTGGCGATTTCATGAAATATTCACTCTATAAGAAAGTCTAGTTTAACTTTAAAACCTTCCTTTTGGGTTAAAATAATACCATTTCACCTAAACAATGTTTTCGGCATTAAAAAAATTAGCAAAAGGCAATGATGATAGATGTACTGCCCCCGTTCCTATGTCTTCCTCTTTACAAAAAAAGTTTTCCAAAGGGGTGCATTATAATAGTAAGTTAATTTATTATAAAAACTTTTCTACACATAGTCACTCCTAAGCAAAATGTTATTTAAAAAATCTTATAAAATAATACACCTATTCTAGTTATTTCACAAAAATTTAATTGAATACCTACAAATTTTCAACCGAATACAAATATTCAACAGAATACAAATATTCATCGGAATAGGAATGAGAGACAATGTTCTTAGCTATCCATGGCTTCACTGAGGGTGCCGGGTCCATCACATGGTTGGAAGGCAGAGAAATGAACTGCAGCATTCCCAGACTTGAGACTGCAAAGTAGGTTTAAAGGCCTTTTGAACTCTTACCTGCACTGTGTTCACTACCCTCTCTACTCAACCAAATACTATATGATCCTGTTAGCGCCATCTTGGAAACACACTCCATAAAAGTGCCAAAGGCTGATCTCGGAAGGCCAAGATCCTACAATAGATGATGCAAAGACTTTGCTGGAATTCCTCTTCCAACACCAACTTCCATTCAATAAAGTTAAGTTTTAAATCTGTTTCTAGTAATTTTGTTTGTGAGATCAAAATATTTCTTTAGGAATGTTTATTTCCCACGGAATGGTGAGTTCTATAAGTATTACTTGAATACAAATATTTGGTGCATACACATCAAGTGCAATACACATGTGCTACTGAATAATACTCACGATTCAGCAAGCAGTCTGGTTGCATTCACTAGCAATTTGTCCTATCATTTAGCAAGTAGTATTTAAGGGTGTGTATTATTAAAGTAGTGTAAATTAGTTAATATCATTGTTAACCTCTTATCAACAACCCTCAATAACTATATTAATTGATATAAAAATAATTTCAGTGAAAATACTAATAAAAGGAGACAGAAATGTAGGAAAAACTTGTCTATTACAAAGATTACAGGGTGGTCCATTCATTGAGGAGTATGTTCCCACAGATCAAATACAAGTGGCACCAATACATTGGACATACAAAAGCACTGATCACATTGTTAAGGTAAACAATATTATTTTATTTATTTATTGCTTTGGTCACAAATTAAGCTCTGGATCAGAAACCCAGACCAGAGTAAATTGCATTATTGATGACTTAGGATTAAAATAATTATTATGTATGGCATCAAAAATGTAATTTTTCATCGAGATATTTGGTGGAAATAGCTATAATTTCAATTTCAATATTTGTTTATTCAGAAAAAAATACATATCTTAACAATTGCCTGTGGGCCCCGCACTAGGAAAACCTGTATAGCGGGCTCCCAAACTTTGATTAACATTGGTTTGATTTAGCTACTAGTAGACAGATTAACAACATATTTTTACAAGAAACTAAAAAGAATAGAAACAAAAAAAGAATATATAAATTATGTTATTTTTGGATTTATTTGATAAGTTGACATTTGCTGTGATAGTGCCTATCAAATTGTGACTATATCATTACAAGCACTTAAATGGGAGAGAATGCTGACAAACATTGTGTATAGTGTATGATGAGTGTGTGTGTGTGTATAAGTGTATACATTATGTTGATGTGTGTAAAGATACATGTATGTGTGTATACATGTATGTATGAATGTATACATATATGTATGTAAGTGTGTAAAATATTGAATCTGTGTATATATGGGCATGATGTTGCTGGAGAAGTGGTGGAGTGTGTATTCTGTATTAATATGTTTAGGTGGTTACAATTATAAAATTCTCCTTTTCATCGTATGTCCAGGATTTATTATTTTTATATCAAAATTTTAGTTTCACGAAGGTTACTGGTTTGAAAATTACACTTTTTGATCAATTTATTGTATATGTAGTAATTTAACAATAATCCGAAACGTTTAGCAAAGGAAGTTTTGATCCAATAAGGATTGCAGAAGTTAATCACACATTTATTAACATTTCTAAGTACTCCTGAGTTTTAAGCAGTGATTTGTGCTTTGAGATAACAGACTTAACAATGTAGAACTGTCTCAGTGTCACAAATTTCGCTTCCTGGTGGAGTGACAATGTGGGGTGTTATTTATTTTACAAAAGAGGGCTATTCGGGCAATATATGTCATGAAAGCTCGTGATTCTCTCTGGGAAACATTTCCTATGATTGATGTATTGACACTACCATCTCAATATATTTATGAGAATTTATTGTATGTCAAGAAAAACTTAAGTATGTTTAGTAAAAATGGCGACAGGCATAATCCAAACTTAAGAAATATAGATAAAATTGATATTCCAAAGTTTAGACTGCAAAAAACGAATAAATGTTTTGTCATAAACAGTATAAGGTTATTTAATAAATTACCTAAAAGTATTATATAGATTTAAGTGAAATAAAGTTTAAAAATTGTATAAAACAAACATTAATCCATAGGGCCTACTATAGAGTTAATGACTATATTAATGATAAAGATGTCTGGACGAGTCGCGTGCTAACAACTCTCGATGCGGACGCACACTTGCGCCGGCAATGTTGGTTTTCGCGGAGTTTTATATCTACCCTCTATTTTCATTAAAGTAATATGAGTGAAAATAATAATAAAGTGGATTTGTCGATGTTGCCTAGTTCGAGTAAGTACGAGATAAATGTTATGGAATGTCAGGTAGTAAGTGCAGTAGTGCACGAAAATAATGAATACGAGTGGGACAATGTAGTAGTTGATTTATATAATATCGAAAATATGGAGACAATAGTGATGTATTAAAAGAAAATGATGGGTTCACCTCCATCCAAAGAGGAGCAAAATGTTTATGTACAGCGGTCTTGTCCCAGATTAAATCAAATACAGAGAGCGAGGAACTAAATAGTAATGTTCAACAGAATAATGAGTATCACATCCTTAAAAGAACCTTTACCAAAGCAGATATCTCTGGCTAAGTTATTAAGAGCAGAAGGGATTCAGAATATTATTAAAATAAAATATAATAGCCCGTACAAGGTAATTTTGGAATTTGATAATGAGGAAGACCTCTTAAAATTATTAAATAACCAGAACTTAGTAGATCGGGATTTCCTAATGAAAAAAATGAACGAAGTTATAAGTTACATATGGTTTAATAAAACAGATGGACATTGAGATAGAAGAACAGGAATTAATAGACAATTTTAAGTGCGATCTTAAAAAAAAATAATATTAAAAGATTAAAAAGATTTAAGCGGGTCCATGCATTGAATGCGAGTCGGTTCGTGTAGGATTTAAAAGCACCATGTTACCTACATATATTTATGGAACCGGATGTCGATTTAAGGTAGAGCCTTTTGTATTTCTCTATGCTCTATGCTCTGGGTCTTGGAAATATGGGCATACAAGATGAATGTGTCCACATAAAGGATTATTTGTCCAAAGTCCCTCACATGCCAACTGCAATGTAAGTATATACAAATGCATTAATTGTAACGGATCCCATATGGCTTTAGATAAAACTTGCCCAATTTTTTTAAAAGAAAAAGAAATACGTAAAATAATGTCTAAAGATTACTACATATAGAACAGTGTTTACAATCCTTAGTCAAAGAACGAAACAAAATATTGTTGAACAAAATGAATATAAGAACATTACCTTCCCTTTCTAGGGCATATAGAGATGTTTTGATGAACACGTCTAATCCGCCGAATGAATCCGTTAATATTACTGATGAAGACGATAGTTCGGAAAATAACATAAACATTGATAGTCACAAGTCAAAGAAAAGTAAGAAAAAGAAGAAGAAGAAGCAGCATCAGCAGTTAGAAAGCCATAACATCAATGAAAATATTAATGAAGAAACACAAAAGAATAGCCCATTAAGCCATACAAAGAAATCGAAAAATAGTTTTTATTTTATGAGATTATTTAAAAGAATTCAAGAAATAATATTTTCTAATTTAAAGTTTGACGAGAAAATAAAATCAGCTATAACTTCTTAGTCATGGAAATTACACAATATTTACTAAAATCATTTCAAGAAGGTAACATTTTACATAAAATATTAAATGTATTTAATGGGGAGTAATCAGAATCAATTTTCATTAAATATATTTTAATGGAATGCTCAAAGTTTAAGACCAAAGCTTATTGAATTTGAATCTTTTCTTTACCAGGAAAAAAAATACATAGAGCTAACATAGAATCACATGTTAAGCGAAACATGGCTTGAATTTGAGTCGTCTTTAAAGGTTAGGTTAGGTTAATTATAATGTTTTTAGAAAAGACAGAGCCGATTCTTATGGTGGTGTTGCTATCATTGTTCATAAATCCATAAAAGCTATTTCATATCCTACTATTCTTAAGAACTCTAACATGGAAATTTTACATATAAAAGTACCTAATAAACTGTAAAAATAAAATATTAAATTAAAATATTATTTGTGTATATTGGCCATCATCTGTACATACTTCAGATTACGATTGGGAGGAGTTGTTTTCAAATTATTGTACTAAGTCCTTGATAGCTGGCGATTTCAATGGACACCATACGAAAAAATATATATTTCATTGAATTAGATTTGAATAACTTTCAGAATTATTATAACCATTTTATAAATTGTATAAATAATGCTGCCAAAGACAGTATTCCATTGACCAAAATTTGTTCTAACACTGAAAAAAAATTTAAGCCCAAAGAGTATTGTTATAACTTTCCAAGCTAGTAGCCCAACGCAGGCTAGCGCTAAAGTTATTTAGACGAAATCCAACCCCTCAAAACCTCAATGTGTTGAAGGAAAGAATTGCAGAAACTCAACGTATCCTTCGTCGAAAATAAGTCAAAGTTGGCGTAATTTTTGTAATTCTATAAACCAAAACACCAATGTCTCTCAAATGTGGAATAAAATGCGTTGGATGAAGGGTTACAAAAGATCCAGAGTATATGCAAACCCTGAAGTTAAAGAGAGCATTCTAAAAAATTTGGCTCCAACAGTTCCCTGGAAATAGATTTCACTATCCATGAACTTAATTGTAGTATAAAGAGCAAGGATACAGCAACAGGCGAGGATGATATTTCCTTTTCTATGATCTTTAATCTCCCTGATGTTGAAAAGAAGTATTTGCTAGCACTATATAATTTCATAATTGTTTTGTGGTTTTTTGTGGCAAAGGCAAATGTCCCATATTTATTAATAATAATAATAATATATTTATGAGTACATATTTTAGGTCGAAGTTTGGGAAGTTGTTGATAAAGGAAGGACTAAAAAAAAGTTACCATTAGGACTAAAATTAGATAACCAGTCAGCAACAGCAACCCAGGGCGGTTTAGAAGAGGGCCCTGTTCTGGATGCTACATTCTTGGATGTCTATAAAAATGCCACAGGCGTAATTTTGATGCTGGATATAACCAAACCTTGGTAAATAAACTTTATAATAAGAAATGTTGAATATTAGTCAGTACTTTCCACTTTTTGCGAGTTATAATACTTTGTCCTTAATTGGCCCTATATAGTCGCAATTTCAGTAAAAAAGTAATGAAAAAAAGTGTATAAAAAATATATAAATCTTTTCTTGAATTAATATATTTCTTTCAAAAGCTTTTATGCAAAAAGGGTCAGTCTTCTGATCACTTTTATATTTTTAGTACAGTAATTTAATTAATCTATGATTAAAATAAGTTAACAAGGCCTTTACTTTGTGAAAATTATATGGGTAATATTATGTTCTAGAGAGAGATACAATGTTCTTAACTATCCATGGATTTTCTGTGTGGGTGCCAGGTGCCTTACCAAAGAGCCTATTAGGGAATATGCATGTAACGCCAATTATTATTATTTTAATATATAATGTTCTTTTTATGCCTTTGAACATATTTACAGTAATCTGTTTTATTTTGATTAGCAAATTTTCTAAACGCTCCGACATTAGCCAACACTACATGTGACGTCATTCGCGCATAAACAAATGTCAACGTGTGTTCTGTAATCTACAGTTTCTTGTTTTCTCGCACAGTTTTCTCGGGCATTCATTGTCCTTTATTGCGATAATTTGTTAGAAACAAACCTTTTGACTAATTTTTGAGGTGCAATAACATCAAACTAATATGCTTTATGAGCACGAATAACGTCACAGAATGGCGGCTAGTGATGTACCGTTTTTTTTCTGCGGTAGTGGCAGATATAGTTTAAACCCTTTTGTGTTATTACCCTTTAAAAAATGTTTAATATGTGTTTTAGGGTCTAATTAGTTACTCTATCAAGTAATGAAATAAAAAAAAAACATGCATATTCCCTATTATAATCGAATCGAAATACCCATCGATAGCCAAATGTATGGGATTTGACGTTTCTCTTAGATCAGACTCTACCCATAGAGTAAAATTTCTATACATTTTTATCGATCGATGCGGCGATTCGATTGGCGATCGTGTTCTTCGGTCAGGCCCCAGGTCCAATGAGTGATCTGGGGGGTTACCAAAGAGCCATTCGATAATCGAATTGAAATACCCATCGAAAGCCAAATGTATGGGATTTGACGTTTCTCTTAGATCAGACTCTACCCATAGAGTAAAATTCCTATACATATGTATTGATTGGCGCTACGAATCGGCTCTTTGGTAAGCCCCTAGTACAAAATCGAATTTGGTGTATTTTTATAAATAACTCTTGTTACGCAGGACATTTGAGTATGTTGTGAAAGAGTTGAACAGCATACCTGCAGACCTGCCTGTGCTGGTTTTGGGTAACCACTGTGACATGCTGCACCACCGACAAGTTGAAGCTCAACAGGTGTATCAGCTGGTCCTGCAAGCTAGACAGAACAGGTGATTATCCAGAGTCCTATTGTTCTTACAATGGTAAAGATAAGTAACATTTGGTGAAGTTGTAAGTTTAAACTAATGTCTAGAAATACTGTTTTTGATCAAATTTGAAACACGTCATGTATATGTAAGGCCCAGATTTATATCAATTGTTTTCTCAATCAAGAAATGTTTTTGTTGTAATTAATTTGGTATACAAATTAAGTATATCCTTAAAAATAATGAATTACGTACTAGGCAGAAAAAGGCTGCGACTGGAATTATTTACTTGTTATTACCTATTTAATATAACATAAAATGTAAAATATGCCCTGACTCAAATTGCATTCTCTCTCGAATTTTTATATTCGGAGGGAGGTTGTTGTGGCTTCAATTCTCACTTATGACTAGTTTAGAATAATATTAGTATGTGCTACTGTACTGTTTCGGTACTACTGTGTATTATGGTCTATGTTTTTATAAAATATAATATGTATTAGTATCGTTGTTTCTGGTGCACATAGTATAAGCCTAGAGCTTAGTTTGTGACCAGGGTAATGGTGTGTAACGTTCATCGTATTATTATTATTATAACAAATCCACTGGAAGGTGCTATGAAACTAGAGGTTTTACTTTTCAAGAAACGTAAAGAATATTAAAAAGTGTACACGTGTGTGTTTTTGTATTCAAAATGCGCCCTCAGAATCAACAAAAACTTATTTGTCTTCTACATATGAACACCTTCGTAGACTAGTGGTTGCGCCTTTGGCGTTGACCTCCGGATGGAGGTCGTGGGATCGATTCCCACCCATGGTAAAAAAATATTAGTACGTTTTTCTATACTATGTCATGGTCTGGGTGTTTATAAAATATATTATGTATTATTTCATTGTACACGTACAAGCCTAGCGCTTAGTTTGTGAACCAGAACAATATGTGTAAATTTTGCCTACATAAATATTTTACATGTAATTCCTATAAAATATAATTTCATAGGACTGCCCCAATTCGTTACACGGAGTCGTCGATGCGCAATGGGTTCGGATTGCGTCTATTGCACCGTTTCCTGAGTGTTCCATTTTTGCGACTGCAGAGGACCAGTCTCTTAGAACAACTCAAAAGGAACCAAATGGACACAGATGATATAGAACATGAACTGGATGATTTCCAAGTAAGCATGAAATGCCGTTACGATCACCAATAAAGGTCATCGTCCACCATAGCAGAGAAGAGAAGAGATGTGTTAATAAATAGGATTTCTGTTTTCAGGAACTAGATTCTATTAGGTGTTTAAGACACTATTCTCCTCTTTGCTTTGCTGCACACTACTGTAATAACTTTTTTATTCATTAAATGATTGTAACCAGTAACCTTGATATAAGAATAGATAAACCATAAAAAGGTATTTTATACTACTTACATCAACTATACTCGTATAAAACATATAAAACATTAAGATATATATTCCGTTGATAAATAAATTTGAATATATCTTTTTTTTATTTTATTGGTGCACGACAAGTGACTTTGTATCTATATGGTGGTGAGCAGACTTACAAAGTCCATGAATGAGGTAAATCAATAATTGTTCTTAAACAATATTGATCGCCCCCATTATGTCGGCTAAATGATGCGGTTACGAAATAGGCCGACAATGACGAATTGCATTACGAGTATATTTTAATATACTCGCTGCCTTATCGTAAATTCAATTACCCATTTCCACCTCGACAAGAAATCGATGCAGTAGTCTCCTGTAAACCGGTGAACCCACAGACTAAAACCGAAACATGACTAGGTCACTAGACGGTTTTTGCATCTCTATGGGCGGTGGTAACGAGACCGGTCGATCGGACTAACGAAGTTATAGAGACCTTCCTCCCACCTAACAGAACAATACTTACCTAATAAAACTTGAAATCATTAGTACCTATATAACTTTAAATTTGAACATACACTTTGCACAGTGTATTTAATATTGTTCTCGGAGCAGGCCAACAAATTATTCAAATGTGTTTTTTTTTTCTTTGTAAGCAAGTATTTTAATATAATGAAATGATATCTTTTGAAGAGCTCAGAAGAGTGCAACTACGGATGGTTCACGGAGCAGCTAGCGCAGAAGCGTCGGGAGAGTGCGCCGCCCGAACCTGCCGGCCCGCGAGCGCCCTCTATCGTCCTGGGAGCGGGGAAACCTATCGTCCCCCCAAACGTCAATCCACTTGTATGTATTATATACCTACATATAATAACATCGTACACTTTTCGTGTCTCTTTATTGTAGGTTTTTACCCAGTTTTTTTGTCTTATTGGCCGTTTGTTTGTTTAAACTTTAAACTAAAAACAAACGGACGTAACGTAAAAGCCACTCGATCATTGTATTCAAATTTAAATTGTTTAAAGAATGTATATAACTTTTGTTTACCGTGCAATAAAGTTTTTAATAAATTAATAAATGTTCTTAACATTTATCGTTAATTTTATCAAAATCGACCAACAGAATCGAAAGAACTATTTTTTAAATTTTGTCAGAAACATCACGTGTCGCGTCGATTCACATGCTAAAATAACCCAGAAAACGGTTGTGCGAAACAGCTATTAAAAACAAAATATTAATTAGGCTTAATTTGTAAAATAAATTCTCTCGTACAGTCGGCAAAGAATGTGGTCTACCGCCCTAGAGTTGAAGTTTATTTGCACGTTATAAAAAGTTTGGGTTGGTTTTACCTTGATGAATATTCTGACAGTTAATACTATCACTTACGACTTTTTCATGACACGGGAAGTTGTGTAAAATGTGATAGACCACTTTCTTAGTCGACTGTACATAGGACAGGGCTGTGACATCATTTCAGGATATATTCTATGTTGGCCCCTAAAATTCAATTAATATAATTTTAGCTGTGAAACCATAACAGAAAAATTCTAACATTTTTGTTTACCTTTTAAACCAAAAATTTTTAAAGTGTCCTTATTTGCATATTTATAAGCTGACGGAACCTATAAGCCTTTGTATTTTATTTTAGTACCACATGTGGCTTTGTTTCTGCTTGACCATAAGCAGAACTACAAAGTCCAAAAATGGGGCTCAACAATATTGATCGTTCCAACTAAGATGGCTAAATTATGCGGTTACGAAATTGGCAGCTACAAAATGAACTTGCATACGATTCTATTTAATATCCTCGCTGCTTTATCGTCAAATTAACTGCCCTTTTCGTACTCGCACCCTACTATACTACCTTAACAAGAAATCAATGCAGTACTTTCCTAAAAACTTTTAAACCATAGTCTAAAACTGAAACATGACTAGGTCACTTGGCGGATTTTGTATCTGTAAGGGCAATGGTAACGAGATCGATCGGTCGGCCTAGCGAGACGTTATAGAGACCTCGGATCCCACCTAAACTGTATACCCTGCTTATGCAATAAATTTATAAATATTTTTAGGCGCAATCGTTAAATCCCCACGGCATTAAGGCTCACTACGCCCCCGTGGAGTCGTTACCTGTCACACAAACTTCGTACGTGAGTGCCGACCTTACCCAATCCAAACCAAGCAACAACGATGTAGTTTCCAGTAAACCTACGACGCCCTTCCATAGGTAAGTGTCCACTATACGTAACTACAACAAGTATTAGGACCATTGCATTCGTAATCGTGAACTCCGCGTTCTCCATACAAAATGAGCTTTCGCACTTCCAGTATTACTCGATTACTGTTTGTCGCAGAATGAGGAGTTTTCCAGTAGTTATTATTTAACTCAACTCTGTCAAAACAGATAGTGGTAATATATAAAATATACCTAAAATTTAGGGTAAATAGGAAAATAAATACCTACATACGATTAATATAAAAAAAAAAACTTTGTTTAATATCCTGAGCAATTATGTTGGTGCCGTAACCTAGGTAATATTTTTTTGTTATAAATATCATCACATGAGTAATTAAATTTGAATTTTTAAGGTATTTTACTAAAGAATATAAAGAGCAAGAATATAGAGTAGGTAGACATACAATAGTGACAAATTATGGTAAAAAATATTGCACGTCTTGCAATACCAAAATTTAGTTTGAAGTTTAAGTTATAGAGTAACTAGACATACGGAAATATAGACTAGGAAACAGCCTTTTTTGACAGTATTTGTGGATATCTCTTCTGCTGCCATCTAGTGTAATATTTTGGAACCGTCATAAAGAAAACTCCTCATTAAAATAATATTTTTGTCGGCCATTGTATTTATTATTCTTTCTGTGATGGGTTATTATTTTTATTTTTTTCTAAATTAAATAAAGCTTTTTTAATATTGTAATGCAAAAATATTTATTACCCACAACAGAAAGGTTTTTGCGTACAATTACGATCATGAAAAAATAATTATCACATCATCACTCGACGTCGTTGTTGTGCACAGTAAAAAAGTGTAAATATATAATTTATTAGTCACAAATAACTAATAAGAAAATAACAAACATAATAATAATATGTTACAAGCATACATCACGCATACTACATGAAAATCTTCAAAAGTGATGAAGGAATAGTTACAAGAGCTCATGCAATGGGTGTATGATTTTTTTTTGGCTCATGCCCATATTGAAATCCTGGATCCGCCCCTGATGATACTATACTATAAATATACAGGGTGAATTTGAATGGATGTACTTTGGGCTAATATGATGTTCTACTGATGAAATGGAACAACTTTTTCCATGGAACCATGTGTCGCTAATGAAAAAAAAAATTGGCTTCCCCATACAAATTGGTAATTTTAATATTACTAGTTTGTATGGAGAAGGCATTTTTTTTTTCATTTGCGACACATGGTTCCATAGGAAAAGTTGTTCGATTTGATCAGCAGAACCTCATATTGGCCCAAAGTACATCCTTTCAAAGCCACCATGTATAATAAGGAATAATTGTTAAAAAATTTTGATAGTCTTTCATTTAGTGTAGATATAAAAAATGATAGAAAAGTTTTTCTACCTTTTGCTAATAAATAAATTGTGTTCACGTATCTTGATAGGGTGGGATATATGAACACAGAATGTGTTACACAAAACTGTATCTTGTAATTAAAAATATGATTTAAATATTATACTTTCTTAGGATACTGTCCAACCATACATAGTAGCTACCTACAATTAATTTTTAACAGTTTTTAATATTTTGGGAAACACAGTTACTACTTGGTGTCGTGGTCCTTTGGGATATTTGCTTCTATGCAAATGGTAACATTTGTGTGCGTTATTTTCAGCAACGCTACCGTCTCAAACAGCAACACGTCCGGTTCGCTGGACGAGTTCTACGCCGGCGCACTCGACTACAGCTTCCTGGAGGAGCCCGCCGCACCCCCTCGCGACATGCGCGACCTACACGACAGTGATAGGTATAGTAACTCTTTTACTGTATACTGCGCTAACCACGACTTCGTTTTTTTTTTCACGGCTTTGAAGTTGTATGGTAAGCAGACCTGCAAAATGCATGAATGGAATCGATATACATTGTTGTCTAACATTTTAATATACGTGGTGGCCGAGTTGCTTAGACATTGGACTTAAAAACACCTAGGTCCCTGGTTCGAATCCCTCCACTGGGTACCCTGGGGCCGCCTAGGCGGTCTCGGGCGCCGTAAGGCACCCGTGATGATATATATTATATATATAACAATGTTGATCGCTCCCACTATGCCGGCTAAATGGTGCGGTTACCAAATAGGCGGCGATAAAGACGTATTTACATTACGAGTCTATTTATTATATCCTAGCTGCTTTTTCGTCAAATCAATCTGCGCAGTGAGGTAGCAAGTAAAAGTTTCCATGTAATATTCTTTTTAAAGAGTTTAATTCAATTTTTTTTAAATTAAATTATCTGTGCTGTTTTAATTCCAAAAACATTATATTCTGGATATTTCTCCTTTCCAATACATCAAGTTCATGTACCGACCTCTCAGTTCCTTTATCTAGTCGCGAAGATATCGGACTCAGTTACCGTTCTAAATCCTCTACTACAGATCACCCATTTGGATAATGCCAGGGTTTCAATTTGATCCTATCAAAATTTAAAATTAAAGTTTCGGTTTAGTACAAATAAATTTAGTTTTTATAATGATCCGTAAAAAGGTACAACCTAGTTGTGCTTTTACAATTTTTGTTGTAATTTTTATAAATTAATATTCATTTAAAAAACTTATTTTTATTGAGATTTAAAACAGAAGTTTTCAATTTTAGAAGTTTTCACTATTATTAAATTCATAAACATAAATTTTGATTAATCTAATAGGTTTTTTAATATTAAAAACTCTTATTTTAGCGATGAGGCCAATGTTCCTAATCCATTGGTAACAAATTATCAAGACGACATCGACATCGCTCACAACACTCCTAAACACGTCGGACTGAGAATGGAACTCGCTCCAGTTCAGCACCAAGAGTTATCCAATAAGATGACCACTCAGCTCTCTCTGACTCGAAGTTGTGATGAACCTGACGAAGCCTTGTTGGAGGATAACATAGATGTAATGTGGACCAGAGATTCTAGTATACGAAGATCTCCTGAAGGTAAACTATAATAAAATATATAATACTTAAGTATATTCCACGAGAACTGATAGTTATACACAAGAATATAGATATCGTTTTGATGTCGCTAATTGTCTATAGTAAACAATGTAAACAGATGAAATAAAAGATGCCCCTTACAAAGCGTGCGAGTAAGAAACAAAAAAAAACTCGCACGGATTTCTTGTGAAAATACAGTTTTTTTGCTAAAACTTTCAAAATATTTTGATTTTTACAAAAACGCTAGGGCATGCACTAGATCTTATACATATACATAACTTATAAATAATATGGCTCTCACAAACAATTGTACATTTCCTGTGTTTCATTACTTTAATTTTTTATCTATATTGATATATAAAAAGAAAGATTTGATTGTTTGTTGGTTCCGGATAAACTATAAAACTACTGAATGGATAAAAAAAAAATAACAATAGAAAGCTACATTATCAGCGAGTTAAATGAGCTATATTTTATTTTCAAAACGATTTCTTTTAAATTAAATGGCTGCGCGTCACACCTAACTTATGTTTTTGTTTCATATAAAAACCCAAATAAACGCACGCCAATAACTAACTAGTGTAGAACTAGGTTGATAGCTGGTGGACCTATTAATCTTAACCGGCCATGCAGCCGGTACAAACCCGGGCAAAATCTAGTTAGTTATATTACCATATTATTTTTGCAGGAGGAGAAGACCCTGATATTGACTTATCTATAAGTGAATCCACTGAAAAAAAGGTAATTTGTTTTTAATTAAATAAAGAATAATATACAAAGCTAATCTATAACTTAAGGTACATTTTTTTTTTGTTGTATAATTTCTGGAATACATACCACACATAGGGCATACTATGAACCCGATATATGATATATATGGATAGGCCATTTTATGAACCCGGGATTTCGATGTCAAGAAATTTTGTAATGTTAAACCAAAAGTTAACTAAGGATACAAACATATATTTGAACCATTTCATCAACACAGAAACATATAAATCGTTTTTGAATAACCTTCACACAACTTGGTGCTCTAATATACGGTTTCAGTCTTTGCAACGTCTATTGAAGGATCTTGGCCTTCCGAGATCAGCCGTCGGAAGTTTTATGGAACGTGTTTCCAAGATGGCGCTAAAAAGATCATAAAAATATAGTGTTTGGTTGAGTAGAGAGAGTAGTGAACACGGTGCAGGTGAGAGTTCAAAATGCCTTTAAACCAACTTCGCGGTCTCAAGTCCGGGAACGCTGCAGTTCATTCCCCTGCCTTCCAACCACGCGATGGACCCGGCACCCTCACGGTAAAGCCATGGATAGCTAAGAACATTGTCTCATACTAAGAGCTGATTTTTCAATCTTCCGATAAAATTATTCGATAATTTGGTATTTGTCAATTTTACTCATTCCCCATACAAATTATATGTTAAAAAACTTAATCTGACAAATCGGCCCTTAAACTGATACATAATTATAAATGGCGGATTTTTATAGGACCTGCCAATCATATTTTTATGAGCCGTTTGTTAAGTCCGCTATTTTTATCTACTTGACAGTTAAAAACTTTCTAGAAACTGTGTGTTAGAAGCCTTTTTTTACACAGTTAATCTCCTAGTTTATTTTTTTTTTATTTTATTTTCACAGGAAAAGAAACACAAGAAAAAGAAATCTAAAGATAAGGACAAGACCGATTCCAGCGATAAATCAGAGAAAAAAGACCGAAAACTCAAACACAAAAAATCCCGCAGCGATAGGAAGGAACACCCGCAACTAGATCTCCTGCAACGACCTGTCGTCGTGGATTTCAACCAAGAGGAATATGACAGCATTTAACACATGATGTATATTAGAAAAACTTTGTTTATTTCTTTTGGTCAAAGATGACAACTAATTAATTCATCTCTTTAAGGGCACTGCATTCGTAATCGCGAAGACTGCGTTCTCCATATAAAATGAGCTTTCGCACTTCCAGTAATACTCGATTACTGTTTGTCGCATAATTAAAATATTATTTTTGTCGGTAATTGTATTTATTGTCAATCTTTCTATTGGGGGTTTTTTTTTTCGAAATAAATAAAAAAAAAATTAACCCACAACAGAAAGATTTTCGGGTACAATTACTATTTATGTGTATAAAAATAATAATTGAATTTCGATAAATAACCAACTTGTAATATTGGAAATACGCGCCAAAGCGACTATAGAGTCCTTAATATTTTTTACAAAATAAGCTATAAGGCAAAGCATTTTAATCTATAAAGTGTTACTTTACTCTCCAATAGTAAAAAAATGGCGGATTTGACAAACAACTGTCTATAATATTATTGACAGGTCCTATGAAAATCTGCCATGCTTTGTTATTGTTATTTAAGAGTTAATCAATACTTATTAAACGCCCCAGTCTAGTGGTTAAGTCACTACACAACTAATAGCAATGTTAAGCAAATGACAACTAGACTGGACCTGGAATGGGTGAGCGCTTTATACAACGATGCTATACCATAATAAACATCACAACACCTAGCCACTTGTTAGGTGTTGCCCCCGAATACCATGAGCGCATCGAGGACGGGTTAATCCCTCCACTACACTCCACCGCGGGTACCCTGAGGCCGTTTAAACGGTTCTCGGGAGCCAAAAAGCACCCATGATGGTGATTGTTATTAATACTTTACCTTTTCCAGATGTCAATAACTGAGCTTGGTGTGGTTGCTATACAAAACACATTATTCGTGTTCTCATAATTTGAGTTCTTGTAATGCTTATTATTTTGTTAAGTAGTTAGTCAAATTAGAGGTTAAACACTTAAATGACCTATGTAACTAAACCAACATGAAATTAACACGTAGATTAAATAAAAACAATGAACTGCTAAAACTGCTCGTTGAGGGTTTTGACATAGTTGTTTTTTTCACGATTATAACTTTTCGGTGATCTTATTATTTTCTTTACCTAAATGGATACAATACTAAGGGCCGATTCGGCCAAAAGAAGGCATAACTTATACCTAGATTAGTAACGTCAAATCATATACAAATAATTAATCTGAGTATTAATAATTTAATCTATGAATAAATATTTGTATGAAATTTGACATTACTATCCCCAGTATAAGTTATGCCCTCTTTTGGTCGAATCGGCCCTAAATATACAATCTTTAAACCCGAATTAAATATATATATATATGTTCTAGATTTCTTTCAATTCCCCATTTTGTCTTGAATGCCCAAGATATGACTATCTTCCACTCAACAAGATAAATAAGTATTTCATATTTTAAGTAAATCAAACAAGTAGTTTTCGAGATATTAATGCTGAGAGACGAGACTCTCGGCATTTATATCTCAAACCCACAACTACGGACACCCTTATGGGTAAGGCTTGATACTACTCGTTTAGATTTTTTTTATTTTTATATCTTGCATTATTTCTGTATTTATTAGGCTAGGATATTTTGTAATTGTTATTGCAGCAGTAACTCTGTATAGAATTTTAATTAATTTTCATAATAATAATTTTACAGTTGTATAATATATATATATATATATATATATTATACAACTGTAAAATACCTACATTTAAATTGTAATAAATATTGTGTAATTGTTTGTTTTCCTGAATAAAGTAAAATAAAAAATAAAATATATTTTTTAAATGTACAGGGTGTTTGGAAGGGAGCTGTACATACGCCTAGGGTAGAAACTAGGGATAGTCTGCTACCTACCCCCGCCCAATATATTGACCTTGGCCTCAAGGTTTTTTTTTAATTTATTTTTATTTTTTATTTGACTTTTTTGTGATTTTTTTACTAAAACTACCTGTAGCTCAAAATCTATCCATGGGACCGGTCTGCTAATGGTCTTGTTTTAATCGTTAGAGTCTTAGGGTCCTGCAAAAAAATATTTTACACCAGAAAATTGTGGAGAAGAAAAGGTATGGGGCCTGAAGTACCGTAGTAAGGTAAAGAAATAATTTTAAAAGCAACTTTCTATGGGGTTTAAAAAAAAACTAACAGGGTTGGAGTTCTTCTGATTTTTTTAAAACATCCTCAGTCCATGCCCTTTCTAACGATATGCTAAAAGTGTAATTATCACTTTTAGTTTTAAAGTTATTAATTAATTTCCGCAACTAGGGCACTTTTAGGGCAAATTTGTAATTAATTAAAATTTGTAATTTAATGACATTAGTCATTACCAAATTTTTTGTTTCATTTGCCATCCTTTTACGATCGAACACATTTAATTTTCATTAGTTGAAATTTTTGCTTAGGATGTTTTAAAAAAATCAGAAGAACTCCAACCCTGTTAGTTTTTTTTTAAACCCCATAGAAGGTTGCCCTTAAAATTATTTCTTTAACTTACTACGGTACTTCAGGCCCCATAACTTTTCTTCTCCACAATTTTCTGGTGTAAAATATTTTTTTGCAGGACCCTAAGACTCTAACGATTAAAACAAGACCATTAGCAGACCGGTCCCATGGATAGATTTTGAGCTACAGGTAGTTTTAGTAAAAAAATCACAAAAAAGTCAAATAAAAAATAAAAATAAATTAAAAAAAAACCTTAAGGCCAAGGTCAATATATTGGGCGGGGGTAGGTAGCAGACTATCCCTAGTTTCTACCCTAGGCGTATGTACAGCTCCCTTCCAAACACCCTGTATATTATTATATGTGTGTAAATACAATATTGTTGTGTCAGCTTACACAATAACTCGGTGATAAATAATATTTACATTCCTATTAATTTTCTAACATAATTTTAGGACTTATATTAGTAAACAAATAAATTAATGTAAAAAATCTACTAACTACTTAACTAGCTATGGAATATTGGATTGTATATTTAATTATATAAATTAATATATTCGTAAATGTTGTTAAATAAATGTATTCCTATTTATGTGGCGTATTGTCATGCTTGTTGTACTTAAATAAAGATTTTATTGTATGTTTTAGTATTATTTTCCTATTATACTTTTACTGGTACCTACCCATCCCGGACGCCCAGTTAGTTCCCACGGTGCGTGATTCTGCGGATCATCACGCACAGCCGACAACCACGGACGGCATCGCACACAGACAGGGCTCTTTTAACGATCTAGTAAAAGTAAAAAGAAACCACGTCGCTGGTGGATATCAGCATACAACAAAAGTCGTTTAAGATAAGTGTACCTAAATATCTAATTTTATTTTCTGATCACGGTAGAAAATTAACGAATGACATAAAATATTCCCTGTCCTGCCATCCTACCGGTGGGATCATGGGAAATGATTCGGAAAAACGGATCGCGTCGCACCACAACTTTGAAGTTACCGCTTCGCGAGGGATACCAGCGCACCGCCACAGACGCGCTGCTCGCACGGACGAGACCCTTCTCACGGTGTATCGTGCGAGCTGGTCCGCGTCCGTCCGCGATATCACGGTCCGTGGGAAGCTAGCTTAATGGATACCGGTGCGTGTTTTGATCAAGTCGTATTTTTTAAAGTATGAGCGGTACCTTACAACACTGCACCAAAAAAAAAACTTAGATTCGAGCTACTTCCGTTTCGTTACACAAAGAAATATTGTTTGTCGTTCAAATTTTCGTTCTTGTTAAATACATTTCTATGCTTTTTTTTTAATTTTTTTTTTATTCTGTTTTTTTTTGGACGGGCTTTGGTCATATTAATTGACCATGTCAGCCCCATTGATAAGTTGCAGTTTACACTGAAACTTTTTACATAATTATTATAAATTCACATTATTATTATATACACATTTTTTTAATATTATATCTAGCTTTCTCTATATATATTTACAAAATTGTAAAGCATTCTCGCCGTATCAGATGTTGGTTCGGCGAGAATGCTATTAAATGCACCAACATCCCAAATATTTACATTTAAGTCTGTTATCAAAATTTTCCTTTCCGACTCACACCTGACACATTCCCACAATAAATGCATCGCATCTTCTATAAGACCACACCTATCACAGGCTGGAGAGTCTATTTTCTTCATTAAGTATGCAAATTTATTGTAAGGAAGATGTCCAGTACGAAGTCTAAAAGCGTTAATCATTACTGATTTTCATTCGATTTAATTTCGTCGAGGCAAACCAGGGTATACGAGGAGGCTCACACTGCATAGTCTTGTACCAAATGCCTTTTTCTCGCGATCTTTCATTAAAATACATTTTCCAAAACTCGTGACATTTATTTCTATATTTCGGCAAAAATTCAGAGTAGTATGGGACAACATGTACTACCTCCCCCTCAGTTATCCCTGACTTAGCTAACCGGTCAGCCTCCTCGTTACCTTCTATACCGATATGTGAAGGGATCCACTGCATGTGCACAATATATTTTTTGGACCAAAGCTCAATTATCTTCCTCAAAATAGAGTAGGCAACGGGTGTGCCACCTCGACCAGAGCCACAATGAAGTAAATGCTGAAGGGAACTCTTGCTATCGGTCAAAATTACCGCTCTTCTACAGCCAGTATCAATTATCTATACTAATATTATAAAGCTGAAGAGTTTGTTTGTTTGTTTGTTTGTTTGAACGCGCTAATCTCCGAAACTACTGGTTCGAATTGAATAATTCTTTTTGTGTTGGATAGTCCAGTTATCGAGGAAGGCTATAGGCTATATAACATCACGCTACGACCAATAGGAGCAAAGATATAGTGGTAAATGTGTAAAAAACGGGAGAAATTATTTCATCTTTAAGGCTTCAAATCCGTTGCGTGCGCCGTGAAAACGGTTCAAGATACACAAAAAATATGTATTAAAGAATAATCTAAATATATATAACTCAAAGGTGACTGACTGACATAGTGATCTATCAACGCACAGCCCAAACCACTAGACGGATCGGGCTGAAATTTGGCATGCAGGTAGATGTTATGACGTAGGCATCCGCTAAGAAAGGATTTTGATAAATTCTACCCCCAAGGGGATAAAATAGGGCATGAAAGTTTATATGATAAAAAAATAACTAATCCACGCGGACGAAGTCGCGAGCACAGCTAGTATAAGATAAAGCTTTTGAAATGGCGATAAGTTCTACGGACATTATTGACAGCCCACTATTAACTTTAAAACACTTTCCACTTCTACGTACTGGGTCATAATAAGCGGCTCCCAACCCAGAAGGGTTCTTAGATCCATCTGTATAAACTTTATACCATCCTTCATATAGTATATGTAACTCTTTTTTTTTTTGATAACACCACACTATTTAAATTTATATTTACAATATCATTAAGATTTTAGCTAGACACCCAAGTGTCTAAACTGTACAATTCCAACAATGCTGCGGAAGCAACATTTTCTTCTTTCATCTCGTTATATATTGTTACAAGCAAAGGGATCTTTTTTTTTGACCAAAAACTATTACTACTCATGTTATTTAATTGATCACATAAATCAATAATTACGTTATTTTGAACTGATTTTGCTTTTAGGATAAATTTACTTGCCAAAAATCTTCTACGTACAGTCACCGGAGGGATACAAATCTCGCTTTCCATTGCATGAATTGGAGTACTTTTAATAAATCCACCTACAATCCTTAGTGCCTGATTTTGAATTTTGTCTATTTTAGACACATGGGTTTTTACACTATTATGATACAAAAAACTGCCGTAGTCAATTCGGCTTCTAATTAAAGCTATATACAGTCTGCGTAAGTACTTGGGATGGATACCCCAGGAGGAGCCCGCCAATACTTTTAATAAGTTAAGAAATTTTTGTGTTCTTTCACAAATATTATTAATATGACATGCCCAGCGTAGAGACCTGTCTAGTCAAATACCTAAGTACTTATATACTTCAACTGTGGGTAAAGTAAAACCGTTTACTTCTAAATTAATTAGGTCTTTACGACGTCCTCTGGTAAAATTGCAAACTTTAGATTTATTGGCTGACAATTCAAACAACAATTCTAGACCTAATTGATCTAATTTCTATGCTAAAACATAAGAACTCTATTGTGGAACGGAACTTACCATCAAGTTCGATTCACGAAAAAGTTCATTTGGACGTGGCGCTGCAGTCGCGAGAAGATAATGTTGGTAAAAGGATCACCAAAAATAATTTTAGGATGAATTTGCTTTATTTTAGCAAAAATAAAATTAAGTATATAACTAAGAAAATTATCTTGACAATGCTAAATATAACACCTACGATAGGTGTTATATTTAGCATTTTTTTTACTCTCAATTTTATTGATTCTACTTGTTGGCGCGGGAATTCAAGAAACCGCAGAAGAAACGTAATAATAATATATGGAACCGCCCTATAAAACAAAATGTCATACGTGTTCGTTGCCGCCATATTGTGTTCTCATTTCAATCAACGGTCAGTGATTGCTCGTAATAATTTTGTTTGAATGGCAGCAGTAATCTTTTATATATTATACCTATTATTCTTAGTTTTATACATGATATACGAGTATCTCCATTCGTCAAACGGACTTACATTATCTGTGACTATTATTATCTGTCATCAGTGATTTACTACGAGCATATCTATTATCTCGATAGGCACCCCTGGTCCTTAAATCGCGTTTCCAAACGTGAGAATACAAGATGGCCATCCGCTATACATGAGAACAAAAATTATTGTAAGCCATAAGACATTTTAGTCGTTCGATGAGATTCTAAAATACGAACTCCAGATATCAATAAATATTTTGTCATTTTAGTGATATTTAGTCATTCGCTGATATTCAAAAATCGCACCCCTGTAATCTATACTAATCTATCTATACTATAATAATATAATAAAGAGGAAAGATTTGTATTTTTGTATTTTTGTATGTTTGTAATGAATAAACTCAAAAACTACTGGACCGATTGCAATAATTTTTTCACCATTAGAAAGCTGCATTATTCAGAAGTAACATAGGCTATATAATATCACGCTAGGTCCTATAGTTGTGGAGCAGTAACCAAAAATGTTTTAAAAACGGGGGAAAAGTATCGTTTCTGAGGCCTTCCGTGGCGTGCGCTGAGCATATAGTTAAAGTTATACAAACCTGTGCGAAGCCGGGACGGGCCGCTAGTTAAGCATAAATACGCAAGTTAAATAATGCCTAAAATCTCCTTACGAACGAAATGTCAAACATATGTTTTGCCATTTTGTGTGTTCCTTGAGCATTGGGTTAACAAGTTTTTGTTGTCACTTTGGTTTGTGTGGCAGGCGGCCATCTTATGTTCTCATTTTTGGAACGGCGATTTTAGGACTTAGGGCACCTACCTAAACAGCATTGATTGCCCCCGGCTATGCCAGCTGCCAGCTAATTAATGCGTTTACGAAATGGACGGCGACAAAGACTAATTTTCAGTAAAACTACTTAATTCTTACTACTTTAACAGTTGCAATTATAGTAGTCTCATTGGTACGTCCAATAATCCGACACGCTCTGCTCAAGCCTCCTATTACTATTTTTTTAAACAAGGACAGCATTACTATTAGTCTTAATTTATGTTATTGTTATGAAAAAAAAGTGTAGTACCTACATACACGTACATGAATACAAATAAATAAATATATGTTTTTTTAAATGAAATTCTTCATTTTATTTACATATGTATTATGATTTTTTCTTTACAATCCAATAAAGCGACACATCCTAATTTTTAATAATGCCGGATTAGTGTGCCTTTACTCTTACTTTGCGATTCAGTTTACTAAAATTTGTACGAAAAATAGGACAGCATCGCCTTAACCGGAAAGTTTGGGAACTAAAAATGCGAGTGTCGCGTTGTAATTGTAAAAATGTTTACGTAGTATGATTAAACATTGACAAATTAATCTACGATCGAAACGGATATATATTAGGTATATATTTTTATACGTAGGACAATTTAACATACTTACCTAGTGCTCAAAAAAAAAATCGATCTGTCAAAAGTAAATTAAACGATTGGAAATAGTATTGTATTGTGTTTGTAACTGTGGACCTAGAGTTTTTTTTAATTTTCTCATTACAGTAAATGAGCACTGTCCACCAATCAGCGGGAGATTACGCGCACAACGCTAAGGTAAACTTTAATCGATAAGATGCAATCCTGACGTAATGCAAACCCGGTGACATTGAAAATTCACAGACAACTAAGTCAGTTTGGTTAGAGTTTAGCTTAACGTTGTACGGCGTAATAGGCTTAGGTACTGATTATCTTATTTTGACAGGCTTTATGCGAAAATATTGGTGGAGAGTACACGCTAAAAGATAAAGTTAAAATATATAAGCACATGTAGGGGCTTAGCACGCGGACAACGATAAGATATATACCGACTCGACTTATACCGTCTGCTGTCAAAAAATATATCGAATTGGTGAGCACGCAAACCGACATCGATAAATTTCTCGAGCTTTGTCTACTAGTTAAAACAAGTGTGTTTTCGTTGACAATTTCGAAAACATTTATGTAATAAATTAATAATTAATACCTTATACGATGCATTTATTTTATATTATTATTAATAATCGTTACACAAATATATATTTTAATTTAAAAAGATTAAAAAATACATATATTTAACAAAATAAAAATAAAGCCGAAGAAAACTTGTTACCTTGGCCTAAAAAAAGATTTTGTTTTTAGGTGAGTTTTTTTTTATTTATTAAGGCATTGGATAGAATTAAAAATATGTAATGGAAAGTACGTATAGATACGGAAGTGGTCTAAGACCTAAAAACGCTATTCAAACGAATTGTCAGACATATTTTCTTGAGCATTGATTGGTTATGATCGCATTTGTGTCACTTTTTATTTTGGTTTGTATTGCGGGCGACTATCTTTTATTCCTATGACTGGTAAGGCGATTAAACCTTAAAGTTCTTCCCTATTATATACTTCAATTATATAAATCAAATATATTATTTTATGGATGTTTTGAATTTTATGCAATACTGCTACGTGTGAATGATTTATTTTAATTATCCGTCTGAATAATTAAATTACATTACACAATCAATTTTTCCGCATTCAAGACCTATCTGAACTTGAAAACCTCTGAACTTCGGGGGTTACCGAAGTTCAAAGGTTTTCTAATAGTGATCGTCCCCTCTAGGATTTGTTCACTTTAAAATATTAAGACTAACCTACTGCCACTTCATAATAATAAATAGGTACATGAAGTTAAATAAAAAATTTACACGATAATAACATAAAACAAGAATTTTAATATTAATTAAATAATCTTTTCTAAATAGCATAACTCTAGAAACATAAATACTTATTTTCTGATAATCTCATTTTCATAATCTATTTCTTGGTTTGGGCATCCAGATATTTTTTTCAAAATCATTATTTTTTGAGGTTCTAGTTGTTCCAGCAACTTTTCTATAATACGCACATTTATAGTCACTTAAGTATAACAGTTTTTCTAACGAGAATAAAACAATTTTGGTTCTGTTATTCGCTATTAACTCAATAAAAATATCAAAGCAAAAGTAATTTCGACACTTATCAGCACCTAAAAGAAACGTGATAAAAATTGTATATATATCGACTTTTGTCTACAATCTGACAGTTTAGTTTTGATGTTAATAAGCTGCGTGCTACCGTTTTCGATAAAAGTCGACATATATCTTCCAATGCGTCAAATTAGTCTATTCGTTATATATCGTGGTCGCGCGTGTTAGCTTTGTAGATATATGTCTTATCGATCGATATGTATCGAACCGAATGACGCGCGTGCTCGGCCCCGTAGTAGTCGAATTCATGCTGTGCAATCTTAGAACAAAAAATATGGAAACAAATTTCTACAAGGAGAATAATGTAGTTCGGGCTTTTCGTAATAGATGTCTCTGATCTTTTTTTAAACTTGCCAGATTAAAAAAAAAATACAGTGACATTACTAATTAAAAAAATAACAAATTAGTTTCCGGATCCTGCCGAATCCGTCGTTCGGCCGTTCGGTGAACCTCGGACGACTTCGGTCAAGTTCGGTCAACTTCGGTGATTGTTGTGCGCTTGAGTGCTTGAGTCTGTAACTCTGTAGATATATTATTTTAAATTACATATTTTTAGTATTCTTAAATCGTCTGTGTTTGGTGTTCGTATACTAGTGTATAGTGTGTATAGTCGAGTCGAGAATTTCTCCTCCGTATTCACTGCTTTAAAAACATTTTTTTAGAGTTAAGTGAAGTTATTGTTGTTGAAATCATGCCAAATAAATCAAAATGTTGTTGCGTGGGTGGTTGCAAAAGTTGTTGTAGACTGTATCATTAAAAGCACGGTAAATTTATTTTTAAAAAACTATTGTAAAAATATAAACAACATTATATGTGGCAAAAGGCAAATTGAAGACGAAAACGATTATGTGCAACTTTATAACTTTAGGCAAAAATCATTTTAATAAATCAAGAAAAAAGTATTTGTTTGTTTTATTTTCTCTTCAACAGACTTACGTAGTGCCTTTTTATAGTTACCTATATATATATATATATATATATATATATATTTTATGAAACTTACAAATATAAGTTTCATAAAAAAACATTTAAGCTGATTTGTACAAGCCTGTTAATGTAATGTAACGATTAAAATTAAAAATGACGTCGAATGCTACTTGACGTCGACTTGTTGTCAATGTTGTCATTCGAACTGCAAAATAAATTTGGTACTTTCGACGCCATTTGTAATCGCTACATTACATTATCAGACTGGTACAACTCAGCGTTAAGATCTATATATATATGTATATATATATATACGTATATAAATAGTTGACCACCAGCGCCATCTATTGAAGCATGATCTAAACATTTAGATTTTTTTTCTGTTGTTCGGGCTAAAAATAAAAGATGTCGCTGCTGTTTCGTTACTCAAAAAAACCCTTGAGTTATCACTCTATTTCTAGTATAACAAAGTACTCTTTGGTCGAATTGACGCCGGTACAAACGTACTTCCAATATTACAACTTCGCTGTTACACGAAGTTCAATTATTATTTGTGTGTTGGTAGTACGTTAAAATCTTTCTGTTGTGGGTAATAACCACAGAGTTATAGGAAGGGTAATACATATTTTTATATTAGGTATATTAAAAAAAAACTGATTTCGAAAATATTAAAATACAGAAAGATTAGTAAATACACCGACACAATTATTATTTTAATTTTGCGACAAACAGTACCTAATCGAGTAGGTATTACAGTAGCCCTAGTGTGAGTTTTTTTAACGTTTACTTTCGCGTTAACATTTTGACCAATCACAAGACCGCATTTCTAGTTCTAAAAATTTTCGCTTGGAGCGCTGAACGATTTCCCATCAAATTTTAGTTAACTCAAACGCAAAGTAATAGAAAACTCACACTAAGGGTACAGGAAGTCAAAGTGCTTAAGCTCATTTTGTATGGAGATTGCCGACTTCGCTATTACGAATGCCGTGTCCTTAACACAAACTCACACTAGGGCCTCTGCTCCGTGTAGAATTCAAGACTTTACGAATGTAACTTTTCCTGAAAACTGTAAGTACGTTTACCTATCTACGTTTTTTTTACAACGTGTTGACACACTAGCGCCCTCAGACGTTGCCCACATGAACTATATCCTAAGAATATATTAAACATATGTAATTGGCTATATGAAGGAAGAGACGGTAATATGTAACTTGGGTATATTCAATCCCTTACTTTTAATCGAAAAATTAATGTTTTTAAGTTATGCAAGACTCTAGAAAGTCACAAATGCAAATTATGAAACACGTAGTAGTAATTATCAGCTGTAAAGCGCTTTGTTCAATAACTCCGCCGCCAGAGGCATCTAGTGTTTTTAACGTTGACACAGCGTACATAATGGTATTCGTCACAATATGGTAATCTTTACTAGTATTAGACACTTATTCGGTCTAGAATCAGATTACCATGGTAGAAAATTTAGTCCTTTACAAAATCAATATTATATCGCTGTTTTTTTTTTTTTAAAAAGAGCATAATTACATATTGCCCTTAAACCATCACTGACCTACTCACCGAAACAATGTGAATACTCACTACAAAACTTTTCCGTGTAATCTTTCAGCGGACCGTTTTTCACGTCTTCATGCATAACCTACCTCTATTATTAAAAGATGAAAAAACTCACCGTTTTCGCAAAAGTTAACTTTTCTGACTAACGTATAAAAAACTCATTTTGTCTGATTTAATTGTCAAGGTGGAATTAAAACCCTTAGGCTGTCTGGGGGTGAAAAATAAAAAAAAATCTTCAATAGCTTTTCAACAAAAGAAAGTTTAATAAATAGGGTACATTATATTTATCTGCAATGTACAACCACGTCGACATTTTATTGGTAAGGGTTACGAAAGGAGTCCGCGGGACTTCCCCCATTCAACAATGTTACAAACAAAACACTACATAACAAACTTATTCTTAAACAATATTAATCAACTTTATTTTTATACACCTATTTATTATACATGATTATTTAACATTAATTATTATTTACTTAAACTATATATTTTATACAATCTATTAAATCTTATATTTCATTTCGTAATAATAAGTTAATAAAATTTTTGATTAATAAAATATCTTCAGTTAATATTAATATAGGCGCTGTTAGATGTAAAACATATTTGGTAGTTTATAGACATACATACAGTGTACGAGAGTCTACGGGGAAAGCACTTTGTACTTCTGCTTTACATGCTCTCAACATGTTTCTCTTTGCAACGGTTAAGGCGATTTAAAACGGCTGAACAATGTTGGACTATTAATTTTAAACAAACAAAAGTTGATGCGGAATTGGCAATATCATTAATTTGTTTTTTAGTGATTTTTTTCCCGTGCATGTCATAAATTATGACAAACTTTCTTTCAGACCGCGCACACTATCAGTAATTTCATTTTGGGACGTGATGTCTGAAAACAATTTAAGGTTTCTCCAGCCGACAGTGCTGCCAGACAAACGATCTACTTATATTATTAATTCAATATTGAAAAAAAAAATCACTTTACAAACTACTGTAAGTAGGTAGTATCTTTGTTTAACATCATATATTTTTCAAAATAATTAAATTAAAAGTTATAATTAACTTGTTACTAAAATTTGGAAAAAAAAAATGTATTAAAGCATATATAGGTACTTACAGTAATTAATAAAATCAACATTTTTTAATTTTGCCAATAATTGGGTTTATAATATGAGAAGTATTTTCGCATGATAGCACTGTCGATTAAAAAAACCTTAAACACGACCAATATGCATATGTATGTATTTTATTTTGTGTGCAAATGTTTGCGCGAACTTACAACCTTACTGTGTTCTAATTATTTTCTGATATTTTGGCAAATTACAGTGACCTTTTACTTGAATCCAACCTAAATAGAAAAAACAACCGTTTGTATCGCACTAGGATCTCCCTCCCGCATGTAGATAATACAATATATGACTTTAGCAGCATAAAGAGTTATTAAGGGCTCTGTAGTCGACTTGTCGCTTATACAAACATACTTCCAATATTACAACTTGGCTGTTAGTCGAAGATCAACTATTTTTATGTTGGTAATTATACGAAAAATCTTTCCGTTAAGGCTAATACATATTTTTGTATTATAATAATTAAAAAGTTTTTTTTCTGATATCGAATAAAAAACCCAACACAGAAAGATTTATCAATACAATGACAAAAATATTATTTTAATTCTGCGACAACCAGTAATCAAGTATTACTGGAAGTGCAAAAGCTCATTCTGTATGGAGAACGCAGACTTCGCGATTACGAATGCAGTGCCCTTAATCTATAAAATATACCTCGTAGAGAACCAACTAAACTGGTCGCCGCCATTTAATAAACAACTAATCTTACATTTATAATTATTATCGTAAATTATATGATTGTAGCAAAAAAGTACTACAAAATCATCACTCAAGGATAACAAAGAAACGCGGGATCATACCTGAGTCCCCGTTATAAAACAATGAAGGTGCTATAACAAGGTGTCTAACTAAGAAGAGCTGACTTAAATTATTGACTCATCTAGAACCCGGTCACACTAGATTTATCAAGAGTACTTTTATTCAATACGTGTCGACTGACCCGCGTCGACTGATGCGAAGAGGATTTTTGTTTGCTTTGTACGAATTCCTGTACCAAATTATTTTTAAAAACCACAAGCGTAAAATCTCGCCCGCGGAAGGCTACGATTTTTTCTATTTTATTTTTCCCGACATTATTTTAAATTATATGAAGAATTATATATCTATAATCTCAGTTTATTATATTTTTATTTATAAACACGTAAGTTCCATTCGAAACCTCACAACACTTAATTTTCCATTTTATTTTATTATATTCACTTAGACCCTTTTTCCCCTGAGCCAATAATTTGCAACTTTTTGGAATTCATGTAGGTAAACAAAATCTAGAACTATGTCTAATTTTAATCGGAAAGTAGTTAATTTTCCAGAAAACCCACGCGGACAGTCAGTTATATAATTTGACTCTTGTATTAACATTTTTACAGTTCGAATAAAATTTATAAAATACCCATCTTTAACTGCAAATATAATATTATATACAGAGACCGCTTGTGGGCCCAAGTACCGACGACAGTGTAGCGGTATATACATGGTGACTTTAGAAGGGTGTACTTTGGGTTAATATAAGGCTCTACTGAGACATGGAACTGTGTCGAAAATAAATTTGGCTTCTCCATAAATGTTGGTTATTTTAACTTCACTAGTTGGAATGGAGAGACTTTTTTCATTTGTAAATGGTTCCATGGGAAAAGTTATTTAATTTTATCAGTAGAGACTCATATTAGCCCAAAGTACAATATTCTAAAGTCACCTTGTATAGTCTAATATAAAACTGTGAGCCGGCCAATTTAATTTCATGCAAAGTTGTATTGACACATTACTCAACTTGGTCATCAAGATCGCTCACACCCGAAGTCTCAAGATGTTACCTGAACTCGGAAATTTCCTTAAGGAATGCATTTTTGTTTATAATTTCCACCAGTTTTCAGAGATAGTTTACGAGGTATCTTAATTTGTTCAGTGCCTTTACCCAGTATGTTAAATTCCTCGTAGATGGTATTTATGAAAATATAATAGTGGAGCAAATAATTGACAGGTTTGGAATTCTTTTAAGGAAATTTCTAGTGGAGGAAACGTTTTTCAGAATATTTCATGGTTGTAAGTCACCCATCGGCTAGATACGAACAGGCGCACAGTTTTAGACTAAAATATCTCTAACAATGACAAAAACAGTGACTAACATATCCGCGCCGCACTACAACATACAGGTACTATGATATTCCGAAACCGATACCAAATTACAATATACAAAAAACTGTATAAAAATAAAAACAACAAATTTACTAAAAAATATATACAATGAGTAAAATTAAACACAGAACTATCGTGCCTGCGACGGAAGGCCGACTATAATATAAAACGAAATTCTGCAAATCTCATACCTTATCCTTATCTATATACAACTAGTCGCGTCCGCTGGAATCATCACGTCTGTACTGTGGCCCGCCGGACCGGAGGACGCGCGGCCCGGCGGGAAATGCAGCGCCACCTACCGGGGTATTGAGCAAGCCCATCCTTATATTTTAACAGGATAGGTGACTCCAACTATGTCCTAACTTTATTTATTTGTAAACACAAGGTCCTTTTTTATTGACACATAAATCCATGGAAGCTGTCACTTTCTTTTCATGTTTTAAATAGTTCATTCATTCATTCGGGCGAGTCTCTATACATAATTTTTCAGACATAATAACACATATATCACGTAAACAAGCCAACGGAGTGACGAAAAATAGGATCAACCTTCCCCAGTTGCTATCCATGTCGGACCGATTCCTTTGAAGTCAGAAATCTTGTCTGTTGAGTGACAGTATATAGTCGGGACCGCTACCCCGCTACAGTCGGTAGTAGAGGTCATCGATCCAGTCCCCGGCGGGGACGGCTAAATGCTAGTCTGGTCGGGGCGGCGCGCGCCAGGCCTCGAACCCGCCCCAGCCGTCCGGGGAGAACGGCGCTGGCTGTTTGGGCAACGGACTGTACCCACCGTTCCACTTGGGGAACTCCTGCTTCACCATCTGCGAAGTGTCTGGACTCGGCTGAGCTGAGTATGGACTTGGCTGCGAGTACGGGCTCGGTTGAGTGGAATACGGACTGGGCTGAGCAGAATAAGGACTCGGCTGGGTTGAGTATGGACTAGGCTGAGTGGAATACGGGCTAGGTTGAGCGGGACTAGGCTGTGCAGAATAAGGACTCGGTTGTGGTCGCGCGGAGTAGGGGCTGTAGTCCTGTCGGCCGGGCATAGGACTGTAACTGCCGTAATTCCAACCCGGCTTAACTTCCTGTTTAATATTGTGCATGAGATCCTGCACGAAGGGCTCCTGTGAGGTGGTAGGACTACAGCGCTCGACGGTCTTGTAGCGCTGGAGCTTGTCGGCGTCACAAGACTTGAACTGCCCGAGGCTCCAGGGCTGTGCGCACGCGCGGGGGTCCGGCAGGGCGGGCAGATCCGACCGCGGCGTCGATGAAGAGTCCGGAGGCAGTGGCAGTCGGTCGAAAACCTCCTTGGTCAGCCTCATGAAATCTCCGGAATCGTCGTCAATGAGAGATATAACGCCCTCCGTATCCAACGGCAGCTGACTTGTTGCGCTATCATCCAAGGAAGTAGTGAGCGTGGCGGGCGTGTCATCGAGAGGAACATCGGAAACATCTGCCGCAGCAGTATCGGTAGAATCCTCAGGTTTCTCCTTGGGCTCCTCCTTGATCCTCACCTCGGGGAAGTAGTTCTCCCGCAGCACCCGCAGAGGCTCGCCGGTGTAGAGTCGCTTCATGCCGCGCGGCATCGCCCGGCAAGAGCTAAGGTTGAGCGACTCCAGTTGTTTACATTTGCCTAGAACTTTCTTCACTGGTTCCAAAGTCACCGATGATCCGCACAAGTTGAGTTTTCTAAAATTACAAAACAAAATGCTATGGAATTGGTCCAATCGATTTTTGATACTACAAATTTAATAGACAAAGAAGTGACAATAGTACAATATTAGTATTATAGCTAATACCGATAGTTTGGTAGAATGGGAAAGACAGATCTGAGAAATTGTTGGACTCCAAATAACTTGAATATGCTGTTTTTTTTTTCAAATAACAAATTGGTCAATGATACATATAACTATTGAGGTGCTCGCTATTCGCTAAGTCTTGTGTGACGTCGAATTTAATTAATTCATTCTGTAGACTGATTAAATGTTAGGTTCGAATTGGAAAATAGCTTCGCTATTAACATATTTGCGTTGTTTTCTTGCATTAAAAATAAATAAATAATAATAGCTTGGTCTCATCGGCAGATCAGGGTATTGTTGCACAACTAGTGTAAACCACATACGTGACCCAGACCTCCCGTAAGATAAGACATATTTTCTTAATGCCTACCTTAGATTACTGCTATAGGTTTCTGCGAGCGCGTCCAGGGCCGGACCTAGCGCGCGGCCAGCTGTAGCCCACGACAGGTCCAGTTCCACCAGGCTGTGGGACCACTTCTCGCATATAAGCTCCAGCCCTGAGTTATTTTGGCGGCTTACATTACTTCCTGAAAATAACGTAAATATTATAGTTTGCCGTACTTTACATGTACCATCATCACGACCGCTTTACAGCGCCCGAGACAGCCTAGACGCTACAGGGTACCTAGCGGTGGAATTTTATTCCCACCTCATCGTAATCGATGATATTGTACATCAAACCAGTGGTTATCTCGTCGCGGTTTGAATACACTCAATAACCCATGTTTACTAATAGTTTCCCTAGTTAGTATAGTGAAACTGGGACCGAAAACTTAATGTACTAACAAATGTACATATTTTTTTATTCATTTAGACACTGGGGACCTAAAAACTGTAGTGTTTTTAAGTATGAGTCTAACCAACTCAGCCACCACGTATACAACTCTTATAAAATAAGGTACAAAATTACTTTACATAATAAGTCATAAACTCAAACCGGTTCATAACACAAGCTGCAATCCAGTAATCTAGAAAGGACAGGTCTGGCTGTCACTGTACAATATAATACTATCCCACGAGGCTTCTAGTACCTAGTTAGACATTACCGCCCTCCACTAGTGAAGTACCTCTATGAAACTAAGAATAATATATGGAACCTCCCTATGGCCTAAAATCACCTATAAAACAAAATGTCAAACGTGTTCGTTGCCGCCATATTGTCTTTCGCACTTCAACCAATTAACGCTCAATTATTGCCTATAATAATTGTAGTTTTTACTTTTTGTTTTGAGTTTGTATAGCCATATTCTGTTCTCATGTTTGGAAAGGCGATTTTAGGCCTAAGGGCTAATCACTATACAGGGTGACTTTAAAAGGTTGTACTTTGGGCTAATATGAGGCTCTACTGATCAAATTGAATAATTTATCTCGTGGAACCAAACCATGTGTGGCAAGTAAAAAACAATTTTAGCTTCTGTTGTTTATATGGAGAATCCAAAAATAATGAATATATCTCCATGCGTACCTCCCAGGAACAGATGCTGCAGGTCCCAGGCCGGCACGCGCACCAGGCCGGAGGGTGTGAGGCGCTGCAGACCGCGCAGGTCCAGCAGGCGCAGTCGCGTGGCACCGCGCACCAGCCGCGCCAGCGCCTCGTCCCCGAGCCGGTACTCCCCCACAGCCACGCGCTCCGAGGCCACCTCGCCCGCCACCGACACCTCCTCTAGACACGACCAGCCGGCCGCTTCCGCCTGGAATACATTCAAAGTATGAATTATATACGAAACTTCTGTAACACCTTGTGAAGTAAAAATCGCTCACACTCATTCAAATCTACATAAGAGATAAATAGCTTTTGATTTTCAAACGAAATGCCAAACATATTCGTTTGCTCCATATTCTGTTCTCACTTCTTGGGTATATATTTCTTTTGGTTAACTAATACTCCCAACAGACGCTCTAACTTGGTTGGGTCCGACCAAATACCCACGGTCGGAAACCGACCATCCGATCGTGTTTTTTTGTCAGGGGCCTGACCAAAGAACACGATCGCCTATCGAATCGCCGAATCGATCGTTAAAAATGTGTAGGAATTTTACTCTATGGATAGAGCCTGATCGACGAGAAACATCAAATCCCATACATTTGGCTTTCAATGGTATTTCGATTCGATTGGCTCTTTGGGCTCACTTTTTATTATTATTGTTATTAAAACCATGGAGATATAATAGGGAATATATGACATTTAAATCGCCTTTACAGTTTTGAGAACAGACGATGGCCGCCGCCTTGCTAATTAAAATAAAAGTGAGAACAAAAGCAATCACTGAGCATTGAAGCACAGATTGGTTTAAGTGAGAACGCAGCCACATACAACAAACTCGTTTGACATTTCGTTTTATAGGCAAATACAAATCATTTATTGCAGGTCAATCACATTGTGGTTAGTAGGGTGTTAGTAAAATATAAGTAATACAATGTGAACCCTGCAAGGGCACTGCAAATTGAGATTCCATTTAAGGTCTCAGTTCAGAGGTAGGTATAACAATTTTTAGCAATAGGCTATTTGACTACATAAAAAATATAGTATAAATTGTGGTCATCCTATCAGACAATGGAGTAAAAAAACATATTTCACTTTATTTTAAACTAAATTATTAATATCTTTTGTAGATTACACGAAATCAAAATGAATATTTTTTACAATTTTATTTATAACAAAAACATCTTTGATTGGTTGATGACTGGTGACGTCACACGCAAGTAAACAAAACAATACATAGATTATAAATCATATGGATGAAATAGAATAGTCCGGCCGCCCGACTACGACCAAGTTGGAACGTGTGCAGCTCGGTCAGGCCAAAATAATTATCTCTGACCACCCGACAGTCGGATGCTATCGGTCGGGACGTGCGTAGGCCTGCCCGATGGTTTCCGACCGTAGGTATTTGGTCGGACCCAACCAAGTTGGTGGGTGTTATCAGCATTAGTTAACCAAATGAAACTAGAAATTGAGTAGTATTGTACCTATATCACGTATTGAGTGTCCCAAAGGTTTGACTGGTACAAAATGCCTAGAGACATTAAGCACGACTTTGTACTTTATACAATAGAGATTTAAGTAAATAATGAATAGTGTATCCATATGAGTTACCTCCTGCGCATGTGATATAGGAGACAGCACGAGCTGCGCGTTGGCGGCCCGGAACACGCGCACGAGCGGGCAGCCGCGCTGTAGCGCCTCCAGCGGCACGGCGGCCGGGTGAGACACCGCGCGCGCTCCCGAGATGTCCAACACCTCCAATTTGGGGCAGTGCGACTGAAAACACAAAAACATCCTGGGTATAGGCAACAACATCTTTCAATACAACACTTTCTGCTCTACACAGAAACGTTTCGAGAAAGCAGGTTAAACCTAAACCTGGAACGCAGCCAAAGGTCATTGGGCACAATCCGACCCAATTTGTGAAGGTTTGTCTACAGAAACAAAATTACTTTTAAATTAATAAGGTATATCTCACTTTCCATTTTAAGTTTTTTTTTTTTTAAACCATGGAAAAAAATATTACAAGCGATTTAAAAGTTGAAGATATTTATTGCAAAGAACAAAATAGAATTTAAATGAAGGAATTGT
Source organism: Monopis laevigella (assembly GCA_947458855.1). Taxonomy (NCBI): domain Eukaryota; kingdom Metazoa; phylum Arthropoda; class Insecta; order Lepidoptera; family Tineidae; genus Monopis; species Monopis laevigella. Next base: position 18,448,226 of record OX381581.1, read on the forward strand.
ATTAAAAAATACCACGCGTATGAGTACTCGGTCTGGCGGCATATATAATGCTATCTCTCTCGCTTATAAATAATAAATTCTCTACACTATTTTATTTCTGTAGATTCTGGATATATTTTTTGTACTAAGTGAGATAGTACGATTGCACCTGTAGATATTAATCAAGTTGAAATAAACTCAGTATTTTTTTTTCTAAGATACATAATTTCATTTTCTGGCTGATTCCCATTATTTATGGCAATGCGACCCTTATATTCGTAAACCAGAGATATATGTCGAAACATCCCACATCAATTAATTTCTGTAGGTCGTGGGTAAATTTTTCATACTTAAGTGCCCAATGACCTTTATACAAAAAACAAAATCGCTTCCGGCCCGATCTTCTAAACTACGCAATAATCCGTGCGAAGCCGGGAAGGGCAGCTAGTTGAGGTATACATTAGGGAGTCGCCCAAAGGCCTAAAATCGCCTTTCTAAACGTGAGAACACAAGATATCCGCCATACAAATCCAAAATAAAAAATATTATAGCCAATCGTTGAGCGTTGATTAGTTGAAGTGAGAATAAAATATGGAGACAATGAACCATTATTTTTAACGATATTTCGTTCTATAGGCCTAACGGGGGTTCCATATATTATTTTAACTTTCATGCCCCACAAGGATTTAGTTCAATTGATCAGTGTGATAGTATCGTTTGGACTGTTAAGGTTAGTCAAATATTATATCCAGAATAAATAAATAAAATTACAGTATCGCAGATGGGAAAGAATTTAATATATTAAAACAACTCTATTTTTCGTGTCCAAACATAATGCTATTTCCTAGCACGCCAATTACGTTTGCGATTTCAATGAAACACTCTGGCTTTTAAACTAGGTCCTGTGATACAAGTGGCCAGTTTCCTAAGAAACATGTTGCCACTTTCCTGTGATACTAGTAGCCAGTTTCTTGTGAAACATGTAGCCGGTTCCCTATGATACAAGAAACTAGTTTCCTGTGAAACATGTAGCCGGTTCCCTATGATACAAAAAGCCAATTTCCTGTGAAACATGTAGCCGGTTCCCTATGATACAAGAAGCCAGTTCTCTGTGAAACAAGTAGCCGGTTCCCTATGATACAAGAAGCTAGTTTCCTATGAAACATGTAGCCGGTTTCCTATGATACAAGAAGCCAGTTTCTTGTGAAACATGTAGCCAGTTTCCTGTGAAACATGTAGCCGGTTTCCTGTAATACCAGAAGCCAGTTTCCTGTGAAACATGTAGCCGGTTCCCTATGATATAAGAAGCTAGTTTCCTGTGAAACATGTAGCCGGGTTTCCTGAGATACAAGTAGCCAGGTCCGCCTGTCAATTACATTTTAATGATTTACTAATATTTCTTAATAATAAACATACATTTACATTTTATAAGTAACTGCTTTTTATTATTACTATAAACAACCTGTTTTAAAAATTAGTTGAAAATTCTATTCTACTGTCTAGATTACTTTGTAATTAAAACATACTACCATTTGTGCCTTTTCGACAACTTGACATTGGCAGAGAGTAATATAGTACCATTTAAAAATGACATTCAATTGTAAGCCTAATCATTTCATTGAATGGTCTGAGTAATATTTAGCGGAATAAACATGGGATTGAACATTCTATAAAGTTTTTAAAGATATTGTATGTGTAGATATAAAAGAATATGTGGTGGCCGATGTGATTAGACCTTAAAAACATCTAGGTCCCTGGTTCGAATCCCGGTGTGTACCAATGAGGTTTTAATTTAAAAAATTATGTACATTTGTTTGACAACACCTAGTGCCTCGGAGAGCACGTTAAGCTGTCGGTCCCGGTTTCACTATATCAATATATTCTGAAACTGGTTATAGAAAACATCGCGACGAGCTAGCCACTTGTTCGGTGTGGACTCATACCATCGACGAGGTGGGATTAAAACCACTCCGCTGGGTACCCTGAGGCCATCAAGACGGTCTCTGGCGCCGTAAGGCACCCGTTATGATATATAGATACAAAAGAAATACTGACCGCTATAGAAGCGAGGATCTGATGCAGAGCCGTAAACTTGTTGTTGGTGATGGTGAGGTGAGTAAGTCGCGCGCCCATAGCGTCGGCCATGCGCGTAACGCTCGCCGCCGACAAACATGAGCCTGAACCGCCTGTTTCAGACTGAAAAACACAAATATATAAATAATAACACATTAATGGGTATGAAACGCAAAGCTCGGGTCAAACTTTGCGTATTTGTTTTTTCTTCTATTTTATTTTATAGATTTAATCGTGATTTTTGTTTATAATATTTATAGTTGCTGCTATTGTTGCATTTATATTTATAAATATAATTTTTGTTATTTTATTTATTTATGTTTAATTTTTTTTAAATTATAACCATAGTAATTAATAATATTTGTACTGAAATACAAATAGTTTCCATGGTTCTTATCTGATCTTCGTGTGTCTTTTTATAAATTGATCATTATTAATCAGGCTTTTATAGTATTTGCGCTGTAGCATGGTGTGGGTGACAGTTGCCTGTATGACGTTGACTAGGGATGTAACATTATGCAATTATTTTTTATCGCTAACGATACTCGCAGAACAAATCTAGATCTCTTTAATATAGTCATCGTTAATAATATCCGTCACAGATTTAGGTGTTGAATTTAGTGATAATTCAGTTCTTGTTCTTGGCTCTCTATATGAGTTTAGACGAAATAAAAGGTAATTTTTGTTAGCAACCTTTTAAGCAACCTTACCCTATATGTTCTGTTGTTTTATTTATTTATAGACTTCTTAACAATAAAAATTTAACTATGCACAATATACATTTTTTATTATAAAAACATCGACTATCCATCGTAGCAGTACATCCCATCACTTTGGCGTTACGTTATACGCATAACACTCTGCTTAATTTTTCTTTCAATTTATTTTATTTGTAGACTAGAACATTCTGGTTGGGTTTAATTTAATTTACTACAGTTATTAATGATTTAATATATTACGAATGTTGTACAGCTGAAATATTAAGTCATAATTTGTAAATCGCTGCAACTTTCAAGAGTGAAACGAAACATTACTGAAACTGTCACCCGCACAATGCTACAGCGCAAATAATATAGTTAGTTTAGGGCTATCCACCTACTAGTTCTAGCAGTATGGTTAAAGGTCTCCATAGGATTATCTGAATTTAAAAACAGCTAGTCCATTGATGGCATAATGCACAGATATGTACAAACCACATGTGTAAAAAAAAATTACAGGGAACACATTTCAAATATTACCTTTAGATTTTTATAAATTCATAATTTTAAAACACAATATCTAGCAGACAATTGAGGTCCTGAAGAGTTTGTGAAGATGTTTTTTTGAGGTCCTGAAGAGTTTGTGAAGATGTTTTTATTGAGGTCCTGAAGAGTTTGTGAATATGTTTTTATTGAGGTCCTGAAGAGTTTGTGAAGATGTTTTTATTGAGGTCCTGAAGAGTTTGTGAAGATGTTTTTATTGAGGTCCTGAAGAGTTTGTGAAGATGTTTTTATTGAGGTCCTGAAGAGTTTGTGAAGATGTCTTTATTGAGATCCTGAAGAGTTTGTGAATATGTTTTTATTGCCCAATGTAAATATGAATAAAATAATTATTTGTTAATATTTTTCTATGTTTTCCAAGTTTCGATATCTTATTAATTGGTCCAGCACTTATCACATTTGCATACAGTTAATTTCATATTCAATATAAGTCGCTCATGCCTGAACTTGACTCACTTTCTTAAAAAAATGTACCACTTTGTGCTCTATGCCATCGAATATATAAGTAATCATACCGTGTGCGAAAGCCCTAGTCTTGCGAGGCTGGGCAAGGATTGCGCCAGCTGGTGCAGGTTGTCTGCACCCAGCCAGCTCCAGCCCGCCAGGTTGAGCTCCACCAGCGCCGGCGCACACTCCGTGATGCACGACACCACCCACGACATATTGCCCACCTTCCAGTTTGCTAAAAATTATTCATTATTTTATATATCTATAGAAAGTACTTTTAAATTAGGGAAGTTTATGAATGGGAAGTGGGGCAGATTATAGAGAAGGCAAAGGTCTCTATGGACAAACAGCCTAGCAGATTCGCGCTTCTTGTCGGGTCCTTTCTCCTTTCATTATCTATTGGTGGCTTATTATTAAATCTTTTAATTACTGTACAGCTTAAACTGTAGCTATACACCAATAGGATTGCTTTACTTTTTTCGACAGTACAAGTATGTATAGTAAGTGATTAACAAAATCTCATAGCAGAGCTACTGAAATCTGTTCTACTACACTACATACTTTGTACTTTACATTTGATTTTTTTAATACAAAAAAAACAAATGTAAAGTACAAATTGGAATTCCAAAAAATCTAAGCAAATTATGAGAGCTTTGCTCAATATTACTCCATATCTTCGTCAAATCGGAACCAATTTTTTGATGTTATATTATATTAAAGGGTGCATCACCAGGTTAGATTGTAAAGTTAAGATCTTACTTACCCAGATTGAGGGTGTGGCACTGGGACAGACGGTTCTCGAGCAGCCACACGAGCCGGTAGTCTATCTTGTCCTTCTCGTGCGTGTGGCGCGCCAGGTCCACGCTGCGCCAGAGCTCCGGTCGACAACTCACACTATGCCATAATTTACATACCCTTCCCAACCTGAAATCATTACATTACATTAGCCACATAAAATACCGATCGCCACGTCGATCGATCGAAAGCGAACATAAAATGTATGTGATTTGACGTTTCTCGGCGAGAGAGTTCTATCCATAGACAATATTTCCTATACAATTTTATCCATCGACGCGTCGATCGGTGTGTCGATGTGGCTTCCCGGTAAGGTTCCTATTGATAATGCCCCAATAATAACAATAGAAAGACAATATTATAAGAAAAATATTAATTTATAAATAGTAATCTGTAATTTATAACAGTAATTTCAATCCTAGATAACCTTATGTGGGTAATCAACAGGCGATGGAAATACCACATTTGGTGACTCTTCCTTAGCCCCTATACACCATATTTTCTTATGACAGACATGTTGTATTAATAGACATGTTTATTAATAGACATCTTCTGTCGAATTTTAGTTTTTCATTATGCAATTCGACAGTTCTAAGAATTTCTTAATTCTTGGCCCTTGCTAAGCAACGACTAGTATTAGAGTCAGATCGGACATGCAAACAATTTCTGTAGCTTGTGAATTTTTGGAAACGGTTCAATCGTCAGTCTGTACTGTTTGATGCTACGATGAATCGTTGATAACGATCGACGAAGTCTTGTTTCAATCGATCTGTAGGATTGACCGTTTCTTCTCATTGCATCTGCCCTGATGATTTCTGATAGCGTTAAATCAGGCATACTAAGATGTTCGTAACTTATCAATAAGCAAGAAAACAAAGTCTCATAAAACTGCAATATTTCAAATGGAATTTATGAACTTTACGAAAACGGAAAATCTACTTCGAAGCAGTCGATAGAGATATATGAATGCAAAATTAAAACAAAAGAAAGAAAAAAATGACTGTTGACATTTTCAAATGAGACGTTTTTAAAAAATATATGTAAAAGATTATAAAAAAGTAATGTAACCGGCCAGTGCTACGAAACATATATATTAATTCTTCCTTTTTTTTGTGTTCCGCTAATTCTGCCGGTGTGTGTATAATCATAAATTCGTTGATTTGTACTAGCCACCATTTAAAGGTCTCTTTGTCAATATTATTTGTATACTAAATAGTTATTGAAATGAATATTTTATTATTAGATGAACAATACAATTTCCAATGAATTATTCACTTTAAAAAAAAATGCTTAAATAAATATAATAATAACGCAATGAATGCCAAGGTCACATGCGTATTAATTAAATTAAATATAAGACAAAAAATACCTTATCACAGATGGCAGAGTGCCTTGTGACGACACTACATCGCCAAATATCTTTACAAGTATCTCTTCCGGCATCGAAGCACCCCAAGGACTCTGAGGGGTGGAGTTCTTGAGGCTTGGTCCACTAGCTTTCACGCTTTCAGTCTTTACGCTTTTAACTGCAATACAAATGGGAGAATAGAATAAATTAATCATTTAGTGCAGGTCACAGAGAGACAATGTTCTTTCTTATTATAGATATTCATAGATTCTCGATACGGATGCCGGGTCCATCGCAAAGATCGGAAATTGAACCGTGTTCCCGGACTTAAAACCGCGAAGAGGCCTTTCAGAAAGCTAACTCTCCCTGTGTTCACAACCCTCTCTACCTAACCAACCCTCATACTAGATTAAAATATTGTATTTATTGAATATATGTAGGACATTTCACATATCATGTTGGTCACAAACTATAAGCTTAAGGGTTTTACAAAAGTGTACTATACCAACACAACGATACTAATATATATTATATTTCACCAATCGATCATCAATAACCAGGTAAAGGAAAATTTTAGAGAAATATGTACGTAGTATGTAGAGAAGTATGTTATGCATTGTTTAAAGTGTACATTTTTTTTATTCATTGAATTTTATGTGTTGCCAGAATAACAGATGGATAATTGAACCACTGTTAGATGTATATAAGGAGATTTTACAAAAGTAATTTAAATAAATTTTATAATAAAGACTTTTTACGTAGACAATTTATTGTAAATGACAAAGCAATAATTCGAAGATGACGTAGAGCGAAGCTCTCAAAAATCCGCTAGGGGACGCCCCTTGCGGGTGTTTGAAGAACGATCTAAAATGCGTTGGCATCGACAAGTGTTATTGTTTTATATTTTGACTGTCTAATATAACTAATGTTCTATAATGTAAAAAAAAAATAGTGTATTGCCTTCACATCTGCCAAAGTATGTTTCACTATACTCTATTTCATGACAACTGATAGTGACGTTTTCAGATTTTAATAGACAATGCAGGTGTACAATACATGGCTAAACACCGACCAGGGGCCTATTTCATAAACGTGACAATTGTAATTTACCATGACAATTTATATTTCATTGCTTAGTTTAGTTGGTATTATTTAATTAGAACAAACTAATCCAAGCAATGTATTATGAATTGTCATGGTAAATTACCACGGAATAAATAAAACAAGTGGAAGTGTGATGTGGGCGTGGCTCCTGTTCCAGCCGTTTGCGCTGATCCGCAAATACCATTTTTTTTGCGGTTAGTCGTGTCCTCTATGCCACACTGATGCTATCCATTTTCTGGATAATAAAATTGCATAAAACTTCGTAAATATGCCTTATTATGCTGTATTGCAGTGTAGAAACGATAGTCGATATATAAATGCTTTAAATGGTGGTGTATCTTATCATCGGTAAGTTCATTTACTAATTAATTTAATATAAAATCTAATGCATTTCTATTTGAGAGCTATACATATTATAATGGACTTTATTTCATTGCGGCTAAGGTCGAGTTTGTTTCTATAAATTTAATTAATGACACATTCATTCTTATACAATTACTCGCTACTAAATTAGAGCTGGGAAAAGTATATTTATTAAAAAAATCGATATTTTTCTTTATCATTATATTATTTTGTATTTGAGATTATTTTCTTGTTTCATCGCAATAATTAAGGTATTGCGATAATCATCTCAATTTAAAACAAAAATGTCGTATATACTTAAATGAGGATATCGACTTTTTATTTAATCAAATAATTTCTTTTTCAGCTAAATTTTTTTTTAAGTGTTCCTATTGATCCTATCATTAAAGAAAAGTGGATTGACGCAGCGGGAAATAATAATTGAAATGTGAAAAATATTTAATATAATGTTATAACAACTTTACTTTAATTTTTTCTTTTTTAAATACCTACTTTTTTTATTGTAAGTAATACAATTTGAATGCCTAAAAATCTAATGAACAATAAACGGTAATTAAAAATAACGTCTATTCGTTTTATTTTTCAATACTTCCGAAGAGAATAAAAAAAATGTCACATAATATGAAATATAATTGTGCATTTCCACAGTTTTATTTAAATCGTAATTGTAAATTTATTTGTTTTGTAACCGCATCAATTAGCCGGCATAATGGGAGCGATCAATGTTATAAAACAACAATGTATTGATCCACCTATTCATGAACTTTTTAGGTCTGCTTACCACCAGACGCAGAGTCCATAATCTGCTGTCATAATATCAGTCGTCTCCATTCATGGACTCAGTTGATCTGCTTACCAACAAGTAGGCACAGAGTCACATGACCTGCTCTTATAATATCAATCGTCTCCATTTATGGAACCTGTTGACCTGCTTACGAACAGGTGGGTAGCGTGTCGTGACTCTACCTACCTTTTATTAAGCAGGTCTACAGACTCATATCAGACGCATCTACCTGGTGGTAAACATACCTCCATAGTCCATGAATGGGCTTCCACTATGCCGGCTAAATGATGCGGTTACGAAATAAGCGACGTCGAAAACGATTTTTCTTTACGAGTATTTTAAAAACCTTGTCACTTTTTATTTTAAAAATTAGCCGCCCCCGTTTCGTAACCACACTCTGTGTAAGGAAACTACTACCTCGGCAATAACCGGTTTTTGAGATTAGTACAACGATTAGTAATCTCAAAAACCGGTAAACCCACAGACTAAAATCGAATCATGACTAGTCCCTTGACCGTTTTTGCATCATACAGATGCAAAATTTGTCAAGGGACTAGTCATGATTTTGGATTTGGGCGGTGGAAACGAGACCGATCCGACCGATCGGTCTCGTTTCCACCGCCCAGGCCTTACTTCCACATAAAATATTTTTTACTAACATTAATAAAATATAATTTCTACACACATTAAATTTAAAAAAAACATCGATATCAATACTTTCAATATTTTATTATGTCCCGCCCTTGAATTATTATATTTTGTGCATAGAAATTTCTAGAATAGTCAAACAGACTTTGGCCTTATAAACTATATTAGGCCTTATGCCGACTGCATAAAACAATTAATCGGATATTGATTAAATCACGCCACCTGTGTTCTAATAGCAGAACCTTTTTAGCAGAGTGTTCAGACAGTTTATTTCTACTAGAAACTAGATGTCATGATTTTTTGATATATTAATTTAAATCTTATATCATAGTATATAGTGTTTAAAATTACTGTGTATTTTTGTAACCAATCAGGACGATACAGTTATAGATTCAACACTTACCTCACGGTCCGAATGGGATGACACCGCTGTCAGCGCTGACGTTCATAATCACCGGTCCGATTCAAAAAGCGCGATGAGACCGCTCACGGCGCTATTAGCTTGATAATGAATCGGACCAGTGATTAAGCGCGCTCACAAGAACATCACTTGTATCTCCCTCTACCTCGCAACTAAAACATATGCTCCTCTCACTCTGTTTGAATGTCAAATAAAACGCCATAAAAAAATAATGAATTTTAATGTATTTTGTATATTTGTTTACATTAATATTAAAATAAATGAGAACACAACACTTTTAACTATCTACTTAATAATTATTTAAGGAATTTCATTACTTTCCTTGAAAACATGTTTCTAGATAAATGTCATTCTGACAGCGCTCACAGCGATTTCACCCACAAGCAAAATCACTGTAAGTCCAATATGGCGTCTGTAGTGACGTCACTATCTATGTCATATCATCTATCGTTAGCGCGCTTACGCCCAATCGGACCGGTGATGACAGCGCTGACATCGATTTTGTCGTGAATCGGACCGCAAGGTTATAGATATATGATTTTGGCGACATCGGTTCTGATACATTTGGTGTTGTATACCATTTCCACTTGTATTATTTATTCCGTGTAAATTACAATTGTCACGTTTTTGAAATAGGCCCCTGAACCACGAAATGTCCATTTGTTCATTTAATGTCATTTTTACATTGTTAACTATAGACAATTAGCGACATCACAACGATATTTACATTCTTGTGTATAACGAAGTACGTTTAGACGCGTTGACGTAACTATCAGTTCTCGTGGAATAAGAGTTTAAGTACAATAGGCCTAAAAGGTGAACAAAAAAACGTTACATTTACACCCAACCTTAAACTAATTATTTAGTAGTCAGGTATACAATGAAACTCTATTTGCTTTGCCATCAAATGTTTCTTTGTATTTTACCAATACTTGGTTATAAAACACTGAACAGGGGTGTTGTTCTAACAAATGAATTGGATGTCAACTGGATATCAAGTACAAAATATTACACATTTTGTATGGAATCGTTTGACTTTCATATTCAAATTATATCCAATCAGGTCCCAGAATGTATGCTCTCATTCTATCATAAAACAATTCTTAAAAAGAAACATAGAACAGCCTATTAAAAGATTTTTTTTCGTACACATTCGGACCTTATTAGTAGATTTCCCGAATGAAATTACTAGAAACCGTTTTAAAAGTAAACTTTATGCAGTGAAAGTCGATGCAAGAGGAATTCCAACAATTTTTTTGCATAGTCTAATAAAGGATATTGTCCTTTTAACTGGCCGTCGGAACTTTCATAGAACGCGCTGGTAGTGAACACAGAAAAGGGAAGAGTTGAATTCGGAATGGCATTTAACTTTGCTTCACAGTCTCAAGTCCGGGAACACAGCAGTTCACTCCTCAGCCTACTATCCACGCGATGGACTCGGCACCAGCACGGAGAATTCATGGATAGCTAAGAACATTGTCTCTTCCGAAGGTATAAATATTGTGTAAATGGTAAATCTATAGGGAAACTAATGATGATCTACCTACCTTTAGTTTTAGCGGTAACAGCTTTAACCACGGTGGTTTTCCGTGTCTTGGCGGGAGGGTGTCGTGGTTTTGGAGCTGCCACACTCATGCTTGCCGCCGTGTCCCCACGGGTGGGGTCATACTCCTCCCCAGAACTCTCGCTGACCACAGGAGTTGCATTCTTCTTTTTTTTAGACTTTTTTGGCGGCGGAATCACAGGTAACGTAAGTGGCACAATCTAAACAAAATATTTATGTCAACAAAGCAATAATTTATATGTATAAAATCATTATAAAAGCATGATCGCCAAGCAGAAAAGATTTAGTGTAATAGAATACATACATACATATCATCACGGGTGCCTTACGGCGCCCGAGACCGCCTAGACGGCCCCAGGGTACCCAGCGAAGGGGTTTTAATCCCACCTCGTCGTAGCCGATGGTATGAGTATACACCGAACAAGTGGCTAGCTCGTCGCGATAAGAAAATGATTTATTCAATAATAATATGTAAGACAATTTACACATACTGATCTGGTCACAAACTAACCTTTCGGCTTTTACTAAGTAGGTATGTGTACCAGAAGCAATGATATAATACATATATTTTATAAACACCCAGACCGAATGACAAACTGTAGACAAAAAAACGCATACTTTTTTTTTCCATTGGTGGGAATCGAACCCACGACCCCCGGACACAACGCCAAAAACGCAACGACTAGTCTACAGAGGCTAAATAAATTATATATTTTTTTTTTTGTCGAATTAAAGACAAAAATATATATTATTATATAACAATCTTAAACTAACATTAGGACATATAATATATTATTAGACGGATTAAACATTTAAAAAATATTGTACAATAATGACCACACACTACATATCTTGAGGTGTCGTCATTATCTTGTTGGTCCCAGATTCACTATACCAATTTGTGAAACTGTTTATAGATGGGACTATTGAGTATAAAAAAGTACGGCGACGAGCTTGCCGCTTATCAGGCGTAGTGTCCGAATACAGTCGACAATGACGGGGTGGGAATAGAACGCAGAAGTAACTAACTTACGGGTCTAGTCAATACGTGTAGTTATTGATTATACAAAAACAATGACCCTTACAAAGTGTTACCAGCTTGTAAATGTTGAGCCGTTCCCGTTTCGGATACAATCGAAAGGAGAGTTAGAATGTTTTAGATATGCCATCTCACGACAATAATTTTAAGAAATCAACTACCAGGGGCTTTATGCCCGATTTCACCAACTCTAAGGGAGCATTAATTGTCCCTTTAACTTTGTTAATTAACGAATTGTTTCATAGCAAATATGTCAAAATTCTTATTTGAGTGTTAGTTTGGTGAGATCGGGCATTATTCTACTAAATCAATTAATTGTGTATCAACGTTGTATGAAAGTAAAAATTTTACACATTTTGTATGGGAAATATGTCAAATTTTAAGTTTGACGTGCAGTTAATATCTAATTCATTTAGCAGAATAAGCCCCCTATTTTAAAACTAGTAGTAACTAATCTATTTCTTAAGTCTCGTAAATATAATTCAATGAGCAAAGAATACATCTAAGACTTTGAAATGGTATTTGATTCTTTCCGCTTGATTAGTAACGTAGAATTGTTATGTTTATTACTTTAGGTTTATTTTTTTAAATGGGAGAAACATTATAAATTCACTAGATGCAAAAACCGTCAAGTGACCTAGTCATGTTTCGGTTTCAGGGGACTACTGCATCGATTTCTTGTCTAGGTGGTAGTCTCCTTTTTACAGAGTAAGCGAACTCATCGTTGTTTTTAATAGGGCAATATTGAGGTCAGACGCAGACTTTGTTTATAATAAAAGAGACAAATATCATTACATAGTTAGTAATGTCATATTATATCTAAAAGTTTTAGATCTATGGAGGTGACGTCTTCTTTTTGAATATAGCCGAGAGTAGACTGCGGGAGGCTGTCTGCAATTTGTTTCTTTCCGCTTGGTTTGTGTCGTGGAATTGTCGTGTTTATCACTTAATACCACCAATTGGCGTAGTTATTAATAAATTGTATAAGTAGAAGAAAATCTACTGGAGAACTGCCCTTAAAGTCTGAAGTGAAGTAGGATATTAAGAGCACAGCAGCCACACGACATTCTGTTTTTTATAACGGAAACGTTAGCTTGCCGAAATAACGAAATTCTTTTAAAATTTACATTAAACAATCAGCAACAACGATAACTAAAAGAGGCAAGCACTCTATTCCCTTGTGTTACAGGTGCAATTGCTTTGACAGTTTTTAGCATTACGTGAGATGACAATTATACATAAAGGATTTCGTATTTTGACAATCTATTTAAAAGAAACATAATATGGCCGCTGGAAATGTATTCGCGAACTCGAACGTCAAATAACATCTAAAGGTTGTTTCCATTGATTTTTTTTTTTAGATTTTCCCTGGTCTTAATGAGCTTTAAAAAGAAAAGAAAAAATCCCAAAAATATATTATTTGGTATTGATTGATTTATGAAAAAAAAAATAGTACTTATTTGAGATAAAAATTCTTAAAGAATAGAAACAATTATTTTTAGCAATATTTTCGGAAAATATAGAGCAACAATAGTACATTGTTCACCGAGGGGAGAAAGTCACCGATTACTAACGAGGGCGAAGTTTGAGGCCCGACGCGAAGCGGAGGGCCTTAATTCGCTCGAGTTAGGAATCGCACTTTCTCGCCGAGTGATACATAGTGCTTTATACTACACCTACGAGGAAAATAAAAAATAAAATCTCTATTAATTAAAGTTTATATTAAAATTATTACAGTTGTTAAAACTTAATAAATCAAAAATGCAAAGAAAGTAAACAGCCAATAAACCAATACTTTTATTTTATTTTGATTAAAATTTCGAACTTGTAAAAAAAAACTAGACTGTATGGCTTTGAACCCTTGCCTTTCCTAATTTGGAAGAATTGAAGAAAAAAAATTAAAAAAAAACTAGCACGTTAACAATGAATTTTCATATACTTTTTCCTCCCGCTTAAGCACGTTAACAATGGATTTTCATACACTTTTTCCTCCCGCATATTTGTACGACTACAAAGACGTACTTTCTGACCTATTCTTACGCAAGTAAGAACCTACTTTCCGAGCAGGTGTAGTATAAAATATATTTCACATTCTTAAAAAATAATAAGCATATTTTGAACTTAAATGGAATTGATTCGCTTAGGTTGCCAGTCGTTTACAGTGGCAAGTTGTGTGTGTACTTTAAATATTTTCCCTGACCTTCTAGCGTTTTCCCTGATTTTTCCAGTCTTCGAAAATACTACTTATCCCGGTTTTTCAGAAAGTGGCCACCCTGTTTAATATTACCGAAAGCAACGTTTAGTTAGACGATCGAGATCGCGAATCAATTTCCTGCCCCCGTAGCACGGCCACATCCAAGACAAGACATGAGAGAGTGTCCGTTGACAATCTTACACATCAGTCTTATCTTACAGTCGCAGCACGGCCACTTCAAGACAAGACTCATGTCTTGTCATGAGTTTTATCTTGCTTGAGGTATTGGTGTAATCTATCTCTAGCGCCGCCCGCGACAATGTTTAACTTTTTTAATCCTTTAATTTCTAGTAAAATAAAAGTGGGAATTACGGGAAAATAAGCATTATTATAATGAGGGAATTTTGGGAACATGGAAACAATTTTTAAAAAAGTAGTGTAAAGGTGGGAAAATGCTTATAAGAGAAAGTATGCTATGACGTGGGAATTTTGAAAAAGTAGTCATGTGGAAATTGAAAATTCCAACTTTAAAAGTAGGAAAAAGTCCCACTCGGGGAAGAAATGATTTTTAGTGGGATTTTTTTAGGTCCCACTTTTTTAAAAAGTAGGAAAAAGTCCCACTTGACAAAAAATGAGTTTTAGTGGGACAAAAATCCCATTTTATAAAAATTGAAAACAAATCCCACCTAATGAAAAAGCGGGGAAAAGTCCCACTTTTTAAAAATATTTTTCTTATTTCGTCAAGTGGGACTTTTTCATTAAGTGGGACTTTTTCCTACTTTTTCGAAAAAATGCTACTATATATGAAAGGTGGAAAAAATTTTCACCTCATGAATAAGCGGAAAAAAATAAAAAAATACTCAACTTTTTTATAAAATGGGATTTTAGTCGCACTAAAAAAATATTTAAAACAAACTATAAATAATTCCCACAAAAAAATCATGTTTTCGTCAAGTGAGACTTTTGTTAAAAGTGGGACTTTAAAAAAAATCCTACTAAAAACATTTTTTCGTCATTAGGACTTTTAAAAAAACCCACTAAAAAATCATTTTTTTGTCAAGTGGGACTTTTTCCTACTTTTTAAAAAAGTGGGACTTTAAAAAAAATCCCACTAAAAATCTTTTTTTTTGTCAAGTGGGACTTATTCCTACTTTTTAAAAAAAGTGGGAATTATTGCCACTTTTTATTAATGACATCTTTCCCTAATACCCATGTTCCTATAATTCCCACTTTCCCATAATAAAATTATTCCCTAATTACTATTACTTTTTCAAAATAATCAAACAATTTCACTCAAGATTTCTATGTCACCACATAAAGCCGAACGTGATAAAAACCCGCCATAATAGTCTTTATCGATGTGACAAATCTTTAAGTCTTGGGCTCCCATGCTGAGAAGAGTGAATGAAAACAAGACTTATACTTCATAGCAAGATTTTGAAGTCTTGTCTTGGGAACCCGTGCTAGCAAAATGTCACGCCACACCGTTTTCGACGTTTGCTCGCGACTTGTATCGCGTCTTGGGTTGGCCGTGCTAAGGCTGCTGGCTTCTTAACAACGGGGGTTCAAGACAATAAGCAAGGTTCAAAACGGAGACGAGTGATTCTGTATTGCCTAATGGTAACAAAATACCAAGGTGAATACATAAATAAAAGTTACTTAATGATAGTTGTCATCACGCTTTAAATTACTAAAACAACCACCTGCAGCCTTAGCACGGCCAACCCAAGACGCGATACAAGTCGCGAGCAAACGTCGAAAACGGTGTGGCGTGACATTTTGCTAGCACGGGTTCCCAAGACAAGACTTCAAAATCTTGTTATGAAGTATAAGTCTTGTTTTCATTCACTCTTCTCAGCATGGGAGCCCAAGACTTAAAGATTTGTCACATCGATAAAGGCTATTATGGCGAGTTTTTATCACGTTCGGCTTTATGTGGTGACATAGAAATCTTGCGTGAAATTGTTTGATTATTTTGAAAAAGTAATAGTAATTAGGGAATAATTTTATTATGGGAAGGTGGGAATTATAGGAACATGGGTATTAGGGAAAGATGTCATTAATAAAAAGTGGGAAAAATTCCCACTTTTTTAAAAAGTAGGAAAAAGTCCCACTTAACAAAAAAAAAATTTTTAGTGGGATTTTTTTTAAAGTCCCACTTTTTTAAAAAGTAGGAAAAAGTCCCACTTGACCAAAAAATGTTTTTTTTGTGGGAATTTTTTATAGTCCCACTTTTTTTAAATAATTTTTTTTAGTGCAAATAAAATCCCATTTTATAAAAAAGTTGAGTTTTTTTTTTTTTCCGCTTATATTCATGAGGTGAAAATTTTTTCCTACTTTCACATATAGTAGCATTTTTTCGAAAAAGTAGGAAAAAGTCCCTCTTAATGAAAAAGTCCCACTTGACGAAAAAAATATTTTTTAGTGGGAAAAAAATACCATTTTATAAAAAAGTCGGGAAAATTATTTTTTAAAAGTGGGATTTTCCCCGCTTTTTCATTAGGTGGAAATTTTTTCCAATTTTCATAAAATGGGATTTTTGTCCCACTAAAAATCATTTTTTGTCAAGTCAAGGACTTTTTCCTACTTTTTAAAAAAGTGGGACCTAAAAAAATCCCACTAAAAATCATTTCTTCCTCGAGTGGGACATTTTCCTACTTTTAAAGTTGGAATTTTCAATTACCACATGACTACTTTTTCAAAATTACCACGTCATAGCATACTTTCTCTTATAAGCATTTTCCCACCTTTACACTACTTTTTTAAAAATTGTTTCCATGTTCCCAAAATTCCCTCATTATAATAATGCTTCTTTCCCCGTAATTCCCACTTTTATTTTACTAGAAATTAAAGGATTAAAAAAAGTTAAACATTGTCGCGGGCGGCGCTAGAGATTGATTACACCAATACCTCAAGCAAGATAAAACTCATGACAAGACATGAGTCTTGTCTTGAAGTGGCCGTGCTGCGACTGTAGGATAAGACTGATGTGTAAGATTGTCAACGGACACGCTCTCATGTCTTGTCTTGGATGTGGCCGTGCTACGGGGGCTGGAGGACAATTCTGGCACTTTCATTCGATTTGAACAAGATACGTAAGTCAAAAACATAAAAAATGCCAGGCTTCTGGCCCTTAGCACAACAACGTCGATCTCGATAAATCGACAAAATCATATGGAACTGTCAAATTATATTGATGTGGTTATTTATGCTCCTCCTTCTCTTCTGGATTGAAAAAATAGTATCCAATAGACATGCATTTCTTAAGGCCAGTAGGGTATGGCCTTAAGACCGGTCAGTTTATGTATTTAATTCAAACAAAATTGACCTTTAAGAAGCTGCCCCCTAGAGCCGACTATCGAAGCGCATAACAGCTGACTGATTCCGACCGCTGTCTAACGAAAAATCAGCAAAATTGTATTAAACACGATGAAAAACTGTATAAAAAAAATTAAAACAGCGAAATTATTCGTTTTTTAATTCTCTTTCTATTGGTGTAAGTTTTGTATAGATGAATAGTTTAGTATAAAATAAGATGCAGCAACCATATATTTTTGTTATTTTTAAGAATTGTTTGTTATTTTTTTGATTTTAATAGGTATAAAAAAAAATTAGCTACCAACTTGTAACGGAGGGTCCATAAACTGGACACTCCGTTACAAGTATCAATGTATATTTTTTTCCCCATGGTTGAAATAGGATTAGATAGAGCTTAAAAACACCCTTTAAACAAAAGCGGTAATTGGAAGGAACGGCTCGGAAACTGGGGTTTTTTTTATATTAATTATGATATTTAAAAATAAAATCAGAAAGGCATCAAAAATGAAGTTTAGGTATAGACCAGTTTTATTATATTTATGTTATATTAATAAGAATAATATGTAGGACAATTTACACATATTGCTTACGGAGGGTCCATAAACTGGACACTCCGTTACAAGTATCAATGTATATTTTTTTCCCCATGGTTGAAATAGGATTAGATAGAGCTTAAAAACACCCTTAAAACAAAAGCGGTAATTGGAAGGAACGGCTCGGAAACTGGGTTTTTTTTAATATTAATTATGATATTTAAAAAAAAAATCAGAAAGGCATCAAAAATGAAGTTTAGGTATAGACCAGTTTTATTATATTTATGTTATATTAATAAGAATAATATGTAGGACAATTTACACATATTGCTTACGGAGGGTCCATAAACTGGACACTCCGTTACAAGTATCAATGTATATTTTTTTCCCCATGGTTGAAATAGGATTAGATAGAGCTTAAAAACACCCTTAAAACAAAAGCGGTAATTGGAAGGAACGGCTCGGAAACTGGGGTTTTTTTTATATTAATTATGATATTTAAAAAAAAAATCAGAAAGGCATCAAAAATGAAGTTTAGGTATAGACCAGTTTTATTATATTTATGTTATATTAATAAGAATAATATGTAGGACAATTTACACATATTGCTCTGGTCACAAATTATGCTCTAGGCTTGTACTATGTGTACCGAAAACACAATGATATAATACATATTATATTTTATAAACACCCAGACATGACAAACTGTACATAAAAGGTACTAATATTTTTTGCCATGGGTGGGAATCGAACCCACGACCTTCGGATACAACGCCAAAGGCGCAACCACTGGTCTACTTTGATTATTCACGAAAAACTTTTTAACCACTATGTTAATTTAACGTTGGGTTAGGTACTAACCGGGCTTAAGGACCCTTCTCCCTTTTTTTTACGTTTACTCTTATTAACCATAGAAACTATCCGGTAGTTACCATGGTTACTATCTGTTAAAAAATAACGAGAAAGACTGTGAGTGTCCTGGGAAACATAACTAGGTCACATGATGTGGCTGCCTACGAACGTCGTGGTCTATTGGTAACGCCATTGGTTATTTATCAGGAGGTCGTGGTTTTGCTTCCTGGTGGTCTGATTTCACGTATATGTCATATATAACTATATATTACATCTACTACCTATAGTATGATTGTCTGTAGAACTATCGTGTCGTTGTCCTATATATCTCAATAAGGCCTTATTTGTGTGTGGCTACAGCAAAGACGTTAAATATTATATGCATTTGTTGACCCGTCTTCGCCCATTATATTAAATGTATAAACACCAGACCCCACTTTAAAATGAATATTTTTTCGACAATAATATTAGAAAAGAAAACACTGCTTGTTGGATTGGCTCTCTCCCTTACCCATTATATATAAATCGTATAATAGGTATACCTGTTAAAGCCTCAACATTAAAAAAAACATTTCGGTATCAAACAGACAGAAAAATTCACTTTCGCTTTCACAATATTACTTGGAAAGGAATTTGGAGCGTCTACATAACATAGCTATACTTTAAAATATGTGATAGGCAAGATCAACTGCAGTTTACTACAGCTAATACATACATATCATCACGGGTGCCTTACGGCGCCCGAGACCGCCTAGACGGCCCCAGGGTACCTCGTCGTAGCCGATGATATGAGTCTACACCGAACAAGTGGCTAGCTCGTCGCGATTTTTTGAATAGACTCAAAAACCCATCTATAAACAGTTTCACAAGTTAATATAGTGAAACCGGGACCGACAGCTTAACGTGCTCTCCGAGGCACTATAGTGGTGTTGTCAAACAAATGTACATTTTTTTTAATTAAAAACTCATTGGTACACACCGGGATTCGAACCAGGGACCTTAGTGTTTTTAAGTCCAAGGTCTAACCAACTCGGCCACCACGTAATAGCTAATAATCACCAATATAAATAGTGAAACAAGTAAAAAAGCCGAAACTGTTCACTTTTTACCTACAAACCACGACGAGTTATATTCAAACCACGCGTAATATTTTGGCACAAGCAATTCATAATCATTAAGAAAGTCTTAATATAGGCAAATACCGAGCTTGAACAATCCTTTCACCGAGTTTTCTATGAGTATAGAATCTTATTAATATTAGATGAGTCTGATCAAAAAATTTCCATAGTCACGACCTTTTGGTCTTGACTTCCCCCCCTAAACATTCATTAATTTTTAAGCTTTTTGGAGGCGTTTTAAATATGACCCAAAAATCTAGGCTCAAAAATCGCTAAAACATCCCTCATATTAAAATAATTCATATATTTTATATGAGGACACGGACACGGATAAAGACAGAAAATAAAAAAAAATAAACGTACAGTCATCGTTTATTTTCTTTTATTTAAATGTGACCATATTTTTTCATATCCATTAAAATTTAAGGATAGAAAACAGTTTTAGGCCGAAAGTCGTTTTGCTGCCTAAATTGTAGGTATAATCTCATACGTGCTCTTTCTCTTGTTGAGGGTCGGGGAGTAGATTAATATACATATGTATGGTAGCGTTACCGACTCACTGTCATGCGCGGGGAGAGGTAATACTTTGCAGTTGAATCAGCATGAGAATCGAAGAGCTTCATCATACGCTTCTCTTAGCGATTAAGATGAGGTGAGAATAAACGCTGGGTACCCTAAGACGCCATAATATCGATAAATAACATTATTATTATTGGTAAATAAAATAAGTAGATAAAGCGTATGCAATTAAATATTGCCTATGATTGAGCGCGCGAATCTTAAAAACTACCAGCCCGATTTTGGCTTATATAGCTCGTTAATTAACGAAGGTTAAATGGTTATGTATAACATGACACCCCGGGCATGTCACCATTTCGCATTCCCACATCCTCCCTTCCCAATACCTTTCCATTCTGTTATCCCTCTTTCAATAATAATAAATATAGTCAACTACACCCCCACTTGACATTGGCAAAATAGAAGCCGTTAAACAAAATATAATAATAATAATGATAAATTCAGCTGACCAATAGGAGCAAAGCAACAAACTGTTGTTACAGTTTAGGCGAGTTTACACTGTACTGCCTAATACCTATGCCCAAATAAATTCAAACATATAACAATACCAACCTAGATATTAATTGGTTTACTTGCAATAATATTAATTAATGATATAATATATTATATCACATATTAACAGGTAATCATTACTTGTTTACAAAAAAGGAAAATTTATTCAGGCAGGAAATTGATTGTTTTTTTTATGTTAACAGATATTGAATGTAAGTTGATTTCTTGGAAGTTAAATTTACATATTATTTTTAATTGGAATAGTTTTGCCTTGAAGATCACAATTTTGTAAGGGCTTAAAGATAAATATATTTAAAAATGAATTTGAAATAATAGTTAAATGATTTGTCACTAGCAACTTGTTGAAAACACAGCAGAAACACCCTTGTAGAATAATTAGTATCTCGCTAGTTTCCACAAGGAAACTCTAACTAGGTCTAATTTAGAAGCCTAAAGTTGGTTAAGATGACAAGATTAACTTTTTAGTGCATGTGAAAGAGGGGTGAAGTTCTAAGTAAATGTTGATAATAATGTATCATCACAGGTGCCTTACGCAGTGCAGTACCAAACATGGTACCCATCAGTGGGTTTTTATTACCATCTCCTTGTCACCTATATATATTTTAAATGAAAACCCTGAGTCCCCTAGGGCTTTATTCTACTAAATAAATTGTATTCCAACTGCATATAAAAAAAAAAATATGACATATTTCCCATACAAAATGTCAAATTTTGATTTTTATATGCATCTAATATACAATTGGTTGGCTGCAGATGAACACAATTTATTTTTAATGGTATATATTACATAAGTATATATACTGCATCTGATATAATATTCTAAATATTTTTAACAATACAAAAAAAGGTAACAGTTACCTGAAATCCTAAAAATAACACTAGTACTTTCTTGTTTGATTCATGGGTGTGGCAAGTGTATTTTCAAAAACCTTTGAATGCAGTTTTAGTTATTTTAGAATATAAAGAAATGTTTCCTTTTAGTAAAATTTGCTTTTGATCCCTAAATATTTATGATTCAAAATTATAAATATTTAGGGTACTTTCCTTTCAACCACAGCCTTTTTATTTCAACCTGTATAATTTGTATTATTGAATTTTATATTAAGTTTTATTGTACTTGATATTTGTTAATTATAATTAATTGTTGTTATTAATTTCATTGTATAGACATTTTATTAAATAATAGTTGTATTATAATTATAGGTAATTAAGTAATTTAAAAAAATGTTTTTGAATTACTGTCTAAAATCTTTGAACTTGTGACAAACTCTTTGCTGTGTTTATATGAAACTAAATAACCCAGTTACATACAAACATTTTCACAGGTTGATATTTAAATATAAACTTAGGACTGCTCTTAAAAAAATGTGCTCCTTGAGGTAATTTTGTGGTGGTGATGATTAAAATTGGGACTTTTTTATAATAATGTTAGTTTTTTATCTAATTGCAGTATCACTGACAATATAATTATGATAAATGTCTGACTTGTTAATAGTGTACAATGTTCCTGCCTGGGGCCTAATGACCAATTTCACCAACAATCCCTAACTCTAAAGGAGCCCCTAAATAAGAATTTTGACATATTTGCTATGAAACAACTTTCATTAATTGTCGCTTAACTTTGTTACCAACTCTAAGGGTTACCCCTTAGAGTTGGTGAAATGGGCATTATTCTACTAAGGGCTGATTTTTCAATTGTCAAAGAAAGTTATTCTGCAGATAACTTGTATGGAGTAAGAATCAATAAAATAGTTCTTTATACAAGTTAACTGTTAAATAACTTTATCTGACTATTGAAAATCTGCCCTAAATCAATTTGATAACAAAGACTGCATTTCAAATGAAAAAAAAAAATGTATGGTAATTAAGTAAAATTTCAACTTTGATGAGCCATTGATATACAATTGATTTAGTGGGATAAAGCCTCTGGTATACTCTCTGTCTGGTGAAATTTTAGATTACTAAGAATATTGTATCTATGTATAACTTTTATTCTTCAATCTGGTTGACAACTGAAAAGAATGTAGCATTGCTTTAAATATATGATACCTAAGAATAATTTCTGTTTCTACTCAATAATTTTAATGCCTGTTCGCAATGCATAACCAAAAGTAGAATCTCTATCTAAAATATGAACTAAAATTTTAAGTGTAAATGAATGAAGTTAAATAAATTTACTTACCTTTTTTGTGTAAGAGACTTAAAATATATTCACTCACCTTTTCATTTATACTAGTCCGTCTTATTTTAAGTTTTAAACTATCAGATTGCACTATTTGACTACTGTACACAGTCATAGCTTCTTTTTCATGTTTCTTTGATTTCTTTTTCTTCTTAGAACTACAAATGTCTAGCATGGCACGTGGCTTCCCACTACATGGTACCACCACATGAGATCTCCTTTCTCGGCTTGCTTTCTCCTCTCGTCTATCCTTGGATTTCTTCTTTTTACTGGATAATTGACTAAGTTCATGACTGTACGGCTTGCCACTCTGTTTGATAACTGTCATCACAGGTAACTTAACACTGATACGTAAGACCTCATCCTCTGAACTCTCCTCTTCATTTTGAAAATCACTATTACACACTAAGTTTAAGTTTTTACCACCTTTCACCCGAGCATGACGCGAACGAGTCTCCCGGGGAGAACTTTTTCTTCTTTTCTTTTCTGATTTCTCTTTTTCTGAAGCCAGACGGCCATTGTGCTTAGAAGGTCGCTCAGACGAGTGCCGTGAGCGCCGCTTGTGCTTACGGTGGCGTCGCTTCTCTGGAGCCTGCCCGTTTATAAGCAGCTTCTGGGTGGCAATCTCGTCGATGCTCTGCTCGAAGTCGGTCTCCAGCTTGACGCAGGAGAGCGTGTCGAACTCTCCAGAGGAAGTGAGCGGAGAGGAGCGTGCGAACAGGTCTTTGCGCACCGACAGCCTCATCGCCCGCTCGTCGGTCTCGTCCCCGCCGCCCGTGGGACTGGAACAGCTCGACATGCCGTCGGACGCCCGAGCCTGCCGCTTCTAGATCCGCGAGCCTGCCCGTCGAGAAGTAAATAGTTTTGACACATCACATTTTCACTTTTACGACTCGCGATGCGCCAGATGCGCCTATCGTTATGATTTGTTGTTATGCGATGTGTGATAAACAGGCGCCATGCGATACATTGTTATCGGTCCAGTTTTGGTTCTCGGTGACGAGTCCGAGCATCTTTTTTTCTTCTCGTATTCGCATTTTAGGTCATCCATGTTCATGTAACGTTGTGATTGCGAAAAACAAAGCACTCATCGTGTCCTCGAGCACTAACGAATGGCGTTTACATATAGATATATGAACTTCACTATTTCCCGATAAATGGACATAATACACAAAGAATTTTAATTATTTTTGTAAGTGAGTTGATGAAAACTGTTGACCTTGTTTAGAAAAGCTATGTTTCAAAATTTAATCAACATGACCGTGCGAAGTAACTTTTGAAAGACGTCACAAATCATTGAATAAAATTATGTTAGTCTTTTTATAACAATATAATCGTACTTATTTATACATTTCGTACAATAAAATAAAGATTGTTTAACGCTAAGACTATGGAAATAAAATAAATAATTTAGGTTTCTTATTAATACTACATTACAAACATAGATCTGAATATTTTTACTTTCTTCAATCGAATGATATCCTGACAATAATACGAAAAAGTTTATCATAAATTCCACAGATGGCGCCACATTACTTCGTTTATAAACAGAAAGAAAATTTGACAAACGACGAATCGAACGAAAATAATTTTTTTTTTGTTTGTTTAAAATAGTAGTTTTAGGATTGATTTGTTTCAACTTTTCAATAAATGAATTATAATATGTTTATGAAGAAATTTTATGTACAATAATAAGTAAGTATTTAACATAGGTAACAAATATTATTTCTAAATAATTATTAAATAAGTGACGTCCGATAGTGATAAAATTGTTGATAACCCACACGATCTTTCTGTAAGTAATAAACGTATCTATGAGTCATATTTATATTTATTAATATATTTGCTATAAGATGATCTCATAATACTTCGCGATAATGCTTGCTTTACACACATACCTAAGTGCTTTGTACTACTTATAGTATAGTATAACTGCAGAAACCCTATAAAAAAAGTAGCCACAAGACTGGTAAAAATACCAAGTTTATCCTTTATATTATTTAAACCTGTACATCTGCTATAAAGCATATTTTATGAACAAATATTGATTAAAAAATATTTTGAGACTGAACAAGCTAAACAGTTGAAGTTATGTTCAGTACCATAATATACCAGTCATATAACTAGGCTAGGAATTCAATGTAATTGTATGCCTATTTAGAATTAAATTACTTATTTATTATTGACTATAAATTAATAAATGTTTATAAACTGTAACTTGATATGACTAAACCTTTCTAGTAGGTTCAGACCATCCTGGAGCCTGGTTAATACTATTGTCTTTAAATAGTGTATAATATAAACAGAATAGTGAATAGTATTAATAAATAATCATAAATAGTTAACCATGGTGAAACTATAAACATAAATAGTGTCACTTTTGGTAAAGTGAAAAGGTTCTTACTAGCAGTTGTAATCGCTGACCACCCTCTCGAGGAAATAATGTCATAAACATAGGTACTAAGTTTTTATAATCTAAATTTATTACAATATAATTATTAATTGCAATTTATAGAATATTTTTATGTAGACACTATTACTAAATTATTAACAATTTCATTAGCAAAATATATTGTTCTTAGCACAGCAATAATTTAAAGTAGGTACTTAATTTAAAATATTTTATTGTAGCAAACTCAAGCTTATTCTACTAATTATGTGTGACATAGGAATTAAGTTTTATTTATTTTATGTGTCATTAAATATACCATTTTAATTTATTTTTATATGTGTAAATTCAATAAAATGGAAAATATTAGCATTTAAAGATTTAAAAATATCTAATGAAGAAAGTGGTAAAAAGAGAATATAAAGTAATTAAATTTATTCCAATTGTTACTAATTATTTGAATTCTTACATTTATAGAACACAGATTTTACCTACAGGTTTATTTAAATTATATTACATTTTTTTTAAAGGCAAACTGCATTTAGGTGGCCCCACAGTTAAAATACCTACTTCAGTCTAAAGTGATTGTTTCATGTTGATAATACCTATGCCTTTTAGATGTACTAATATATTATTATACTTACTAACCTATATTTTTATAATGTTATGAAAACAATTCTTTGTAGTATGTATTTCATTGAAATTTCAAAGATAAGATGTGTGCGTGTGTGGTGTATGTGTATTAGTGGGTCTTCATAAATATTTTAAGATTTTTAACTTCAATAACCTCATTCAAAACAAAACTTTATGGAACCACAGCTCTCAGTCAGATTTATTGAATTTATTTTCTCTGCCAAAATAACTGTAAAAACACTAGTATAAGTAGGAAAATAGATTTTCAAGTTCAACTGTGCCTAACCCACCCATCAGGGTGGGTCTTGGACTGATCTTGAACAAAAAGTTCCTGTTAAGGGCTCTGCAGTCATGTTGACACCCATACAAATGTGCTTCCAATATTACAACTTGGCTGTTAGTTAAAATATATTTACATAGAAAGATTAATAAATAGTAGCTGAGAAATACTGTGAGAGTAAGTGTGAAAGCTCATTTTGTATGGAGAACGCGGGCTTCGCGATCGCGAATACACTGTCGGCGACACTGCATTCGCGATCGACAATGTATCGCTGCTCTGAGCCATCAACGATTTTATATTTGATAAAATAATCATTTTGGAGTCGTTTTAAATAACGTATATGTAGGTCAAATAGCCTTTTTAAAAACTCTGTATTGTCACAGACCGGTTGCACGGAACAAGCGGGAACCACATTTGGTGATTATGGCAAGCTCAATAGAGTATATTCGCTTAAATCTCTAAAATGGAATTTAACATTGGTAAATGTAGGTCGGACAGGGCTCGGCAAGTTCATCCGTATAGTTAGGTCTCCCATACTGCAGAGCCAAGTATTTACCAATCCCTTCTAAGTTTATATGGAATCCTCTTTATTTTCTCCAATTTACACTTCTTAATCTTTGTACCTACATATACATTATAACGCCTTTAAATGGATATATTATGCGATCTCTATAAGTATATACACGTACCCTAGCTTTCGCAACATCCGTCCACCGATTCATACAGGCGCGTCTGTTTATTTTAGAATTATAACATGTAATTTTTAAAGTATCTACATCTGAATTCAGTCATCTTAAATGGTCAAAATACCATATTAATATATGTACCCAAGTACTTATCAAGCAACAAAACCCACCTTAGCAAACCCGATATGTCTACTCATAGCCATTACAGAGTTCTGCAGCTCACCAACCTGGATCATCTTTAGACCCTGATCAACGCATCCCAACAAAGACCTATTTATCTTACAAAACAAATAAAACACGATGTTTTTTCTTCTCATTATTGAACAGTTACTCTTCTCGTCTACCTGCAGAACAGACAGGTTGACAGGTGGTTTTAAGTAGTACTTTCTGTCAGCTTCTATGTTCTGTGGCAGATGTGACCAGCCTAATGCCGCGTAACTTTACTCACAAGTCGGCTAATTTGTAAACTTTTATTGAACTGAAAAGATTTGGCAAGTAATCGATTATGACCTTTTTCCATGGAACCTTTTATTGATGACAAGAAACATCGAGTTCAGAGTATAAGATGGTGTTTTGTTTGATGCACAGTTCACGATTGTGGTGACGAAGTTCAGCAGATAGACGAGAAGAGTAACAAAACTGGTCAATAATGAGGAGAAAAAACACCGTTCATTTGTTCTGTAATGATGAATAGGTATTTCTTTGGCATGAGTTGATCAGGGTCTAAAGATGAGCCAGGATGTTTAACATCAGAACTCTTTAATGACTGGGAGTAAACATATCGGGTTCGCGATTGAGGGAGTGATTTTGCTTTATTAGAGTAAAGTTAAAGTGCAGAAAGATCCAGGATTTCATTTGAGGGACCTTGGATTTAATAATATTACTGAAAGATCGTAATAATATAAGAGTATATTAAGGTTGGTGTTTACGAAAAAGAAAAGCAAAGCTCTTCAACAAAATATCCTTATACAAACTATTGGGGTATGGACCGCGATTGAACAGCTAAATTAATCTGGCAGGTTGTAGACCATTATGATGACTGCTTTATTGAAGTCGTGGATTTGATTCTCACTTATGGTTTATTAACAAATTTAGTTTTGCCTTGGTCTGGGTGTAAAATATATGTAGGTATTAGTTTTGTTGTTTCTGACGTATAGTACAAGCCTTGAGTGTTAGTATAACCAAAGCAATTTGTCCTATGAAATTATAAACTGTTTATTCCTTTATATGTACATGTAATATCTTTGTTTCAGATCGTTGCGTCGCCGTAACATTAAGGTATCGGGTGTAGGCAGTGGTCGAGTCAGATTTCCGTATTTAATTACTTTACATATAAGCCGCTGTATGGGATCACATTTCGTACAATCATAGTATGAGTAATTGCGTTAGTTCAAAGTGTTGTGGTAGTGGGGAGGTTTTGAAGGGCAGTGTGGGTTAGTAGGGTGGTCAGGCGGCCGCCTCGGTGATGCATCGCGAGGTGATGCTGAGTTATGGTGGACGCGGCAGACGCCGGAGCAGCATGCGACGAACTGCCGTCCAGTCTCATCAAGTAAGATTTTTTTCTTCCTTTTCTGCTAGAAGCTCCTAAAATACTGACTGAAAAATTACATTGACATCGAAGAACTTAAGAAGTGGCCTCAGGGTACCTGGACGGCCAGAGGGTTTATATTCCCAACTCGTGGTATTCTGAATACACCGAATAAGTTATAACTTAATATTGATTTTCAAGCTCAACTGTGCCTTAGTTTATGTTAGGTGTGTCTCAGGCAGATTTTGATCAAAACATCTTGTCAAGCACTGAGCGATCGGAACGACCACTCAAACTTTTTTTTTTGTTTGATAAGATAACCAGTATGCAGTCATATTAAATATTATTTCTTCTGTGGTGTAGGTCAGATTTATTAAAGTACGTGTCGTACGTCTGCTACCTCACAGGTCAGGCCTCATACAGTTTCTAGAACGATGATCAAACTTATTCTATCATCAAATTAGTTAACAAGACACCTGATTGGTAGAATGTCACGTCACGCGAATTTTTCACCAATCATGAGCCATGTTACGTAATAATAATCATAGAATGATTTGATCAACGTTCTAGAAACTGGGGGTGTGTACTATAGTGCCTTATTGACAAGGCGTTCAAATAAAGGCGAGGTTGTACATGTATACTTCTTGGAACATAAATAAAATATTGATTCGTCTTATATATTATTTACGGTGGCACTTTTGTGTGTGGAGTCTAAATGCGGAAGAACATCTTTTCAACTATGAGCCCTACGACGACTGCAGTGACTGAAGAAATGGTAAAAATAGAATAGAATAAAATATTTTATACATTGCCTTTAGTTAAAAACATTTTACTTCTATTAAATTAATATTTCTAAGAATATTTGTTTTCTACCCTGAATTTTTGTCCTTGTATGCATGGTATTCTACCAGACTAATTGGAAATGAAATACCCTAAATGCCTATAGATGGACATTCAGAAGAAAACCAGACTATTCATTCCGTATCGTTATTTAGAGTTGTGCAGTCCGTTTTTGGCTAGATTAATAACTATGGATGAAACTAGCTTTATCCTAACGATCTTGATGAGAAATAATTCGATTGACCCCTTTAATGGACTTTGTAGGTCTGCTCACCACCAGGTAGCTACAAAGTCACATGCCGTGCTACAATAAAAATCATGTGCCTCGTAATTTTAATCTTATAATGATTTGATCAACTTTCTAGAAACTGGGGGATAATCTGACACTATTTTGAAGTAAAAATATAATGGTGGATCTAAAAGGTTTCTAAAGGAATAAATGATTATTATTATATTTTGGTAAAAAAATGGCGTCTACGCGTTACGCGTAATTTTGCCAGTGTCTAGTGGGTAGTTGTGGGTAAACTTATTAAATATTATTTGTGAAAGAGGGCTAACAGGATGGGAAGGAATCGGGAAAGGACTAGGGTAGAAAAAGGAATGGCCACATGACCGTATGCAAACATACGGTATAGTGATGCCAGTGTCAAGTGAAGGAGAAAATAATCGACAGTAAAATGGGTACCGCCATTTTACTGAAGATAAAGGGATTCGTTGAGATAGCACAAACACTGAGATCACTGCGTAAATACTACACTTCTCACACTCAAGATCATATAAGAATGCTTTTTCTACAAAATTGGTACACTTTTGCACAATAATATCCCATAAACTTAACTATGAAAAATATACTAGGAACACACGACTACAGTGTTCCGGCTACCCTTAAAGAATCCAGGAATAAATTAAGCTTCGTTAAATTCTTGACGTATTTCTATTTGTATTGATAGTCCACCCACATCATAAAAACGTTATGTAAAATAGAGTGACCATCCAGGTTCAAGGTGGATCACCTGAAAAACTATTTTCTGGTGCGATGTATTTCTGCTGTTTAAGTTGACTGATTGTATAGCTTGTGTTGGATCCTCAATATCAATATAAGAAACCTTTAGATAAGAAACGATCATCGTCTTGTGTCACCAACCTAAGTCTTTGTCAAATTTTACTAAAGGCTATTTCTCATCACTAATGACAGCTGATCCCAAAAAAATCATGTCATATTTTTAATTTGCGAATTTGAAAAAAAAACAATTGTACCTACATTTTGATAACACCGCTATAGTGCCTATGGAGAGGATGTTAAGCTTTCGGTCCTAGTTTATAACAAATTATTTGCCTTAGGCGTTGTATCCGGAGGTCGTGGGTTCAATGCCCACCTACGACAAAAATATTAGTGCGTATTTCTCTACAGTTTGTCATGGTCTGGGTGTTTATAAAATATAATATGTATTATATCATTGTTTCTGGTACACATAGTACAAGCCTAGAGCTTAGTTTGTGACCAGAGCAATTCGTGTAAATTGTCCTACATATTATTATTATTTGTTTTACTAAGTATCCAAGTTTTCGAGCTGGCCACTTGTTCGATGTTGACTCAAAATACAGATTATTAGTTATATCTTTACAAAAATATTAAAGAACTCTACTAATAGGTAATTACCGAAATTAGTGTTAAAAAATATGCACTACGATGCCTAGAATCATTCACGTCCATATTCAATATTAAAATTTTTGACCTCTTTAGATAGTTTCCGAATTTTCGAAATTAATTATCCATATAAAACCCAAAAAAATCATGACTATTGACTGATCATGCCGCAACGAGAAAGTTTCGTTACTTGGCTTTATTTAGACATTTTCCACGATATATTCTATCCAAATGACCCCTGACCCCGCTCGTATGTGCACAATAAAAATACCTTTTATCAATGATACATGGGTTCAACAAGTCAGGCATCAACTGCCAACAACACATTTACACTGACCTTTAGACATCATGTATTGTCTGTAAATTGTAATTCTATTACTGTAATTTGTAATGTAATTTATATGGATTGGCGACGCGTTTGTTTTGTGGGGTTTGGACCGAAAATTAGATACAGAAAGCATCCTATTAGATTTCCTAAATGTATATAATTTACAACTGTTAACTCCAGAATTAGTAGACATTAAAGTAAAGAGTACTCGGGATTCTGTACATAATAAAACAGACTTCTGACTAAGAGAGATCCCCACCTATTTTCTTCATTTCAGTGATAGTGCTAGCTGTCATTTGATGGGCTCGTTGAAAGATACCAGGTTATTTATTTAACAATTATATTCTAAGATACGAGTAATAAAATGTTTGAACTGCAAACTGATAAAAGTGTCCTCTTAGTGATTGATAAAGAAATTGTCATCCTAAGCGAGGCTGCCGTCATTCATCGAACGTCGTCTTATCTCACAATTATATATGCCTGTACATAATGTATGTGTGTGTCCAAGACATATATCGGGTCGATGTGTGCGATCATCATAGTATGGCTTCTAAGAAACGCGAGTAGGTTTCTGAGAATCGAGTCTGGGTGCCGCGTTTTCAGTAATGAATCGTAGTAACTTCGCGCCAAGGCTGAACTTTGTTTACTTGCTTTTTATTTTTAAATTTCACTCGGCTTTTACCGTAGCACTGCAGTCTTTGTAACCTCGGTTTAGATTAATCATTATTGGGTAGATACAATTGTTAAGTGACATCGATATCTACTGGAGCTGGAATTAGGGCACATGGTTAACTCAACAACTTAAAAATATACAAATGGGATGAGTGGAATATTTAAAATTTCTAGCTAATTGCCTCTTCTCTTAAATCATTAACCTAGATACAGTTTAGTAAACTTACAAATATTAACTAACGATGCTGGTTCTACTGCTTTACATATATTACATGCATTTGAAACAGAAATTTAATTGTACCGTTCAATTCCGTTTTCTTTGATTATAATTAGCTCAATATTTAAAGATTGTTTTATTTGGATGATCCTTTACAGGGACTGTAGCGAAGTGACGTCACGACACCACGACAGCATGGACTTATTAGGTTTTCCTTGAGAAACTAAAAATATGATAACTAATGGCTCAACTTTTATCTAGAAAACATGTGTCAACAAAATTCGTAATTCTCCAAAATCATATAGGTTTTTTTGGTTCACACGGTTCTAGTACTAGTTCTTTGTGCCGCCTACAGAAAGGAAATTCTCCAAATACCACTTGGATGATGGTTATTTAGTATTAGGAAATATGATTAATCATATATCCGTCTACCGATGCTTTGGGTTTTAAATATTAAACTTTAATTGAAAGTTGTTAGGTATGTTTGCTAATTAGATCCAAGAGAGTAAATTGGGAGATATATTGCCGACCCCATCTCCAATGTATCTGGTAAAATCTGACAAATCATGAAATGCGCGTGCTTGCTAAATCGGTCGGTGACGGTAGGGGGGGGCTTGCGGAGTGCGGAGCGGGGACTATTTTTGTCTGGCGGCCACGTTTGGAAAAAGGCACGGTGACGTCAGGATTTACCACGGCGATGATGCCATCGGCGCCGCGACACGCACTGCTCGATTGTTGCCAAAATATCGAGGCAGGCCGTTCGCGATTAACTTTATTTCGAACTTAAGCTGTGACTACGCATGCCGGGTTTTAAATAAATATCTTAGTGATTGGTTTTCGATGCTCGTCATGAAACCGAACGTCAGAATCCAATGATTAAAAAAAAATGTTGGATACTTATCTGATATCTGTTGATACTACATTACATTTCATCGTTTGTTTTGTTTTGAAATACTTTATTGCACCAAATTACAAATAATGTACATGACATAGGCAAACTTAATGCCTAAGGGATCATCTTTCACTCTCCTAAAGGTTAGAAAACTAACCTTTGAGAGAGTGAAAGATGATGCTTGCAAAAGCAATTTAAAGGACATCTAGCGAGTATATAAACTACTTAAATATGACTTAAATAAATATGTTAGGTAGGATTCTATGGTATCGTAGTATAGATCTATGAGCGTTGTATTTAAAGAGTCCTCAAAACCTGCTTTATGATCAAAAGGCTTTGTTCATTTAAACATCTTTTATTTCACAATTCGCCCTACACGATCGGCATCCGCACTGTAAATCCGTGATTAGAGGTTTAATTTATAGCGGCCCCAGCCTAGTGGTTAAGTCACTGCGTAACTGATAACAAGGTTGAGCAGATGACAACAACGACGGACCTGGGATGGGTGACCACTTTATACAACGAGGCTATACCATCATAAACACCGCAACAAGGTCGCCACTTGTTAGGTGTTGCCTCCGAATACCATCGGCGAAATGAGGATGGGTTAATCCCTCTGCTGGGTTCCCTGACGCCGTTTAAACTGTTCTCGGGAGCCAAAATGCACCCGTGATGATATTTCAGGTATATTCTTAATACGACACAGTTATATCTGATAAATTTAAACCCAAACGACTATTTTGAAACTTTTACTCTGAGGCTGAACCTGTTTTATATTAGTGAAGAAAGACTTACTTATCTGAAAATATTAAACTGCTCTTGTGGCGAAATATTACAAGATCCATGACCTAACTAACTTTAATCAGGTTATCGTGATAAATGTAGGTACATAAATATTTGTGCTAGAGCTAAATTTTTTTTATCTACCTTTTTTGGTACTAGAATAAAATTAGTCTATGTTATATACTTGCACTTTTGTTATTAGGTATTAATAAAAATTCAAATAAAAGAGCGGGGTCTACTGGCACAGGTGTTCTATATACCTAAAAGTAGATCCCAAAGCAACTTTGTATCTAGTTATAAGCATTTGTTACCTAATAAATAAATATTTCATTTCATTTCATTTCATATACTATAGCCTGAGGACACTTCCCTGTTATATACTTTTATGCCATGAACATTGAACGTGTTACATGATCTTGTAAAGTAGAAATCACAAATATTCATCTTTCTCGCTCGAACTCTTTCAACATGTAGATTTGAAAAGAGATAAATAGCTAGTACTTTAGTAGAGGTACTTTTCTAAAACTTTTGGAACAAAATGTCAAAATGTTGTCGCCATATTATACATACTTCTTTAGCATTGATTGGTTAAAATAAGTATTATCTATATCTAGTCTTTTACATTATTGTCTGAGTCAAACTTTTTTTATAAATTTGAGAAAATTAACTTTATCTGTATATACTTTTTTAGATATGTACTCTGATTTTTAATTATAATCAAAAATTCCCCTTTCTCCTTTTTTCTTCGATGTATGGAGACATAAAAAAAAAAACATTTCATTACAAACACGCTGAAAAGTGTAAGGTTTTTGGAAATAAACTTAAACAAGGTCGGTTCCCTCCAGGCAAGTTTAGGCTCTTGTCGAGGTTTTTATTTACTACCTACCTACCTCCTATTGTGACTCAAAAGTATTTTTATATTTAAAGTGATTAGGCAATTAAACTTTTTGTGTTGAATAATTATTTAAACTCATCTGCACTGATGTTAATAATAAGTTATCCAGGAAATAGTAAATTTTGGAAAATCCACTTTAATGTAAATAGTTATAAAACTTTAAACACTCTAAAGATAACGCTGCTCTCCATATATTTTTATTTACTCATTTAAAAGGTTACTGAATAGAAAAACACATGTTTATCTCTCACTACATTATAATAAACAAATTAAAGTACTTTTTGCCATTAAAAGCTAAAATTTTGCTCGTACAGGCTCTGCTGCTTCCCCTACTGGAATATGGTGACGTGTGTTGTTTGGACCTTTCGGAAAGTTTGCTTAATAAAATAGATGCGTTGCGTTGAGTAGACGTTCCGTCTACTCAACGCATGCATCAGATTAATTTTTTTGCCTTCGCAAATATGACCTCGTCACGCCTTTTCGTGATAAACTTAAATGGTTAAAAATACGAAGCCGGAGAAACTGCAGAGTTCTCTGTGTTTTGTATTCTGTTTTGAACGAACCTGCTACACCCGAATATCTTAAAAACAGATTCAGTTATCTTGGCTCGCATCACGACAAAACCCTTCGATCTACTTTTAATACAACCCTTGCCTTCCCATCATAGGTACCACCTTTGTTTCTAAATCGTTTGCAGTTGTCGCTGCAAGACTTTGGAATAATTTACCAGTCAAAATAAGACAATCACCAAATAGAGTCATATTTAAAAAAAGAGTATATGATTACTATTTAAATTCATAGGTAGTTTTTATTTATCTTTCAATATTCTATTCCTTTCCACTTTGTTACTTCTCCTTTCTGATTTTGTAGTTGGTAGTATTGTGTATATGTAGTTTATGTATGTATATATATAAGATATATTTAAGTAGTGTATAATAGATTGTAAGTATTTTATATAATATTCACTGGTTTATATACTCAGTTACTATATTGCACCTACCTCACTTATTAACTGCTTTTATTGTCCCGAAGGTTTGACTGGTAGAGAATGCCTAGCGGCATTAAGTCCGCCTTTGTATTTTGTTTGCAATAAAGATTTAAATAAATAAATAATAAATACTCAACTTATAAAACATGCTGAAAGGACGTCTTCAGACAATGACCGAAGGCAAAATTGCCTGACTACCTACAATACTTGATTTTAAAGGTGAAGCCTATTCTTCTTTAATCTCCGTGGAGTCAAAAACAACATGGCAGACGATATAGGTCACATTACATTTAAACAATTTAATGTTATGAAGAAAATGTGCAGTTTATTATTTATTTTGTTTTTGTGGTTTTGTCTTTTTTTAGAATGCATTTCAACTTATTTATATTCTCTTATTTCTTAAGACGTTTCAAATTAATAATTTATGTAATATACGAGTACATCCCCAGTTTCTATAGCGTTAATCGAATTAACAAAGGGTTAAAATTCGCTAACAACGCATATGATTGGTATAATGTCACGTTACGAATATTTTCCACCAATCATGATCTTATATTTATTTAAAACTCTTTTTTGCACATAATTGTTTATAGGCGAAATTAATTCCATACGGTCGGATTAATGACTATTGCCTGGAACTGTCAAAATTTAGTTTTTTCATATGTAGTTTGACGATCCGAAGCATTGGCTATGCAATAGCAATTGCTATTAATCCGACCCTTAGAAATTTTCTCCAGCTAAACTTTGAGAGAATGAAATATCCTTTGGGTGCAGAACTGTTTTAAAGAAAAATAAACAGCTTTGTCACTTTTGATCATAGATTAATTTGATCAACGTTCTAGAAACTGGAGGTAGTTGTTATCTTGATAGATGTAAGTATTTAAGCAAAGGCAACAGTATCAGCGAGTATTCTAGTATCTAGTGCAATAAAATAGATCATGTTTATATAGAATATGTATTCGTTATCAGCAACAATAAGCCTTGCCTAAAGCACTACGATTCTTACTATGCTATCAAATCGATTTGACTATATGTCGTTAATTTGGTGGTATTATCAGCGTGACGTAGTCGCCAGCGGGTCTCGTGGTATCGGCTGGTCGGTTTGCTATCGTTCATCGTTTCGGAACAACTGTTACGCCGGTTCAGTACATAGAACCATGCCGGCTCGCACGGCTGTGCTAGTTTCAATCGCGACTTGTACTCAAAATACCAATTGTAAATACACGATTGTTTATACACCGTGACGTTTGGTGAAATCTTTGTGGAGGACGTTAGTGAATTTTAGCAACAAATTTAATCTGATATTTAACTACGTCTCTGTATCACGATCAAAGTTACCCAAAAACGCCGCGGTTTGTGATAGTATAGGTTATATTAGATTGTTACTAATAGTTTTAAATAATTGTATGAATTTATTAGGTATTATAATAGTTACAAAGTAAGTTTTTTTATAGTTTTTATTATTGAATTTATTTGGCAAAGGTTTTTTATTACCGCTTACATGTTAATTGGCATTAAAGTCAGTGATGTTTGTAATTATCCAATATTAGATCATTGTTGTTTGTTTTGTTATCCCTGTTAGGAGAGGAAAGACCAAAATATTTATTAGTATGTTTTTTCTGTTTAATAACATTAAACCAGCTTTTAGCCATGCAATACAAACTAAAACACTTTCTTTGGCCACTTTCTGGAAAATAGGGAAAAGTCAGGGAATTTTTAGAGTTTGGAAAAGGCAGGGTCTGGAAATGTCAGAGAAAGTACACAACTTGCAACTCGTATACACGACTGACAACCTAAAGTGGACGATTCCGTTTAAGTTCAAAATTTGCTTAGCTTGAAATGAAAAAAAAAAGTTAATAATTTTTCCTAAAATATAAAATAAACAAATCATTACTTTTTTCAAAAATTAATTTAAAAAAAACGAAATTACAATTTTTATGGAAAAAAATATAATTTTTTTCGAAGCCCATTAAGGTCAGAGAAAAATCTTTAAAAAGTCAAATCAGAATAATTTATAAGAAGTTTAAAACGTCGTAAACGTGAACTTGCTAACTTGTCTTCTACTAAGCAACCATTAGAGTTTATCTTACCATCCCCACTATAGTGATCAAAGCGTTAATTAGCGCAAGCAAATTATTTATATTACCTGTGTATATTAAGAAATGATTTTAATTACAAAACCATAGACATTATACACAAATAAAATTATTTTATTATCCTTCGAATTAGGTACAAACTTCTAATTGCATATCATATTTTATTTATTTATTGTCAAATGAACAATTAATGAGTGTTAGAATCGATACGCAAATGAAGTCATTTCTAGATTAGATAGTGTTCAGGTATGCACACGTAATTTCGATATTAGCTTCTACCTTTTTACTGTATCACACAATATGTTTAATTTATTTACAGTTGCTAACGCTTTTATGACATCAATATCTTTGGAATTTAGCTTAATGACCACTTTTTTATTAGTAAGTATAAAATAATAAAATGAAAATGCTTTGTTTAAATTAAATTAAACCGAATTCCAGTGAGTAGAATGATTTTCTCTTTACCTACGGAATGCCTATGATATTCCACTGATGTAGATTGCCACTGCTACTCCAGAACAAAACTCTTTTATTATCATGCTCCTAGCTAATGCACCTTAAGGGTTTAGATATTTAAAGGATTTATGAAAAGTTTAATATTTAATTAATGTTTGCGGGCATAAGTTTATGTGTACAGATTTTTTAGGGAAGATCCTTTTCAAATAGTTATAGGGTCCATATCCTATTACTATAGGTTAGGTTTTATAGGTGGATTCTGTTTGTATCGGTTAGGTTAGGTTTTAGTGCAGATTCTAATAGGGTAGGTCAAGCTTTAGGGGCAGATTCTATTCCGGTATGTCATGTCCTAAGAGTACATCAGGTTTTAAGGGCAGATTCTATTCAGAACGTGTCGGTTTTAGGAACAGACCATATTCGTATAGGTTAGGTTTTAGGGGCAGTTTCTATTAGGGTAGGTCAAGTTTTATGGGCAGGTTTTGTTCGGGTAGGTCAGGTTTTAGGGGCAGACCCAATTTTGGTTGATATTTTTTCTATTCCGATACGTTTGGTTTTAGAGGCATATTTATATTAGGTTAGGTTGAGTTAAATGTAATATTGTTTTCTAGTTTTATTGAAATTTATAATAGCTGTTATTCCTTCCATTAGAACACAATGAAGACATCACATCGTATGTAATATAATTAGATAATAACTTGAGTATATAATGATGATAAATACGCAAACGTTGACCTCGGATGTCTATTGTGAACCAATAAGTAACATAAGAATCGCTTGTGAATCCTTTCAAAGGTTTCGATTCAATTCCACTTTAATCTTACTTTGCCATCGTCTTTATAGGAGCGGAATAATATATTCAATAGAGGACTACTGAAGTATTTTAATGAGTTATATTAAGTATATTATAAATTGCGCAGATATTTAGTATATATTTACTTCTTCTGCTATAGAAGCTGAGACCAAACGAGTTGTCCTGATATACTTGGAGCCATACAACTTTAAAAATTGTATGAAATAAATAATTTATGTGCATTTAAAAAGTGTCCAAGCATATACTTATGGTTTTTTTCATATTATTGTGTTTAAAATGAGTAACTTGATAGTATGGGGTTTATACAGTTAAAGGCTTTAAAAAATCAAATTAAAACAGATTTAAACGTTTATTTATGGACCATCATTAAAATTCACGAGTCAGTACATCGTAAATATATCCGTAGGCATATATTTTGTAGTACAGTCATGTAGATACCTGAGAAAAAATAAAAGTACTACTTGGAAGTAACGTGATGTACATAATGCGTTCTATGAAGAACCATGATTTAAGGGAAGTTAAACTAACTATTGAGTG
The DNA here is from genome assembly GCA_947458855.1 of Monopis laevigella. Lineage (NCBI taxonomy): Eukaryota > Metazoa > Arthropoda > Insecta > Lepidoptera > Tineidae > Monopis > Monopis laevigella. The sequence continues at coordinate 18,488,018 of OX381581.1, forward strand.
CCAAGATGAAGGGTGTGGGGATAACAGATTGAAAGTTAGGCAGTCAGAACACATCATGATAGATTGTATACCTAATCTATTTTTCAACAAATACCATCTTCTAAAACAAGCAATTTATGAGGAGGACTCCGTAGTCACATTTAAATAAAATAAAAAAATAAGGCAAGCTTATATTCACATACACCAATATTCTATGACGTTTTCTTGACTTCAAGAACTGTCTGTAAAATATGAACTTTAATTTTCTTATAATTCCTTATACGACCAACCTTAACAAACTGCTAAAGTTAAGGCACCTTGGGACTTCTTAGGTTTTTCCTTAAAAGCACCTTGAGGTAGGTTTTATTTATTTTTTGTTCCATTCTAATTGTTATTTTTATAACATATAATTTATTATTAGACTAAAGGAAATATTCTTTCGCTCGTTAGCCTCAGGTGATCTAGTTTCAGTCGGACAAATTTGTTTGCCAGATTCTATTGAAAGACACTTACTCGGTAGCAGAAAACAGCTAGCATCTCAGAGTTCCGTTGCATTAACTCCAACGGGATCTGAAAAAAAAAGAAGAATTCCAAACTATATTGCACTCAAAAATTAATTAGTACTTATCTTGAAATTTTGCGTGTTGAGCACTATGCGTGAAGACCATAACCATGAGTCGGTGGATCTTATACTAGTAGAATATTATTAGTAAATTAATGTAGGATTATGTGTTCTTGGTTTCTTTGGTTTAGGGACGATTTCAGAGAAAACGCCATCAAATTAAGATATACAGGGAATATGCAGTACAAATTATTCCAAATTGTCTTCTTAAATTGTCAAATCTTGAGAGCTAGAACGCATCGCCATGAGTCGGTGATCGTAAACTTGTAAACATATTAGTAGTAAAGTATTGTAGCATGATGCGTCCCGCGGTTTGATTAACTCTGCTTAGGGGCCAGGTCTGAAGCGAACAGCTGATGTAAACGCCGCCCACGGACTGCCTGTGAGCGGTAGAACCCCGCATCCGCCCTGCGGTGATTGATAATAACGTAAACGCACTAAATAGTCGTGGGAATCAGGGGAAAAGTTTTAGATGTTATATTTCTAAATTAAAAGTTTTTGTATAGGTGTTTGAATATGTTCTCTTTTCTATTCTCAATCTTTTAGAAATGAGCTATTTCATGGTCTATTTTAAAAACTTCTTTAGGTTTTTTCTCCTTCCAAGATACTAGATGCCTTATTTAAACTTATAAATAAAGCGCAAATTTATTTTTGTTGTTTTTTTAATCTGTAATTTGAAGTTTTACAATTTACTCTTGTTTACCTCATCTTCTCTTTGTTGACGCCATTTATTACACCAACACCTATGAAGTAAGCCATGAATGATTGGCATTTGTTATTCACCTCACGACAATTAAAACGATTACTGCTATTAATTGACATGAAATCGCCAAAAGGATCCGGCCCGGTGGGCGACATAGCCTTGATCTCAGTAGAATGTTATTTAAAAGAATGACTATTACATCATCGATCGTTGTGATATAAATCTTTGAAATGTGTCTTTTTAGGAGAGTGCGACAATTTTGCGGGTTTGATTAGTTGTCGATAAGTGAGCGAGCGGTAGGACGATCGGTGGGAGGCTGATGATGTAAGAGGCGGCTTGGGCGGTGATGTCAGCGCGCCCACACGCCTCGACCGCTGCCTCTAGCCCCTGTCCCGTCCAAGTACACCCTTTACGGCGGTCCTTGCCTTGCCTTATCAGTTCCTTGGAAATAATGTGATCTCATCCACCAAATAAAAGATCCAGTTAAGCTTGGTTTTTAAGCTAGAGGTCGTTGACCAACCGACTTTTTATATTGACGTCAACGCTGCTTTCGTGTTGCCAAATTTGTAGGTACTATGCAAATTCTCTTGCTCGGTCTAAAAAGCCTTGCCCAAATAAATTCGATGATAAAATTATTGAGTTTTATGGAAAGTTCTCTTAATTTTAAGTGTGTTTTTCTTTTTTTAGATGTATGTCAGGAGTATCTTTATTCAGAGAACAGTCAATGATATCGACAGACAAATTGCATTGATTAATAGGACGAAATCTTTTTTTGTTAATTATCGTGTGTTAACTTCTAAAATGTACAGAAATTAAGAATATAAGTGAATCATCGGGTGAGTGTAGTGGTGAAATAATCATGGATTCGAACATACATTAGTGTGACTGTATAGTGAGTGATCATGGAAGGGGCAATGTTGAGTTCTCAAAGTAACAGTAGATTTCGGAGTCACCTGAAGAATGCCGCGAGTGTGTTTTGCGCTCGCACACTGCCGAAGCAGCGGCAGAGCGACGTGGTCAGCACGGCGCGCCACCACACCTACCCTCGGGTGTCTTCCCACCAGAAACGTGCCAAGATTCCGTGCCGTCTGGAACCTCTCGCTTGCGCTGCGGACCTGGTAGAATCCACCGAGACCACTCCTGAACAAGACCATCAAGACAGTTTAGAATTTAGAGGTGCTATGGCAAGGTAAGATACATATTAAACTTTAACAAGTCATATGCAAACTTAACTTTGTAATTTTTATGTGTTATTTATGGATATTGGCAAAATTTATATGCATTAGCTAATTCAACAAAAGCGTCTCGACTTGTTTACGATTATCTTAAAATGAAGTGGGTGGAGTGGCACTACACTCATATTTTAAAAGTGATAATGTATTTTTAGCTTTATTTTTTATTTTATCGCAGCTAAATAATTAAGTCAGTATAATAGTTTTTTTTTTAATAATTGTCAATATTATCTGTTTGCTGAACTAAGCGTACAGTAAACGATGACGTTAAATCAAAGATATTTAATATTAGAAAAAAAATATATAACGTATTTTTTTTTAAATTATGTTGTTTTTTTTTTTAAAGCTTTAATTAATTAAAGTCAATTCTTAGTTTAATCAATTTTACATTTCTCGTTCACAGCTAACCTTTGGAAGATAGATACTTATCATATAATTGTATAACATATTTTAAGGTTTTTGATTATTTTGGGGCTGGCTGGTAAATATACTAAAGTATAAGAAAGTATGCTATGGGATGCTGGTTAGTATCAATCTTCAATGGGGTAAATAACTCCCCTGAACTTTATTACTTACACACACATATAAAGATTATATTTAACGCGTCTAATACTCCTTCTTACCTTAAGACTCGTTTTCTTTTCCTTGGTGATTCGCATGACCGTCTCCTCCGTTCTTCTGTCAATAACGTTCTAAAGATCCCGTCACATCTCTCTCTACCAAGTATTCATATTCGTTTACAGTGTCTGCTGCTCGCCAGTAGAACTTGCTTCCTCTGACTATAAGATCAGCGTTTAAACACTCCAATGGAAGGGCCATTGGAGTGTTTAAACGCTTGCTTGCAACTCATTATCTGAATGCTTAAACCAGATCCTCGTGGCAATTTTTTTTTGGTATGATATGTATGTTTATGTATCACGTTTATTATATTATATTCAGTATTTAATTAGTTTAAGTATGCATCATTGATAACTTTATATCTATTTATTTTTTTCAAGAAAGTTCTGCATCCTAAGCATATTTCACTCTATCAAAGGTTAGCTGGTAGAAAATGCCTGAGGCATTAATCTCGCTGTGTACAATTTAGTGCAATATTTTTTTTTTAATTAAAAATAATTTAGAGTGGCCAGCAGGGTAACCACCGACTCCGATACCATGAGATCTCGTTCGAGTTGAGATCGAAAACGATGTTTTTAGTACTACGAAAAGTGAAACATCGTTATTTGAATTAACCACTGTATAACTAGTTTGAGTACTTAATTAATTACAAAAAAATATTTATAATATTATGAAGTTTGTAAATATGATTTGTATGAAATGACGTCATTTTTGATCTCAACTCGAACGAGAACTCACGAGATCGGAGTCGGTGGTTACCCCCCTGGATTTAAGAGCGGTTTCTGGGCACCGAAAGACACCCGTGATGGTATTGCTACTTTGTAGATTCATGAAAAACCCCTAAACAAACAAGTTCCTAAATAAAGCTCGTGTTGGGGTCAACAACTTTATAGATGACGTCAAGTGCTTTGAGATTAAGCTACTACGTCTAAAAAATATATACAATAGACTACGGATTTGTTATTGTATTTGAAAAGTAAATTTTAAAATACAATCGTAAACTAGTTGTGTGCGTTTAATAGATTAATTAACTACAACAAATACTAAAAAAAGGTAGTTTATTAAATTAATTGTCCAAAACAGAGAATTTAACAATGCCCGATGAAAATATTATTTGAATTCTGCGATAAACAGTAGTGGAGAAATACTGGATGTGCGAAAGCTCATTTCATATGGAGAATGCAGACTTCGCGAACGCAAATGCAGTCTCTTTCCAATATAATATAATAATAAATTATACATTTATAATATAAATAATAATGAGTCCATTTCACAATGATAAGGCCAAATTCAATTAAGGTCAAATAGATTTGGATATTATGGAATCAATAAGCTATCATAATGCTGCAAATAACCGGTAAGTAGCTCGTAATTTTTGGTTGCATTTCTTCTTGGCCCTTTATACTACTTTGCTTTACAATTTGGACTTATGTTATTTACTGTGGTATAGACAGTTTATTATAGGAAACTACCTATCGCTATAAGGGTTGTAGAAAACTTATACGTAATTACAAGTCTTCGTGATATATTTTTAAGTGGGGGGAAGGTGTCTATATCTTTGCTAGGCTGACCGATCGGTTTTGTTCCTTGAGTTTCTAGTCAGGTCTCGCTTTTAGTTGGTGGGTTCACCAGTTTTCAGGTGCCTACTGCATCGATATCTTGTCGAGGTGGTAGTCTCCTTTTTAGGATGCAATTACGAAACAGGTAGTTTGATTGATGATAAAGGAGCGAGAATTATAAAGAAGACTCGTAATACAATTACATATTTGTCGCCGCCCATTTTGTAACCGCATTGATTTGCCGGCATTGTGGGAGCGAGCAATGCTGTTAAAAACAATCTATTGATTAACGCCATTCATGGACTTGTAGGTCTGCTTAAAAAAGGTCACGTGCCAGGCTCTCTTAAAATAAAAAATAAAAATCGATATTTTCAAAGTACATGCTGGTCGCACCGTTATTTATAAGTATTGGATATGAAAGAGAAACAACACAATATGTTTGTTGTCTCGCTTGTACACCATGATGTCATGGTATATTTTTGTACTACTTAATCATGTATACGTCGTTGCCTTGGTCAGATATTCTCTATATTCAGCATGACCGATAATCCAATTTTTATTTCTTAACGATTTTTTAAAAAGAATATAATATAAATCCAAATGATATAATTATATTAATCATGTATACGTCGTTGCCTTGGTCAGGTATTCTCTATATTCAGCATGACCGATAATCCAATTTTTATTTCTTAACGATTTTTTAAAAAGAATATAATATAAATCCAAATGATATAATTATAATAGCAAAAGAATTAGTACGTGTTTCTGTACAGTTTGTCATGATCGAGATATTTTTAAAATATAATTTGTCTTATATATTTTTTTTAGTTTATACAAAGCGGCCCAGCCTACTGCACAACTGATAACAAGGTTAAGCAGATGACAACAAGGCCGGCCTGGAATGGGTGACCGCTTTATACAACGAGGCTATTTCATTATAAACACCTCAACAAGCTCGCCACTTGTTAGGTGTTGTCTCCGAATACCATCGGCGAAATGAGGACGGGTTAATCCCTCCGCTGAGGCCGGTTAAACGGTTCTCGGGAGCCAAATAAGCACCCGTGACGGTATTTATTATTATTATTAGTTTATGACTAATATATGTAAATTGTCCTACATATTATTATTATTAATTAAATTAATTTAATTTAAATATTGGTTCATGTTTTGTTTTAGAAAATCGGTTAAGCGCTAATGCCGTTTGCGCACATAGGGTTCCGTACATCATCAGAAGAAAAAATTGGCTATAGGTTAAGTTTGATTTCAGAAAAAAAAATATCCCAGTAACCAAATGAGATTGAAAGTTATAATTTATTAAATATTGGTTCATGTTTTGTTTTAGAAAATCGGTTAAACGCTAATGCCGTTTGGGCACATAGGGTTCCGTATATCATCAGAAGAAAAAAATGGCTATAGGTTAAGTTTGATTTCAGAAAAAAAAAATATCCCAATAACCAAATGAGATTGAAAGTTATAATTTAGAATATGTACGATTATGTTATAGATGTGCACATATAAAACATAAATTACGTTTATTAGTTTTAAGTAATGTACTAAAAAAAGTTTAATTTAAAACTTTTGTAGTTTAATCCGCAAATATCGAAAACAATATGAAATTCCGTAATATGTACAAATATTACAAATTTCAACTTTGCATCTTAGTTGGTTACTGATATATTATTAAATAAAAAAAACATATTTTTAGGCATTAATTTACTGCAGGCTCTAAACCTTTCTTATTTCAGATTATTTAAATATTTCGACGATTGAAATTCCCTACAAACCGATTACATTCTGAGACACATACGACATATTAAAACAAATTACACAGTTAATTAAAGATTTACTTAATATTCGTTATCACTTACCGAAATTCTTTACAGCGTATAGAATATCGCGCTAAGGCCGCATGGCTTGCGAGGTTCTACTCACTATTTACTACGGTATTGTAACAAACGTTTATCACATTCGCGGCTACACTTGGCCACACAACGTGCAACTGTTTCTGTATACTTTGTGATCTCATTCCTAATTTTAATTAGTTAGTATTTCGGTTAGAAATTAACAAGGTATCACTGTAGTCCTTAGTGATACTTACGCAATTTTAATTTATAGGTCAGAGCTTTGTTGCTTTATCTATATATATACATGGTGAATTTGAATGGGTGTACTTTGGGCTAATATGATGTTCTACTGATCAATACGAACAACTTTTCCCATGGAACCATGTGTCGCAAATGAAAAAAAAAATGGCTTCCCCATACAAATTGGTAATTTTAACTTTACTAGTTTGTATGGAGAAGGCAATTTTTTTTTTCATTTGCGACACATGGTTCTAAGGGAAAAGTTGTTCGTATTGATCAGTAGAACATCATATTAGCCCAAAGTACACCCATTCAAATTCACCATGTATATCTTCACGGGTGCCTTACGGCGCCCGAGACCGTCTAGCTAGACGGCCCCTGGGTACCCAGCGGAGGGGTTTTAATCCCACCTCGTCGTAGCCGATGGTATGAGTCTACACCGAACAAGTGGCTAGCTCGTCGCGATGTTTTGAATAGACTCAATAACCCATCTATAAACAGTTTCACAAGTTGGTATAGTGAAACCGGCACCGACAGCTTAACGTGCTCTCCGGGGCACTATAGTGGTGTTGTCAAACAAATGTACGTATTTTTTTTAATTAAAAACTTATTGGTACACACCGGGATTCGAACCAGGGACCTTAGTGTTTTTTTAAGTCCAAGGTCTTTTTTTTTTTTTTTTTTTTTAATATGTCGGACAAATTACACATATTGCTCTGGTCACAAACTAAGCTCTAGGCTTGTACTATGTGTACCAGAAGCAACGATATAATACATATCATATTTTATAAACACCCAGACCATGACTATCCAAGATCATGACTATTCTATTGATCTAACCAACTCGGCCACCACGTATGTATTGCTTTATCTAATTCGGTATTATCTCGATCAGTTATAGTTTTATCTACTAATGTTTTATTGTTTAAACTGTTTAAAGAGACAAGGGTTATTAAAAGCTCGACGTTATAGTCTGATTTTGTATGACAACATCCAATAAAATTATGTTATCGATTTTTTTTTATAGTAGGAAGTCGAGGATTTTTATATTCGGTATTTAAATTTCTATATTAGGTTTTAAATTACGGTATTACAATTTTAATATTGGTGTCTGTATGTTTTTATTTATGTAGTATATATATACGAGTTTCTGTAGTATTATTGTATGTTTATCGAGCAGTTCATAGTTTATATACATTTTCGACTTTTTGTAAATCCACAAATGAGGTTGTTATTATTAAAATCTAAGCTTTAAACAACCTTAGGGTACCCAGCGGAGGGATTAAACCCGTCCTCATTTCGCCGATGGTATTCGGAGGCACAAGTGGCGAGCTTGTTGCGGTGTTTATGATGGTATAGCCTCGCTGTAGAAAGCGGTCACCCATCCCAGGCTCGGCTTTGTTGTCATTTGCCTCACCTTGTTATCAGTTGCGCAGTGACTTACCCAATAAGCTGGGGCCGCTGTTTCAATCAATCAAAAAATTTTATAGTGGTGACAAATTTGAGATACCTATTTGTCTAAATTTAGTACAATTAAACCTGCTAATGAAATATCTATCACATACAAGATCTACATAATTTTTAAGGTTGGTTATGTAGGGATTTTAGGAGGTGTCCGTCCATGAAGCAAATCAGCAATCTATATCTTCGATTATGCTAATACTACAAAATCAAGAAATATATTTTAAAAATGTATTATATTAATAATACAAGATATTTAGAGTACGCCATTTTTTTATATATTTTTTTTTATAAGAGCTCAGCATGTGACCTTGCATCCACCTGATGTTAAGCAGTATGCAATGTCCAGGAATGATAGCAACAAGCGGATGCATACAGTTGCACCGCTGGTTGCCATCATTATGCCGGCTTAAGATGCCTATTCACGCTTCGTTTAAAGGACTCTAGGTTATAAGAGGAAGGAAACACGCTATAAAATTTGAAAATGTAACAACATAAAGTTTCCTCGGTAGAAAATATCGCACAGTTTACCAAATTTTTTTATCGACCTTCAATATGGAGCAAATTATAAAGCCTTTTTTTATAAATTCTATAGCATCTAGTAAGTATTTTATAATTCAAATATTTAGAAAGAAAACTAAAAATATATAAGCTCTTTTTTTTCAAAAAAATCTAGGATTTAATTTTTGTTTGTTACTCCATGCATATATGTATTCTAAGCTGCATATTTTTTATTTCACCTGTTTAACTCTTTAAAAAGTGCGCCTGATTTGTTTTAATAACTTATATATAAAATGTAGCGTAATGTATACATTGTAAAATGTCCAATAGGTGTAACATTATCCTCAATTGTATCTATACATTGTCTAAACAAGAGGTTAAATAATGCAATTTTATCTTTTATTGTTATTGTTATAAGGCCTCTTATTTTTCATTGGTTATTTTATCAACTTTATGCTTTAAAAAATTTTTTTTTTTGTTACAGGAGTCTGTAAACGCTTATTATAAACCTTTAACTAAGAAACTGCTACACTGAAATAAAATCACCGATTAATATTTAAGGCTCACAATGTTTATTACCAGGAACATTATGCAAAATATTTATTACCTATGAAAATTGACAGTTCAACTCTTTGGTTTTCTTGTGTGGTCGTTACATTTCTTAGCCTGATACGTCAAAGTTTTGAAGGCTTCGCAACTTTAAAATGTATAAAACATAATGAGCGTTCATCTTGTATAGATAATTGACCATCTATTTTCATAAATGGGTTCGAGTTCTAATAACGTATTCATAATATATGTATTGGACAAAGACTACTTCGAAGAGGTCAACTACAAATTGCGGCAAATTGTACAGACAAAGCTGTATCTACCACATCCTATAATTAACTTATTCAGCATGATTACCACGAAGACATTTATTGACAATTTATTAATACTTAATTTGAATTTATGATTCTTAGTTTAATAAGTTCTTAGAAGGATAAAGTACCTGTTGTCTTACCGTAAGTTTGGGCCTATAGACTTATTCATGTTTCCGGTATTGCTTAATGTTGTATGTCATGTCAGGAGATTCTTGGCAAATAATTATCCAGTTTAATGTGAATCATTGACAATGTCATGATCTCATCTGGTGTCAAGTGATGAGTGTTAGGAGGGTTTATCTATCGCCACATCAATCCTTTTTGAATAACATTAGGATTTTCTTAATGATAGCTTTGTTTAATAATAGTATGTTCTTAGTTGTTATATATATATATATATATATTTCATTCTCCTGCACCTTGATGGATGATTAATAAAAAAATCATTTGAAAATTTCATTCAACAAGATTTATCATTTAAAATATCAAATTTATGATATAAAGAATTTAATTGTATATTATTGATTAAAAAATATATATGAAAACAAAGTAAATAGGTTTCATTTTCACTAAATGAGTAATAAATCGTATGGTGTTTTTTAAGACCACGGTTAAATTGTAATATATTTAGCAATTAGAAAGTGAATCTGAAATATCTTTATGCCATCACGGTGCAACCAAAACATCAGTGCCTACTGTAAAATCGTCAAGCATAAGCTACTGATTTCCAAATAAAATAAATTATATTTTGCTGTTATTATATCTTTAGGAAGTTCTATCTACTCTTATATAAGTTCTATTTTTGTTATAATGATATCGTCACATATTAAAAAAAATGTTAATTTAGACATGAATTTTTCAAACGTTGAAGTATTTTTCATTTGAAATTATACAGTGTATTGCTTATTGTTGATTTGTTATTGATGATCCTGTATCAATTGAAATTACGTCATTTGATATTTGATGTTTTCCAAGGTAGCATTAGAAACTCAACGGGTAACAGCATACGAGCTACTTCATCATCATCATATTAGTCTTTCACACGTCCACTACTGGACATAGGCCTCCTCCAAGGATCGTCACAACGACCGGTTCTGCGCTGCCTGTAGCCATCGACTTCCCGCGACTTTTTTCAGGTCGTCGGTCCATGTTGTGGAGGGCCTGCCTCTGCTGCGTCCACCAGCACGCGGTCGCCGGCTTTTTAGATTTTTTTTTTTTTATTATTTTTTATTAAACAATTAAAAGTGAATGGACAAAAAAAAAGTTAAGTTGTCGAAATAAAAACACATATATTTTAATCAAGTTATAATCATTTACCACCGCCACTAACCCCCGTATTCTAAGACGTTTCCTTAACTCCATTCTTCACTCAAGGAGCGTCTGTCTCAACTTGCTTTTTATAGTTGACATTTGGTGGAAAGAGACAGACGTTCCTTGAGTGTAAAGTGGAGTTAAGGATACGTCTTAGAATACGGGGGTAAATATTTATATTTTTGTTCATTGTCATTTTATTACGATGTGATTGAACTAAAGTTAATTTAAGATAATTTAGGCCGCGGTTCAGTCATACCTCGGTCTTTATCAATAGGTTTTTAATAGGTTGTGTTTAATAAAAAAAAATCTACTTAATTGAATCAGGCGTTATTTTACGGAATTTTTTTTTATAAATGATTGTAAAATTAAAATATAACTTGGAAATTATTCTGATTATAATGTTAGAATAGTAGAAATTAATATTTCCTCTCACCTTTCCTAAATTTGTTCAAGCAATTCAGGAATCCTCCTTTCGTAAGATAATTTGCCTCGTTCAGAGTTAAAACCCGGGTCGATAAAAGTGTTCGTTTGTTGGTGATACTTATTTGTGATGTTGAGTGAAATACATATCATCCCAATATCATAAGAGAAGTAATTGCAAGGTAATATTTTAATTTTAAAATCATTATTATATACAAAAACAATGTTTAACAACATCACTGTTGTTTTGGACCTGTCAGTACCAGTATTACTATACCAACTTGTGGAACGCCTTATAGATAGATACATTATTTTCAATTTTACTTGACCATTTGTTTAGTGACTCATCGGTTATGACGAGGTGGGACTAAACCCCTTTCGTTGAGTATCCTGAGGCCGTCTAAGCAAAAAAGAAAATTATAAACATAGTGTTTAAAATCACTAAGATTTTGGGGCTTTGTGGATATGCCACATCGATGTAGTTTGACAGTCGATAAAATGAAGTTTATGATGATGATGTACATTCATTCATAAAATCGATATGTATCGATTTATCGAGTCTATCGATGCTGTTGTGCTAAAGGTCCTTTGTTTTTTTATGGCCCTAGGGAGAGAGTTTTTAAACTAGTAAAGCTGTCGCGTTCTCAAAAATATTGAAAATCACTGCTCTACGCAAAAGCGTTTAGTTTCTATTGATTTTCGTTTTCGTTATATTCCGTCACACATACATTCGACGATAATAAATTGATCAAATTGAGGGCACGTGTCTTTGTTTAATCTTTGAACCTTTTTGCCGCTAATCCCTTTGTACTTGACGGCATGACGTCGCACGCTCGTAGTATTTTCATAAGTGACTCATTAATTATGTACTTTGTTGTGACATGTGTTTATTGTCCAGGAAGCTGGACGACTTGTACGTACACCGCTCCGTAAAACCTTGAGATTACAACAAATCGACAATAACAGGTCGTTATTGGTTTGGGAATTGGGATTAGTATAGCTCTGTCAAGAGATTTTGCTTTCGGAACGATTAAACCCGTTAGAAACGTTAGGTTCTCGAATAGGAATGGTTAGAAGATAAACGAAGTGAAATTTATTTATTTACCAAAAACACGGTACAATAGATGTTATTGCAATAATGTTTAATATGTTTTGCCATAAATGACATGAAAATACATAGGTTGAATTATTATTAACCCTATATAAAGTTATGTTGTTATTATAATTAATTATTATTATACTATTATATTTAATAACTTTTATTTATATTTTGACAGATAACTTAATTTTATTATTTATATAGAGATTTTGTGTAAAGACAAAACAAATGAAAACATTATGAGAAACCACAATTACCGTAGCTAACATACATATTTTGTTATATAGATTATTTGTTAAAAGAATATTAATTCTATAAATAACTAGTAATAGTGTAAAAACAATTTATTTTAAATAATAATATGAAAGACATTACACCCATATTGCCCTGGTCACATATATGCGTACCAGAAACAACGATATATTACATATTATATTTTATAAACACCCAGACCATGACAAACTATGTAGAGAAACGTCTGATATTTTTTTTGTCATGGGTGGGAATCGAACCCACGACCTCCGGATCCAACGCCAAGGGCGTAACTACTAGTCTACGGAGGCTGTGTGAATTAATATTTAAGTAATTCTTTGTACGATGAGGTGTAAATAAACCCCACAACTTGGTATACCCTGAGTTCGTCTAGGCGGTCTCAGTCCTCGTAAGGCACCTTTAATGGTCCTTTTTTATTTAAGTAATAATAAATGAAATTATTATTACTTAAATAAAAATATATACAATCGAATGATGATTGATAAATTTTGTTTTGAATTACTCGTGCAAAGCGAATATAAATTAATAAGCCACTATTCATTTGCTTTCTGCTGAGAGACTCCAACCAAGGAGTGAATTTAAGTTGTAAAGAATTGCCAATAGTAAATTCATCTGATTTTTTTTTACTGTAAATATTCTAAATACGTGGGTATATACGTGGTGGCCGAGTTGGTTAGACCTGGGACTTAAAGACACTTAGGTCCCTAGTTCGAATCCCGGTGTGTACCAATGAGTTTATAATAAAAAAAAATGTACATTTGTTTGACAACACCACTATAGTGCCTCGGGAAGCACGTTTAGCTGTCGGTACCGGTTTCACTATACCAACTTGTAAACAGTTTCACAAGTTGGTATAGATGGGTTATTGAGTCTATTCAAAACATGGCGACGAGCCAGCCACTTGTTCGGTGTAGACTCAAACCATCGGCTACGACTATGTGGGATTAAAACCCCTCCGCTGGGTACCCTGGGGCCGTCTAGGCGGTCTCGGGCGCCATAAGGGTCCCGTGAAGATATGTATGTATGTATATTCTAAATAAAAATAAAGAGACTGAGAAGCTCAATGTCTTTGACGAGCCGATATAGTATCTTTAGCCGGCATAGTGGGAGCGATCAATATTGTTTAAAAACAGTTATTGATTGAGCCCATTCATAGACTTTGTAGGTCTGCTCACCACCAGATAGATACAAAGTCACATGCCTTGCTCCAATAAAAAATACAATAAAACGGTTATTTTATTAAGACATCAAACTGAAGAATATTTTTTGGTGCTGTTCTTACCCTAATTATAGAACAACGTGGAAAATTATACCTACAAAGTAATTAGAAGTGTAAACAATATAAAATTTGTTACCAAAAACGTATTATCTAGGGCTATATATAATATATACTTGCGTATAATTATATATTGTTGTAAAAATATGTTTTATCATAACTCATAGAGCTCACGTCATTCCGTACTTATCTCAGGTCAAGATCAAGATGAACAGTTCAAGCGACTTAAGGCGAAAACAACACCTCTAACCCTTCCGTTTATTAGGTTATTTTAAAACCATATAGGTACGACCGGTTTCTTGAAAGTCTAATGGCCTTATTCATAAAAACTATACATATTGAGTCCTTCAAGAACACTTTATTTATAGAAGGTTTTGTCTCTTTTTTAGCAACAAAAATTAATATGTGTAAAAGAGACAAAACATTCCATAACTAAGTGTTTTTCAAGGCTTCAATAAGTTTTTATTAATAAGGCCATAAGTATAACCACAGAATAAATAATAGTAGAACTAATATTACTTAAACTTAGAAATAATTAAAATAGTGGATTTTTATGTGATTTGTCAATAATATTATTTATGATAGCTGTTTGTAATACTTAACGAAAAATCGAGAAACCGTGCGATTATTTTCGTTTAAAAAAGACTTATTATTTGTGTATTAAGTCATCTTGCATAACGTTTTTTAATGCATTTAAGCCCTAAATGCGTTTACTGACCGACTAAAGACATAACATTTTTGGCTGATAAATATATTTTGCTGCTCTTATTAGTTAGGTATAACTATTTTAAACAAACAAAAAAACTAAACAAAAAAACTTTACAACTAATAAATATCGGTACAAAAAAGTTTTGTATAAACTATGTATATTTATTAGCGCCTTAATTGACTTTTAAATAAGTACAAACTGAATAAATGTTGTTCATATTTTTGGGAAAGCTGCTCATTTATTTGTATGATCAAGTTCATTAACGACTATTAGAGCCTTAAGTTCGACACATTATACTACAAATTTAATAATAAATAAATAATATTAATGACCTTTCGACTAAGAATTGATGTTTTTCATTAGTTTAATTGGTTACCATTAAGAACTTATATGTAAGATATTTTTCATGCATTTTACATTGCAGATGTTCGCTTGTAGATATACTAGTACATCTGATGTTAACATTAAATCATTGTTATTTACGATGAAAACGTAAATGTATATACTATATACTACTAGCTGATCGGGTACATCGTGCTGGTAGAATATTAGGACCCTGCGCTCAAAATATTTTTTTGTTATCGCCCCGCCCTATAGGCGGAGCCTCCCCGCAGGCATCACTGTTTTGCCGCTGTCGCAGGCAAGAATTTTCTATTTGGCGCGATTTTACGAACAAAAAATGAATGTGAGTCGTATTTAATATTTTTATTTTATTTATCATAATTAATATTTTTAAGTTTAATTATATAAATATTAAATTTGATAGATAAAATAGTTTTAAAATAATCTATTAATTAAGATTTTATAAAAAAAAAAAAGATATATATGGGTTTAGATTGTGTAATCCATGATGGCGGCCTCAACTTTATTTTTTAAAAATTGACATGGGACTCGTTATATAGGTTTTTGGGTGTACCCAGCACGAATTTGAGGTCCATTTTCAAATACAAGATGGCGGCCTCACTTTATTTTTAAAAATCGACGTGGGACTCGTTATATAGGTTTTTGGGTGTGTCTAGCACGAATTTGAGGTCCATTTTAAAATCCAAGATGGCAGCCAACTTTATTTTTAAAATTTGACATGGGACTCGTTATATTTATTTTTGAGTGTGCCGAGCACGAATTTGAGGTTTATTTTAAAATCCAAGATGACGGCCTCAACTTTATTTTTAAAATTCGACATGGGACTCGTTATATAGGTTTTTGGGTGTGCCGAGCACGAATTTGAGGTCCATTTTAAAATCCAAGATGGCGGCCTCAACTTTATTTTTAAAAATCGACATGGGACTCGCTAATGTTTTTGGGTGTGTCGAGCACGAATTTGAGGTCCATTTTAAAATCCAAGATGGCGGCCTCAACTTTATTTTTAAAATTCGACATGGGACTCGTTATATTTATTTTTGAGTGTGCCGAGCACGAATTTGAGCTCCATTTGGACCGAGCACATAGGACTGGGAGCCGAGCACATAGGACTCGTTATATAGGGTTTAGGGTGAGCCGAGCACGAGTTTGAGGTTCATTTAAAAATCCAAGATTTTGGCCTCAACTTTATTTTTAAAATTCGACATAGGACTTGTTATATAGGGTTTTGGGTGAGGGGAGCACGAATTTGAGGTCCATTTTAAAATCCAAGATGGCGACCTTAACTTTGTTTTTAAAAATCGACATGGGACTCGTTATCTATGTTTTTGGGTGTGCCGAGCACGAATTTGAGGTCCATTTTAAAATTCAAGATGGCGGCCTTAACTTTATTTTTTTTAATCAACATTGGACTCGTAATACATGGTGACTTTGAAAGGATGTACTTTGGGCTAATATGAGGTTATGCTGATCAAATACAACTTAACACATGCAACGATTTAAAAAAAAAGTTACGGTCGCCATCTTGGATTTTAAAATGGATATGTGCTCGGCTCCCAGTCCTATGTGCTCGGGCCACCCAAAAACATATATAACGAGTCCCATGTCGATTTTTAAAAATAAAGTTGAGGCCGCCATCTTGAATTTTAAATGGATCTCAAATTCGTGCTCGGCACACCCAAAAATATATATAACGAGTACCATGTCGATTTTTTAAAATAAATTTGATGCCGCCACCTTGGCTTTTAAAATGGACCACAAATTCGTGCTCAGCACACCCAAAAACATATATAACGAGTCCCATGTCGATTTTTAAAAATAAAGTTGTAGCCGCCATCTTGGATTTTAAAATGGACCTCTAATTCGTGCTTGGCATAACCAAAAATATATATAACGAGTCCCATGTCGATTTTTAAAAATAAAGTTGAGGCCGCCATCTTAGATTTTAAAATGGACCTCAAATTCGTGCTTGGCACACCCAAAAATATATATTTCGGCCTCCGGCCACCATCTTGGATTTTTAAATAAACCTCAAATTCGTGCTCGGCTCACCCAAAACCCTATATAACGAGTCCAATGTGCTCGGCTCCCAGTCCTATGTGCTCGGCCCAAACGGACCTCAAATTCGTGCTTGGCACACCCAAAAACCTATATAACGAGTCCCATGTCGATTTTTAAAAATAAAGTTAAGGCCGCCATCTTGGATTTTAAAATACACCTCAAATTCGTGCTCGGCACACCCAAAAACATATATAACGAGTCCCATGTCGAATTTTAAAAATAAAGTTGAGGCCAAAATCTTACGATTTTTAAATGAACCTCAAATTCGTGCTCGGCTCACCCTAAACCCTATATAACGAGTCCTATGTGCTCGGCTCCCAGTCCTATGTGCTCGGTCCAAATGGAGCTCAAATTCGTGCTCGGCACACTCAAAAATAAATATAACGAGTCCCATGTCGATTTTTAAAAATAAAGTTGAGGCCGCCATCTTGGATTTTAAAATGGACATCAAATTCGTGCTTGGCACACCCAAAAATATATATTTCGGCCTCCGGCCACCATCTTGGATTTTTAAATAAACCTCAAATTCGTGCTCGGCTCACCCAAAACCCTATATAACGAGTCCTATGTGCTCGGCTCCCAGTCCTATGTGCTCGGCCCAAACGGACCTCAAATTCGTGCTCGGCACACCCAAAAACCTATATAACGAGTCCCATGTCGATTTTTAAAAATAAAGTTAAGGCCGCCATCTTGGATTTTAAAATACACCTCAAATTCGTGCTCGGCACACCCAAAAACATATATAACGAGTCCCATGTCGATTTTTAAAAATAAAGTTGAGGCCGCCATCTTGAATTTTAAAATGGACCTCAAATTCGTGCTCGGCACACCCAAAAATATATATAACGAGTCCCATGTTGATTTTTTAAAATAAAGTTGAAGCCGCCATCTTGGATTTTAAAATGGACCTCAAATTCGTGCTCTGCACACCCAAAAACCTATATAACGAATCCCATGTCGATTTTTAAAAATAAAGTTGAGGCCGCCATCTTGGATTTTAAAATGGACCTCAAATTCGTGCTCGGCACACCCAAAAACATATATAACGAGTACCATGACGATTTTTAAAAATAAAGTTAAGGTCGCCATCTTGGATTTTAAAATGGACCTCAAATTCGTGCTCGGTTCACCCAAAAACCTATATAAAGAGTCCCATGTCGAATTTAAAAAAAAAGTTGAGGCCGCCATCTTGGATTTTTAAATGGACCTCAAATTCGTGCTTGGCTCACACAAAAACCTATATAACGTGTCCTATGTCGAATTAAAAAAAAATGTAACATTCATACTTGATGATCATTGACTACTGTCGTTGCGACCGGAACCAAAAAATATTTAATAATAATATGTAGGACAATTTACACATATTTCTCTGGTCACAAACTAAGTTACTATGTGTATCAGAAACAACAATATTATACATATTATATATAAACACCCAGACCATGACAAACTGTACTAATATTTTTTTGTCATGGGTGGGAATCGAACCACGACCTTTGGATATTACACAAAAGTCGCAACCAGTCTACGGAGGCGGTCAAAAATAATTCCTATAAAAAACGTCAATCGACTGTCGCGGTTACCCCTATATATGTGGCTTCTCTATGTTGTCAAAAAAAAAAAAAAAGTTATAGGTAACCGATAAAAAAATCGATGTTGTTTCGCGGTGACTCTGGTTTTCCTTGTTTCAGATTCGAAAACTCAAATTTATTCCTAAAACTAAAAAATAATAATATTATTTTGATTAAAAGTATTTTTTCTATAATTCAAGGACCTGTAAGGTTTATACATGGTCAAATTAATTACGTAAATTTTTAATAGCCCCGGCAGCACGAGAGATACACGTCCGTACGCATCGGCACACTAGGCGGGACTAGTCTACGGGGTCATATAATTACTTATTATAGCTCTTGGATCTGCTCCGCAAGATTGAAAATCGCGCAAACAATTTTCAATCAATAAAAATGTCGTAAGTCACAAAACTAATTTTGTCTATAACATACTTAATAATTTATTTAGGTAAAATTTCGTTTAGTAGTGGATTATAAACTGTATTTTCTTGTGAGGTGTTTGGATTTTAGACTTAAAACTCAACCTGTTTAGAAGAAAAATGTCTTTATACATTAAAAAGGCATCATTTTAAAATAGAAAAAGTATCGAAAAAATGTTTTCCAATTAGGTTTTGGGTTAAGACATGGAGAGAGGAAGGTCTGAAAAAACTTAAGTTGAAGTGTTTTAATAAATAGATGTGTGCTTGCCTCTGCAGATATAAGCAAATAAGACTAAAATATATAGTGCCTCCTCTTAAACTACCTAGAATATAAAAATATAAAAGCTATTTTTAAAACCAACTTATATTATTTAAATTTATTTTACTTTTAAACTAAACAACATACATTTATTTTTAGGTAATATTTGTTTCTATTTAGTTTTTTTAGTTGTTATTTTAGGTATTAGTTTTTATTTACTTATTTGTAATATTTTTCTTGAATAAATACCTTGTATAATTTCATATTATGGTTAATATATAAAAAGAATTTTTAAAACCAACTGATAGTTAAATAATTTTATAGTTATTTAATTATCAGTTTAAAAAATATGTTTAAATTAGTTTATAAAATAATTTCTTTTAGCTAGTTTAATATTCTACTCATTATTACCGATTGTTAATAGCATTTAAACTGAAATTGTATTTCATGTCATATCAGTCATGTTTCGGTTTTAGTCTGTGGGTTCACTGGTTTTCAGGAGATTACTGCATTGATTTCTTGTCGAGGTGGTAGTCTCCTTTCAGGGTGCGAAATGGGTTCAATTGACGATAAGGTAGCGAGTATATTAAAATTATACTCGTAATGCAATTTGTCGCCACTCATTTCGTAATCGCATAATTTAGCCGGCATAGTGGGAGCAACCAATTTTGTTTAAGAACAATTATTGATCGACCCTATTCATGGACTTTGTAGGTCTGCTCACCACCAGTTAGATACAAAATCACATGCCGTGCTCCAATAAAAAAAATAAAAAAAACAGTAACGAATTCACCGCGACTAGAAGTTCTACGATTATGCGAGTAGAAATCTTCCTTATAAACGTGACGATGGTTATCATTCAAATTAATTTAATTATAAAATTGTGTCATCATTACCTTGTGAACGATTTGACCAAATAGCATACGGTAAAGCAAAGCCATATCTTTATTCAATACTGATAATTTTAATAAGAATTAATATTTGTAGCTAAAAATCAAAACGTTACCTATGCAATGTGATTGTGGTATAACCATGATGCATGTGGTACAGCCAATATTATTGTAATATTGTAAAAACCCTTTCTAGTGTTATCGTTTTCTGACTTGCCGCACAAATTTTTTAACATTTATGCTAATATAAACAATAGGTGTATACAACATTATAGACCTTGCCTGATAAATCAGTCTATCCAACAATGAAAACTGAATTAAAATCCGTTCATTATTTTCCAAGATTAACTCGAAAGGATAAACATGCGCCTGGGCATCTTTGCTTTTATACTATGTATATATTTATGTTTATTATCTTAGTTGAGATATCAACTATTCATATTTACATATTTTATATCACAGAAGAGTATCTAAAGTTGACCTAACAGCACAGTGTATTGTTTTTGTTAAATAACGACATATGACTCTGTATCCACACAATAATTATGTGGCAATTTCTTTTACGTGGCATTTATTTAATTAGTATATTGTTTGTAGTTACCGCTTCCACGAAGAAAATTGAGTGTAGCTGTCATAAAGATTTTACCGATTGGATCAAGTAAGTGATTACTGGGAATATTCGTCATACTGGTCACTTTGACAAATTATTCGTCATCATTTCGACATATTTTATTAAACAAATTACTTATTTAAGCTTTTGTCTTCGTTCGAGTATTATTATAATATAAACATTTACCATGGTCTCAAAAGTTCACGGTTGTTTTTAAATGTTTACAACTTTTTCTTAATTTCATTGAAGGTTAATTTTGTAATTACAAAATTCCACTATGTAAAAATTCAATTATTAATAGTCTCATTAATAAAGTTGATGTTAACAAATTGTCTATCCTCATTATGTCATAACTTTTATTAAAATGAACTAAAACAAATAAAAACATGATAACAATGTTACGACAAATTGTGATGAATTGATGACAATGATGTCGCTAAAGTAGAGACACTAGACCAGCTTTATTTTCAAGTGCAAGGTGACAATGTGTAACATGAAGACACGTTAGTGACTGTTTCCCATAGAAAACTAATCTGAATAGAAAGACAAGAGTAGATACTCCTGATTTGACACTGAAAATAATTGTGTACTACGAATTTAATTCTAGAATACTTTCTTGACGTAATGCCGCCGTAACAAATGCACTAAAACAAAAAATACCTTATAAAGGATTATTTTTCGTTTTAGTGCATTTGTTATGAAATATAAGGTTTTCTAGAAATTAAATGTTTTAATTTCCTAAAGTTTATAATTGCTGTGGTTGATTCGGTTTAATAAACTGGAGTATGGTTTCGGAATGCAGTTTTCATTTAATACAATACAGACCTGTGGACAACGCCTGTCTACTAATTCAGGTCTGTGGTCTTGACCTATGAGACCGTCTCCTGCGCCAGACACTTCGCCTGCAAAATCAAACATATTTCTTACATCGCATTTTTTTTGTTTATTTATTTTATTTCTAGTAATTTGTTATCTGCATGTTCCCACGGATCTTAAACACTTTGATACATACGTACGTTATTAGTGTTCAATTCAGTGTTTCTCGTAGTTTCGACGGTACACAGCCTCGAATTTTATCAGTGAATAAATAGGCCAGTGTGTTGTTTATAACAACAAATTATAAGCGAATTTCTTGGGTTAACATTGTGTTTTTTATTAGTTTTTATTTTCCTATTATGGTGGTTTCTTGTGATTTATCTATGTAAGTTATTTTATGAATGTTTTATTAACGTGGGTTGAATATTTAGAAACATTTTTTTTTGTAATCGAAACGGATGACAAAATCACCTGGTACTATGCCGAAGTACTATAAGATACTTCACGGTTCGATTTTTAGCTTTTAGTGCTATATAGTTTTTTTTTCGCCACCCTTGGTCATAGTTCTAGCAGCAGTGCGTCTCTTTAAATACAAGACTTGTCTGCCCAATGGTAATTCATTCTACAGCAGTTGTCATCAACCCATCGGTTGCTATTTCAGTCTGCTAATCCTTAGAGCTTTGTCCGTGATCCTTGTTCTCTTGTCGATTTACTAATTTCTGATTTTATCCACAATAATCCCAATCATAGCTATTCATGGATTATTATGGATATATATGTAAGCGCGGGACCCGCGCAGATATCCATCGTGTGGTTGGGAGGCAGACCACTCCAATTCACTCGAGTGTTCCCGAATTTGACACCGCTAAGCAGGGTTCTTTTCGAATTCAACTCTCCCCTTCACTGTGTTCAGTACCCTCTACCCAAATAAATCCTGCCAGTTCCATCTGGAAAACAATTTATAAAAAAATCCGACGGCCGATCTTGAAAAGCCAAGATCCTTCGAAAGGCGATGCAGATTTTGCTGGAATTTCTCTTGTACCGACTTCCACTGCATAAAGTTGAGTATTAAAACCGTTTCTGGAAAATTTATTCGTGAAATCAAAGTATTTGTTCGAATTTATGGTGTGGTCCTTTGGCATGTTTGTTTCCCACGGAACGGTCAGTTCTACGAGTATTATTTTCAAAAGTAAACCAATATGCCTGGTGTAAAGACTGAAACTTAATATATCTGGTAGTTCGTCGGAAATTTGTTGCCTCCGAATACTAACGACGAAATAAGGACTGGTTAATTTAATCCCTCCTATGGGTACCCTGAGGTTGTTTAAACGATTCTCGGGAGCCAAAAAGGCACCCGTGATGCTATTTATTATTATTATTCGTCGGAAATTTAATATAACCTTTAATTAAATATAATTAATGAATCTTGTTTTGTTGTTGACAGAGAAGTGGCGAATGTGTGGGGAAGTCATGTTGGGCCACCACAGGTTCCGGTTCCAGCAGATCAAGTGCAGGGACTCTTCAATGAAATACACCTTTTCCCTACTAAGACCCAGGGTAAGCCAATTTGAGTACTTTAAAATATACACTTTATATTCAATTAGTATTTTTTTTAATAATAAATGCAATTTAACTTTTATCGTGTCAGACAAAGGTTATTAACTACATTTCAAATATTTTTTATCAAGAACGCTTGCAATGATTATTATTGAATCATGATGTCATCGTAATGTATGTACGTACCTAGCAATACAACAACTTTAAATACCGTATCGACTTGATATCAATCTTTGCTATTGGTGCATCTTCAATCATATTATATCAGTGAATGATTTAACTAAAATAATTGTATAAGATTGATTAGGATTGGGAAGTATAGTACCAGATTAAAAGGCCAGTTTAGAAAAAAACAGGAATTCTCTGCATACTTTCCAGATTATTTATTTGCAAAATCATACACTACCAATATGATTTGATTTTGATTAAATACGCTAGTTATTGACGGAATATATCTTTGGAGGAAGGTGTGCAAATATTTCACTTTCCACTTCTTCGGTAATTTAAGAATAATTTTGCAAATAAAGGTAGTACCTACTTACTATTCAAATAGTTCCAAATTTCAAGTAAATCTGATCAGTAGTTTTCGAGAAATTAATGAGAATAGACAGATAGATAAAAACGACTGATACCTAAGTCATACCATAATAGGTCTTTTCAATTTTAACTGTAACATTTTGTTATTCCTATTCAAAAATATTAACGTCCGTAGCTTGATCTTTCATTTTTATGTGGCAATAACGAACGGTTACCTTTATCGTACATTATAGAAATCGGCCAATAACGTATGAAATAAAGTATTCTCGTTTCTTGTTTTGCCCTTCTTACCTACGCAGGTATATTATGTTTTACGTGAAATAGCGATAACATTGACCAGGGTGTGGTGACATCATTAACAATATTAAGTGGTTGTAGGCTTAATGAATCAACGTTGAGTTAAAACATTAAAATATAATACACGTAACCATATACGGCGGACAAGCAGTTGTTCCGCATAGCAATCGTCTGCCTGTCTGCCTGACTGACTAAACATGTTATTATTTATGACGATCAAAGGACCCGAACGAGATGTTTGCGCGATTTGAATATTTTTGCCAGGACAACTAATTATAGCGGATGTTTTAAGACATTTTTAGTTTTGTTTCTTAGTAATTTTAATATCGTCATAATAATATTTCAGACTAAGTTCGAGTTAAAGCCAACTAACGTTATTATTAACAACCCTGTGGCCACATTCTTTTTCTTATAACGTGAGCGTTAGATTGTCAAAATATCGAATTCCTTTATTAGCGCTCTCTCGTCCGGCCACGAACGTATTAAATGTCCAGTTAAAGTTGATTTTAGTCGATTACGCGTCTTAAATAACTAAATCAATTTGAACCTTTGGTTGGCTTAACGCACTTGACTTGAGTCTTCACGTTTGGCTGAAATTGGGTTATTTTTATTTATTTAGTATATTTTCTATAGTACTAATATGTAGGACAATTTAAACATTGCTCTGGTCAGAATCTAAGTTCTAGGCTTGTACTATGTGTACCGAAAGCAATAATATAATACGTATTATATTTCATAAACACCCAGACCATGACAAACTGTATAGAAAAACGTACTAATATATTTTACCATGGGTGGGAATCGAACCCACGACCTTTGTATACAACGCCAAAGGCGCAACCACTAGTCTAGGAAATACATGTTATAGATTCGGACGATACCAACCTGTGGTACCCCTCTTATATTGTATATATCTAGTCCACCAACATTTATCATTTTGTCACCGCATTGAACTTAATAAAATTGTAATTACTTTTAATATACACAATTAGTTTTGTAGCCGTTATGAGTATGAAGATAAAAGATATAATAAAACAGTTAAAAATAAAGCTGTAACCTGGGGCCTTATTCCAAGTTTTCAAACGTTAAACACGACAAGACGTTGCGTAAACTCTAGATATTGAAATATAAGTTGTATTTCAATGGAAATATAGTTTGTATTAGGTTGGCTATAATAATGCCGCCATCTTGAAATACACGAATTCTTCGCAAGTTTTAACATCTTATGAGCATTGGAATTTCAACTCTATATTTATTAAGATAGAACTTATATTTCAATATTTATTGTTTACGCAACGTCTTGTCGTCTTTAGCGGTTGCAAACTCGGAATAAAGCCCCTGTATTGTAGAGTCTGTCAAATACCATTTTCTACGTTCTATAATTCTATAATCATCATCAATATCTTCGTTCTGCTGCAGTCCCCAGGCCTATTCCAAGGCGCTACTGATCATCCATATTCTGTATCATCTATAAACAACTAATTGTATCCAAGTCTAGGTGTGCTTATAGTTTCCAAAACAATTGAGATTCCGCCAAAAAGAAAAATTAAGTTATATATTTTTTTTATTTTCGAAAATATAGTTTAAAGTATTTATTTTTATTATTAAAAAATCTGCTTTTTGAGATATATTATCGAAAACTTTCGTTTCATAAAGTTTTTTCCCTAAGTTTCATTTAAATTTCAAAATATATTCTTTTAGACTGTAATAAAAATATTTTTTCCTTGGATTTTTTTTTTGCATTCTGTGGTTGTCAGGGGCTCATTTCGTTAAAAATAATATTGTAAAAAATGCAAATAAGTATAAAATAGGCTTATTACAATTTACTCTATATTATTCTTAATTACCTTTCGGGTTTTCTTAATACTAAGAAATGGTTTATAATATGTGTATACAAATAAAATAAACGTGCGTTTGACAAAACAGATTTTCAGATTACTTTGCTATCTTCGATACTAAGAAACTCTATCTGTGACAACATATAAATCACAAATTACACAAAATGCGTGACGTTTTCTGTTTTGTATAATTTCTATGATTATCTCAAGTTATCAATGAATGTGTGGCCTTTGGGTACTCAATGCAAACTGTTTGCTCAGATAAATCATACAAATATTTACACCTGCCTTTACTCACTTACTCACGATCCATTTTGAGCAAATAAATAATTTACGCGCAACAAGGCTTAATGAAAAAAGCGGCCCCAGCCTAGTGGTTAAGTCACTGCGCAACTGATAACAAGGTTAAGCAGATGACAACAAGGCCGGCCTGGGATGGGTGACCGCTTTATACAACGAGGCTATTTCATCATAAACACCGCAACAAGTTCGCCACTTGTTAGGTGTTGCCTCCGAATACCATCGGCGAAATGAGGATGGGTTAATCCCTCCGTTGAGACCCTGAGGCCGTTTAAACGGTTCTCGGGAGCCAAAAAGGTACCCGTGATGGTATATTTTTTTTTTTTTTAAAAAGGCTTAATGAACTACAAAAATGATATCAACGGATCAGCGGAGGGTTCCTTTACTGTAGCTCCAGCATAAGTTTGCAAACAATTTTAATTGTTGATCCCTATCTATGGTTACTAGCGATTATAGTAGAAACTGTTGGAAAATACTTGTGGTATAGCTACTGACGCCAAGAAGTGGTGACGCTACCAGGCAGCGAGGCTACACCCATACTCTAATAAGTTTCTTTATCTTGAAATTTCCTTAAGAAGGCTTTGACAGAAATGCATTCCGGTGCATGTCCGATGGTGTCTGAAATACAGTACTTTGTACTAGTTCAGGCACCAGCTATCCTTATATGTTTGAAAAATTGTGATTATTGAATAAACTATTTTTATTTGTATTGTATCATTCCAAATTTCCGAGCTAATATTACTTTGACAGTTCGTTGAATTCTTCGTATATGGAATTGTGAGATACTTCTTAAGTGGAGGAAGTAATTGACAGACATAGCATTTCTCAACATAATCTCGAGTCGAGGCAACTTATAGGAGCCCGATTTGTGACTTTGTATCTAAACTAAATGGGGTCGATCAATACATTGTTGTATAACAGCATTAACGGATTACTGATGCGGTTACGAAATGGGTGGCGTAAAAGATGAATTAGCTTAATATCCTTGCTGATTTATCGTCTAACCAACTGCCAGTTTCGCAACCGCAACCTGGAAGGAGACTTCGACAAGAAATTTAAGCAGTGCAGTCTCCCGAAAACCGGTGAACTCACAGACCGGTCGGTTGGCCGCGCGGCCTAGCGAAGTTAAAGAGACCTACTACGTCGCTCTTGGTCTATACATGCACGGTTATTTGCTTAGTAAAACGCATTCGTCATAATATCGGGACACGCCTCTGCCCATTATCTATGGTTAGTAATGCTCTTGTCGGCATCAGCACGGATCACTTAACCACTAATACATATTGTATCATCCTTTATTGTTCAGCCGACAATTATTTCTCGACTAACTCGTATATATATATTTGAAGTACCTATATGGACTGCATCGTTCTCTTTTAATGCGTTGCGTGATCTAATCTAAGGCTTTACGGATCTAGACAGAGGACTAGGTTTTTTTTTATTGCAACTAGTTGGTGTGTGTGGGAAGAATGGCAGCCTAACAAGATCTTATTGTAACTTTTTTTTTACTCCTCATAAATGCCTGTAAAGGTACATGAAATAAATAAATCACAGATGCAAATATTGCCATGTGACCTAGTCATATTTCCGTGTTCCTGTTGGTTCACAGGGAGACTCTGTGGGAGGCTAACACGAATCGATTTCTTATCGAGGCAATGGTCTCCTTTCAGCGTGCGGTTGGGAAACGGGCAGTTGATTTGACGAAATAGATATGACCGCCTCCGTAGACTAGTGGCTGCGCATATGGC
The DNA here is from genome assembly GCA_947458855.1 of Monopis laevigella. Classification (NCBI taxonomy): domain Eukaryota; kingdom Metazoa; phylum Arthropoda; class Insecta; order Lepidoptera; family Tineidae; genus Monopis; species Monopis laevigella. The sequence goes on from OX381581.1 coordinate 18,515,994, forward strand.
TTTGTATCCGTGGGTCCGATGCTCACTCATGGCAAAAAAATATTAGCACGCGTTTCTGTACAGTTTGTCATGGTCTGGGAGTTTATAAAATATATAATATAATATGTATAATATTATTGTTTCTGTTACACATGCTTAGTTTGTGACTAGAGCAATATGTGTTAATTGTCCTACATATTAACTTTAAAAACATTTTCTATAAAATAATTTATGGTCCCGTACTTTCTAAAGAAATCAACCCTTATACTGAAGGATGTCTTAGTCCCTTTAGTCTTCTAGGCCAATACCTCAAAACCTGTTCAGGTAAAAAGTTGAAATTTATAATTATTATCTCGGTAACTATTAGATACACGCGCTGGTGATATATACTACAAAAATTATGCGCACTTTACTGTGCAATAAAATACTTAAAATATTTGACGATAGATTACATTATAATTTTGATAATCTCCAACATAACATTGGGTAATTTATTTTTCTTTGTTGACATTATCGTCAGATATACGATTACGTATAGGTGCCGATGAAACTCTCGACTGAAGCTTCTGGAATTTGATAAAACATTAGTTATTCGATTTCTATCTGATTATTTATTTAAGGCGAGTGCTGAAAAATGCTTTAAGTAAATTTAAATATCTCAATAACTACAACTGATACAAGTTTTATATTTCGTAATTAGTTTCGTGAAGTTTTTATTTATCACATAAGAGGAAAACATATTTGGAGTAGGTATATTTTTTTCGATAAAGAAATTAACGAAATTATCCTGTTTGTTTATATTTATATACTATATTATATGTATAATGTGTCTTATACTATAGACTAGGACCTTTTGGTATATCTTTTAATCTAAATTAGAGGCCGCCTAGACGGCCTCAGTGTACCCAACGGGAGGATTTTTAATCCCACCTCGTCGTAGCCGATGGTATGAGTCTACACCGAACAAATGGCTAACTCGTCGCGATGTTTGGATAGACTCAATAACCGACACACAGATTCACAAGTTGGTATAGCGAAACTGGGACCGACATCTTAACGTGCTCTCCGAGACACTATAGTGGTGTTGTTAAAGAAATGTACATATTTTTTTTTTATTAAAAACTCATTGATACACACCGGGTTTCGAACCAGAGACCTAAGTTATTTAAGTCCAAGGTCTAACCAACTCGGCCACAACGTATATACCTTCACATTCAGTGAAGGAATATAGCGGCACTCTAGAATAGATTATCTCTAAATTCTATTTATTCTCATTTAAGCTAAGCCACTCCCCTTTACGATACGATTTTTTTTCATGTAGCGTCTTAATCGTCACCAAGTGTGCTTGGTAGAAGATATAGGTGAATCAAAAGGTACTTTTTAAATATTCTAGATAGCAATTTAATTAGTTTTAATATCGCTTACGTTAATCTTATATCCTGCTTATAAGTTATAACATTTAATATATTTAATTGAATCAGGCTAAGAGCCGAAACACGTGTCAAATATTATAGTGTTCGTTTGTTGGTGATATTTCTTTATGTTGTTACATTTAACATATAATTTAATTCACCTATATTATAAGCAGAAGATATTGCTTAATAATTTCCAATTGTAATCATTATAACATTTATTATATTACTTACATACTTGACTATGTATTCATTTATATATACGTATGTTTATGATATATATGTGGCCTAGTTGGTTAGACCTTGGACTTAAAAACACTAAGGTCCCTGGTTCGAATCCCGGTGTGTACCAATGAGTCTTTAATTTAAAAAAAAAATTACATTTGTTTGACAACACCACTATAGTGCCTCGGAGAGCACGTTAAGCTGTCGGTCCCGGTTTCACTATACCAACTTGTGAAACTTTATAGATGGGTTATTGAGTCTATCCAAAACATCGCGACGAGCTAGCCACTTGTTCGGTGTAGACTCATACCATCGGCTACGACGAGGTGGGATTAAAACCCCTCCGCTGGGTACCCTGGGGCCGTCTAGGCGGTCTCGGGCGCCGTAAGGCACCGTGAAGATATATATATATATATCATCTGTGTCTCTCTCAGGTACTGCCGCATAATGATATCATGATGATTTCTCATTAATCTCTTGTGATCCAATAAACATCTGTATTCACACGGTCATCATTACTGCTTGCTTGCATTTATAATTCTACTAATTTGTTGTATGATCTCATATAATGCATTCATGGGTGCATAAACATGGATCCTGCACCAGGGCCCTAATTCTGACATATTTGAACGAAAAGTGGCATATCTCTATAGATCTCTGTCAGTTTTGTTCGAATATATCGAGCCGACATGAATGTCGATAACGGGAGAATTGCTACCCAGGCTGCCCAAGAGCGGGTCTAGGCTTTTTTTTTATTTTGGCGGACTTTTGTTAAGCTTATGAAATTTTTTGTCAGAATTATTGCTGTTAAAGTTTTGGGAGGAGAACATATGAACAGAATTATTAAAATTTTGTTTGATTATTAGCATGTTTTTTTTTTAATAGAGAAGGACATGTGACCCAACAAACACCTGACGGTAAGTGGCAATGTAACGTCCAAGAATGTTCTAAACCAATAGTAGTAATGGTGCTTGCTTCAATTGGTTGATTCCACTATGTCTGCTTGAGAAACTTATTCACGCCTGATTACTAGCATGTTTTTTATATAGGTACACATTTTTTTCTATTGGCAATAAATCCGCTGTCTAGATCCTGTCAATTTAAGTATTCAATTCATCAATGTAAAATGGCTGACGTTGAACTCTTAACGAAATCACTTTTGGCAGCGAAGTGGTGTGAAATTAGTTTATTAACTTTGCAATAGGTTGCAAGTATATATAGTACAATTTGTAGTAAGGTATTTTTGTATACTACACTACCTGGGGGATAATTCTTATGACGCACCGAGTGGGTAACACTATTTTTATATTTCACACATCTTCCTCTACTTGTATACGTTTACAGCAAACTCAGTTATTGTAAAATAATTTGAACAGATGTGTTCACCTTGAAGGATCTCTCTTGTAAATCTATACTAATATAATAAAGAGGAAAGATTTGTATTTTTGTATTTTTGTATGTTTGTAATGAATAAACTCATTGCAATATTTTTTTATCACCGATTGCAATAATTTTTTCACCATTAGAAAGCTGCATTATTCAGAAGTAACATAGGCTATATAATATCACGCTAGGTCCTATAGTTGTGGAGCAGTAACCAAAAATGTTTTAAAAACGGGGGAAAAGTGTCGTTTCTGAGGCCTTCCGTGGCGTGCGCTGAGCATATAGTTAAAGTTATACAAACCTGTGCGAAGCCGGGACGGGCCGCTAGTGAGCTATAAAATAGATAATAACAGTTTCTAATTATTTCAGTGAAATAATAAAATGACATTAATTTGTAAAAAAGACTTTTGTCTTAAGCGAGAGGGAGGTCCCATTTATATGCAGATTTTAAAATCTTCAAGTCTAATGAAGCTTCGGTTCTAGTCTGGGTTCACCAGTTTTCAAGCGACTTCTTCATCGATTTCTTGCCGGAGCGGCAGTCTTCTTTATGCACTACAAGGAATAGCAAAAAATGTTTAAAGGAAGGAGCCAATTATGGTAAAAACTGGATCATTCATCTAATAATGCAATTTTAGTTTTTATCAAAATTACGTGACTCCTTTGAGCATTTTGTGCTATTCCTTGTAGTTAGGATTTAGTCTTGAAAAATTCACCCTGTATATTGTTTCACTATATATTACTGAATATGTTTGGTCAAGAACTTATCTTAACTTGTGCAGGGACGATAAAGCTGCGAGAATAATAAGGTAGAATTATTATCGCCGCTCATTTCGTAACTGCATTATTCAGCTGGCAATGTGGGAACGATCAATGCAGTTAAACAAGAATAATTTATCAACCCTATTAATGGAATTTGTATTGATTATTATCAGGTATTATAAAATAGGAATAGTAAGCGTTAAATTAAACTAGATTAGGGAAACTTCCAACAAGTAAACAAACCAGACTTAATAATTAAATTTGAACATTGTGACCAAATAAACAACTTATCGTTGAAGTATTAACATGGAAGCGATGACGTGCCTACGAGCGTGCAAATTGATGATAAGTGATGGCTATGGCTACCCCTAACGGGATATTATGATCTAATTGGTCATATTATGCTAACGTTATTTTAATATTCATAATAAAGCTTGTTACTGTATATATTCACGATCAACTGAAAAACAATCTCTTACTAAATAACTTAAAAAAACGAGAAGAATTAACTGTAATACCTTTCCACACAATAGATCCGGTAAATATATAGATAGTAGAATAAAATATATTTATGATTATGGTAAGCAGAACTACAAAATTCATAAATGGGGTCATTTATGAATTAAATTTTATTTGTTGTATTTTATTGAATTAGTTATACACACACTAATTACACAAATTTTCATTTTTGACACTTATATACACACGCGCACACAGACTCACGCACATACACACATCACACACCACACACACATAGGTACATACCACACAAATTAGTAAAGCTTATACAAACTTTCATAAACATTGTACAAGATAATTTCTGAATGTGTTTTATTTCCAAAATCGTTTTACTGTGTACTTAAAGAGCCAGTTTCCCACAGCACAGGGTAACCTATAGTGGAAACTGCGCAAACATAATTTTTGTAAATTTTTATTAAATAAAGAAATTTGTATTAGTATTCAATCCATGGTTATTAATAATAATAATTCATTTATTGAGCAAAATTTATTTAACATCATTAATTGCTTATAAACTATGTCAACAAAATGATGTGGTTAAAAATGGTAGCGACAAAGATGAATTTGCATTACGAGTCTACTTTAATAGCCTCGCTGCTTTATCGTCAAATTACGAACTCAATAGTCTTCTTGACGCCCATACAAACGTTCTTCCAATATTACAACTTGGCTGTTAGTCCAAGTTCAATTATTATTTTATACTACACCTGCTCGGAAAGTAGGTTCTTACTTGCGTAAGAATAGGTGAGAAAGTACGTCTTTGTAGTCGTACAAATATGCGGGAGGAAAAAGTGTATGAAAATCCATTGTTAACGTGCTTAAGCGGGAGGAAAAAGTATATGAAAATTCATTGTTAACGTGCTAGTTTTTTTTTAATTTTTTTTCTTCAATTCTTCCAAATTAGGAAAGGCAAGGGTTCAAAGCCATACAGCCTAGTTTTTTTTTACAAGTTCGAAATTTTAATCAAAATAAAATAAAAGTATTGGTTTATTGGCTGTTTACTTTCTTTGCATTTTTGATTTATTAAGTTTTAACAACTGTAATAATTTTAATATAAGCTTTAATTAATAGAGATTTTATTTTTTATTTTCCTCGTAGGTGTAGTATAAAGCACTATGTATCACTCGGCGAGAAAGTGCGATTCCTAACTCGAGCGAATTAGGCCCTCCGCTTCGCGTCGGGCCTCAAACTTCGCCCTCGTTAGTAATCGGTGACTTTCTCCCCTCGGTGAACAATGTACTATTTATGTTGGTTGATTATACATCTTTCTGTTCTGGGTAACAAATATTTTTGTATTATAATAGTAAAAACAGTTTTTTTTTCTGACATCGTAAAATATATATAAAAAACCTAACACAGAAAGACTAATAAATATGATGACAGACAAAAATATTGTTTTAATTCTGCGACAAAGCAGTAATCTAGTATTACTGGGACTGCGAAAGCTTATTTTGTATGGAAAATGCGTAGTGTCCTTAACCGCCCGTTTTGTAACCTGAAAAGAGACTACCGCCTCGTCATAAAACGATGCAATAGTCTTCTGAAAACCGGTGAACACAGCTTAAACAAACATTACTGTTTTTTCCTTTAGTAAGTTATATAACTGACTTGCAATATTTGTGTTTGTTTCAGTTTTCGAGATGCTGGTGTGCGCACGACAATGTGTGTGGCGAAAGTCCCTCACTCTCACGTTTGGAGAGTTTTGCGTGTTCGCTGCAGAACTGAGACTTTACTCGCGGCAAACCCAATTGTGCGTATACTTTCATCTTTTCTTAAAGCTTACAGCCAATTTTATCGTTTTTCAGTGTTTTAAGGGTTATTCAAGCTCTATCTGTAATTATACTAACTGGACCTTCCGTTACAAGTTGGCATGCAGTTCAAAATTATAATGATACTATTAATTACTAAGTTAAAAAAAATAACAAACGGTGCTTGAAAATAAAATTATCAATATGCTGCATCCATTTTTATACTAAAGCATTCAAACATAACAACACTTACACCGATAGATAGAGAATTAAAAAACAATTTATTTCTTATCTTGATCGGTGGTTATATATTATATATCATATAACCAAAATGAACCAAAAAGCATTAACATAGATTTAAAATAATAAATAGGCGCCAAAGATTTATAATCTAAGATGTAATATATAATAAAGAGGTACCAAAAATTATAAGCCTCAATTCTAAAAATTATTATCAATTTTAATAGAAATATTTTTCATTTTTGTCAAGTTTTAATTGTAGTTTGGTTAAGTTACGGAAAGAGGCGTTTTATTAACATGACAATAAAACAAATGTCCAAACAGAAATTCGTTCCACAAATATAATTGTATATGAATCGGATTCGGTATTATTTTGCGCAGTATTCTATAGAACCGCCTCGCTCTATTAGCGACTTAGTATTGCCTTAGTATGTATTTACGTTGTTCACATTTGCGGTCACTCTAGTCGGGATTTATAGCCGATGTTCAGCGTTGACATAAGCACGTGCTTACGAAAGTCGTATGTACGTATATAAGCGTGCTGAGTAACCATCCCACTCTAAATAAAATAGATAGATCTAAGCAATGATATTGGAGTTAGCAGTATAGATAGAACATTATCAAAGATACTGGAACTATTCTAATCTATGCTAATATTTATAAAGCTGAAGAGTTTGTTTGGTTGAACGTGCTAATCTCAGGAACTAATTTCGAATTGAAAAAAAAAAAATGTTGGATAGCTCATTTATCGAGGATGTCTATGGGATATATAACACCACGCTACGACCAATATGAGTAGAGCATAAATGAAAAATGTTGAAAAAAAGGGTTTTTTTTTTTTTTTTATAGGAGCTCGGCATGTGACCCGTCTTCCACCTGATCGAAAGCAGTATGCAGGTCCAAGAATGAATGCAACCAGCTCTTAGAATTGTGTTGTAAGAGCTGGTTTCATCCATTATGCCGGCTTAAGATGCATAAATAAAATTGATTCTTTTTGAGAGCTTTTGGTGCGTGCGCTGAAGTAGAAGGCGACGTTGCGCGGGTGGTAGTTTACTGTACTATTCCAAAATACTAGCTGTTACCCGCAAGTTGATTTCGACGAATATTTGAAAAACAAAGATTAGCCGAATTGGTCCAGCAGTTCTCGAGTTTTGAGCCTATCAACACATTTAGCGATTTTTTAATATAGTTTTTTTTTTTTTTTACAATATATTAGTCGACACTCTAGCTAGACTATTAACTGAGAGGTGATTTCATCGATGGATCTCTCTATAGGGCCTAGAACAAATATATAACATAGAAGATACTTCTCTTATTTAAAATTTCCTACCAAAAATATAATTTCTGATTCGACCCATATTACTACGAGGAATGTATGAGTAAAGAATGTAGAGAATTGCCAGTGTATTTGTTTTGGATATAAAAGAAAAACTGACTTTTGTATTTACCGCCGAGGTCTGGCGGTGCGATCATTGACCTGTGAATGTCATGATGCCAAGAGGAGATATTTGTCATGCACCCGACCACTACAAACCTGAATTAGTAGAGAGCTGTAGTGTATTGCCACTAGTATAAATCACGCGTGCTTTGTTTCAGCAAGCTCAGTAACTATTTAGTATTTTACTTCTAGTTACCGACAAGTTATTAACAGTTAGATACGGCAAGATTCTAAGTCATTGATTTGAGATTGAATAAGTTAAAAATCATGTGTGTCCTGTTTTTACTTTTCTTATATTTGTCACCTCACTAATACAGAACGTTTTATTAACAATCTATCTAAAAATTAAAAATTTAACTTTTTTATAGTCAATATGCTGTTGTAAGAAATTTAAGAAGATTACTGAATTTACTTATGGATTTATGTCTTACTTTCGTTATCTGTATACGCACAAACTAGTACAAAGTTATAATTCTCTTGTAGTATATAAGTATTATTCAGCTCTATCCAGTCATATAGATACATTGTATTGTGTGGTAACAAAATTGCAAAGAAAATGTTAATAGTATTCAATAACATTCCTGATATATGTATTGTACTTCGATCACGCGCATCGCGATCACTGAGACTTTCTAACCCGGCTCGTGTTCTGTGCACCCGATCATGACATCAACTCTATAAATAGTAATCAACGTTGCATTTTTATTTACACAAAACATTTGATAACTTGCAAACATCTATAACAAACAAATTATCAAACGTAACGCATGATGTAATGTTTACACGAATAATGTCCTCTATTTTATAGATAAGTGTTGGTCGAATGAGATATTTTTTTTGTTAATCTTATATTATGAGAACGCTTTAGCAAATATAAAACAAGCGTTATTTAGTAAATAGAGAACAAGGCAACTCAAGCGAAATATTAATGTCAGCCCAGCTAAATTATTTACTCATAAATTTTTATCCATTTTTTTTTATTGATGGACATCATGTAACTTTGTATCTACCTGACGGTAAGCAGAAGATTTTTTAATAAATATAATTATAATTATTGTCAAATCAACAGGCAATTTTATAACCGCACCCCGAAAGCAGATTACCAGATTGATATATCGGTGCCGTAGGCTCCCGAAAACCGTAATATGACAAGGTCACTTGACGGTTTTTGCATCTAGGCATTGTCATTGTCGGTTTATTGTCAGTTTATTTATTAGAAGTAATAGCAGACAGGTATTTTCGGGTAATTTTTGGTCTATTATTTTGTTTAACAACAATCCCATGCTTAATTATATTTATACTTAGTTGTAATACCTAAAGAAAATTCTAATCTCGCTATTTTGTTAAACCTTAGCATAAGTTATTTTTATATAGTCTCCTAAATAGGCACAATTTGATTTTTTGGCTATTATATGCGTTAATATAACAAGAGAAGAAATAAGAATGAAGAATTATAAAGAAATAGGAATGATGAATTATAAAGAAATTGCGATGATGAAGTATAAAGAATTAATAAGGATATATAATTGAATCAGGCGTTACTTTGCGGAATTCCAATATTTAATATAATACTTAATAATATTTAAGTTATTTGTAAAAATATTTGTTTTGTTTTAGAGATGGAAACAATCCAGAGTCACCACAATTGAGCATATTGAAGAGATACCAGGAGAAGGCAGCAAAATATTTTAACGGTATGTATGGCATTGACATCTATTAGCACATTCGTTTTTACTTCCCATTCTTTATCTCTTTTGTCACCGTCTGTCAATAGGTAATAAAATTCTAAAGATTGTTCGTAAAACTTTTAGGTAAAGTTTAAATTCATTTATTATAACTAGAATGTCAACACTAACTCAATAATGATAAATGTAAATATGTCGACAATAATACAGAAACTTGCGTAAAAATAACAGCAATTTCTCTATTTCCGTAGTATAATTTAGTAGCGTTTTCATGAAATAATATAATAATAAATTATGTATATGAATCTGTAAATAATATTTTTTGTATATTTCTACTGTCATCTTCGTTTCAGATCTCATTTCCTGATCTGTTGTCAAAAAATATTTTGTTACTGATTTATAACAACTGTTTATTTCATCTGTCAATCTTCTGTGTTTACTTTAATTTCTGTTGAAGTTGGTTGTACCTCCCAATGTCGGAATCTGGGAATTGGTCGCATAGTCTACGACTTAGGGGACCCAATTTTTTTTTCTGTATATTTAGTCATGGTCTGGGTGTTTATAAAGTATAATATGTATCAATTTTTTTTTCTGGTACACATAGTTTGTGACCAGAGCAATATGATTGTCCTACATATTATTATTATTAACTGGGTTAATTTCGCTATAGAACCTGATGATTTGTTTTTGTGTATTACTCCATTATGATACACCCTAGGCTACGACGGGATGAGATTAAAACTCCTCCGCTGCGTACCCTGGCTGTCTAAATGGTATTGGTCGCCTAAAAGCATCCACGATGGTACGGGCACTTCATTCCCTGTTTGCTTCATTTCTATAGAGTCCTTACTTCATCTCGTCGTAACCGATGATATATCGTAATGGAGTAGTTCACAAAAAAAAAATGCACAGGGCCTTAACCAAAATAAATCGAGTTCTGGTTAAGGAACATATAAATTTTCGGGTCTTAATAAGCCTGTCTCGGAAAGTACTAGCACTTTGTTAACTTTTGTAACAGACGCGTATTGTGTTGGATATCACAAGATTTTAAGTCTTTCCCACAAAATCAACAATCCTCATAAGGGGTTATGTCCTTGTTTTCTGGTGAAAATTCTATCAATCGCTTCTGCATCTGATTCTATATATAGCAATGTAATACCCCGGAAGGTCAGCCGTTTCTCGACCTACGGATGAAACGCATCACTCTCAATAGCTGCTTTCGCACGGTACCAATCCAGAAATACTCTGCCATTCGTAAAGTCGCCCGTCGCATCGGTTGCCGGCTTCGGCCCACGCGTCGTGTCGCGTGCTGTCCATCTAACTAATGTATCAACGTATTTTATGTACTACTTTTACACGGATTCGTTTGTTTGTTTTTCATCAAACAATTTGCAACTTTCAAATACTATATTTATTATATTATATTTAATTTATACTAACATTTATTGATATTGTTCTACTTTTAACGTGTATGACGTAAACTTATTGATGTGGCAATATCATACAGTGCCCGTTAGGTACTATCAACATAAAATTCATACGAAGTAAACGCTAACTTTATATACCAGACTGCATAAATTATATTGAGCTTTCGGATATATCTGTAGCGTGAATCGTCGAAGCGTGTTTATTACTGTTCATAGGCTGCTTAAATTCAAAGTTTATATGCAAAACTGTCTCTGAATAGTAAACTGGTGAGACTTATTCCAGTATTCATAAATCCTACTCAAAATCAAATTACGCTCTTTTATTCTTTTGTTTCTTTTCACCAAATGCCAAATTAAGAATAAATAACATTACTTGAGTGATTAATATACAATTTGTTAATCTTTATTTATTCTTGAACAAATGTTTGCTTGGTTTTTGGTTACTAAATCATAGTATGTCGTTGATATAATTGAATAGTTCTTATAGATTGTATTAACTTTATAGTTTGTATTAGTTACAATAAAATTTACCATATTAACTTGTTTGTCTTCCTCGATAAAATAGTCTGTAGGGTAGGTAACTTTTTGTACCTTTATCCATATTGTTTCTTTATAATTATATTATTTTATAAATAGCCTTAATTTATTTTATTGTGTAAATAAATTTTATCTTAATTTATTGACAGTTTTAGGAGTTTAGCTTTTGAACAAAGTACAGCAGAATGCCACAAAAGCTCACCAACAACTGGCTGTTATAAGGTTTAGTGTCCTTGACGAGTTAGAAAGGAATTATGATGAATCACATTCAAAGTACCTTAACAATTAGTTTGCGCAGATATTATGACATGATTATTTATGCTAATCTGTTATTTATGCTCTAATAGATTCACGCACTGCAGACTTCTCGCGGCTACTCACTCGCTGATTTATTACGTTTGTGATTGTACTTAGTTTACTTGATTAGTACCCGTCTTTATTGCGTCGGATACCAACTTTATGTGTAATTATTTTAAATACCTGTACTAGTATCTTATCAGAATCTATTATCTTGTACGTTTCTCCTATTTCTTTACGCTTTATTGGATTTTAAACATTACTTGCTTTGAACACATTCTGGTGATTTTTAACCCTCCAAATAGTTTATTTAGGATCTTTGATACTGTATCCTTCTTATTTATTTATACTTCATCATCCATATTTCTTTATAATTCATTGTTATTATTTCTTCTCTTTCTATTTTAACGCTTATAATAGCTAAAAAAATCAAATTGTGCCTATTTGGGAGATCTCTATAAATTCGCTAGGCGGACCGGTTTCGTTACCACCGCCCATACAAATGAAAAGACCGTCAAGTGTTCTAGTCATGGTTTGAATTTAGTCTGTGGGTTTTTTAAAAGACTAATACAGCATTAATTTCTTGTCTAAGTGGTTATCACCTTTTAGGACGCGGTTACGTATTGGGCTGTTGATTTATATGGATAAAGCAGCGAAGATATTAAAGTTCATTTCATCATAAACACCGCAACAAGCTCGACACATCTAATCCCTCCGCTGGGAGCCTGAGGCCATTTAAACGGTTCTCGGGAGCCAAATAGGCACCCGTGATGGTATTTTTTTATTTATATTTAAGTTAACCCGTAGTGCAAATTCGTTTTTATCTCCGCCCATTTCGTAACCGCAATATTTAGCGACCAATGCTGTTAAATGATGTATTGATCGGCCTTATTTTTATAATTTGTATGTCTAATTTTGAAATCTTTTCAGTCATCATTTAAATTTTGAACTCCTACTGTGTTACCTATATGCAAATATGTTAAATGCAGTCGGCACGAGGCGTTACACGCGTTCCTCGTAACGAGCTCCTACACAAGTATACAACAGACTAAGTACACAAAACCAGTCTCTATTGTGTTGCATCCTGTTGTGTTACAAAAAACGGACAAGTGCAAATCGAGTTTCTTATAATACAAGATTAACACCAGTTTCTAGAACGTTGGCCAAATTATTATATGATTATAATTACGTAACATGGCACATGATTGGTGAAAAATTAACGTGGCGTGACATTCTACCAATCATGTGTCTTGTTAACTAATTTGATCATAGAATAATAATGATTAACGTTGTAGAACGTGGCTGTTAAACTCTCATAGGCTGAGGCTTTCTTAAAAGATACAAACAAAACTACGTAAAACAATATATAAAAACAACCCAAACCTTACATTAATAACGGTTTCACCGACTTATATGTTGATAAAAATTTGCCCCTCTATAATATTTTCAAAAGCATTATTTTAAAATTTAAAATGGGCATAGAATTTTTTAAAGGATTTATGAATGTTTCACTAATGTTTCAATAATTGATTTTGAAGATAGTTGTATAATTTATTTGAATTCTTTATTGCACAAAATATAATGCCTTAGTAATTCATTCAGTATTTCTTTTTTAAAAGTAAGGAACCCTTTTCTTGTAATGTTATAAATGAAGTAAGATCCAAAATGACGTCGATCGATGATTTAATACCTATTTATTTATTTATTACGGATTTGTTTAATATACTTCGTACTCTTGTACCTCATTATTCTATTGACGTCATGTTCTGATGCACTGATGTTACTTACTCGCAACGTTTGTGACTGTTACTTCCTTACGGTTGCAGACTTACACCCGTATTCTAAGACGTTTCCTTAACTCCACTCTTCACTCAAGGAGCGTCTGTCTCAACTTGCTTTTTATAGTTGACATTTGGTGGAAAGAGACAGACGTTCCTTGAGTGTAAAGTGGAGTTAAGGAAACGTCTTAGAATACGGGAGTTATAGGTTCACGCATTAACCTATTGATTCTTACTTGTACTCGAGGTACAACTGACTTTTAGTTATATGATTATTACGAGTCAACTGTTATATCCTCGCTGCTTTATGGTTTTCGGTAGTTTTTTTTTTGTAATTTATTTTTTATTGGAGCATTGTATGTTTTTAATATTGTAATGATATTAACCCCGTGTACGAGCAGTAAGGAGCTAGGATTTAAATTTTGTGACTTCCTACAAAGCATGTTACTTTGTATCTGATCATAAGCAAACCTATAAAATTCGTGAATAGGGTCGATCAACACATTGTTATTTAACAGCATTGATGGCTTACATTATGCTGGATAAATGAAGTGGTTACGAAATGGGCGGTGTTATAGACGGATTTGCATAACGAGTCTCCAATATCATAACTGCTTTATCGTCAAATCAACTGCATGTTTGGTAAACGCACCCTGACTGGAACTACCAATTAGACAAGGAAATCGATGCAGTAGCTTCGAACCGGTGAATCCACAGACTAAAACCGGAACATGACTAGTTTACGGTGACGGTTTTTGCATCTGTATGGGCGCGATGGAATCCGTTCGGCTAAACCAAGTTATGGATACCCAACCTAAGAACGGAGACTTGTTTAGATCCTATTATTTGAAATGAATACGGGGGGAAATTGGGGATTTATTCCCCGTAAAGGATAGGTCTTGTCATGAATTTACATAAATATATATATATAAGTTACAATTTGATGACTCCATAAACGGTATTACGGAAATAATAAGGAAAATAATGCCTAACTGTAAACAAGCTAAAAAAAGTAAGAACAAATTAAGCTACACGTAGCTATAGCAGTTTATAAACACTAAACTTGTAAATATCTAGCTATCTTTACAAAGCCATTAAGTTCATCTTTATTACGCTTTGTAGAAGCTCTTACTGTTTAAGAATTTAAACACCGGAATACTAACTGCGGCCTCGTAAGTTCTTCCGTGGTAACTATAAACGGATGAGCGGAAGTGCCCGGGATGTCCACTCCCAAGCCCACGCATCTTGCGACCATCGACTTACTACGCCATACTACTAACAATGGCAACGCAAACAACACATTTCCTTATCGCCACGCGAAAGATGACACACGGAAGTCTAATTTATGAGATTGTAGATGAATACGCGTGTCGTGTATGACGTGGGGATCTTTGTTGTGCTAAATAGCTGGCGTAGTTTAATTACCTGGTCCAGGCAAGCAGGTATGACTTGCTCTAATGAAGCTACTATTAATTTATTATAGGGGGTAAAATCCTTAACCAACCTTGCTACTATAAGCGAAGTCGCCAAGGAGAGAGAGGCTATGTAAATGTCAAATTGAAATCGTTAGCATCGACATGAAGACTTTACCAATACTATCTATACGAAGGTATATTTTAAAAATGACGTATAATTTCAGATAATTATTTATGTTATTTGTTAGCAAAAGCGATCATTAGCTTTATATATATTCCATGGGTTGTTTGGTAACTGTAGTTGACTATATTCGACTACAGTTTTGTCTTCACCAATAGGATCAGTGTATTTTTATAAACATAATAAATTAACCTGTACCATTGGTACAGGTTAATTGGATCCTTAATAGTTTCTAGCGACTTTGGCCAAATACAGTAAGCAAAATCTCTTGACGGTAGACCTAAAAAAATGTTATTGAAATTTTAAGAGCATTAAAAGATTTCCGCCATAGATCATTTCACAATCGCAGGTTTACAACATTATCTCTGTCAAACTGGTTATGCCATGTTCCGATGAAGGAAGAGATACGGTCATGTACAATTCTCTCATTACCACGAATCTATGTGATAAAGATTCGTGGAAATGAGAGAATTGTTGTCATTTTGCAAGTTATAGTCAAATATTAGAATAATTATCGCAGTCACGTAGGGGCTAAAAGAGTTTTGTTTCACAAAAAATATTGCGTTTGTGCTCCCCAATACCAAACTCCGCCCAGTTTGATCTTCATCTATTAAGCAATCATATTATTACTAAGTAATTGCGTAAATGTTATTTTTCGTATTTCACGTCGCTCGTAAAAGTTTGCCCCTTAAATATGGAAATTTTAAAACTATGTTCAAAATCTTATAGGATATACAACATCATCTATATGCATATGCCTTGCAGACGTTGCGGCCTCAGGGTACCCAGCCACCCCTCTGCTGGATATCCTGAGGCCGCTAATATTTATTATATTTATAGTATTCGGAGTCCGGAAGCCAGCTCGTCGCGTTGTTTAAACTAGTGGCCAGACAAATCTTATAGCAACTTATATTAATTATAGTATGTATCTGTCCTATTATTCTGTACCAGGGTGCTAGACCGCTAGATGACCCCAGGATACCCAGCGGAGCGGTTTTATCTTACTTCGCTGTCGCCGAGGTTATGTTCGGTTTATAGGTTATTTTTGTCCATAAAGCTTCATCATCTTTAATCTGGTAATACATATTTAATGGATTATCAGAAGCAATGGAATTTGTAATTATTCAAGAAAATTTCCATTATTTATATTTATTTATCGCACCTTATACTTCTTGATCTTAAACTTGTGAGCGCTCCCCAATATTGGTAAACAAATGTCAAGCTATCGTCGTAACATTGTGTCAGTTTTACGATTATATTCAATATTACAGCGAGGTTGAGAAAGATATCAAGCAATGATTGCGTTGCCAGATCATGTCTATCATTTGACTTATCGGATACATAATCCGGTGTATCGATCATCTCAGTGTTTATGTTGAATAACGGAATATTAAAATGCGGAATTGGCTGAGGTCGAGTGTGCGCGGGCGCAGTCTGCCAGTCCGCCGGCGACCGTGTGCCGACTTCCACGAGCCTGGCTGATCACCGCCCAGCCATGCCGCCTACTTCCATGATCGTACCTTGTGCGTTTTATTTATTTTACTACACTTTACTATATAAATACTATTCGTATATTATTTAAAAAAAAAACATATTTTTAGTTATTAACTTGGGTTAGGTAAATGTGATCTTTTGTGATGTAAATAAACCCGGATTTTGGCAAATGCTGAATGTGAGATAGTATTTTTGATGTGTGTTGTGAGATAGTATATTTAATGTGTGCTGTGAAGGTAGAAAGAGGACGTGCAGTGTTTACGTTTTGCAGTTGGCATTGGTCAAGTTCCCGAATTGGATCGGGATGTCTGACCGTCCACATGTGATACTGTTACGCGTAAATATATATCAGAGATGCTCAAGATGATATTAGGTTTTTGTTGTCTCATTATTAGGTATTTGTGAACTATAGCTCTACCATGAGGTTTTCTAACTGTGTGTACTATAGTTGCTAGTAACTATTGATTGGGATTAAACAACAGGATCGCTTTATTTGTCAAATACCTCAATAACCTGTCTTATTGGTTGATCATCATTAGAGCTACTTAAAACTTTCGTTTTCGATTCGATAATGAGGTTACAAGTTTTGGTTTTAGTTTTGATCCAAGGGTTGGGACAAGAATGTTCGTAATACATCGAGTATATGGCAGAGGAGTCTGTTTTTTGTTTTTACCTTTGACTTCTAACTTTACTGTAATATATAGAATTATTAGAAGAAAGCCCAAAGAGGGCGTCTGTGTATAAGTAGAACAAGCAATGACAAAATTTGTGAGGGGTGACTGGAACCAAAAATGACGTCATTTCATACAAACGGTATTTCATAATTTTTATTACAGGTATTTTTTTGTAATTAATTAGGTACTCGAACTAGTTTTTCAATGGTCAAATTCAAACAACAATGTTTCACTTTTCGTAGAACCAAAAACCTCGTTCTCGATCTCAACTTGAACGACATTTCACGGTATCGGAGTCGGTGGTTACCCTGCGGCTCAGTGGTTGAGTACCTTGCCGCGAAAGCGAGGGTCGTGGGTTCGAGTCTCGCCCACAAGGATTTTTTTCATTGCATTTTATCTTTAAACGTTTCAATAAATAATTTAATAATATTCTTGATATTCATTCATCTTAGTTACGTCCTTAATGCAGAGCCGAAAACTTATTGTTACTATTTACCCTATTTGATTGTCTTTACTCAACCAACTTTTAATAGTTTTTCCTTCCTTACTCATAGTTATATCCATACTCGAATACAAACATATTAAACCACTAATACGAAATGTAGGATAATTTACCCATATCAACCTGGCCACAAACTAAGCTCTGTACTATATATGTATCAGAAACATCGCTACTAATACGTATTATCTTTTATAAACACCCAGAATGAACCACAGTACCCAGTCTCGTGGTTACGCTTTTGAATAAATAACTCATAATAATAATTATAGATATAACCGTTAATTTAATTATTGTTAGTTGGTCATTATATCCGAGTAAAGGCAGCCTTTCCGGAAATGAACCATGGCAAAACATTTGCTCTACATTAGAAAACAAAGAACTCTATAATCTGCATGTAAATTTATGACTGACTTGATTTCCGATCTAAAAGCGTTCGTCTTCTTTAATGTATATGCAAAGGATCATGGCCACTATGAACCATCTTTTATACTTATAAGGAGATGCGGAATAAACAATTTTTTATCTTCTTTTATTTTGCATAAAATATTTAGCGTGACATCATATTTAGTTGTTATTAATTTAATTAAATCCTAATCTATATATCGTAGCCTTTCCGTGTCAGTACATTTTTTTTGTGTTTGTAATAAAAAAGTACTGGAAGACGCGAGAAATAAGTTATTGAGAGTAAAAACCAACTTAATTAACTTAGCTAAAAGCCACTCGTTGAATTTAAAATAGAATTACTAAATACCACCTCTATAAATACTAATTATAAACTCATATTAAATTTAAGCGAACAATTAATACGCACTTCAACTGAGAAATTTCTAAGTGTTACTGTTTATTAACAAATATGTATTAAAAAAAAAATGGTTTGTCATTGGCACCGGATTTGCCTAGTATGAAAGCCTTTCAATATAGAATTGTTATTATTATTTAGAGGAGGCTTTATTGGAAGTAACGTTTAGTGTTTATTTCATCAAAATCGACCTACAGAGTCAATAGATAATATTTAAAAAAAAACATGACGCGTGGACTCCGGTGATGGCTGTGACGCGTTTTATTTTGTTTATAATAAATAACATGCACACTCTAGTTAGGGCTAGGCACCAGTTAGTCCTAAATGAAAACTACTTAAAAAAAAAAGAGATTCCATACAAATTGTAAAAATATTTTATATGGGTTAATATCTAAATCATAATGGCCATCCTCTCAGCCATATAAGGAACTGGCTGACTAATTTAGGTACTGTGACAGCTCATGAAATTAGTGCGATATTGGTGAGTCGTCGTCCCACTCTGCTGGATACCCATCAATCATATTTGGAGATAGTGGGACGAATACTCACCTGACGAGGCTTTCTAATACACCCACATTGTCATTTCTACTCTAGTACATTTAGAACTATTTTTAGATGTGGACCAACTCATCGAATTCTAATTCTAAACGATTTGTTTAAGGATGTAGGTCAACAAACTTTGAAAGGCCTAGGTTTAATCGTTTCAGAATAATTTACAGCAGACTTATTGTGGGATTAGTAGGGTAACCCATAAAAATGGGGGTTACCTCGTAACAATAACACGCAATGTGTAGGTAAAGAGCTCGTTCTAACTTCCGCGTGCTTCTCCCGCGTAAAAATTCGTGATTCATATACGTATAAAGTCAAATATATACAAAAAAATTACTATAGTCACTAATGTAACTTATCTTCGCACACAATCTTAAAGGTTAGCTGGTAGATAATGCCTAAGAAACTAAACTTTTGTCTACTGTGCAATAAGTGTTTAAATAAATAATTAATGTAAAAGGGCGCTGTAAATAATTTATTTATTTAGTAGACACGATATGTAACACTAAACCCACCTGATAGTTAGCCAGCGTATGTAGAGTCCACGAATGAAGACCACTGACAGTCTAAATTATGGTTGTTGGTTGCGTCCATAATGCCGGCATTAGATGCCAATTCTATTTTTATTTTTTTTAATATGTACGACAATTTACACAAATTGCTCTGGTCACAAACTAAGCTCTAAGCTTGTACTTTGTGTACCAGAAACAACGATATAATACATATTATATTTTATATTATTTCTTGATGGACTACATATTTTAATATTCATAGTACAGAAGGTATTTCACCTTTACCAGATTTGAAAAAATGGTTTATTATCTTTACAAATATTATAAAGCTGATATAACATAATAATATCACGCTATGACCAGTAGGATCGGAGCATCAATGAAAAATGTTGCAAAAACAGGGAAAATGTATTCCTTTTGAGAGATTGAGTTCGCTGCAGGTGGGCAATTCTCGCGCTTTCGACATTCATCAAAAAATGGCATATTTAGTCATTTTTCGTTTAAAAATCTCGAATCGAGATGAATGTCAAAAGCGCGAGAATTGCCCACCAGAAATGGTTACACGGCTCAGCTATATTATAAATTATTATGAATATTTACAAAATTTTCTTGTATTTGTATATTAATAATGATTTAACTCGACATGTTTGTAAGATTGCCTACCATGTTCGCTATTGCGTGCAATTCTCCATACAATTGTCAACAATTAACTTGATTTCTTTTGCGTGTTTCAAATAGGGCGACCAATTAATATTTATGTAGGTTTCGCAATCTCTAATTTGTAACTATACATTATTAGTACAGTGGAACGCAAGCTAGATTAAACTTACTTTTAACTTTAAACTTTTAAGTACTACTACTAAAAAGTTTAATTTCTTTTGTAAATGAGTACTAAACTTTTTTCTTTGCTCGAGTTTGAAACAAACAAAAATACATATCTACATACACTTTACACTGTCAATACACGAATTTAGACTACTACCTATCAATATACACGCAAATACACACACACAGGTACCTACACATTTACACTACTCATTCACACTACACTAAAAATACCTCACAATAATAATATATTAAAATACTTATCCTTAATTAATAAAAACTAAATTAAAAGTAACTTTGTATAAATAATGCAAACTTTACTTACCATTTTTTTTCTGAAATTGTTTATAGTTAGGAAAGAGGGGGTTCCATACACATTACACTGTCAATACACGAATTTAGACTACTACCTATCAATATTCACGCAAATACACACACACAGGTACCTACACATTTATACTACTCATTCACACTACACTAAAAATACCTCACAACAATAATATATTTAAATACTTATCCTTAATTAATACAAAATTTACTTACCAATTTTTACCTGTAAATGTTTATAGTTAGGAAAGAGGGGGTTCGCCTAACTAACACAAATATCCTTATTTTAAATAGGTGGATCCTACTCATTATACTTATAAGGTAACCATTCAATTAAAAAAAAAAAAAAAATCAAGTGTCGTTTGCTGTTACTATGCCCGCTAAAAGATAAAGGTTACAAATCGTTGTGAAACTAAACCTTGCTGTCCACCGTACCACTAGGTAAACTTTCGATTTATTCACATTTAGAAACTATAAAGTTATCGATTGTATTGACGTGGGAAGATATACGAAGTAGCCGCTATAATACTGCGGTAATGCCCAAATTATTTTGCGTGGGTATAGCTTTTAAGCTAGCTGTATTGTACGTAAACTATTTTGGTATCTAACGCCGGTTATATCTATCAGCTTCTTACTGTAAACCCGTAACTAAAACCCGAAATTAGTCATGCGTGACGATGATTAGTAGTGATGACGTAGTGGTGAGTGACGTAGTTGTGGGTGACGTAGTGATGAGATGTTGTGACGTGCGCAGGTAGCGAGGCGTCGTCGCCGCCCTACGAGATATTCCTGGGCGGGTCGTGCAACCCTACCACGTGGCGCTCGGACATAGCTATACCGATGCTGAAACAACTTGGGATTACATACTTCAATCCGGTAAGTGGTTTTTTAATATTTTTATTTATCTTCACGCCCCAGGCTTTTGTTTTGTAGTGTAGGCTGCTGGTAAAACTATCGGTTGCCAATTGCCTCTATCTCTATGCTTCGCTATACACAGATAATTATTTTCATACATGCACGTGTTTTAATATATTACATATACAAATTAAGATATTTTTATAATCTAACTCTAAACTAGATTAGTATATTCAATAATAAGAGAACCTACAAGAAAACTAAATATGGTAGGTATCAGACAGGTAAGGTAGATATTTTTATTTGAGTTTACATTTTCTAGCGTGTGGGGTATAAAAATATTAATAAATCTAAAGTAAAATCAAGCAATATGGCCAATAATAATAGGGCAGATAAATATTCTTATTATTAACATATTAACTGGTTTTTGCTTAGAAACAATTAAATACGAGCAGGTACTAAATCATGTTCTGTATGATATCATCTGATAAAATGAATCAGCAAGTTCTATGCCTGTAATATGTCACACCTTTTATGGTGATGTTCCCAATTGCCTTCGTTATTTAGGAAGTCATTATATTACGTCTATACTTATTTATGTAATACTATTTTATAAATGAAATAAAATGAAACTATTAATTTGCTAGAATATCCACAATTACAAGATTTTATAGGAAAAAAATATATATTTAAGGGTGGCCACTTTCTGGGAAACATGGAAAACCAGGAATAGTCAGGGAATTTTCGGAGACTGGAAAAGTTAGGGAAATGTCAGGGAAAACGCTAGAAGGTCAGGGAAAATATTTAAAGTATACACACAACATGCTACTAAACGAATGGCAACCTAAGCGGATTCCATCTAAGTTCGTTTTTTTTGCTCTATATATTTGCAAATATTGCTAAAAATAATTCATTCTGTATTCTAATAATTTTTATCTCAAATACTATATTTTTTCCAAAAATCAACGTATATATTTTTGGTTTTTATTTTTACTTTTTGAAGTTCATTGAAGACAGGGAAAATCTAAAAAAAGTGACTGGAAAATTTGGAAAAGTTAGGGAAATTTGTATCCGAAAAAAAGTGGCCAACCTGAGTTTTGTATTCAGCCTTGTCAGGCGTACAAATAGTAATTACAATGTTAATCATTAGTTATTAACTTTTACCCTTTATAAAATTATTTACATTATTATTCAATTATTATTATTTTTAAAATATAATTATATTATGATATGAATTTCTTGCCCATGTACAATCCTATATCTTCAGGATCTGCGAACTGAGAAAAAAAAAAACGCGGGAATTGGCTGGGCGCTATTTTTGATTTTTATTATTTAAAAATTGTTAATTGTTGCTTTTAAATTAATTAAGCTGCCTAAGCCCTCAATTTCTAAATCCATTTAGTATTATGAGTGAAAACAGCGACGGCAAAATGGATTGCCAATACAATTTAAAACGCAAAAAAAACGGCGCCAAAACGGATGAAGAACCGAATCAAAAAATTAATATAAAATTTTCAAGGACCAAGAGAGGTTTATTTAAAGACTACACCCATATTTACACAGCTGATGACAAAGCAGAATACCAAATTTTACTATCCTCAGAAGCAAAACTAAACTTGCTAGTAGTCAATAAAATTTTAATGAATATTGATGGAATTAAATATGTCCGGCAAGTGGGACCGGCACTAATGAAAATCTTTTTTATGAATAAAAAAACAGCTAACGATTTTTTATTAAATGAGACTTTATTACTAAAATATAATTGGAAGGCAAGAATTCCATATAACCAGCTGGAGTCCTTGGGTATTATAAGAGCTCCAACTGAACTCTCTGAAGAAGAGCTTCTTGAAAATATGAAAGCCTCTGTTGAAATTATCGGAGTAAAACGTTTCCAAAAGAAGACAACAGATGGATTTAAACCCTTAAGTACAGTTTTAGTTACATTTTTATCACCTCAAATGCCCGACCATGTCACATATGAATTCATGTGGTTTGAAGTCCTTAATTATATTCGCCCCCTATTGCAATGTTTTACATGTTATAAATTTGGTCATGGTCGTGGTTCTTGCAAATCGGCACAAGTTTGCTCTCTCTGCTCGGGTGATCACTTCTTCAAAGATTGTGAAAATCAAGATAATTTAAAATGCGTTAATTGCAGCGGCTCCCATGCAGCTGTTTCTTCCATTTGTCCCATAAAATCTGCGAAACTCTCTGAAATAAAAAATAAAATAAATGGTAAAGTTACTTATGCATCTGCAGTCTCTAACACAATCAAGAGTTTGCATCCTCCTCCTCGACCTTCTCCTCTAGTCTACTCACCGAGCATAGTTTCCAAAACTCCTCCTCCAAGACAAAAAGCTTTTGTATCTGATATAATTAACTCGGATATTGTTTTAAGTACAATAACCAAAACTGTTGTTGAAATTGTTAAACGTTCATTGAACAAAAAAGAGTCACAAAGTCAAACTGGGTCCATATCATCTCAGGTAATAAAAGAATTGCTTATTTCTAACTTTTCAATTTCATAATGGATATTACACCCTTAAATATTATACACTGGAACTCCCGAAGTATTCTATCTAAAACAGTCCAGTTAAAAAACTTTATACATAATTTTCCCGAACAAATAGACTTTATATTACTTAATGAAACTTGGTTAAACTGTAAAAAACAATTTAAGCTACCTGGTTATGATATTATCAGAAGAGATTCTGATAATAATCATGGCGGGGTAGCAATAGCAGTCAAAAATAAATTTAATTTTAAAGTAATTGACACTTTCTCTTGTTATGATTTTCAAAATCTATTAATTTCTGTAAAAATAGGTTCTCTCACACTAGAGATATTAAGTGTATATAGACCTCCTAGTGGAAAGTTTAAAACAAAATATTTGTCACAAGCATTTTCCAAGTTCACTTCTAAACACAAATTAGTAATAGGCGATTTCAACGCCCATCACACTTCGTGGGGTGGCAGAGTTAATGACAAAATAGGTAACTTAATTCACTCCTTTGCCGACAACCATAACCTGGTTTGTTTAAATGATCACAGTGTAACTACTTTTCCCCCTTTCGGCAAAGAAGGTAACGTATTAGACTTGGTGTTCACTTCATCCGCTATGAGTTCCAGTTGTTCATTCTCGATAATAGATGATCCTATGAGCAGTGATCATTATCCTCTGATGGTTTCCATTTACATCAAAGATAGAATAACATCAACAAAATTCCAAAGTCCATCGGATCACAGTAATAACCTACAAAATAACTCTGATCCTATTTCGGAAATTAACTTTAAAAAAATAATTTGGTCTGAATTTTCTAAGACTTGTAAAAACCAATTCTCTTCATTTATTTTGGGGAATGATTGCCTAGCTGACTATAATAATTTTCTACAAATCATTACAGATATTATAATGACATTTCCTAAAAAAGTTAAACATTGCCACAGGAAAAAAAAAGCAAATATATGGTGGAACGACACTTGTCAACAAGTAGTTTTTCAAACTAAAATAGCATTCGAATCGTATAAAAAATTTCCCAATCTTGATAATTATATACTGTATAAAAAGTTTGATGCAATAAAAAAGCGCACATTAGCTGAACAAAAATCACAAAGTTGGGCAAATCTTTGTTCATCATTTAATCGTATGACGTCGTCTAAAATTATTTGGGATCACATTCGTAAATTTAAGTTTTCAAAATCTCATTTAGAAAATAGGAAAAAATCCAACTTTTTTGATTGTCCTGATAATGCCAAGGCATTTTTGGATAAAATAGTATCAAATAATAATATTTGTAATACGTTACATTTACAAGAGTTCTTCTCTTCGGAAGGTTCTGATTCAGCCCAATGGCTTATAGATCCATTTGGTATAAATGAACTCACTGCTTCACTATTTCCTAAAAAGATTTCATCTCCCGGTCCTGATTTTATCACATACAATGCTATAAAATTTTTGCCATCAAACGCTTTGAAAATATTATTAGATATATTTAATAAATTATACCTTAATATTTGTATCCCACAAAGTTGGAAAGTACAACATGTAATACCTATATTAAAACCATTTCAAAATCCAAATAGTGTAGACTCTTATCGACCCATTTCACTAACATCATGTTTTTCTAAAGTTTTTGAAACTATGTTAAAAAATCGTTTGGAATGGTTTATAGAAAATAATTCCATAATTCCTAATACACAATATGGTTTTCGTAAAGGCAAAAGCACAATAGATAATTTAGCATGCTTAATTGGAGATATACGTAACAATTTTAGAAATAATAAATTCACATTAGTCGTATTCCTTGACATTAAAGGAGCATTTGATAATATAGACCATGGGTATCTGATTAAAAGTTTACATTCACTAGGATTTCCCGGACATATATTACACTGGATTTTTAATTTTCTTAACAGTCGCTCTATTTATTTAAAAACCAAAACCGATCTATATGGTCCAAAAACATCATTTAAAGGAACACCCCAGGGTTCCGTAATTTCTCCACTTGTCTTTATACTTAGTTTAGTTCAGTTTATGAACAATATCCCAAATTCTTTAAAATATTTATTATACGCTGATGATTTAGCTATTTATGTTGGTTGCACTACAGTAAAAGAATGTGAATTAATAATAAACAAATCACTTGATAAGTTATATAAAATATTTAGCATAGAATTAAAACTTGAAATAAACGCGTCTAAAAGCTCTGCTGTTCTTTTTTCTAAAGGAAACTTTATTTCGTCATATCGCGTTGTTTATAACCAATCAATAATTCCGACCAGATCATTTGTTAAATACGTAGGAATGATATTAGACCATAACCTTTCATGGAAACCTCATATTGACTACATATGCAAAAAAACTGAATTAGGCTTAAATATTTTAAGATCTTTAGCAGGTGTTAGTTGGGGCTCTGATCCTAAAACTCTTAAGACATTGTATATAGCTACAATCCGTAGCCATTTCGACTACGGATGTATATTTTATTCTGATGCTGTAAACCATCTTTTAAAAAAACTGGAATTAATACAAAACAAAGCTTTACGTGTTATAACAGGAGCTATGATGTCATCTCCCATTAACTCCCTTGAAGTTGAATCTGGTATTGTCCCTTTATTTGTTAGAAGAAGCTATCTTATTGACAAATACGGTCTTAAATTAGTAAGCCGTGATAATGCTGTTACATGTAGATATTTAGAACATTACAATTTCGAAAACTACAATACACCTACAACAATTAGCAACACGATTAGTGATTCAATAGTAAGTTTAAATTGGGAATTCCAAGATGTAATATACTGGTCCAAAATCTTACCCTGTCACACATTCCATTACTATAGTCTTATTGGAGATTTAGAAATTAAAATTGAAAGATTTTATAATAAAATGGAGTTCCTTGAATTTATCGCTGACAAACATGATTTTGTTCATATTTATACAGACGGATCTAAAACTATCGATAGAACCAGTTTTGCTTTTTATGACTCTCTTTTAAAACACGGTAAGGTTTTTAACTGTAACTCGTCATTTTCTATATTTTCTGCGGAAATCTTAGCTATGTTATTTGCTACCGAATATGTATTAGAGAACTCATTTGATTCACATAGGAAAATTTTAATTTTATCCGACTCAATGAGTGCTTTGCAATCTCTTAGCAATAAAAAAATCTATGCCCATGCCAACTACTTAATATATAGTCTTAGAAATAATGTATTTAGGTTAAGTAATAAAAATATTATTGTACAGTTTTGTTGGGTACCTGGACACTCTGATATATCGGGGAATGAAATTGCAGATACCTTGGCTAAATCACCAACTAATATATATTGTAATTTTAAAGTGCCCTTTACAGATTTATTAATGTTCATAAAAGAAAAAATGATTAAACGTTGGGTTATTTCATTAGATGCAACTAGAACGATAAAGGGAAAATGGTTAGCAGACATAGCTCCAGTGCCTACAACCAAAACCTGGTTTGATAAATTGCCTAGATTCCCCGGAAGATCCTTTATTACCACTCTTTGTCGGTTAAGAATAGGTCATTGTAAATTTCCTGCTCATCTGAATAGACTTAAGTTAGCTGATAATTCCTCCTGTAAATTTTGTAAAAATGAATTTTGTGATCTGCACCACCTAATTTTTATCTGTAAAAAATTTTCGATGCAGAGATTATTATTATTTGCAGAATGTTTAAATATATTAAGTTTTGTTCCAAGTTCTGTACAAGATATGCTGAAATATCCAAAATTGTATACTGTATTACATGAATTTATTCATTATACTGTTGGTAGTCTATAGCTTGATTTATGAATCGTTATATGATAGTATGATTCTTCTAATTTTAATGTATGTTGTTTTTTTTTCTCTTTTATTTATAAATTAGTCTGCTAAAATATTTTGTGAATTACCTTTAATTTTAATTGATTTGATTTAACTTTGTAACTACCTATTTAGAATTTTGCAATTTCATGTCAGGATAATGGACACGCATTGATTAAGATTTTTTATATTCTATTTTAATGAAATGCTGCTTATGTTTTCTTTTATTTGATAGGGTAGGTCTTTAGTATAATATGTTATAATGTGAATTGCTTTTATTTTTAAATGTTTTGATTTATGTACCTCTATACTTTACTTTGTAACTCCATATATAGATATGAATTTTGTAATCTCGTGGTTAGGCTGATGGGTTGTCCAAAGCCTTAAATAAATGAAAAAAAAAAAAAAAAAAAATTCAGGATCTGCTTTAAGTTTACAAATAAAAAGCTAAGCTTAAATAAAAAAGCGCCCCCAGTCTAGTGGTTAAGTCACTGCGCAACTGATAACAAGGTTAAGCAGATGACAACAAGGCCGGCCTGGGATGGTGGCCGCTTTATACAACAAGGCTATTTCATCATAAACACCGCAACAAGCTCGCCACTTGTTAGGTGTTGCCTCCGAATACCATCGGTGAAATGAGGACGGGTTAATCCCTCCGCTGTGTACCTTGAGACCGTTTAAACGGTTCTCGGGAGCCAAATAGGCACCCGTGATGGTATTTTTTTATTTTTTTTATAAAAAGCTAAAGATATTATCTTCACAAGTATTATGCAATGCAACATTCAGACAAACATATGTCTTGATAAGATTATTTCATTATAAATTCAATCTTATCTTTAATAAAATATCGAGAAGGACGAAACAGATGTAAATGGTTTAAACTGAACGTAACTGTCCATAATAAGTGTGATCGGATAACTTTATAAAGCTGTTCCAATAGTACTATAATACCCACAGACTTAATAAGTAGGTAGAACTCCTTTTTGAAGTCCGTAAAGAAATTTCGTTGCTTTTTTTTATTTTTCACTAGCACTAGCACCTGTCTGTGGTTACTACTTAAGGGCTCTGTAGTTGACTTGTCGTCCATACATATATTGGTCGAGGTTCAATTATTATTTTCATGTTGTACGCAAAAATCTTTCTGTTGTAAGTATTTTTGTATTATATTATTTTAAAAGTTTTTATGATTTCGATTATTCAAAAAAAATCCTACACAGAATCATTAATAAATACAATCAAAAAGTATTATTTTAATTCTGCCTGCGACAAGCAGTAATCGAGTATTACTGAAAGTGCGAAAGTTTCTTCAAATCCTTAATGTTTACCATTAAGTTTTATTTTTAATTATTTATATTTATCTGACATCACTACTATAGAGCACGTTGGGTGCTCGGCCCTAGTTTCACTATACCTACTTGTGAAACTGTTTATACTTAGATGGGACATTGAACTTATCCAAGAACCGCCAATGGTATTTGGTGTAGACTCACTTTACTACCAGCACGTTGAGGTGGAAATAAACCCCCAACTCTGAGTACCCTGAGGCCATCTAGTCGGTTTCGGGCGCCAAATGGCACCTGTGATGGCTTTTAAAAAAAAATCTATTCCCGTTTGACTGTCGCTTAGTTTTTTCTTAAACACAAGCGTAACTCTTTCAGTTTTGCAAATATCGGTGGATATCTCGATAACGTTCGTGTTTGGCAAAAAAAAATGTTGTTATGCCCGATTTCATCAACTATAAGGGAACCCCTAACTAAGTTAAGGGACAATTAATGACATAGCAAATATGTCAAAATTCTTATTTAGGGGCACCTTTAGAGTTACAGATCGTTGGTGAAATCGGCGATTAGTCTTCTTCAACTGCATTTTACAAGGCATGATGTTAATGTCGTAGTATGACCACGCTCGCCAAGCCTATTCATTTTTTCTATACCCCGATCCGCTTTAATGTGATAATGGCAAAGGCTCTACGACTATAGTTACGATAATGCCACGCTCCCTAATTATAATAACAACATTCCATATATGTATGTTTTGGTTTTTAGTTAAATTATTTGCATATTTAACATAAACGCCTACACTTTACCTATATTTTATTTCGTAATCATATTTTGCATACATTCTTTAGGAATTACATGTTAGCAAATATTTTCTTGGTAATAAAACAATTGTATCATATTAATGCTTTGTAAAAATGCCGCTATTGAATAAAATTATAAGGTAATGTGGTGTCATTTTATTTGAATCTGGTCAGCACTTCTTTATTTCGTCTATTAATATACTCAATTTCTCTAGACTTTGATAATTAATAGTATTCTCACTTTTAAACAATCGATGTAGGTTTTGTATTGTGTAATTCCATTAATAAAATTGTGTGTGGTCCAATGAAGTTAAAAAGGTGTGATTACAGGCAAAGAATTAGCTGATTCATTTCATCAGATGAAATCATACATAATATAATTAGGTACTTTGACCAGGATTGTTACAGAATACTACCACAAAAAGCTAGGGCCCGTAATATCCTCGATAAGAGCTGAGCAACCGATAAGTTCTCTAGAATAGCTGGTAGACCAAGATCAAGGAGTGAATTCCTAGGTATAATCCAGCAGTGGACAGCAACATACTTGTAATGGTGTTGGCGAGCCTTCTTTGAAGTAATTTAAATATCTTACGCTTGGGATGCTCCTCCAATTAAAATTTAAATACACAATCAACATTAAAATTTTGGTAATATAATATAAGTTTATTTTTGGTAATCCATTTATTACCGGTTTCTGCAAAGACCTTCTTTAGTTAAACGCTGTCCACATGCACATTACACATAAGCATTTGAGAAGAGTATGTGTACCTCCCTAGTAGCCATGTGCCATATATTACGCATATGTGTTGCCAAAGTTTTGGGATGAATATGTAAACCTCACTATTATCCATGTGGCAAAGATGCCTGTGCGCTATCGGTATTTTATTCCAAAAGCAGCAGCAGCCTTATAATAATTTGATCAACAGATCTCTTACCTCAATTTATATATACCAACCCACCTTTAATGTGATTTCGAATTCTAATCTAACTAAATTATAATTTCCGTCCTCACCTTTCCAGCAAGTAGAAGACTGGTCCACAGAGCTAATGGAAGTTGAAGACCGGGCCAAGGCAGCGGCCCAAGCGTTACTGTTCGTATTAGACCGAGAGACCCGTGCCGTCGCCGCTAGCGTCGAGGCTGCTCATCACGCTACTGCCCCTCGGGATCTTTTGCTGGTGCTCAGGCCTTATGTGAGGCATCAGAAAATAGGCCAAGAGACATTGACTGACCAGTAAGTTTTTTTTAATTTGTTTTCTTTTTTGGTACTAATGAACGAAATGATGAATGAATTAATTATTTATTTAGTAAAGATATTTACATCTAAGGTGTTTACATAGTCCCAATAAACAATTACTGTCAAATTCACCATGTAAAAGTGTTTCTATAGCTTCAATAACCAACCTATACTGTTAATTTTACTATGTAAATGTATTTATATAGGCTTTATAAACAATATACTGCCAATTTCACTGGTTTAATAGTGTTTTAGTCGAACTGGAACCAGAGGCTTAACGTACTCTTTCCACGGAATTAGTAGGTACACCCAGGTTGATATGAATCAGAATATTTCTAGTCTAAGGAATCTTGCGCATTACCCACTGTATACCATTTTCTTGAGATTAAAAAAATAGACCATAACATTGGGACCATGTATTTTTTTCACATAATTTGTAAAAAACGTAAAAACTTTTTAGAGGTTACATTTTCATCTGCTAAATGTATTATCCATGACCCAATTGTACAACTTCCGACGCTTTGGCGAATGAATTATCTTCCTACATAAACCTAGACATTCTTTCAAACTATAAACGTTTGTCCAAGATTTATGTTTTGTATAAAATATTGCAAAGCGATTACCTTACGTATACCGCACCTACTATGCAAACGATGTTGACTACATTGAGGTTTACGTTTATTTATAAATCATTGTGTAGATAGTAATGCTACTCTTGTTTGTTGCAACAAAGTAAACAATATTTTGTTATACAAATTTTCTACTAAATTAGTTACCTTATATATGCACTATCACGCGTGTAGAGGTGATAGTGCATATATAAAAGTAGAGTCGTATTGCAAATTCCTCATATCCCCGCCCAATTTTGAACCGCATCATTTAGCCGGCATAGTGGGAGTGACCAATACTGTTAATCAACAATGTTTTGTTTGGCCTCATTCATAGTCTTTATAGATATGCTTACTATTTTTTTTTATTAGCTTAACTTTACATAAATTTAAATAATAATAGATACCTCTATTATATCTTTGTCCTATAGGCGATAGTACTCCTCTAGACCGGCAGAGAGTGACAGTGGTGGTGTTCCGAGAACGCAGGCGGCATTGCCCCTTTAAATTTCTAGGACTACCTTTTGAAGAAAGAAAACTTCGGCGCACGGTTCTCTTTCAATATTTTAGAAAGACATTGTCTAAAATCTTTAAACAGCCAGGGGACCAAACGCCAAAACCTATTCACGACAAAACCTAGAAATTCTTATCATTTTCACATAAGACCACATCACTAATAATAAAAAGCTATATTACGTTTAACCTAATTTAGTTTTTTTTAGCCAACCACTATTTTTTCAATAAATAAATAAAAATTAGTTCCCTTATTTTAGTAAAAACAAATATCTCAAAATAATTTGTTTATCTATACAAAAAGCGGAAAATTAACTTGTATCTTATTTTTAACAATGTTTTCGGAATTTTTTTAACGGAAGCTTATTGCTTTACAAAAAACCTGTTGCGTGTTTTGTAACAAAAGAAATTATCTGTGGTATTTGTTTTTTATCTAGATTGACTATAAACATGTCAATAACGATCCAACAAATATCTTAGATCGACCACCGCAGCGATTACGTACAATTAATTGTGTTATTAAATTCGTTCTTGAACCATTGCCAGCACATAAAAATCAGCAGCATTCTATATACAAACGGAAAGACAAAGTCTTAACGATTGTATCCGCAAACTGTTTTATTATTGGTATGTTGGCTTTTTAGACGCCCTCAAATATTGATTGGTTTGTCATAAAACCTTTTTATTGGAATTAGATGAATGATAGCGAATGATTCATCTTTTGGAATTGTGACTCACTTAATGGATAAAGGAAATAAAGGTATTTTCAAAAACAAAGGAGAACTATTTTTTTATTGGAGCATGTCACATGATATGTTGTATCTACTTGATGGTAGATAGTGTGAGTAAGTGTAAGTGGGAGTGACTTCGCCGCCTAAATGATGCGGTTATGAAATGGGCGGCGACAAAGACATATTTGCATTACCAGTGTATTTTAATATGCTTGTTGCGTTATCGTCAAATCATTTGCCTGTTTCGTAACCGTAGCATGAAAAGGAAAACCGGTGAACCCACGGCGACTAAAACCAAAACATAACTAGGTCACTTGACGGTTTTTCTTCTTCAGTTTCACTATACCAACTTGTGAAACGCTTTATAGATGGTTTATTGAGTTTATCGCCTCAGGGTACGAGTCTACATTGAACTTAGTAGCTAGCTCGTCGCAATGGTTTGGACTCTTTAAAGACTGCATTTTTCTTTTTTTCTTTCAGTGAGTACCTAGAGCTATCCCGCGCGCGCGCTACTCTACAAGAATTGGTTGAGCGCCGAGGCCGTCCCGTGTTCACAGACATCCCGGCTGCGCTCAAGTGTGCGCATGCGGTGTTACGGCGCACCTCACCGAGGCGGCAGCTGGGACAGACCATTCTGCGGCTCAAGCGCTCGTACGACGCGGCGGGCGGACGGACGGCGCCGCTTTCGAGGAGCAAGGCGGTGGGCGCGCTCTGCGACGTCACCAAGGCGTCGAGAGAGCTTGCCGATCGCTGTCTACCTAAAAATTTAGAAAATGTGGACTTTGAAACGTTTTGCGCGACAGTCGCTGAAATGTTTAACGAAGCTGGTAAGTATTTTTTAAATATATTTTTACCGCCTATTGTATATTTGTTATTAACTTCTGTGAATAAAATTATTGTATTAATCCAATCCTCTATAAATTGCAACATTGCATTCCCAGACCCCATAAGGGCTAAACTGAATAAAATTAAATTGCAGTTCATATTCGTCTTATTTGTCTTTCCTTATTAATTTTATTGTAAAAATTGTTTAGTGACTAACATATTTTAGTTATCAATACATTATTTTTTATGTATTAAATTGCCTGTTAGCTTATAGACTAGAGTTATATTATAAACTATAGATTAATACTAGTTCTAGGTCAATAATTTAAAAGCCGCACACGATATTTATTTAAGTATTGTTATTTTTCACAAAATAAAAACATAAAAAGTGGCAGACAATACCACTCATTAGTGTTTGTGAGATTAATGTATCTTATAAACATATATTGGTATGCTTTAAAGTGCATATTATATGCCTAATATAAAACTTGTTGTAATATCAGACTAACACAGGACTATGAGGTCTATTGCTATGTACTATAAAACTGAAATAATAATGTATAATAACATAAATAGCGGCATCGCGCAGCGCGGGCGCAGCTAGCGGGTCGCTGGCGCAGCGCATGCGGCGTGCGCTGTGCGGGCTACGAGACCGCCTCGTCAACGGTGCGTCCGCATGCGCACCGCTATATCACTCACATATATAATATTATTTATTTTCAATGCTCCATTAGTTTAGTTTTGCTAGGGACTAATATTTGAACCGGCTATAACGTTTGTCTGTCCATAATATTAAATATTCGATTGTAACAAAAAACATATTGTCAGTTTAATATATAGTTATAAATAATTTTATTTTAATCAAATTAATTTTAATGTATATAAAATAATCGATTTTTATTTCTATCTATTCTTTAGCGAAAAAAATTTTATGTTCTTTTATTTTTGCCACGAGTCCATTGTGTACCAGACAGACAGTCGCCGATTTAAATATCAGCCATTAAAAAAATAATTTATAATATTATTTTACAATTTTCATTTTTTATTAAAAAAAATATATTGTTATTTTTGCACATTTTATAATGTTTTACTTCACATTGCAGTTGCTTAATATTTAAAAATGCAACATACGCATTTCTTGCTCAATATATCATTATTTCTTTGCTTGTATTACATGTTTTTCTAATCTTTGTTCTCGTGATTCTTTATGTATTATTTTATGTTTCAAAGTTTTTTTTAAGTGGTCAACAAAACTATATAACTTTTTGTGACAAAAAGTGTGTTGTTGGGACAAAATAAAATTGTATGGGTTTTAAGTTTCAGAATCATCCTTTTCTTTTTTTTTTTTTGGATTTTTTATAAATGTTGCCCTGGTCTTAAACTAAGCTCCATGTCTTGTCTTGTGTACCAAAAATAACGATATTAATACATTATATTTTATAAACACCTAGACCAAAGCGAACGGTACAGAAAAACGTACTGTAGCCCTAGTGTGAGTTTTTTTAACGTTTACTTTCGCGTTAACTATACTACTACGTTAACATTTTGACCAATCACACGCTCGCATTTTTAGTTCCTAAAATTTCCGTTTGGACCGTTGAACTAATTCCCATACAAATTTTAGTTAACTCAAACGCAAAGTAATAGTTAGAAACTCACACTAGGGGTACTGATTTTGTTTTGCCCAGATGGCATTAACATATAAAGGGTGTTTTTTTTAGAGGTTAGGTTTTCAAGATGAAATAAAACGCATATAATTTAATGGTATGGCCAAGAATTTAGCTTTATTATAAAGATAAGGGTTTGCCATTATGTTTTAAAAATGATTTCGGGCAAGTGGCCGCCGCGGCTGGTTCGAATAAATTCCAGGCGAGAGGCCCAATTTTCGACCACTTTTTGCAGCAATTGGGGCCGTATGTCAGCAATAACGCGCCGAATATTCTCTTCCAAGACGTCAAGCGTCTCGGGCTTATCTGCGTAGACAAGCGACTTCACATAGCCCCACAAGAAATAATCCAGCGGTGTTATATCGCACGATCTTGGAGGCCACTCCACAGGTCCACGACGCGAGATAATACGCTCACCAAAAGTTTCCTTCAATAAATCGATTGTTGCGTTGGCTGTATGGCACGTAGCACCGTCTTGTTGGAACCAAAGGTCGTCCACATCAACATCGTCTAATTCAGGCACGAAAAATTCATTAATCATGGCTCTATAGCGTTCTCCATTAACTGTAACATTATGGCCGGCTTCATTTTTGAAAAAATATGGGCCAATAATTCCCTCTGCCCATAGAGCACACCAAACAGTGACTTTTTGAGGATGTAACGGCGTCTCAGCAATGGCTTGTGGATTATGTTCACTCCAAATTCGACAATTTTGCTTATTGACATACCCATTCAACCAAAAGTGAGCTTCATCGCTAAAAAAGACGCAGCGCGCGATGCGTCGCGCGAACCGAACCATTATTTTCGTAATAAATTTTCACGATTTGCAAACGTTGTTCAGGTGTAAGTCTATTCATTATGAAATGGCAAACTAAACTGAGCATAAATCAAGTGACAGCTGTCAAAAAGACAATCTACGAATAAAATAGTGCCGATTTGAAAATCTAACCTCTAAAAAAAACACCCTTTATAATGGAAAGGACCCGTCAAACATTTAGGCAACATTTCCAAAACTACTTATTTTCGCTGGATTCTTACACCGTTTTTTGTTTATATTTATGTTTATTTAATTTATATATTTAGTTAAAATTGGTTTGCCTGTGATTTCTTGAAGGAATGAATTATTTGTCAATAGATTACCATCACCGAATGAGCAATGACAGCACTACAGAGTCAGCGGCGGAGGGGGCGCGGGCCGACAGCGGGCTGCACGCTTGTAACGCGAGGCTCAGGGCCTATGGAAGGAAGCTCAGATTATTTATCCCTAAGGTAATACTGACCGTGGATTGTTATTCCAAAATATTACTATCACATTTAGTAAATACCTATAAGTAACTACCCGTCATAGGTAAGCCAATGTAGTGCGATAATAAAATCGACCGACTTTTTTCATGCGTATTCGTTTTCGTAGGCCACTTCGAGCAGACTGTTTGATATTTTCGCGCTGCGTTCGAGTTGATTTCGCTTACCTAGGTTGGAGGGTGTCCATAATACGGATGAACTATTACGGTTCTTAAATCTAACTCTCACTAAATTTATATGCTTTTTTTAACTTTTATGAAACGCGTTTCCAAGATGGCGCTGATCATCAAAATGACATAGTATTTGGTTGGGTAGACAGGGTACTACGCACAGTAATGGGGAGAGTTAAATTCGGAAACCCCTTTACATTGTCTCTCTATCTCTGGTAGCGGTCACACTAACCGTCAAAGTAAAAACTCTCGAAGTTTACTAGGAACAAGTGGCTAAAATGTAATGATAAACGACTTTTATTATGCATTAAATCATGTTTTATTTAAGTTTTTAATTCATGTTAATATAAGAATATATTTCCCAACAGAATGGGTCAACTCGGTCGTCCCCCATCGCGAGTCCAGCGACCCCTACGGCCGACGACGTGCTAACTCCGGGCACTGAGCGCAGATTGCAGCGCTTGCCCGCCAT
The DNA here is from genome assembly GCA_947458855.1 of Monopis laevigella. Classification (NCBI taxonomy): domain Eukaryota; kingdom Metazoa; phylum Arthropoda; class Insecta; order Lepidoptera; family Tineidae; genus Monopis; species Monopis laevigella. Next base: position 18,553,476 of record OX381581.1, read on the forward strand.
GCTGGATACTCCGCGAGCTGATGTGTACCTTGGAGGACGGTTCCCGGTTAGTACCATCATGATTGACACCACACAAACATAATCATGAAGCCACCTTCCGTCCTTGGCTGTCAAAAACATGACTATCAGACATAATGTGAAAATTCATGTATCATGAAGCCACCTTCCGTCCTTGGCTGTCAAAAACATGACTACATATAATATGAAAGTTAAATCAAAGATTATATAATAGTAAACGTACAGAAATTCCACCTTTCAGAGACCCTTAAATACTGATTCTTGCAACACAACATTAAGGGTTTTGTAGTTGTGTTGTCGCCCATACTAACGTACTTATAATAATACAACTTGGCAGTTAGTCGTAATTATTTTTATGTTGGTAATTGTATGTAAAAATCTTTGTTATAAATACTTTTGTAATAATAATTATAGTTTTTTCTTATTTTTCAAATATGTTTTTTTGTTCTTAATTTAAAGGATTTTTTTTTAATTCTACTACTAATTATAGTGAAGTAATATTGAAAGTGTATTTTGTATAAGGAACACAGACTTCGCGATCTTAACGCGTGAAAAGTTCCACTGGAACTACTTGAATACTTTTGCGGCATTACTCATCTGTATTACTTCAGTATTATTGTCAAGCGAGAAGCATTCTCTCCTTAAAGAACATGTAAAATTAACCTCTGGCCCGCTGTCACCTGCACCTGTAACTCATTTAAAGGCAGCTTATCTACACCAGTAAATATACGAAAACCGTAATTAAACTAATTATTTTGATTGTCAATTTCAGATGGAAGGTCCGGCTCCAGAAGAGATTCTAAAGCGTGAGGGCTATACGTTCGCCAAGCCCCGGCCCAATGACTATACGCGTTTGTTTTCCGTCCCCTCGCGTCGTCCCGCGCCCGACCACCCTGACTCCCCCAAAATAGACAAAAAGCCTCGCGCCTCTCCTCCTTCACAATCACATACGACCCCTCGCTCCCAAACTCCCTCCATATTAGGATCACCTTCCCGCGCGTCGCCTCCGCACGCGGCGTCTCCCTCGCGAAGCAGTTCGGACACCGCGGCGTATGTTTCGTCTGCTTCCCCCCCGCATGCGTCGGATGTTGCGTCTCGCTCGCCGGCCCGAGCATCTCCCCCGCATGCGGCCACGCCTACGGAAGAAGTGCAGCTCAGAGAACATTCGGAGCCGCTGCAGACTGAGGACAGACTCAGTGCTAGTGACTTCTATACTGTTTCGGAAGATGTTACTCCGCAACCCTTTAAAGGTAGCAATATTATATTCTAGTGATTCCACTTTTTTTTATAAAAGCTAGTCACTTGCGTCATACAAACAAAGTCCATAAATGACGTACCAAACCAATCCATTAGCAGGCACAATGTTTAGGAAACGGGTAGCAATAAAGATAGATTTATATTAAGAATATCCTTGATGCTTTATTACCGAATTAATAACGGCGGGTTTCTTATTTGCATCCTAAAACAGAATTTACTTTATTATATTCCAACAAAAAAATCATATGAACCAGTGAACCCGCAGACTGATATCAAAACATTTATATATTTAACATCTGTTTTGCAACTGTTATAATAATAATAATTATGCTAATTAAATTCAGTCGGCCCAAAAAAGAAGTAAAACAGAAAAATATTCAGAATTTCTAGTAAATAAATAAAGTATTATTTACTTAACCCTCAGGCACATACGATGAGGAGTTAATCCTGGGATCCCGCGTGTTGCTATTCTCCCTGAGCGCCCGAGAGCCCAGCTTCGCAGGCATGGTGCTGGCGGCCCACTACATGGGCTTGCGACCTCACCACACTGTGCTACTGGTGCAGCCCATGTCGCCTGACCACCCACATGTGAGTATACCGCGCCGCACTATCCTCCCTGAACCTGATACCGATCTATATATATATATCGCTTTATATAATTTGTTATAGTATGGCACGTACGTACGGTACACGCGCTCCTATTCTTTGATTTGATGAATCGAGTTTTTTTTTATCAAGGCTGGTGCAGTTACTTTGGCTATACATACATTATTATCTACACTAATATTATTATTTGAGTTTTTGTTTGTTTGTAAAGGACAAACTAAATAAATAGTTTTCTGATTTTTTAAATTCTTTTACCCATTAAAATTAATCAAAGTTTTCGTATGGATCCCTATTTTATTTATAATAAAATAGGGATCCATACGGAAACTTCTAAAATGTAACTCAAGGGGTAAAGTCAAGTCCCTTGAGTTACATTTTCGATGGTATGTATGTGTACCGCGAAAACTGTTTATGATACAATAAAGAATGTCTACAGATTTAGAGCACACATCAATATCTACAAAAATGTTCGCGATACCATATGTCCAACTATTATAGTAATGTCATTATAACATTTTTTTTATGTATATAAAGATTTAACAGAAATGTCGGTAGAAATTAGACAAATCATATCAATCGCGTTATTAGTTACGATAGTATTAATCCTTATCCAAATAAATTACTTCGTATTCAAGGTTGTTTCAGTACATGTGGATTACTTTTTGAATTATTCAAATGGACATTCCATTCAAAAGATATCATAATTAAAAGACCGACAAGTACAAAAACATTCGATTTGTTTTTTTTTCTCAAAAATTTTGTACTTTTTGATAACATTTTTTTTTTTTTTTTGGCAATAACTTCGGAGATATAAGAAACCATAATACCCTTTTAGATATATGGTCAACAGGATCTATAAACATAAATTTCACAAGTAGTTTTCTAGATATTTGATGTGGACAGATACAGACACCGAAGTCTCACAGTCTTAAAGCTACATGTTAAACTTAATGTTTTTATACTGAAAGAAAAATAAACTTCACAATATTGGTGACAACGGGGCGATTGAAAATTATCGCGAGTAAAACCGCGTACATGTAGTAAACTATAGTCTACTTTTAATGATACCCTGCAATATAAAATATAATTTTTGTACAGTATAGCGCAGCGGCGATTAAGGACTACAATCGTGGCCGACACTACCTAGCGGACTTAGCTCAACGCGCCGGCGTGCCCGTGTGCCGCACGCCGCAAGACGCGTTGGACGCTGTTCTTCACAAGCTGAGGAACCCCACACATTGAGGTAGCTCACCCATGGAGCCACAAACCCCTCATTACAAGGTCTAAATCACACTATACTATGGTTCAATCTCGCTCGATATTCATTAAGTTTTAGAGAAAAAATAAATATTTCACACATTGCCTATGATCACAAAACAGGCTTTTCTATGTGTAGCATGAACTACACTTACAGCCAAAATAATACAATTTCAAGAGTCAAGTATGACCGATTCAAGGAAAATGTTTAAGCATTACTGAATTTTGAAACATAGTCCTGTTATATTGTCCTGTACCTTTCCAGGTAATAACACTGCAGGAATATTATTGCAACATTATATTCTAACACACACAGCTATAATTTAGTTGCAGATGTCGGGTTATACATATGTGGTAACCTTAAAAGGTTGTACTTTGGTATTATTATTATTATTATACAAATTGTCATAGAATGGTTATGTAAAAATGTTTCAATATGAGAAACTGCCTTTGTGAATAAAAAATATTGTAAGCTAACTGGTTATTTAATGACGTACTTGAATTTCACAAACAAGAATATATATTCTTAGCAGACAACCCAGTTATTAAAAAATAAAAATATCTTAGATAACTGGAGTTTAAATTAAGATTATTTTCCTGTTTGAATACTGATTACAAAACTCTAGTAATAAAAACTAATACTAAGTAGTAACTAGTAATATATTAAAGTAACCATCTGTAAAGATTTTTGATTTGATCAATAGAGCATCATATTAGCTCAAAGTATAACCTTTAAAGGCCACCATGTTTACAAGTAAACTACTCTGTATTTGATAATGTTATAAGAGCCTAATAAAAGAAACTTAAAATTCAGTTCATAACCAAAATAGACTAAAAATACTTAATTAATGGCACTGAAATAGTTTTTCGTTTTGTATATTAACATTATTAATTAATGTATTTATAAATTAATAGTAATTATGGGCACAAATTTAATCTGTGTAATTTAATTATTAATTAATGAAGTTATTATTTAACTGTGTGTTACTATTTTACTTTAAATTGAGAATTTCAAAATTGTTGAATAAGCGTGTGGGTTTTAGTTAGGTTTATAATATAGCTAATTATATTAATGAAATATTATATTATTAAAATATGGTGAAACTTATTATTAAGGCTCGTTGTACTTGAAGTTCACCGAATTATCTTAAACAGTAAGGAACTCTAATCACCTATGTAATTAAGTTTTTTGTGCCTCAACGAATTTATACAAAAACATGCTGACTTATATGTGTTGCTACTAAGCGGACATTAAATTATTTAAATGTAAATAATTAATCTTTATTAATATTACGGGTTTAATTGTTTTTTTTTTTTTATAATTATTATTGTGATTATTTTATAGTCCTATTCCTTTTGACAAATATAAAATAAAGACATTTGATTTTCATTAAATACAATAAATACTAAAACTAATTTAGAAAAAAAAAACAGTTAATTGTCTTTGTCTGTACTTTAGCAAGTAATAATTTTTGACACCATAATAACTCTGGTACTAATTTGGTATAACAAGGTTCTAAACTGGGTTATTAATTAAAGTTGGTACACTGGACGATATCGCACTATAAATTGTTTTAATTTATATTGCCGTCTATTGTACAATAATAAAATATTAATATAGTGTTATTATAATAGACCACCAGCTAACATGGAATAATAATTATAGAAAGTAAGTAATTCTGTTGATAGTGGACCGAATCTCACGCGCTATAGCGTAACGTTAGAATAGGACGATCGCGAGGTAGCCCCTCCCACTTATGTACTTATATAGCACAGACCTGAGACTTCATTCTATTAAATTGGAGAATAAGGACAAGATATGACGTAGGGGCCATTCATTAATTTCGTCACACGAATTTAAGTATTTTTTGACAACTGAGGCCTTATCTACTAAGGGATGATTTTTCAATCACCAGATAAAGTTATTCGACAGATAACTTTTATGGAGAAAACATAAATTTGACAGTTCTTCATACAATTTAACTATAGAATAACTTTATCTGACGATTGAAAAATCGGTCCTAAATCAATTGTATATCAACGTCGTATGAAAGTGAAAATTTGACACATTTTGTTTGAGAAATATGTCAAATTTTAACATTGACATGCAGTTGATATCCAACTAATTGTAGTAGACCCCCAGGTCCGTTACCCTATTTTGTATGGTAAATAATAGAATGCCACATGAAAGTAAGAATACTATGCGGAAGTAGTTAAAGGCCTGAAATCGCCTATAGAATGAAATGTCAAACATTTTTGTTGCCGCCATATTTTGGTTACACTTCTTGTTATAATCATTTTTGTTTTTGGTTTGTATGGAGTGCGGCCATCTTCTGTTCTTAACTTTGGAAAGGCGATTTTAGGGTTTTCACCTCTCTAATACCACTCTGCGTTTCGTGGTCTGTGCATAGGCTAGTACAAAGCATTGTCTCTCTGTGTAACTCTCTATGCTAGTATAATTATGTAACATTTAGCTTAAAGATATGCATGAGAAGTGTATGGTGACGGTGTATGGATAATCTGTGATGTATGGTTGCGGCCAGCAACTGTATAAAGGTGCCTGATTTAGCTATTCAATTTATTAATAATATTGCAAATATTATTTCTTATTTAAAATTATGTAGGATTTGTAATAGTTAGGTTATGATATGACAATCTCCAGTTTTTGACTCTACTAGTGAAAACTATTATTTATTGAATTGTTCAGGAAATTGCAACCCAAACAAAATACTATGAAAATAGCGGAAGTACCAGTAATACTGTTTTTATTAATCGTACCGCAGTTTTTTAACAATAGAGTTGCAGTGCCGCATCAAATCACAAAAAAATACTTTTGGTACATAATTTTGTTATCTACAGTTGCCATTTTGTAGTCCTATACAAAACTATTAAGAAGCCAGTAAAAGGTTTCGCGATCTCGAACGTCTAAAAACGTGTAAATGTTGTTTTCAGTGATGTCAAAGTTTATTTATACAGAAAAAGAACGTAGAGGTGTAAATATTACTTACTCGATCCTAATTAGATAGTATTTTTATAAAAAATATATTAACTTTTGAAAAGACACCCAAAGTTTGATTTATGATTCTAAAAATATTACTTTAGTTCTCATTTTAAAACTTTTATAAAGAAATTATGTAATTAGGATCGAGTAAATAAAATCTACACCTCCGTGTTCTTTTTTCCAAAAAAAACCTTTCTTATAACTGAAAACAACATTTAGATGTTTTTTGACGCTCTAGTTCGCGAATCCTTATCCTGCCCACTTAAGCAGCTGTAATTTTATATTTTTGTTATGCCTTTTTAGGCATACTTACAATTAATACGGATAAGTCCGCCACAAAAAAAAAAAAATTTAAAAAAAATCTTGACAATTTGGTAAGATAATAATATTGTTTTATTAATAATAACAATACTAAGACAACGTTTTGAATCACAAAGACGGCTCGTGTATATGGGACTTTTCGTGGCGCTTACTGACTACATGGACGCCATTTTGTTCTATTTTGATGGGAAGTAATTGCACTAAGCTATTCAATTATTAATTACTATAAAATTATACACTAATTAACTTATATTATACTAACAAGCTCAAACCTTTTTAATTAAATATTTTTACATTTGCGCGGGTACAAAAATGTTTTCGTAAGTAGATTAAATTAGAATAAATTTTATTATTAGTAATTATATAATGTGTATATTAATAAGTATTTAAAATGTTTAGTAGCGCGAAACGATATGGCGCGCACGCAGATCACATTAGACTATTGTATGTACAATAACTTATATATATGTTATGGAGTTTTCAAAATAAAAAGGGGATTTTAAAATAATAATTAATAAAGGAAGTACCCTATTGCTGTTAGAAATTAAAAATATATAATCTGGAATTTATTTCAAAACCATCGTAGAGGTTTGGTCAATGTCTATTTATTTATTTTTTATACATGTGTAGTAGCAAAATACGCTATTGTTAAATACGATTTATTATTTATTTCTATATTGTAAAATTATTCAAGTTATTTTCATATTGGTCAAACTCTGTCTTTGTGGTTCTTTAAATAATAAAATATGTTTTTATATTATTAAATAATAATATAAAAACATAGAACCACAAAGACAGAGTTTGACCAATATGTATTCTTTAATAATAGATGTAAAATAAAAACCTTATGAAGTCAATTTCACAGCACCATTATTTGTGAAAACAGTACAAAATGATTAACATTTTAGTTTTCGTTACAATATTAATGTGCTGTGAACTGAGAACATATATAATACTATTTCAAAATGACTGTATTCGAAAAAAAATAATACATACCTAAGTTAAATAAGTTTTATTGCAAAATCCCCTTCCAGTTTATACTGAATTTGCTTGCATATTAAAAATATACAATATATAAATTTTAACGTAATTAATTAATAATGAATATGTTTAATATCCAAGATAGTTTGTAAGTGATGTTCGCTGGTATGGATGTAGCCACAGTTATGGAGCAAATGTAATTTGCTAGTCACATTAAATTCCCTTTAATTTGATGTAAGTGAATTATTGTAATGTGTTTGGATAGTACAAAATATCTTATTTATAGAATTTAGAAAAAATATTTAGTGTATTGTAATATTACGTCTTTTACGCTTATTTTACAATATCACTCTTGTAAATATAGAAATTTATACAAAACAGTTTTTTTACTTCAGAACCAACCCAATCAACCCTATTACAAAATTATTAGAATGATAGACGGCCCCAGGGCATCCAGCGGAGGGGTTTTTAATCCCACTTCATCGTAGTGATGGTATAAGTCTACACCGAACAAGTGGCTATTTCATCGCGATGTTTTGAATAGACTCAATAACCCATCTATAAACAGTTACGCAAGTAGGTAAAGTGAAACCAGCGGCCACATTCTGTTTCTTATAACGTGAGCGTTGGATTGTCAAAATAACTATTAGCGCGCTCTCCTCCAATCAGAATAGTTTTTTAATCTTCGCTGATTGGAGGATAGAGCGCCAATAACGGAATTCGTTATTTTGACAATCTAACGCTCACGTTATAAGAAACAGAATGTGGCCGCAGCTTAACGTGCCCTCCGAGACACTATGCCATGTCCGTGTTGTCAAACAAATGTATTTTTTTTTTTAAATTAAAAACTCATTGGTACACCGGGATTCGAACCAGGGACCTAAGTAGTCCAAGGTTAACCAAGTCGGCCACCACGTACGTAGAATGATAGTTTTGTGAAAATTAAGAGTAACTTATACGGGGTGGATTTTTGAGACTGGGCAGTAAGGGTAGATATATAGTGCGTTTCACGTAAGACTTCCCTTAGCCGTAATGTTGGCTGCACAGTTTTGTCAAAAAGTGAAAATGTGTGTCAGTTTTCTGAAATATTTGTTTTACTTACATTCTTTTATAATAATGCCTGAAAAGTGCTAAACGAGAGTGAGTTGGTGTTAAAGATAAAACCCTTTTTCAAACGAGAGAAAGCCAATATTTCCTCTAGAAAACGTTATTCTACTATGACTGGTTTGTAAAATAGGGTTACTTAAAAACTGTTTTATTCTTTTACTCTAAAAACAATTCCTTTTTATGTCAAAATTTTTAGTAGTCTTACGACGGGTACGGTAATGACGACTCCAATAACTTACCATTTCTCCTCTTGATTCTGTAAACCAATCAATATAGTCTACGGGTATAGCTGCAGCCTACATTTGCATTAGATGTTTTTTTGTTTCGCCAGAAAAAAACAAGAATTTACAATAGATTTGTAAATTGTAGTACTGTACAATAGAATTTAGCAAATAAGTTAGCTTACGTGTCATTTCAAGACGCTCAAAATACATCAGCTATAATTTGGCCCGTGCACAGTGGACCCGTGTACCTAATAAATGTTATGGCTTGCACGTGTTTTGAATGATAAGCGTTTTCACGATGGCTTAAGATGATAAATGCCCTGTTCCACGTCAAAAACGGACGATAATACCGAAAAAAAATCGGTAATCGGAATCAGATTTTATTTTATATTGATTTGACCGAGTCAAATCGGTCAATTATTTGTGTCAAAAAAGATTTTGTGTAATTTTTTTTCCAAAATTTGTGAATTCAGTTCGCATTAATCAAAAAAATATGGAATGTCCAATAAATGATTTCTCGTAACTATAACGGTTAAGGTACCTGCCCTTACTGTCATGTCTCAAAAATCCATCTGTAGATATATACTTGGTGACTTTGGAAAGTTGTACTTTAAATGAAACAACTATTCCCATGGAACCATGTGTCACAAATGATTGATATTGGTTATTTTAACATTATTAGTTTGTATGGAGAAGCTTTTTTTTATTTGCGACACGACATGGTTCCATAGGAATATTTATTTTGGTTTGATCAGTCTCATATTAGCCTAAAGTACAACCTTTAAGACCCTGCGCTCAAAATATTTTTTTGTTATCGCCCCGCCCTATAGGCGGAGCTTCCCCGCAGGCATCACTGTTTTGCCGCTGTCGCAGGCAAGAAATTTCTATTTGGCGCGATTTTACGAACACAAAATGAATGTGACTCGTATTTCATATTTAATATTTTTAAGTTTAATTATATAAATATTAAATTTGATAGATAAAATAGTTTTAAAATAATCTATTAACTAAAACTATGGCGACCTGAACTTTATTTTTAAAAATCTACGTGGGACTCGTTATATAGTTTTTGGGTGTGCCGAGCACGAATTTGAGGTCCATTTTAAAATCCAAGATGGCGGCCTCACTTTATTTTTAAAAATCGACATGGGACTCATTATATAGGTTTTTGGGTATATCGAGCACGAATTTGAGGTCCATTTTAAAATCCAAGATGGCGGCCTCAACTTTATTTTTAAAAATCGACATGGGAATCGTTATATATATTTTTGGGTGTGCCGAGCACGAATTTGAGGTCCATTTTAAAATCCAAAATGGAGATATCAAGTTTATTTCAAAAATTCGACATGGGACTCGTTATATAGGTTTTTGGGTGTGCCGAGCACGGATTTGAGGTCCATTTTAAAATCCAAGATGGCGATCTCAAGTTAATTTGTAAAATTCGACATGGGACTCGTTATATAGGTTTTTGGGTGTACCGAGCACGAATTTGAGGTCTATTTTAGAATCCAAGATAGCGGCCTCAACTTTATTTTTAAAAATCGACATGGGACTCGTTATATATATTTTTGGGTATGCCGAGCACGAATTTGAGGTCTATTTTAAAATCCAAGATGGCGACCTCAAGTTTATTTCTAAAATTCGACATGGGACTCGTTATATAGGTTTTTGGGTGTGCCGAGCACGGATTTGAGGTCCATTTTAGAATCCAAGATAGCGGATTCAACTATATTTTTTTAGACCGACATGGGACTCGTTATATAGGTTTTTGGGTGTACCGAGCACGAATTTGAGGTCCATTTTAAAATCCAAGATAGCGGCCTCAACTTTATTTTTTAAAATCGACATGGGACTCGTTATATATATTTTTGGGTGTGCCGAGCACGAATTTGAGGTCTATTTTAAAATCCAAGATGGCGACCTCAAGTTTATTTCTAAAATTCGACATGGGACTCGTTATATAGGTTTTTGGGTGTGCCGAGCACGGATTTGAGGTCCATTTTAGAATCCAAGATAGCGGACTCAACTTTATTTTTTTAGACCGACATGGGACTCGTTATACATGGTGACTTTGAAAGGATGTACTTTGGGCTAATATGAGGTTCTGCTGATCAATACGAACAACTTTTCCTATGGAACCATGTGTCGGAAATGAAAAAAAAAATGCCTTCTCCATACAAACTAGTAATGTTAAAATGACCAATTTGTATGGGGAAGCCAAATTTTTTTTTCATTTCCGACACATGGTTCCATGGGAAAAGTTGTTCGTATTGATCAGCAGAACCTCATATTAGCCCAAAGTACATCCTTTCAAATTCACCCTGTATATATTTTTGGGTGTGCCGAGCACGAATTTGAGGTTTATGTTAAAATCCAAGATGGCGATCTCAAGTTAATTTCTAAAATTCGACATGGGACTCGTTATATAGGTTTTTGGGTGTACCGAGCACGAATTTGAGGTCTATTTTAGAATCCAAGATAGCGGCCTCAACTTTATTTTTAAAAATCGACATGGGACTCGTTATATATATTTTTGGGTATGCCGAGCACGAATTTGAGGTCTATTTTAAAATCCAAGATGGCGACCTCAAGTTTATTTCTAAAATTTGACATGGGACTCGTTATATAGGTTTTTGGGTGTGCCGAGCACGGATTTGAGGTCCATTTTAGAATCCAAGATAGCGGACTCAACTATATTTTTTTATACCGACATGGGACTCGTTATATATATTTTTGGGTGTGCCAAGCACGAATTTGAGGTTTATTTTAAAATCCAAAATGGCGACCTGAAGTTTATTTCTAAAATTCGACATGGGACTCGTTATATAGGTTTTTGGGTGTGCCGAGCACGGAATTGAGGTCCATTTGGGCCGATCACATAGGACTGGGAGCCGAGCACATAGGACTCGTTATATAGGGTTTTGGGTGAGCCAAGCACGAATTTGAGGTTCATTTTAAAATCCAAGATGGCGATCTCAAGTTTATTTCTAAATCTTTAAAAATAAAATTAAGGTCGCCATCTTGGATTTTAAAATGGACCTCAAATTCGTGCTCGGCTCACCCAAAACCCTTTATAACGAGTCCTATGTGCTCGTTATATAGGGTTTTGGGTGAGGGGAGCACCAATTTCAGCTCCATTTTAAAATCCAAGATGGCGACCGTAACTTTTTTTTTAAATCGTTGCATGTGAAAAGTTGTTCGATTTGATCAGCAGAACCTCATATTAGCCCAAAGTACATCCTTTCAAAGTCACCATGTATTACAAGTCCAATGTCGATTTAAAAAAATAAAGTTAAGGCCTCCATCTTGGATTTTAAAATTGACCTCAAATTCGTGCTCAGCACACCCAAAAACATAGATAACGAGTCCAATGTCGATTTAAAAAAATTTAGTTAAGGCCGCCATCTTGGAATTTAAAATGGACCTCAAATTCGTGCTCGGCACACCCAAAAACATAGATAACGAGTCCCATGTCGATTTTTAAAAATAAAGTTAAGGTCGCCATCTTGGATTTTAAAATGGACCTCAAATTCGTGCTCGGCACACCCAAAAACATATATAACGAGTCCCATGTCGATTTTTAAAAATTAAGTTGAGGCCGCCATCTTGAATTTTAAAATGGACCTCAAATTCGTGCTTGGCAGACCCAAAAATATATATAACGAGTCCCATGTCGATTTTTTAAAATAAAGTTGAGGCCGCCATCTTGGATTTTAAAATGGACCTCAAATTCGTGCTCGGCACACCCAAAAATATATATAACGAGTACAATGTCGATTTTTAAAAATAAAGTTGAGGCCGCCATCTTGGATTTTAAAATGGACCTCAAATTCGTGCTCGGCACACCCAAAAACATATACAGGGTGAATTTGAAAGGATGTACTTTGGGCTAATATGAGGTTCTGCTGATCAAATCGAACAACTTTTCCCATGGAACCATGTGTCGCAAATGAAAAAAAATTTTAGCTTCCCCATACAAATTGGTCATTTCAACATTACTAGTTTGTATGGAGAAGGCAATTTTTTTTTTTCATTTGCGGCACATGGTTCCATGGGAAAAGTTTTTCGATTTGATCAGCAGAACCTCATATTAGCCCTAAGTACATCCTTTCAAAGTCACCATGTATAACGAGTACCATGTCGATTTTTAAAAATAAAGTTAAGGTCGCCATCTTGGATTTTAAAATAAACCTCAAATTCGTGCTCGGCTCACCCAAAAACCTATAAAAAGAGCCCCATGTCGAATTTAAAAAAAAAGTTGAGGCCGCCATATTGGATTTTTAAATGGACCTCAAATTCGTGCTTGGCTCACACAAAAACCTATATAACGTGTCCTATGTCGAAAAAAAAAAGTAACATTCATACTTGATGATCTTTGACTACTGTCTTTGCGACCGAAACCAAAAAACATTTAATAATAATATGTAGGACAATTTACACATATTTCTCTGGTCACAAACTAAGTTACTATGTGTATCAGAAACAACAATATTATACATATTATATATAAACACCCAGACCATGACAAACTGTACTAATATTTTTTTGTCATGGGTGGGAATCGAACCACGACCTTTGGATATTACACAAAAGTCGCAACCAGTCTACGGAGGCGGTCAAAAATTATTCCTATAAAAAACGTCAAACGACTGTCTCGGGTATCTCTATATATGTGGCTTCTCTATGTTGTCAAAAAAATAAATAAAAAAGTTATAGGTAACCGATAAAAAAAATCGATGTTGTTTCGCGGTGACTCTGGTTTTCCTTGTTCCAGATTCGAAAACTCAAATTTATTCCTAAAACTAAAAAATAATAATATTATTTTGATTAAAAGTATTTTTTCTATAATTCAAGGACTTGTAAGGTTTATACATGGTCAAATTAATTACGTAAATCTTTAGTAGCCCCGGTAGCACGTGAGATACACGTCCGTACGCATCGGCACACTAGGCGGGACTGGTCAACGGGGTCATATAATTACTTATTATAGCTCTTAGATCTGCTCCGCAAGATTGAAAATCGCGCAACAATTTTCAATCAATAAAAATGTCGTAAGTCACAAAACTAATTTTGTCTATAACATACTTAATAATTTATTTAGCTAAAATTTCGTTTAGTAGTGGATTATAAACTGTATTTTCTTGTGAGGTGTATTTATTTTAGACTTAAAACTCAACCCGTTTAGAAGAAAAATGTCTTTATACATTAAAAAGGCATCATTTTAAAATAGAAAAAGTATCGAAAAAATGTTTTCCAATTAGGTTTTTGGTTAAGACATGGAGAGAGGAAGGTCTGAAAAAACTTAAGTTGAAGTGTTTTAATAAATAGATGTGTGCTTGCCTCTGCAGATATAAGCAAATAAGACTAAAATTTATAGTGCCTCCTCTTAAGTCACTATGTATATACACGGTGACTTTGAAAGGTTGTACTTTGGATAATGAGGCAACACTCATTTGCAACCTATAATGGTTCTATGAAAAATATATTTTTTGAATAATATATAATTTTTGGTAATATTTATTTAATGTAAACCTTCCCACACATATACAAAAATAAATAGCAGACTAAACCGAACACACTTTGCTATCGTATAAACGTAACGTTAATAAGCGAGGAAGCACTAATAGAATCGCTTTATTATTAAAACAATTAAAAAACGGTTAAAATATCATTTTTTAAACCTTTCTTATTGGTAGAGCCTCACGTATTAACGCTACGTTAATACTCTAAAATAAAACTCAGGTATTAGATATAAAATGAACAATAGAGGTAACCCAATATAGATCTTGTATTAGCTGAGATCAATCTCTGTTTAATCCTTATTCACCACTGTACTTTATACCAGCTAAGTGGTCAAGATTTTGGAGACCCATTATGGTCTCCAAAATCTTGACCACTTTGTAACAGCTAAAAAATAGGACACCGTATAATCAAAAATAAAATTATATAGTTAAAACATAAATAAGTTAAAAGTGGAAAATTGTGATGTATTTTTTTTAAATTCCTAACCCAATTAGATTTATATAAAGTCCCATTTTTATCTCATACCAAGTTGTATGGTGTCAAAATTTTTGTTACTGCAAAGTCTTATAGGGGGTTAGACTCATTTAGAGGCTCTACAATGGGTTTGTAGCAACGTAACGTATAAGTGTATATGCTACAATGTTACGTTGCTACAATACGCAAACCCATGGTAGAGCCTCTAAATGAGTCAACAACCAATAGGGCCGCTTTATTTTTGGTAACAGGGATGAATAAAGCGATCCTATTGATTGTTGCTCACGTATACGTATAAGTTATGCGTTGCTACAATGCGCACATCCATGGTAGAGCCTCTGGATAGTACCTAATTAAATATACGAACGTACCATCACGGGTGCCTTAACAGGCCCGATCGCCTTGGCGGCTTTAGGGTACCCGGCGGTGGAAATTTATTCCCACCTCGTCGTATCCGATGGTATTCTGAGTCTACACCGAACAAGAGGTCAGTTCGTTTTGGTGTTTTTGATAGACTCAAACACCATATAATAATATGATACTCAATAACAATGTATAAGTGGTCTCTGAGGTTGTCAAATAAATTTACGTAAGTTTGTTTTTAAGTCTAAAGTCTAACCAACTCGGCCACCATTTATATAAATAAATCTAAAATGGGTTGGAGTTATATTTTGCATTGAATAAGAAAAATAGTCAAAATAAACTTGCATCACTAACATTAAAGGTGTGTGAGCTAAATGTTTTTAAAATAAAAAACAGGTTTATTTACTAACAACAAATATTTATTAACCAAATAATACGTTTTTAAAGTGATTTTATACAATTATTGAAATCTTTATAGTGAAAATTATTAATTATTAAAGCTTATTTAATATCATTTGGATATTGGCAAATGGGTTATTATTAAATATTTTGTATTTTAGTATCAAAAAGATCAAGAAATTGTTTTTTTTAATGGAAATATAATTTCAAAATAATATAATTTTAATTCTTTATAAAATATTGATTTTAACCATCAATATAATCCTTTTTACATTATATTTTATTAGCGTATAGTAATATAAAACCGGTTTAATAATAAATAATTGTTTTTAAAAATATATACATTTTCATATCCCATACAAATATTAAATGTCCAACTGAACTTTGGTGAAGAAAAATTTATGATAAATCTCTAACAATGTATTTTATACTTAAACTGGTTTTTATACTTTGTAAATAAAAATATTTCTATAAATAATTTTATACATTATACATTAAAAAATATAATTAATTTTGTCCAAAATTTTTTACATGAGTGTCACACAGGGCACGTGAAATTTTATAGTCTTACGAGGCACTTCTGCAACTTTAATTATTTTTTTGTAGACTGGTAACACTGTCTAGTCGCGCGCCGAGCTAACAGCCGCCATTTTATTACGAGCCACGGTTCAGCTGGCTGGTTAATAAATTCAGTGCATTTTTCATAAAAAATAATACATGTGAATCACATTAAATTTCAAGTTAAGGTAAGATGTTTATTATTTTTTTAAATCTCATTGCATAGATCTAACTAATTAGTGCTATATAATACGTATTTTGTTTATTTGAATCAACAGTTTTCCCAAGATAATAACATTCAGAGGTTATGTTTTACATGTAATACCGGTCCACGTTGTAACGTTCGCCCCCGCACCCCCTGACCACTCTGTATACTGAATACTACCCCTTATGCACCTGTACTACCCTTACTTCTTACTACGTACTACGTACTACGAACTACGTCGTAGATGTGAGATAATCATAGAATCTTATATCTAATAATTTTTCAGCCATGTAATCGTCTAGTGTAACCCTTTTACGTTGTGTATTTTTTTTTTCAGTTTCAGTAACCCTTAGTTCTTTTAGAGGTAGAATTGATATTACGATTGGTAAAGTTATAGTTAATGAGTCAAACATACTCGTAGTAGAGTTAATCGTATTAAATATAATTGAGTTTAATGTTCCATATATTATTATAGTAGAGTTTAATGTTTTAAATATAAGTAGTAATTTATCTTCCCCGATATATATATATATTTATATGGGAGCGAAAAAGGGGGAAGAGGGAAATAGGCACCATCCAAACGTCCTTTCCTGTGAGAACCCACACATCTTAGATGTTCCCTCCGTATCTCTTCCTCTTTTTTCTTTATTTTTTTATTTTATTTTAATTATTACTGTTTAATAACCAGTAAATCAATTCATTTAAGAATATATTGTATATACTTTATTTTTATAATTTGTAGTATATATTTAATTGATCATATAAATCATTGAATGTATATTACATCAAATTTATGTATTAAGTATAATTTCTCATAACCCAAAGGTTAAATTTATCATTTATAAAATCATTTATTCACATAAAAATATACTTAAGTATATACATCAGTAAGTATTGTTTTTATAATATTATTAAATGCTACTTCACTGTGTATCACTAGAAATAGGTATATTGAATAATATAGAATGTGATTAATGAATATAAATAAGGTAATGTAGTTATTCATTATATTATATATTAATAATATATAAGGTGAAGTTTAATTAAATCCATCATAAAGAGAGAACAAGAAAACCAATGCCAAAAGATCCAAGTAAAATGTATTGAACATTAATAATCACATTAGATACCAATAAAGTAAATTAAAACATCAAAAGGCGATTACTACTTCTGTACATAAAGTATTCAATATAGTGTAGGCAGTATAGAGTACAAGAATGTAGAATCCAAAAAGGCCAGATGTCTAAAATAACAGACGATACTAGCCAAGGCCACCAGTCCATGAACCCTTTACTTGGTAGAACATAAAATAACTAGTCAACTCGTCAGATAATCAATTAATGATTTATTATAATAAAAATATTAAATATATAATTATAATAGAATATTATTAAGTTAATTCTAGTTGTTTTAATAAAATATCCATGTATGAGAAATATTCCCTATAATATTACTTACTTAAGTAATATTATAGGAAGAGGACCCGGACCAGGCGTTACAAGGGTTATGACGCAGTAAAGCTAAGCGACGAAGAATTAAAGTTGGAGCTAACCCGTAGAACTCAAGAGAGAATGATAGTGATGCAGAAGTCCGAAGGAGCAAAAATACGTCCCGTTGTTAAAACAGGCAACGCAATGTACCGTAAAATGGATTTTTTAAGCAGTTTGGTGGAGCGGGGACTTTACGGGTCTCGTGTCTCTACACTGTTTGCGGGACCTCAGGGCAACGAAGAAATAGATAGGGAGTGGTTGGATGCAGTCAAGGATCCATCAACCCTCAAGGTGCCCTTGGATCAATCGGGTTTTGATCAGCATCAGAGTAAGGCATCAATATGTGCGATAATGAACGCCATCGAGACAGTATGCCTCGGCCACACCGCGGGAGGTTTAGACGAGTACAAACATGTTTGGGATTTGGTCATGTGGGGGCTTTTTTCTTGTGCACCCACCGTGGAATACGAGCGGCACGTATACAAGTGGGGTAACGGGGTACCCAGTGGATGGAGGTGGACGGCTTTACTGGATACTCTATTGAACATCTGTTCTTTCAGGGTAATATCCCGTTATGTCAGGAAGGGATGGGGCGACGCGGTAAACATATTCTCGATGTGCGCCCAGGGAGACGATATCATTTTTAGCACCGACAAAGTAGAGACCGTGGAGAGAGTTGTGGCCATGTACGGGCACCTGGGCTACGAGGTTCACCCGCAAAAAACCTATATAAGTAGGAACAGAGGGGAGTTCCTACGGAGGAGTTATGAACCTAGCGGGATAACAGGCTACATAGGGCGTACTCAGCTAAGCCTCCGTTTCCGTAATCCCATCATACCACTCGCAATCAATCCGGCGGAGAGGATAGGTTCCAGAGCTGATCTCTGGACGCTTCTCGCGCTGCGGGGAGGTAGCGGAAGGGGAGCAGGCGAGATGTTCTTGGAGGACGCGGAGCAGATAGGTGTCGCAAAGACGACGGCGGCCGAGTTAGCGCTCACTCCGAACTGTATGGGAGGGCTGGGCCTATGCCCAGCCCTCCCATACGGCGAGGATCATCCGATGGGTAAATTTTTCTTATCCTACTTGGGAGGACAGCTACGTATCCTAAGGTCGATAAACCTGGGCTGAGGCTGTCAATAAATGGATATTATAATAACATGTTGGCTCGTATTATTTAATATAAAAACTAAATATAATACCATACAACAAAATTTTGAATTTTTAGCTTTCGCAGTAGAAACACTAGGCCCATGGTCTCCCGATTCAAAAAAATTTGCTTATAGTTTAGGAAAATTATTAATCGAAAAATCGGGAGATCATCGAGCCAGAGCGTTTTTTATACAAAAAGTTTCTTTGGAAATTCAACGCGGAAATGCCGCAAGCATTTTAGGAACATTTTCTGCTGCATCATCGGAGGACCTTAGCGATATTTTTAATTTAATTTAATACTATTATAATTAAGTTCTGTCATATAAATAACATTAAAAAAATATATACATACACACTTACTTAAGAAAATAAATGTGCCTATTTTTCAAACCTAGGAAATCTTACTCTATTAAAATATTGATACCTACAATAACGATAGTCTGTAAGAAGAGCCCTATTAAAACATTTAACCTGGAAACTTAATAAATAATACCTAGCAACATAAGTATAATATAGGAGAAGTTTAAATAAATGCATAATAAAACCTACCTTTGCACGATGACCTAACACACGTTAAACACACAATAAAACAGGAGATACAATCAATTTCAAAATCTACAATAGTTATAAAATAAATTGTGAAGAAATAAATTTATAATATAAAACGTAGAATCATCACGCCGTGTGGACAAAACTTAGTTATATCAATGTTAAACTAAAATCACTCACCCAAGTCTAACAGCGACCACTAAATTTACAGCTTCCACTGAATTTAAAATAATCAATAATTAATTTCTCTAGCTAGTAGTGTACTCATTGAATTTTAATATGCAAGTCCCCTAATTTGTCGTTAGCTTCAGTTTTAATACCTGCCTCTGCGCTTGTATCCGCCCATCTCTCCTAAACGCCCCAAGAAATACGAAAAGTTCCGATTGTCCCCGAAGCCCGGCGAAGTCCTTTCAACTAATCCGATCCCTTTTCTCCCTTTCGCTACATACTTCTTGAAAAAAAATTTATATAGAAAAGTTTCATTAATAAAAATACGAGGGGTATGTGGACGAACCGTTACAACGTGAATCACAATTCGTGACTCACGTCATGTGAGTCACATTTGGCGGGTTTAAGGCGTTATCACACGCGCGGCTACAATAAAAAGTCTACGTATATTATCCCATTTTCGTCCCGTCATTTTTTTAATAAATTTCATGACCTATTTTCGCCAATATTGATAACTTTAATAATTTATTACTTAAAGACATTGTTAACGCCTAGAAAGCGCAACGCGCGCTTCATTGAGGCAAAAACTAGACCATATTGGACATAGACATGTGTGAGTCCACCTCCCTTAGGGTATATACCTAATAATTGTTTAATTAGTCTAGGTGTATAAACGTTTAAAACAACATGTTAACTCTTTTCAGTAATATGCCCATGACTGATGCAGAACGCCAACTCAGGTGGAGAGAAAAACTAAAAAATCTAGAACCAGACAAATATGAGGAAAAAAGCGGAAAATGCAGAATACATGAGAAATAAAAGAAAACCTATAGGGGGAGCTAACAGAGACTGAGCAAAATAGAAGAAGACAATGGCGAGAAGCTAAAGAAAAAAGGAAAAAAAAGTAACAACATTAAACAAAAAAACTAAAGGAAGAATTTAATCTTCCTTTAATTTTTCATAGAAAAGGTACAATATTGTTGAAGAGAAAAAATACGTATCTACAAAATGTAGTGGAAAAGTTGACTAGACAAATATGTACATTGCATTGAAGAGTGTACCGCTAAAATATAGAGATTAACAAACTCCAAAATTCAGTTTCTACACAAATAGATATTACACCCATTAAACCAGATGCAAACACACCGTTGTCTAAAACTGAATCATTTATTAAAAACCTCCGTCATAACACCGATAAAAAAGGAGCAATGTGCTTTCAGAGTCGTTGGCACATGTTTACAGTCAATGTAAAGGCAACCAAAATAAAACTGTTTTAAATAATAATGACATTGTGAAGAAATACAAATTAAAAACAGCAATTTCTAAAAAGCTTAAAGCGAAAATTAGGACAAATGTGACCAATAAAAAACTAATGAAGACGGAAGTCAAAAAAGTTAAGTCATTCTTCATACGAGACGACGTAAGCAGGGCAATACCTGGCAAAAAAGACTGCGTGAAAAATAATATATGCATAATCATTTGCGTCTTTACTAAAAAGTTGTTATTAAGTATTGTTGAAATATCACGCCCACGTCTCTCACGACTTGATATATTTACTTTGACTGCAAAAAAGCTAAGTGGAGCGGAATATAGAAAAAAAAGCAGAAGAGAGAAAATGTTTTAAAACATATTCCAATATTGGATTTTTTTTACGAGCTCTGTGGACAAAAGAAATGTAGACACAAATTCAACACCATCCCCAAGTACTTGTGGGCCAGCACCCTTTGGGATTGTTCCTGCACTTCTTAATCGACCTCCAACGAAGAGGAAATACCAGAAGATAAACCGTTCACTTCGTCAACCGATCCGGCACTGTGGAAAGTGCTGCCCAGCGTTCCGTCGGGAGGCAAGGAAGTCCCGCCGCCGGTCCCAGCCGAACGAATACCGCCAGTGGCCGATCAGCCCTACACAAAAGAAGCAACACAGCAGGGAAACCTGATGGCGCAGGCAAGAGGACCCGCACCAAGGAGCGCTGCACCCCTACAAAGCCCCCTCCTAAAAAGAGAAGACAAAGAGGAAAAAACCAAGACCATAATATCGGCCAAGGAGGCGGCAACGTATGAGCTGCCTCCTCACATAGGCAAAAAACCACTAGCCAACATAATAACATTTTAATTCCCTGAAAACACAAAGGAATATTTAAACTCAGTGCTTCTTTTTAGATAAGGTGAGTCCAGGGAACTCGTCTGTGTGGGAAGTGCGTCTACGGCATAATTAGAAAAGTAAATGATTTTCGTAATGGCAACATTTATTGCATGACTGAGATTGACTTGAAACTGTGAAAACTAATTTTTTAACGATTTTCTTCCTGGATTTCCGGAAGCATAGCGAAAACAACATCTTTCGATATGAATCATAGACAATATACCGGCTACGGCCAACCTACGGGTTCAAAAGGAAACTTTAATAATAATAATCGCGGTTATCAACCCGCGGATAATTGGCGTGAGGAATACCCACGGCCAGCAGCACCAGCTAAAAGAGGCGCCAGAAATAACCCTAGATCAAACAAAAGGATGGAGAACTTCAGACATAAAATGTCGAAGGCCACCGAAGAGGGATATCACGAGGACTTGAAGAAGAAGCTCTTCGTAGGTACGTCCGGAGAGGACGAAGCGCTATCTCGTTTGGGAGAAACCCAAACACTTAGATCCATCATTTTGAGTATTACCACCAGGGGAATAGGATTGGGAGTCGTTCAGACTCTCTTCACAGCAGTGTCAATAAACGAAAACATTATAACATCTAGTTGCTACACGCTGTATAGAATATTTTCTGCGATGCTTGAGGCGAAATTAGAAGGGATGAAGACAGATTTCCCCATCATTAACAGAGACCTCGCCCTGTGAAAACTAAAAACAGAGGACACTCAAATCGGTAATTTGTCTATGGAACGACTTGAAATTTGACAGTTCAAAATTTCACAAACGGCAAATCGGCGGCTGTTTACAAGACGCAGTTTTAAAGTTGTTAAACGTAAGCCAGAGCAGTTATTTCTTGTAAGTAGCATAACTAAACATTATTTTTTACATTTCCTTTATTTTGAACTTACAGAACAGAGACAGCAAATATATAAGTTTTAAAACCATAACCGAAATTTTGTCAAGCGTGGTGCGTCATATACAAGCGGGAAAGTGCGGCATATGACGCACTTTCCCCGTCACCAGAAGTAACAAACTTTTTATTAAATCACTAGCTATTGCCCGCCAATTCGTACGCGTGAGAGTTACTATTAACGCGTACAAACGCGTAAATATCACTTTTCTCGTTCCCGTAGGAATTATAGGAAATCCTCTCTTAGTGCTTGTCTACGCTCCCTAAGGAACCTACACGCCAAATTTCAGCTTAATTTACTTGGGAATAAATGAAAGGAGAGGTGTAAAATCAAAACCATTAGGAAAATACACTGCGACGAGAGAAGTTGAGGAGAATCCCGCAAGAAATTTACATGCTACGGAAAAAACATGGGTTCGGACTGAGTCGAAAAAAAGTGATGGTTTAGTATATCAATTGGGACGTGCCCGTTTCTGCGAGTAGTACTACACAGACTGCAGTCATCTCAATTTTGTGAGGAGTCTGTTTCCAGACATTACCCGGTTCCCTCACACACCGGTTTCCCGTGTAGATATGGACCTCACGTTTCACTATACATGGTTATTGATGGTGTGATGTTGGAATCAAGTCATATGTCATATCTTTAACATGCACGAAAGAGATATCTGATTGAATAACCGTTCTGGTTATGTCCTAGCTGCGAAGAGGCCAAAGCAATATATAATATATAAGGGGAGAAACAATAACAGCCTGTTGTAGTGCTGAAGGTAAATTCTTGCCACCAGACTGCATTATGAACGGCTAGAATAAAAAATCTGAGTTTAAGGATGTACTACCACCTATCATATAACTTCACTTATAGTTTTGAAATGAATGAAAATTAATAATAAAAGTCCCAAAGAATCCTTAGGGAAGGTACTCCTGTTGCTGGGTGGCCATTAGACTCGCTGCAACGCCATCCAAAATTCTGAAATAAGCGAACGCGTTTTCAGAGACTTAAAGATCTAACTAACGGTTGAAGGTAGTGAGATTTATCTCAGAATGAGAGAAAGTTATGCGTATTTCAGCATTTCAACGAGTAGTTTGCTAATTTGTAAATCTTCTAGATAAATTAAATAAATGTGTTCCAAGTGAAATATATAATTTGTAATTTCTTGAATCCCAGTATTAAAACGCCATAAACATAATTCCGGGATTTCAGAGGGTAGTGTTACTCCACTCTTTCTATCAGTGGATTCTAGTAGTGGAGATCTCTAGTTATCAGTATAACTTTTTTGTTTTAAATCAAAAGGACTCCAGATTTTAAGAGAAAGGAAAGATTCAGCCTGGTAGTGTTCCATATTATATTGTTTAGAACTTTAATTATTTGGAAACATGCAATATTATCTAGTAAACTCTAGTTCCAATAATACCTATTATTTTATTACATTATTAATAGATTTAAATGTACATACTAAATCCTAGATTATATTATAATACATATTAAAATTAATAGAATTGTAATTTTTTGGAAATAAATTATTTAAAAAAAAATAGTTAAGGAATGCAATAAACTATACAGGGTTGTTAATATACCATTTGTAATATGTTAAAAACTTGATTAATGCATCTTGTCATATTTCTGTTGTTATAAATATACATTACGCCTGTTTATACACTACACCAACCTCCTGTGTTCATTTCATAAAGAATTCTATAAAGACTACATACTTGTATTAATCTATAATACCATATTAAAATACAGTCATTTTTTGTTTATCCTTCCTATGAAGCTGTTCTTTAGCAATTACTTTTTCCTTATTTTGTAATACATCTAATTCCTTATGTTTTTCTGCTATCTGGGTTTTAATGTTATTGTGTCCCGGAGACCCTTCCGTGTGTCTGGTTAAAGAACTATTTAGTTTAACAATTTCCCTATCAAGTCTTTTGGTTTCCTCAGTGATTTTAAAGTGCTGTATATTAAGGTCTGTAGAAGTGGATTCCTTTATGTTAGATGCCTTGGACTTTTTGTCCTTGGATTGGTCTCCGATAGCTTTGTTTAAGAAGTTGAATACATTTCTCTTTTCCATCTCTTTCTCTCGTTCCAGAACACGTTTTTGTCGTTCTTCTTCTTTCTTTTGCATCAATTTTAGTTTACGTTCAACCTGAAAATATATTGTAGTTTTAGATTATTATTGATAGTAAAATCATGATTATTATGTTGCAGAAAAGCTTGTTCATATTTTGCATGTTTAAACCGCTTACGTAATCTAACGGTTGGCGTTGTAACTTGAGGTAGTGGGTTCGATTCCTACGCAAGGCAGAACAGTTAGTACTTTTTTTCTGTATTGTTGGCCTTGGACCAGGTGTTTATAAAATATAATATGTATTGGTATCATTGTTTTTGGTACATAAGTACAAGCCTAGAGCTTAGTTTGTGATCAGCCCCCATACTATCAACTCTTAGGGCAGTATTGTTTACGAAACAGTTATAATTCATTACAATTTTGACCAATAAAAAGGAAGTAATAATAAAATTCGTTCTTTCTATTCTTCAAAATTGAATTGAAGTATTACTGTTTCTTAAACAGTACTGCTTTAAGCGGTGGTGGTAGACCCCCAGTGCAATATGTGTGCAATATCATTCATCCCATTATTATAAGTTTTTCTGAATATAACGGCATTAAGTCCGCTTTTGTACTAAATTTGAGCCTTTTTTTTTTTAATAAATGTATTTGGCTTACGAATATGTCTACTTATAATTTAAATTTTTTTAAAATGTCATTTGTTTGCAATTGTTTTTCAGTATTAAAACTTCACCAGCAAGATCTAGTCCATCTCCTCTTCACATAACCCAAGACAACCATTACCTTGGCGGGATCCTGGTCCCCGGCGACCCTCTGCAGCGCGAGGTCCAGTCCCTCTCCCCTCGCACTGCCCGACGCCTGCACCGGGGCCACTATGCCCTCTCCCTCGGCCCCTAAACCGCTACCCGCGACATATCCCATGGCGAACATCAACTTCGATCCTATACCCTGTGTGGAGAGAAATTCCTTTGTAACATACTAATATTTAGTTTATAATTCAGTATTAAAACAAAAATATATAATAATTATTGGCCGCCAAAGTCTAGTAATATTGCAGTGTAGTTGGCGTTGAATCCGAAGGCCGTGAATTTAATTATCACCAGTGGCGAATCGGGAGGGGGGGGGGGGGATTCCCTGATGCCCATGCTCCCTACTAAAACCATTTAAATTTACATAAAATCTTTGTATATTTAAGTTTTTAGTGGTATCAAAACAAATTCTAAATATATTAATTTTTAAAATATAGTTAGAAACTCCACGTGCCGCGTAGAATCATGAATATAAAAAATATAATAATATTATATCAAAAAATATTTTTTATTGGAATCAAAGCCTCATAAAAAACGAATGGTTAATAAATAAAAGTAAGTAGATAATACATACTCACTCTAGTATGTTTCTCCCACTGTCCTAGCGCCGGGCCTGCCACTACCGGCTCCACCACCGACCGGGACTGCTTGGGCTCCGGATACTCTGTGTCGCTTATGCTGTCATCTGAATCTGATTCTGATAATGATTCGGCTGAAATTTAAGAGAAAGAATTTTGAGTTCGCGCGGGCTCAAAAGCTTTCTATTAAAAAAAAACAAGAGATACAGATGTAGACTTTATTTGACCGATCCTAATTTTATAGGATTTAATTAGAAATTCTATGGGATTTGTATGGAGACAAATTTTGCTTGTGTTCTTAAGAACCTGTCTTGGAAACGCGTTCCATAAAAGTTCTGATGGCCAATCTTACAAAGACTTTGCTGGAAATTCTTGTACATCAACTTCTCCTGTGTAATTTTGAGCATAAATTTCATTATTACTAATGAAATTATACAACTTCTTCGACTTGATAAATAAAATACTCTCAGGGGTGGTCGAGTGGCCTCACGGTAGTCCATGGTATCTATACCAAACTGGTGGTCAGTTCGTCGCGGTGATCAGACCATGAAACTAATAATATATGGAACCGCCATAGTGCCTTAAATGGCCTATAAAACGAAATGTCTAAATGAGTTTTGACTTTTGAGTTTTTGCTGCTATATTCTGTTCTCACTTCAACCAATCAACGCTCAGTGATTGCAAGTGTTCTCACTTTTTTTTATTAAATTTGTTATGCGGCGGACATCTTCTGTTCTCAAAACTGGAAAGGCTATTTAAGGCCCTTGGGCACCTCCTTATTTGATCACCATGTCGTAGACTCAATAACCCATCTATAAACATCTTCACAAGTTGGTATAGCTAAACTGGGACCAATGTCATTTATATAGGATTTCGTCATTTTGACAACCTAACACTGCCTTTAAAATAAATAGTATGTAGCCACTGTAAGCCAACTTTTCAGGTCACAAGTCTGAATCAATGAACAACTTTTCTTTATTTTATATAGGTAAAGCAATTATTCTAATAAGCTTATGGTATTACAATATTGTATAATTATATTTTGTATTATTTTTGACGACTAGTGTACATACCATTTAATGGGAATATATTTTCAAATGGGACACATATTGCATCACTAGCAGATTTCCGTTTGTCCCCGCTTTTGGCTCCATGTTCTAACTTCACTTCACAAGAATGGCTGTCTATGTTTATAGACTTCACTACACCTCTGTGCCAGAGATGATATTTTTCAGTAGATCTCTTTAAAGTAATATCCTGAAAAATATTTGTTTTGTGTTAACAATGATTTCTTTAGCTGAAAGTATTTTATTATAAAGTTTTAATTAATAAACTATTAATTAATTTAGTATAAATACAAATATATATATATATATATATATATTGCTCAAACTCTGTGTTTACAAGGTATGTTAGTAAATCGTTATAAACAGTCCAATTTTTTGGCATCATTCAAGGACTTATTGGTTTGTGCGGAATAATTATTTTTTTATTGTGAAAACTAACACATTCCCGTTTGAAATGTGGTGATGGAAAAGCAAGGATAATAATATTGACAAAAATTCAAATTCTTTTTAATTCAACTGTTTCACCTCAAAATTTAGCCAGCATGTTGTAAAACAACATTATTGATCTTTTCTATTAAATTTATTTATAGGCACAGAATCACATGCAATGCTCTTCAAAAGTAGGTATATAAAAAAATTTGGTAATAAATACCTCAGTAGGAAGTGGTTTCATCTTCACTAACACTCTGCTACCAACTTTTAAAGATTCAAAATCAGGTTCAACAGCTTCCTTCAAAGTCGATAAAAATACCTCATTACCATGAGAATACCTGAAAAAGATAATCTTGATATTAACATTGTCAAAATAGCCAATTATTATAAGAAAAAAACAAATTACAATAGTTCAAATATCATAATCTGTTAGTAATAACCTGCATTTATCATCATCAAATAAACATTTTCCATCCAAATAGTAAGGGCATGGCAGCATCTCAGCATGCGTTGGTTGGGTAAATAACACACTCACCTGTATCAAATACATGTCAATTAATAATATTAAAAATACAATTTATTTAATAATGGTGGAGTGATAATAAACCAAACATATTTTCAAAAGGATGAAGAAATTAAATCTCTAAAGACAGAGGGAAAAATATGAAATAGACAAGAATAAAACAGCAAGATTAGCAATTGTTGTGTCAATTGCATTATTATATAAGTTTATCTTTAAAGATTTACCACCCTTCCAGAAACTGGGATATAGATAAAAGTGGCTTATATATATAAATGCAGCTCAATATT
Organism: Monopis laevigella; assembly: GCA_947458855.1. Lineage (NCBI taxonomy): Eukaryota > Metazoa > Arthropoda > Insecta > Lepidoptera > Tineidae > Monopis > Monopis laevigella. The sequence continues at coordinate 18,581,942 of OX381581.1, forward strand.
GTTATCAGCATATTCTGTTTCTTTTAAAGGAATGGTTAAATTGTCAAAATAGCAAAATCATTTATGCACAAGGAATACTATAACTTTCAGGCTACAGCACCTGTAATATGAGGGAATAGAATGCATGACAGTTTTAGTGTTGCTGATTATATATATATTTTTATAGTTTCATTATTTTGACAAGAAAGCCTTTATGTTATATGAAATAGAATATTACTTATTTTATAAGAATGATTTTAGTAATTTACAAAGAAAATTTAAAATACATTGCATGGTTTAGTTTGTTCAAATATAATTCAAAACTGTAATATATTACAATTGGCATGTTTATGAAATAGGCCCCTGGTAGATCTATTCAAAAGTAAATAATATATGCTAGGGAGTATTAATAGCAATATAATACCTTAAGGTCCTTGAAAGTTTGTTCACCATCTTGTGGCACCACCGCACTGACCATAGCATTGTATAAAGATGGCTCCCCGCCCCATGCATGTGTGTGATATACACCACATTTCATGCCTAGAAGTGATGAGAGATCATCCTGTCAACACATATAATTCCAAATCAATATTGCATCAACTACTAATATTATAAATGTGAATGTCAAGAGGTTTAGATGTTTGTTACATAATAACTCTAAAATGGCAGAATAAATTTGTATGAAATATTGAACAGGTTCAGTAAAGTACATATAAAATTTATTCCCTTCGAATTACAGTAACAGTCAATGGTTCTTGCTTGACTGATTAGATTTATTTTGGTTCAAATTATCAAATTATACTTACATCAAATGTAAGTATAAATGCTGTGGATTAAAGTGAAAATAAAAGGTAATGTTTTGGGGATATGCCATATTGTAAAGCCAGCAATATGATCATTATTAATTACCTCAATGTCACTGTCTGAATAATCTTGTTCATCTTCTTTGCCTTTAGATGATTCTCCAAGGTCATTATTATCATAAGCACCACTTTTGGCCATTTCATCCTGAAATAGCAATATGTAACAGGTTTCCTATGTCAAATATGTAGAGGCTTACAGCCATTTAATATTTACTACTAAGATATGTACTGTTGTAGCGGTATGGACTATGGTAACTATCCGTTAAAAATGGCAGATCTGCCATTTTTATGACTTGACACAATACATGGGACATAAGCAATTGGCCTGCGAATGGAATTTAAGCTACAGCTACATTTACCAATGGCTTTTATCAACATTACTTTACTACCTGGCTAAGAATATTCCGGAATGTAACATTTTTTAATTTTTAAGAGCAAACAGAGAGACCACCAATCACGTGGAGATTTGATCGAGAACTTTAAAATCCTCACAGACAAATATGACTATCCCCACTTGGCTGAAATGTTCCATTTCAATGATTCCGTATTTCCCCGTCGTGACATGAAACTGTCAAGAACACTTAGCAGCAAAAATTTTGGATATAACTTTATTAGCAACCGAGTGGTCAATATGTGGAATAGGCTTTTAAGAATAAACTGGACAAGTGGCTATTAACTAACAAATCAGACAATAAATAAAAATTAAGAACTATACACCAGTGCTTGATATAGTCATATCAGCAATACGCTGCTGGCCTATTATTTAATAATATGAGACGCCTCAGGGTACCCATCAGATTTCAATCTTACCTCATCATCACCGATGGCATTCTGTGTATATACCAAGCAACTGGCAGAGGCACAGTTAGTTTTATCGCAGGTTTGTAAGTGTATAACAATTATATTTATAAGTGGAGTTGATATTAGTTTTATCTATTATTATATTTTATGATGTGTCTTCTTCTCATTGTGCATAATATTGCCAATGTCAAGTGGGGGGTAGATTTGAGTTAATTTGCATTATTAGTGAAAGAAGGATTATAGGACGGAAAGGAGTTGAGAAATGACTAGGTGGGAATCTGGAATGGCGACATACTCATATGCAAACATATGGTATAGTCCCGCCAGTATCAAGTAAAGAAGGAAAAGATAAATCAACGATAAAATGAGTACCACCATTTTATGTGGGATTACTTGAGATAACACAAACACCGAGACCACTGCGTAAATGCTACACTTAAGATCACAATGAATGCTTATTCTACAAAATGAGTACACTTGTGCACAATATAATTCTATAAAATTAAACATGAAAAGTATAACACAAACAAGAGTGAAAAATATAACACAGTTTGCGGCCTAACCTCAAAGAATCCCAGTTTTAAATAAGTCTGTGATCAGAGTATGTGAAATGGTAAATAATATGATCCTTACCATAAAAAGCTTATATTCATCATCAACTTTAACATCTTTATTAGTATCCTTATTGTATGATTCCTCTGCTACAGTTTTTATACTCTCTTCTGTTAGATTAATAAGTTCATTTAGGTCATTTTGTAATGATAGCAATGGGGCCTTGTCAGTTTCACCTGAGCATGTTGAAAGTGCTTCAGATACTTGGGACAGCTGAAAAATTAAATGTGCAGTTAACTTTAAATAAAGAGTTGTTTGTTTTATTGAATACAATCAAAGTCTTACTGGTTACCTGAATCTTATAATGAATTAAAGATTCTGTTAGTTCCTCCTTATTCATTGTGAACGAATTTAATTATTTTATTCACAAGTTTAAACAAAATAATTAAAAGTATTATAAAATACCTAAAAAACAGGAATGAAAAACAAAAACCATATTTATTTTACCCTGCCGCCACAGACTAAATATTTTTTTTAAATTTATTATATCAGCATGGGCGTGTTCGGAAACGTAACCCTTTAACACTGGGTAGTGTAACAGAGTGCGACAAAGATATTGAAAAATGCTTAGAGAAGAAGAGATGCATATAGTGTAGTGACATTACCCAGTGTTCAAGTGTTAGTTTCCGGACACGGCCTTGGAGGTCTACTCTGAAATAACGAAGTTTCGGGCTTCGGTTGGGCCGATACGTAGACGATAAACGAAAATGTGGCCTACTCTGAAATACTTACGGATCCACATACTTTCGGTTGGAACAATAGACTTGTTCAGTGCAATAGACTAGTTTCGTGAACGAAGGATTGAATGAATAATTAGGGATGTCATTAGTTTTTTTTTACATAGGAACAAATCGTAGAATTCAATTAAAATGTTTTGCTAAAATGTCTTGAATTTATACTATTTATTGCCAAAATAATATACTTTTTATAAAGTAACAAACAATTAAAAGATATTTTATATAAAAAAATGCATTTAACTTGTAAATTTTAATCTAGAAAATATAGTAAAAATTTACTCATGACATGTAAAGAACCTTTTTTTTGACAACGTTCTATACGACAAATTTTAAAACCATGAAATTTGTATTAGCCGTAATAGAGAAATTTATAACTTAAATTAGTAGGTTAGTACTGTAAAAATAAATAAAATCTTGACATTTTTAACTGAAACATAACTAGTACTTGTCATTAAGTTGGTTGTTTGTTGGAGATCAAATTATTTATTTTACCTTTAAAATAATAACTGCGGTGGTAAAATAATAACTAAAATACTGTGGGGAAATCCACCTCAATGTGAATAATTAACTATTATTTAAATACAATAATTTTATAATATCACAATATTAATTTAATTAACAACCTCAAACTAAACATACCAAAGCTGAATTTAGTTACACGATATTTATTTTTTAGGTTTAATCGAACTTTTAAAACTAAAACAGATAAGAATATATAAAATAATTAATTAAATTCCAATTTGTAGATAGATATTCACATGTAAACAAACAACTGTCAAAAAGTAGCCGTGCTAACTTTTCGTGTTAAAATTTCTGTTCGCGGAACGATTGATGGTAACTTGAATTGCTAACATTTCCGCGCGGTGAAACGACCTTGGCTAAAAAAAACCAGCGATCCGTGGCAGCGATGCTAAGCACGGAACGCGGTGTAAAATGTTTACGTGATGTCCGCCGCGTTTTGTCTTGCCAGGAGACATGGGCGTAGCCGGGGGTTCGAACTCCTCCAGAAATGTATGAAATAAGAGCTAATAAAAAATATATAATACACCAAAATCCTTTAATTTATCCAAAAACGGCGTAACAGGTAGCACGCCATTGCAGTGACGTCACAGCATACTAAACAAACAATGGTTCTATCTCTTCTTTTACACGGTTAGAAGTATATTACAACCGTAAAAATAGTTTGTTTCAACTGCTGTGACGTCATCCCGTCAGAAGTGCCAACTCTCGCCGTTTCGAAGAGCTTTCCGTTTTTGCAAAAATAAAACATTTTTGTTTTGAAATTAGAAAATAATGGAATAAAATAAAAAAAATCAGATATGTTCCTAGATAAAAAAGGCACAATATATATGAAATATACATATTTTAGAGTTACATGCCCTATAGTTATATTCCCTATATTACTTTACCTATATACTATGAGTGTTACAAATAATTCAAAATAGGTGATTTGTTGTCACTGCAAAAAAAAAAATTCGCAGAGATGTCTGTTTCCGAAATAGATATTCTAATCTTATTTTGTCGTTATATTTTCCATTTTATATTATAATACAAAGTAAAGAGAAAAAAAAAATGAAAATTGCTCTTGGTAGGATTCTAACCGGGAACTATTCGGCCTAAAGTCTTGTAGCGTCCGAAGCGTGGATACGACAACGTTTGTCTGTATTTCGAAAATTGTGATTATAGATAGCCACGTTGGTCAAATTTTATGTAGCTCGCGTATAAGTCTGAGTCATATTATTATGTAGATTTCACTTTACCACCATACAATTTTATTAAAAATAGTTCTTTTAAACCGTTTATAATTTAGAAAAAACTTTATTTTAGAATTCTACCTCTCACTCAAAAACAAGTTTATTGGTCAACCCCATTCATGGATTTTGTAGCTTTGTAGGTCTGCTTAACATCAGGTAGGTACAAAGTCACATGCCGTTCTCCATTTAAAAGAAATGGAAATTGTTGAAGAATATAACTATATAGGTATTCTACAACAATTTGTCTACATATTTAGATAACCATTCCAAACTTCAAATAAGTACCTACTTATCCACTACGATAGATACATAAATATCCCATGCCTAATTTGGAATGTATTTCTTGAGATAAGTACCTACTATTTTTATAATAGAACATAAATTATACTTCTTTTCTAACATAAAATAATAAAAACAGCGTCTATCGAACTCGGGAATCTGCATTGTGTCCAAAACGACAACACATCCGTCCACGCGGCTAGCGGCCGGCGACTGATTCTTTGGGTCGCCCACACGAGGCTCTCGCGCGCTCATTTTGTTTCTGCCGATTTCCGCGCCCTCTCCACTCGTTTACGATAGTCGGTGATTGCCACGCGAATGTTGGCCTTACGTGCAGGCTAGCTATTTCTCGCGGAAGAGTTGTCACGGGCTTTGCCTGCCCACTTAAGCTCTCAGTACTCACGCTTTTTAGATTAAGACTTTTTACTATGTGATTAGACAAGTATGATCGTTGCGATCCGCTGTCGAAAAGTGCACGCACTTTTATTGATTTCCCATTGTAATAAATCTGTAAAAAAATGGTTTGAAGTAAAGTTGTGAATACACTATTACAAAAAAGCACTTCGTTTGTGAATCGGTGTTGGTCTTTGAAGTTCCGCCTTCCAATGTAGGTAATTGTGGACACATTACTATAGTGTGACGTTTTGACCATAGCAAACATTTAGGTAACGTCTTACAAATTCTTGAATAAAGGATTTTAAATAAATAAATTCCTTACCTAACTGGTAAACAAAAAATAAATTTGAAAAATATAATATAAACACGCGTCTACAGTGTTCGGGCTACCCTCAAAGAATTCCTATTATGTTATATTTGAACTAATCAACTGACAGATTCTTTTTTAAATCAAAAAGGCAAAGGAATCTAGCCAAAAAAATGGATATATATCAATGATTTTTATGAAAAAATCCATTGATATATATATCCTCGCACCCTGACTAAAATCATGCGTCAAAATAACATGTTCCACTTCTAAATTAGCAGATACCTATTATTAACATTATAATAATAGTTTATAGAACACAAAATGAAATGAAAACTACTATATTCATTTATTTCAATTATATTGCAATTAAAAATAATATAGGTAGGTATTGGTACAAAACTTTGAATTTGCATTTAAACTAAAATTACATTATCACAATATTAATATTTATATTAGGTATACAATTACTTAAATTAATTTAATATTATTTATTATATAACAAATTTAATATGAAAATAATAAAACAAAATATCATCACGGGTGTCTTACGGAGCCCGAGACCGCCTAGACGGCATCAGGGTTCTTTAGACGGCGCGGCGGAGCGGTTTTAACCCCATCTCGTCGTAGCCGATGGTATGATACTACACCGAACAAGTGATTAGCTTGTCGCGATGTTTTAATTAATAGACTAAATAACCTATCTATAAACAGTTGGTATAGTGAAACCGGGACCGACAGCTTAACGTGGTTTTCCGAAGCACTTTAGTGGTGTTGTCAAACAAATGCACATTTTTTTTTAAATTAAAAACTCATTAGTGCACACGGGGATTCGAGCCAGGGACCTAAGTGTTTCAAATGTCTGTATGTATATTTATATAAGATGGTACCCGGAACTTCGTGTGCGTGTTAATTATTATAAACAATAAAAACTGAGCGTTACCCGTCATGTGGCAATGTGAGAGTTTTAAATAAATAAAAATGTTTTAATTCTGGCTCAGAAGAGCGGGGAAAACGAACTGTAAAAAAGGTTTTCTTATACTACATAGCATAGTTTTAGAAGCGAAAAGAACCAAGATTAACAACTGAATACCTACTTGTGCCATTTTATATGTTAATCAATTATATAGTATCACCTTATAAAAAAAAAACTGGCAAATAAATTGAAGACTCCAGTCTTAAGCTTAGTTAGGTACATATCATCACGGGTGCCTTACGGCGCCCGTGATGATATGTACTGCCTAGACGGCCCCAGGGTACCCAGCGGAGGGGTTTTGAATCCCACCTCGTCGTAGCCGATGGTATGAGTCTACACCGAACAAGTGGCTAGCTCGTCGCGATATGTTTAAATAGACTCAATAACCCATCTATAAACAGTTTCACAAGTTGGTATAGTGAAACCGGGACCGACAGCTTAACGTGCTCTCCGAGGCACTATAGTGGTGTTGTCAAACAAATGTACATTTTTTTTTTTATTAAAAATCATTGGTACACACCGGGATTCGAACCAGGAGGTCTACTCTGAAATACCGAAGTTTCGGGCTTCGGTCGGGCCGATACGTAGACGATGAACGAAAATGTGGCCTACTCTGAAATACTTACGGATCCACATACATTCGGTTGGAACCATAGACTAGTTTCGTGAACGAAGGATTGAATGAATAATTAGGGATGTCATTAGGTTTTTTTTACATAGGAACAAATCGTAGAATTCAATTAAAATGTTTTGCTAAAATGTCTTGAATTTATACTATTTATTGCCAAAATAATATACTTTTTATAAAGTAAGAAACAATTAAAAGATATTTTATATAAAAAAATGCATTTAACTTTAATTAATTTTAATCTAGAAAATATAGTAAAAATTTACTCATGACATGTAAAAAACCTTTTTTTTGACAACGTTCTATACGACAAATTTTAAAACCATGAAATTGGTATCCGCCGTAATAGAGAAATTTATAACTTAAATTAGTAGGTTAGTACTTAAAAAATAAATAAAATCTTGATATTTTTCACTGAAACATAACTATTACTTGTCATTAAGTTGGTTGTTTGTTGGAGATCAAATTATTTATTTTACCTTTAAAATAATAACTACGGTGGTAAAATAATAACTAAAATACTGTGGGGAAATCCACCTCAATGTGAATAACCCTTGACAATTGACCAGAACGAGAACAACGAGTCGCTGAGCTCACGCAGTAGCTCAGCGACCCTGGCAGCCGATTGAAATTTCTTGAAGACGACCTACGCTCCTATACCAAAATGTTTATCTCTAGTGTTTATAAAACCCTTTACTTTATCTTTCCACGCGCTTTCTAAAATATGTGATTCATCTTTTCTTTCTAATTAATAACAGTAAATAAAATGTAGGAAGTGATTTAATTGTGTAAATAATAAACCTTTTATTAATTTATATTCCTTATTTTTAATTTGTCACCTTTCCTACAAAGCACCTTAAAAAAATCCTCACAGTGGTCGCGCGGCAAAGTAGTGCCCACTGCTCAGAACGCTGGCTACACGCCTCTCGTATGGTTAGGCTTATTCTTTGTGAAAAGAATACGCCAGCCATCTGGTCCACCAAATTGCGGCGTCCACCAAATTTAATGCAATCTCTTTGAACAATGTTTTTGCTTGAGGCCTAACGGTCCCATTTGTTCTACCCCAAACGGCACAAATATGTAGTTATTAATAATTTGACAATATTGTAGCCGATTGAGGTTTTCAGCGTAGGCAGCAGCGGCACCAGCCTCATCTTTAGTCCTCGAAAGATGTGTAGCTGCCAAGATGTCGACACATGTCGCTTCCCACACTAAGCAGCTACCCATCTTCAAGGGAATATACTTAATCCGTCATGTCTCTTGCCGTCATCGCGTAATAGACCACAAGGTTCGTTTATTGATGGAATATTAATTACGGCAAGACATCTGCGAATCAAATCGTTTAGGGGGTTGTGCCGTGAAAACCGCCCCGCACTCTTCGAACAAGTCTTCTCTATTTACTATCTATATATCTAATTTATCCACACAAAATGTACTTTCACATACAATTAATTTTATGAAGAAAAATAACTTCTTTGAGAATAAATTAGATTATCCGATAATTATAAGGTACCTACAAAGCTCTCGTGAATAATGACATAAAATTCCCGAAGAAACAACTGTCAAAGTCGAATATTCGTTCGTTAAAAATGCGTTCAGAGTAGGGTTTATGAGACGCGAGACGTCAAAGTACGACTCTCGTGAACGAAATCGGGCCCGAAAGTGTTCAAAGTAGGAAATGCCCGATACAACGCCCGAAGTTTCGTTTTTCGTGCGTTCGGAGTAGACCTCCAGGGACCTAAGTGTTTTTAAGTCCAAGGTCTAACCAACTCGGCCACCACGTATATATTAAGCTTAGTTATATATTATATTTTATATAATATACAGAGTCTGCGTTTGAGCTTAATTTTGCCTCATGGAAAGCAAAAATGAGGGCGAAAAGAGCACGCTTACGCTGTTAGTGCCTATTCACTCTTGACTTAGATAAGCGTCCGATCAAACATTTCCCATACACTCACGACCTAAACATTCAGGGATTTTTTGTTTTTTGGAGGCGTTATAAATATGACCGATATCTAGCTCGTACATAGTCATCATTTATTTACTCTTTAATAAAATGATATCATTTTTTCAAATCCATTAAAGTTTAGGGGTAGAAAAGATTTGGCACGAAACTATTTATCTATTATCTATTTTATACTATTATTTCTTATATAGGGTCAGGGGGAAGGTTTATATATTATCGGTCTTATTCATAAAAACTTACGAACCCTTTATTGATGCTTTATAACAGCTCAATAGCAAAACACCTTAAAATGTTATTCATAAACGCTCAATAAATAATAGTGATAAACGTCAAATAACAGCTCCATAACTTTATTGAAGGCAGGAGCCCACTATAAACCTATTTTAACCTCACTTTTTATACATATTTTATTTTTTGGTTTAAAATTTTATTAAATGACTTCTATTACTTATAAATAAAAATAATAATGCCCAGTCGGCTTCCGATCAACAAATTCTCAAAATTTTACAACTCGAATGGACTTGAACCAAATTAGGTTGGGCGCACACTGACAGAAATTTGTAACAAAAAAATATTAACATTTAATCTTGTTTCACCGCGGTAATTTGTCCAAAAAGACAAAGTTGTGCCGCTTCAAACTACAAAAATTGAATGGCGGTGCCGACTGCCGTCACTTCTGTTTTTTATTTATTTATTACACGACATGTGATTTTGTATCTACCGGGTAGTAAGCAGACCTACAAAGTCCATAAATGGATCGATAAATACATTGTCGTTTTACAATATTGATCGCTCCCACTATGCTGGCTAAATGATGCGGTTACAAAATGTCAAAGAATCAAAAAGAAATAAAAAAAAATCAAAGAAGTTTACATTAGGAGTCTATTTTAATATCCTCGCTGCTTTATCATAAATTCAGTTGCTTATTTCGTAACCGCACCATGAAAGGATACTACCACCTCAACAATAAATCTATGCAGTAGTCCCGGTACCAACCAACCGGTGAACCCACAGACTAAAACAGAAACATGACTAGGTCACTTGTCAGTTTTTGTTGTATGTGAAACAAGTATTGCGACTTGCCAGTTACATATTAGCATACAGAGATGCAATCATAAAAAATCAAATAGGTAATAGAGAGATGCAACATACGCGATAAACAAAGCTGTATTCTATTTTTGATACAAATTATTTTAATTTAAATGACGGCTAAAACCGAGGGGCACTGCTAGTGACTACTGTGACAAAATTTTCTATCAGTGTGCGCCAAACCTTATTATAATTATTTCATTAGAGGTGTCAAAAACTTTTTTTTTTTACTTTTATGGTCTTGGTTTTCCGCGATTCTGCCAACTTTCTTGACAATCAATTATTTTTTTCTATCAACACATCACTAATTCAGCTAATAAACGTCAAATAGTTATAGGAGCTTTATTGGAGGTTTATGAATAACAAAAAAGTTATCGAGCCAATAGCATTATTGAACGTTTTAACTATTGAGCTCTTTAAGAGTGTTTTAAGGATTTTTTATGAATAAGACCGTATGTATGGTAGCTGATAGCGTTACCGACTCACCAAAAAGCGCGGGGAGAATGCAGTTGGATCAGCATGAGTATTGAAGAGCCTCATCAGACGTTCCTCTTAAAGACATCCAGATGTGTCAGGAAACAAAAAAATCAGGGAGGGAATTCCATTTCTTAGGCATGCGCAATAACGAGGTAGCGAAACACTTTGTGCTAGCTGGTGGAATATCAACGACGAAGGGATGAAACCCCTAAGGGGTATCGGTATGGGGCAGGAATTATAATGCTGCTCAAACTACTTGGACAGATTTTTAATAGTTAGTGCCTTTATTGTTGTGGCAATAATATGTTTAATATTATCTCCAGAATATTGCTCATCACTGTTAAAGCAAGCTGATAATGTATGATATGTATTATTCATAATAAATTTAACACTTTTTTCAGTATTCTCTTTGAGTTCTTCATTTTCCTTTCTCAACGAAGACAATTCTTTGGCAACATCTTCATTTAATTTGTTGCCTATATCTTCATTAAGTTCTTTATGTGGTGCTTTAATTTTATTTTCATTTGATTGACTACAATTTAAATTGTCCAATATTTGAATCTTAAGATTATCTATTTCCGTGCTCTTTTCAGTAATTTTTACTTCATAATCTTTAAGTTTGCTTTTGTAATTTTCTATCTCTTTTATATATTCTTTAAACTGAATCATTATTTCCTGATTTACATTACACGATTCTATATGACTTTCCTTATTTTTTTCTAAATATAACTTAGATTCTAACTGTTTTATTAATTCATTTTGATTTGAAATTTTATTTTCATATTCTGTCAGAAGTTTTCTAGTTAAATCTGCAGTAAAACTCGAATCATCCAACATAGTATTATTTTTTGTATTAAAATTTAAATGCCCAACTAGTTGGTCAATTTTGCATTCCATTTTGCTTATATTTATACGTAATTCACTATTAGATATACGTTGCTCTGACAAAGCAGAATTAAAGTTTTGACAGTTTTCACAATGTTTAATATTGGATGTAACATTTAATGGAATTAGTTGTCTATATGATGGCAAAATATCTGTTGAATCATTTAATTTGACTTGAAATGCACTTTCATCTTCGGAATAGGTATAAACTTCATGCAAGCTACCAGTATCAATTACATCAATGTCACTGTCTCCTCTTTTAGTATTTCTTATAGATTTATTTTTAATTGTGTGATCAGTTTTTTCAATTAGATCAGTTGAATCACTTAGACGATTAAATGGTAATATAGCCTGTCCCATTAACGCCATTCTGTTCACAATTGACGCTTTACTTTTTTTTGATAATTCATTTTTATAATCGCTTTTGTCAGCTGGGTTTAAACTCTGGTCAAAATGTTCTTGTGTACCTGGTGAATCAATAAGAGTATTACTTTCGTGTTTAATTTGCACACCATATTTTTTTAATTCTTTTATAACAATTTCAACATCTTCGGCATTGGAACAAATCAAAGACCAATTCCTATTAGCTTCATCAAAATATGATATGCAGTTATTTTTGTGAATAATTACATCTAAATCTTTTGAGGCTACTGCCAAAGATAATTTATTTTTTCCAGTGTCATATAATATTAATCTGATTTGTGGCGGTGAAAACATTTTTATTATTGCAAACCCCAGATTTTCTCTTGACACATAAGCTTTGTTTACCCTGAAATATACAAAAACCCAACTAATTAACTAGTTAAATTTGTAATAAATGTATTGAGTTAAATGTGAATGAATCAGCCCATTAATTGTTGCTTATACAACAATCATGTAATAAGTAAACTACATACCTACCTAGTTGTGTATCTTTTCGCGAAAACTCGCGAGCATCATATTAACTTATAATCATATAATTGTTTGGTCTGTTTATTAAGTTTCTAATTTGTTGGATAATTATCTAAAATTTTTTTTTTCGAAAACATTTGTTTGGGTTCTACAACTATTGCAATCTACAATTGTACTAAAGCTTAATTTAGTTACATTAATATTACTATATGGGGTGCTCTGCTTAACCTAATTTTCTTAGTTAAATAATAAACATTGGACATCTACTTGATGTTAAACAGACCTCCAAAGTCCATGAATGTGGTCGATTAATACATTGTAGTTTACCAAACATTAAATCACAAGTCTATTTCAATATCCTCATTGCTTTATTATCTAATAAACTGCCCGTTTCGTATCCACACCCTGAAAGGAAACTAGCACCTCAAATATTTATTTCAGAAAAGTCCATATTTACAAAAAGATATAACATATTTATACATACAGTAGAATTCAAAACAACAATACTATATATAACAAAAACATACATGTTACAAGAATAAAGATAACTTTATTCCACCTTAATCTTTAATTTTTTTTTTCATTTAGACCCTTGGATATGTCAACAAGACCTATAACCATTATAAGTACAGACTAGTACTTCTCAAGATATTTGACATGGACAGACATCTGAGTCTCAACATAAGGCTTTTTTTATGGAACACTAAAACTTCACTTTGGAGCTTAGTTAAATATATCATGATAACTCCCCAAAGAAAATTTGCCACAATTTTATGGTAAAAACAAGTCACACTATTTTTAAGAGAAAATAAAAGATGCAACTTCAGTGTAGTCTACTATGTAAACTTTTTTAGGGGTGCGGTTACAAAATAGGCAGATGTTTTGACGATAAAGCAACAATATTAAAGTAGACTTGCAAGTTATTTGTGTAGCAACCCAATGGCCATTGATCAACCCCATTTATGGAGTTTGTAGGTCTGCTTATGATCAAGTTGATGAAAAGTTACACTCCATGCCCTAATAAAAAAAAGTAAACCTTTCTTTAACACGTTAAGCCCATGAATATTTAAAAACAACTTATATAAACAAATAATAGTTAACTGCTATGGACTTTTGCTTGTTAAATTTAACACTGCTCAATGGAATTTATAGCGACTGTACTGTTATGAGCATCCAGACTATGGGTTGAAAAGTATGTAGGATTTAGTTTCTATCAACATGTTAAAACAACTAAAGTCTCCTTTTAAATAAACAATTAATTTTATAATATAAATTATTATATGTAACCGGCAAGTATTTTGTTCCCTAGGTAGTGGAGTATTTAGTGCAATGTATCCTGCATATTGTGATTAAAGGCTTAAAGTTGGCATAGTTATTCCTTGGGTAGTATTTAGAGTGTCGAGGGGAAGGGGGAAGTTTGACTCCGCCGCGCTCCACAGTGAGCGCTATTGAAACTAATGGTTTATGGTATAATAACAAGTTTGGTTACAGAAGAAATAATAGTACAAGTACAGAAGCTCCACTCCGAAAGATCAATTAAATAAATAGCGACTCTTGCACCGACACAATAAAGCTCAGTTCAGATCGCACAGCGCTAATGGCCTACATGTATATTCACCTAAAGCTGCCTCTCTTTCTATCGCGTAATTCTTTACTTTTCTGACAACGTTAGGGTTGTCTTCTTTTAAACAAAACCTAGGTTAGGTACTGTAACCCCTAGTATTTGGAACGCAACCTATGGTACTGGCTGGAGAGGGCTGACCATATTATTCTTAAATTAATTTCCTATTTTTAAATAATTTGAAGGTCCACGGACATGTGACGGGAGACAAGAGAAGTAGTAGAGTATTCGTTCGGGCTAGGTTAGACAAAGCAGCGAATTCCTGCAGTAATTTAAATATATTAAAGATACATATTAATTTGTAGTAAATAAAATATAAATGATAATGGATGGTAACTCAATAAAACAAGTCCAAAGATATAAATAAGAATTTTAATTTATTCCCAAATAGTTAGGTAGGTAATGTAACAGTCACAAAAACGGCTGTTACAAATTGGTGGAGGCGCCGGGTAAGATAAAGTAGCCGGGTAAGATAAAATAGCCGGGTAAACGAAAAAACACGTAAGGTAAAGAAAACCCATAAAAAGGTACATAAAGGTATAATATTGAACATGGTATGTGAGTGCATAGAAGAATATAAAGAAAAATAAGTGATTGTAAAACGAATGTCAAGAAAAATATATATATGGAGGAATGAAGAAATAATTTTATATAACTAATCGAAAGGAGATTTATTGTGGTAATGTTGTATCGGTAAACAGGTCAGTGGTTAATATTTTATAAAAATGGCAGAGGTAGAGTATTTTTCGGGGAATACTAATGAAGATGTGGAAGAGTTCATCGTATGTTTTGACAGAATAGCGGCATTGTATAGATGGGACAATGATCAAAAGAAGGCGGCTATAGGTGTTTATTTAAGAGAGCCAGCGTTAACATACTATAGTTATATCGTTAGGGAGTGTACAGATTTTAATGAACTGGCTTCGATGCTTAAACAAGAATTTAAGTGTCAAATATCGTATATGGGGCTATTCTTTAATTCACAGCAAAAAGAATTATCACTATTAAATTATTATTATAAAATATGCGCTTTGGCGAAAAAAGCGAAAGTAGAAGATGAGAAAATCATATGTGATACTTTCGTAAAAGGATTAAATATTAATCACAAACAACACTTCGCGTATCAGGGACAATTAACATTGAATAGAATAAAAGAAATAGTAGTGCAATTCGACAGTATTTATTCAATAAATGGTAATACGTCATACAATTTAATAGGTAATATGGGGATGCCAACGCAAGGCAATTTAGATCGTCGTGCATGTGGGGACGTTAGTCAACAATACTATAGGAGTCAAAATTCACCGCAGAATTATAATTTTATACCTAATACGTATAATACTAATAATAAATATAATTTAAGACCGAGGACGCGACCACCTAACAGATTCGCGCCACCAGTACGGAATCCATACGAACAACAGCAACAGCGTCTGTACAACAGGAACAATAGGAGCGGACACAATGGAGTGAATGTACAAGTGGAACGAAATATCACCAGTGTCGTGGACAACAGTGCCAGTGTACAATATGGACAGGTGGACGATGTGGTGACTTTAGAGCGAAATGAAATCACCCCCGTAACAACGTCAAATTCAGGTCAGTGCAATTTTTCACCAAAATCTATAATAGAAAATTCAGTAAATTTATTAATAGAAAATACCGAGTCTGTGGTTAATAGGAAAGATAGTAATAATATGAAAGAAGTAGAGATTAAAGATGATAAAATATTGATAATTGAAGAAGAGGTTAGGGAAATAGAGAAAATTGTTGATACAAAGCCGATAAGGGTACATGAAGAAGAAAATCAAGAGATGTTTTATGAAGAAAATAATGTTATAAATTTTGAAGAAGTAGCAGTAGCACAGTCAAGTGTAGTATTAAATAATGATTTAGCAGATAAGGTTCCCATTCCGAGTTTAGAGTCTAGGAATGGTATGCCGATAGTGATAAATAAAGATTTAGGGAATGTAGTCCTAATCCTTGAGTCAAAAAATGACGTGGCTATTAATAATCTAGGTAGTAGAATATATGAAAAGGTAGGGTTTGAGAAGAAGCAATATGACAAATTAATAAATGTAGGTTTAGGATAGATAAAGTAGGTTTAGGCTATAAAAATAAGAGTGTATGTAATAAAATAAAAGACATACAAAGTCAAAGATTACATTTAAACAAGCGTGTAATAACGAAAAGATTTGAAAATAACTATGTAAAAAGTATGTATATGTTAGGTTACAATAAAAAGAAAAAAACAAAATGGAAATATAAAAGGATAATTTAATGTTAGATTAGAAAGTTAGTTAAATATGCTTAGTATATATGTTATTTATTGTTAAAGTTAAAATATTTATATATAAAAATGCATAGTTAATAGAATATTATAAAAATATATATATATAAAAGAGGAGAGTTATAAAAAGGAACAAAATATAATGGAAAATACATATAATTATATCAATTTAATGAATGTTTAAAATAGAGTACAAGATTGTTAATAGGTTATATAAAAAACTTAGGGTATAGTCTTGTTATTTTTTTATTATTATATTATTATTGTGTTTATTAAAATATGTGTAATGTGTTTCATGCGAACGAGAGAGAAAAAAAAACATGTGCTGTCCTTTCGAGCAGCATATAATGGCGAGGCGATGAAGAGAGAAAATTTGACGAGGGAGCGTGCTAGATAGCAATTAGAGATGGGTGTCTGGATGATGATGTTTCATGCCAGAAAAAGATGCAGAAGTTAAGTATAGAGTTTGATGAGTAGTTAGCAAAAACATGTGTATGACGTGAAAGAGTAGCGTGCTATTTGATATGGTTGCTGCGAGTAAACATATCCCTAGTGATAGTTTATCTCAGTTCTGATTTGAACACAGTATATCAATTCAACAAGGAACGTGAATCTTTGATGTTAATAAAAGCATGCTAAATAATATCTTTATCATAGAGAGAAGAATATTAAAACAAAATAAAATAGTCTATAGTAAATGTGGATAATATGTTGGTAATTTAGCTAAAAAAAAAATATGATGGCTTTAATGTGATAATGTTTGTTTAGTATTATAGCGACATCTATGGGAATGGTATGAAACTAATAGTTCTAAATTTTATAGATAGATGGCGCGATTTTATAGATAGATTATTTTGGTACTGGAAATAGGTGTTTTTATTAAATAGGGTTTATGAATGACGATAATATTAATGTATTATGATTTTAATTTATTAAATCAATTTTAATTGATTTTATTTCAAAATATTGAGATATTTATTAGGTATTGACAAAAGATTGTTGGTTATTGGTGTTTTTTGTATTTGTATATGTAAATAACATGTTGCTGTACACAAGATTATTAGTTTCAGATTATTGACACTACAGGGACTCATGATGACAAGTGGCAGTGTTGTGTGTGTAACAAAAGAAGATGTGTTTTATGTGGTTTTTGTTGTAATCATTTTTTCATTTAATAATTCTAATGATATTTTAATTTTGTTTGCATTTATTATTAAAGTCTATGATATAATGTATAAGTATTAGGGTTTTGATATGTTAAAATCATTAGCTTTGCTTTAATTTTATCTTGTACTTTACAAGATATTCAATATAAATCACTGAAAGTTTAACTATCGAGATGACGAGGGTGCTATACGTTTTTTTCTAGTGGGGTTTTTAGTATAGTAAATTCATTTCAATGATAATATTTGGTTAGTTAATTGATGAAGTGAAAACCGAGTTGGTTGACTAAATGGGTATATTGAATTGAATGGTACAAGACAGACCTGCCTCGTTATAACGATAGAAGTGATTAGGGTAGTAAATAAGACTAGTCCCCTTATAGGAAAACAAATTAATATGTGACGCGGTTAGGAATATTTATTTAAGGTCAATCATTTCCTTGGACCTGATATTTTTGTCCTTTTCTTACTATTACTACTTTACTTAAATACTTACTTTAATTTTCTTATTTATTTTCTAGTAATTAATTCAATGGATATTCTTGATAGAATATTTAATGAAAGATTCTCTCAAGAAGTACCAATTGAATCTTTTAGGGGGGGGATGAATGTAACCCCTAGTATTTGGAACGCAACCTATGGTACTGGCTGGAGAGGGCTGACCATATTATTCTTAAATTAATTTCCTATTTTTAAATAATTTGAAGGTCCACGGACATGTGACGGGAGACAAGAGAAGTAGTAGAGTATTCGTTCGGGCTAGGTTAGACAAAGCAGCGAATTCCTGCAGTAATTTAAATATATTAAAGATACATATTAATTTGTAGTAAATAAAATATAAATGATAATGGATGGTAACTCAATAAAACAAGTCCAAAGATATAAATAAGAATTTTAATTTATTCCCAAATAGTTAGGTAGGTAATGTAACAGTCACAAAAACGGCTGTTACAGTACTTAGTAGTAAGTACGTAGATCATAAAACAATTTTATTTTATGATGTCTGCTGCATAGGTATTTTAACCTAAGAAGATACGGCGGAAGCCATAAGGCTCACAGTATTGTCTATGAAACTAAATATTGCTTTTCGGTGTATAGGCACAAAAGAAATAATAGTAGGTACAAGTAGTATAGGTAGATTTTATGGAATGATATAAGTGCCTTTAAAGGGAACAGATTGTACCTACCTACTATTTTCACTAATTTGAAAAAAAAAAATACAAAAACATTGCCTCAGTATATTTGCTTAGTCTATGTTATTTATTATTAAGCAACCTACGTACCTAATTGGGAAAATAAATAAGTATGTTTACTTATCAAAACTGCATAATATTTCTAGTAATAGTTAGTTCATTGTAGTGCACTAACTCTTACTACCTATACTTATCAAACAAAACGTAACCTGACCTTGAGAACATAACTTATAAATACCTAGCTATACTATAGTAATTAAATATCTAACGAAGTACGTAAATACGAGAGACTTAGATAACTATAACAAAGGACAACATTTGGCACATAGGAAAGGTGGCGAGTAATGAAAATTCGCATTCTTATAAACAAACTACTAGACACACGTTTTGATATTTTTTAGTGTACCTGCCTAATAATAATACGTAGGCGTGGATTTATTTACCTTTTGGCGTCCTTTGGAAGTATGAAAAACGTAAGGTCCGGATCCTTGTTACTATTATTTAAGCAACCGAAATGTGGCACAATAAGCTTTAAACATCATTTTAGTTAATATTAAATATCGTGACGAGGCGCTTTAGTGAGTATCATACAAACGTACGACTCGGCTAGCAGCCCACTGGTACGGTACTTGTAGCTTCATACCTAAAGCGCGAAGTGAAACACCCCTGTTTTGGTGTCGTTTTCGGATAACTTAAGGATTAATAATTCAATTTCATAACAAAAATAATACCTACTCGTCCATAAAAATAAAAATTAATATTGAACTAAATACCAAAATCATGGACTATATTTTTTTACATCAATGTCGTTTATTTTTAAACCGTAAAAGATATTGATATGAAAAAAAAAATCTAATAATATCCGAATACTATAACTAAGATGAAATAATATAATATTGATTTATTTCTTTTTTATGTTTTTTCAATACCAAATTCCCATGTTACACTTATGGCCAGACATTATTCATTAATAACACATATTGAATGGATATTGATAATAATGATATATGGATATATTGATATCCATACTATCACTGTGCTGTTAACCTTATAAATCTCCGGGTCCAGATGAAATATATCCCATTCTACTACAAAGGGGGCTGCCAATACTAAACTCCCACATTAGCAGACTCTTCAAAGCATCCATTGCATTTGGTTACACACCAAAGCAGTGGAGGATGGTTAAGGTAGTATTCATACCGAAGCCAGGTAAAGTAACCTACGAAGAACCCAAGTCGTTTAGACCTATTAGTCTATCATCTTTCTTATTAAAGATATTAGAAAAAATACTGGATAGACACATTAGGGAGGGCCCACTAACAAGGACACCTCTTCACAGACTTCAATGTGCCTATCAACAAGGAAAGTCAACTGAAACCGCGCTTCATCATGTCGTTCATAAAGCCGAGATGGCTTTAGAGAACAAGGAGGTATGCGTAGGCATATTCTTAGACATAGAAGGAGCATTTGATCGCACAACTTTTGAAGGCATTGACAATGCCTTAAAACACCATGGCATAGAATCAACCATTTGTAGATGGATACAAAATATGCTTAGGAGTAGAATGGTTATATCACAACTACTCGGAGATGAAATGATGATAACTACAACCAAAGGATGTCCACAGGGTGGAGTACTTTCTCCTTTGCTGTGGAGCCTTGTTGTAGACTCAATTCTAACAAAACTAAACGTTGGCCCATATTATACAGTAGGATATGCTGATGACCTAGTTATAATGGTAAACGGTAAATTTGTAGGCACAACAATAAGTGTAGCACAAAAGGCTCTGGGAACTGTTGAAGAATGGTGTAACTCTCAACATCTGTCAATAAACCCGAGTAAAACTTCAGCATTGCTGTTCACAAGGAAAAGAGACCTAACGGGACTGATCTCTTTAAAGTTATACGGGTCTGAACTACAATGGTCCACTGACGTAAAATATCTCGGTCTTACTCTAGATAAAAGCCTTACATGGAAACTACATGTTGACATGTTAATAAAAAGGGCAATAAGGGTATTTGCTATGTGTCGATCGGCATATGGCAAAACATGGGGACTAAAACCAACAGTAATGAAGTGGATATACAATACCATGGTAACGCCGATACTAACATATGGAAGTATTGTGTGGTGGCCACGGACTAAGCTTGATATCTGTAAAAAAGACCTAGCTAAGTTACAACGATTGGCATGTATGTCTATTTCAGGTGCCTTTAAAACAACACCGACGGCAGCTATGGAGGTACTATTAAATCTTAAACCTTTACACGTGATAATAGAAATGGAGGCAAGGAAATCACTTTACCGACTACGGAATAATAAAGAGTGGTATCCAAATATGCCCCAAACTATTCACACTAGGATGGAAACTGACAACAATCTCGATAGGATTCTTGAAATGTGCGCTGACAACATTTCGACTATTCGAATCTTTAAAAGGAACTACAAAACATATTTCCCGTCACGGGACGAATGGGAAAATGGTTCTAAACCCGACAGTAAATGTCAAAACTGGTATACTGATGGATCAAAGATGCAGTCAGGAACGGGTGCAGGAATACATACTAATGGTCATGATATTCATGTAAGCATGGGACATTACCCTACAGTTTTCCAAGCAGAACTGTATGCGATAATAGTATCTGCAAAGAAGATCCTAGACATGAGATCACATGGAGAAAACATAAATATTCTCAGCGACAGCCAAGCAGCACTTAAAGCTCTGAGCTCGTATGAGACCAGATCTGGGCTGGTTTTGGAATGTGTTAAACTGTTGAACAAAATCGGCAGGAACAACAGGGTAAGACTGGCCTGGGTGCCGGGACATATGGGTATCGAAGGCAATGAAAAGGCAGACCAACTTGCTAAAATGGGTTCGGAAACTCCCTTAATTGGACCTGAACCATTTATAGGCATACCCAACATAACAATCATTAATGCTTTAAAAAAGTTTGCTGAGGACAAACACACAAGATGGTGGTTAACGCAGCAAGGCCTTATACATTCCAAGAAATTCATTGGTATGAGGGCAATAGGCCTGGATAAGATATGGAAATTCAATAGAAGTCAAATAAGGCTACTGGTGGGAGTGTTCTCAGGACACTATACAACCAACAAACACCTCTATACTATAGGAGTAAGAGATGATCCCACATGCAGATTCTGTGGTAAGGAGCCCGAATCCATGCGGCACCTACTGTGCGACTGTGACGCTAGGGCCATCCAAAGAATAAAATACCTAGGACAGGCTTATCCGGATCCAGAAAGCTACAGGCTAATCGACCTTGGTGATGTCCTTAAATATGTCAACAACATATTTGGGGACGATACTGAGGTGTGTGGATAATAGGAATGGGGAACACACAAAAGATCCCAAAGGGTCGAAGTGTTTTTTTGACTGATGTCAACCCCAAAACCAATAAGATAAGATAAGATCACTGTGCAAATTGACTTGCTTCCATTAGAAAATTCAGCATTTTTCAAAATTACTATTACTATGATCCATAAAACGTTTTAGGTAGTTTCCATACCGCAAATAAAATGAAACAATGTATACAAATATATATGAGCCAAATTAATAAAGTGATTATTAAAGTAAACAGTGATCTCGAAACCATTAGATTATGTTTCCAGCAACTTGGAATTCTGATAAATCCTGCCAAGACACAGGTTATGGTACTTGGTTTCTAACAGATATTGAGCAGATTGAAATAGGAAGACCTCTCACCATTAACATTTAATAAAACTCCTCTTCCATTCTGCTCACATGCTAAGAATCTCGGTCTACATATTGCCCATGATCTTGCGCGGGATCGTCAGGTGGCTGAAATTAGTAAGAAAGTGTTTGCCAGCATGCACTCTCTCAAGCGGGCCCAATGTTTCATTCCCTTTAAAGCTAAGATTTCGTTGGTTAACTCTTTACTTCTGCCTATTTTAGACTATGCTGATGTCGGTTACCGCGACCTCACTGAAGAATTACTTAATAAACTTGAGCGTCTTCAAAACATGTGCATACGTTACGTTTTTGGCCTGCTAAAGTATGATCACATTTCGGAGTATAGAAAACAGCTGAAATGGCTCGATATTCCGCTCTCGCAGGTCACTACATCTCCTTTCCCTGTTATATAATATTCTTAAAAATCCTAATTCTATCTTATCTCAAATCCCGGTTTCAATTTCTATGTGACACTCATGATAGCGACCTTTGTTCTACTGATAATAACCTATTAAAAATTCCTTCACATGCCTCTACCAAATATTCAGACTCATTTACGGTGTCAGCTGCTCGCCAGTGGAACTCGCTCCCCTGAACATCAGACAGTCTCCGTCCCTCGCCATTTTTAAGAAATTACTTGTTTCCACTATCATAATTTAGGTTAGGTTTAAACATATATTTATTTTTGCTATATTATTTATGTATTTTATGTGGTTGTATCTATGCAGTTTGATTTCTCTTTACACTAATCTGTGCACCCTATATTACAATTTTCACTCTCCTAAAGGTTAGCTGGTAGATAATGCCTAAGGCATTAAACTCGCCTTTCTTAAACTAAACCTTCTTAGTGCAATAAAGAATATTAAATTTTATTTTTATTTGGTCATTAAAAACATCAGTATCATTATGGTTTTACTAAGTAACCAATGGTTACTTACTTATATGCTTGACTAAAACATAAATAAATATACTACTCTGCCCAGTGATATTTTTTTTAAGTTAATTTTTATAGTTGGATTCTAATAAACGTTATATTTCTGTAATCCTAGTAAATGTGGGTTTTAGTAGATATTTTTTTCATATCAATATCTCTTGAGGTTCAAAAATAAATAAAGTTGTTGAGGTAAAAAAATATAGTTGATGATTTTGGTATTTAATTCGAGTATTGTTTTTATTATGGAAATTATTTAATAATTCTTAATTATTCCGAAAACGACACCAAACTTGCCATTATACTATTAGTTTTAGCAGAAAAGCTCTTTCGACCAATGGACATATGTTGTGCTTCAGCAAAGGTCAATACGTAATTTACTTATGTGGGGATACCTGTAGACCCCACCCAAGGATAAAAAGAGCACTATAGTTTGTAAATCTTGCAAGAAAACTATTTGTAAGCCTCGTTCAGTAGCAATTACGGGTTATTCACAGTTGTCACTACCCTCTCCGTTCCTACTAACGACAACTGGGAAAAAAATTCCCAGTTGTTGCTAGTAGTTACGGGTGGCACTAAAACGTTCCCAGTTGTCGTCACCACTAAAATTTATTAAGATAAAGTCTAGTTTAATAGTGAAACGAAAAAAAAAAAATTTAAGAAACATGATAGGTAACAACCTAAAAGTTGTTCTCGTAACAACTTACGAGAAATATTTTATTAGCTTACCATCAAATTGGATTGTAAATTAAAATGTATTATTATTAGGTTGTGTGAAGTGTAGTGAAGTAGAACAAATTAATGTGTTCTAATCAGACTAAATAGAATAAAAAAATAAAATGAAGTGAAATGCAAAAAAAAAAACATATTTTCAAAAAACATAATAGGTATACCTAAAATGTTGATACGCAAAAAAAAAACAGCTTACAAACAAATTGGAGTGTAAAATATTTAAATTATTGTAGTAAATTAAAGTGAAATGTAGTGAGTAAAGTAAAGTATAGATAGTGAATTAAGTGTAGATTTGGCTCTAGTGTAGTGTAGTATAGAACATATTGAAATGTTTAAAAGTGAAGTAATCTGGAAGGAAATTAAATAAATGAATAAAGGAAAAAACGTAAATTGAAAAAATATAGTAAGTGAAGTGTTGGTAGTTAACTGAAGTGGATTTTGTTGGACTTGAGTATAGTAGAGTAGAGAAAAGTGCGGAGTTAACTGAAGTAAACTAGAGTAGAGTAAGGAAAGTGGAGTAAACAGGGTGAAGTGGAATAGACTTGTGGAGTGAAGTAAAACAAGGTATAGTAAAGTTAAGTATAGTGGATAAAGTAAAGTAGATTGGGGGTATACATTTAATTTACCCACTAAACTTCACTTCATTACAATATCATTCGCTTCCCTTTTCTAAAAGCTATTTCACTTCGCCGGGTTTATTTCACATCTCTTTACTTCACTCTACTCTACTACATTCCAGTTCACTCGATCTATTTCAATTCACTATCTTCACACTTCACTTACTACATTTCTTCGTTTTTTTTCACCTTTATTGCATTATATTTCATTTTATTTCCCTAATTCAGTTCTCTTCAATTAGTTATACAACATTACACTTCACACAACACCCAAAATACACTATGACTTAACTCCACTTCATTTTAATTAACTTAGTTTATTTTAT
Source organism: Monopis laevigella (assembly GCA_947458855.1). Taxonomy (NCBI): domain Eukaryota; kingdom Metazoa; phylum Arthropoda; class Insecta; order Lepidoptera; family Tineidae; genus Monopis; species Monopis laevigella. The sequence goes on from OX381581.1 coordinate 18,607,171, forward strand.
TACGCTCCTCCTTTTATTTTACTTCACTCCATTATATTTTATTTCATTTTCTTACTTCAGTTTACTTCACTCCATTTTAGAACACATTTATTTGTTCTACTACACTACACTTCACACAACCTAATAATAATACATTTTAATTTACACTCCAATTTGATGGTAAGCTAATAAAATATTTCTCGTAAGTTGTTACGAGAACAACTTTTAGGTTGTTACCTATCATGTTTCTTAAATATTTTTATTTCGTTTCACTATTAAACTAGACTTTATCTTAATAAATTTTAGTGGTGACGACAACTGGGAATGTTTTAGTGCCACCCGTAACTACTGGGATTTTTTTTCCCATTTGTCGTTAGTAGGAACGGAGAGGGTAGTGACAACTGGGAATAACCTGCAATTACTTATTGTTTGAGATGCCAACCCAAAGAATAATTTTAAATGTTAGTTTATATTATTTAAAGTAATATTGAGACATTGTAATGTTTTTTTTTGTTATTTTGATTATTGTTATTAAAATTTATGTGTTTTTAATTGCTATTCTATTCTAAATTAATAATTATCTTAGTCAGAAGTTATACTTTTCATAAATAATAATGTCTTAGTATCTAAAAATACTCAATATAAATGTAAAATATATATGGGGATACTTCTGAACCCACATGAGTCGCAACATTACATTAGTACCTAATGGTTAATCACAAAATGCAGGGTTCCCATACAACATGTTGCACTTAATAACCTACTAAGGAGCATGTTTTATATGACAACTCACTAACTTTTAACTGCCTATACAATTCATTATTAGGAATAAGAGTATATTATACTAACCATTCATAAGCAAAAACTGCCAAAGCTAATAAACATTCAGAAGTTTTATTTGGTACTTCTGAAGTATGTGATTGTCCTTGAGTTGTAGTGCTGGTAACACTTTCAGCTTTTGGGGCTACATATTTTAATGTTGGATTATCATTGCTTTCTGTTATTTTTTTCTTGCCAAAAATACTTGCTAATGTTGATCTGGAATAGTACATAATTATAATATCCAGTATAACTAAGCAAGCCTCGACATTAGCTGCACAGGATCGTTTTAAATGCTTACGGCTTGGATGGGGTAAAAAAGTCATCGTCAACATCGTCTGAATCAAACATCTTGAAAAATAAAACAACAAATTATCACATAACTTTCGATATGTAACACTGCACAAAATAAGAAGTATTTTTTAAAATAACAAATATATTTTTGTATTATTTCTGTTTGGTTATTTGTTGATTATTTGTGTCACAGATTATAATAATATGTGGAATATACCTCACGGTCCGAATGGCGATAACACCGCTGTCAGCGCTGACGTTCATAAAGCGCGATGAGACCGCTCACGGCGCTATTAGCGTACTAATGAATCGGACCAGTGATTAAGCGCGCTCACAAAAACATCACTTGTATCTCCCTCTATCTCGCAACTAATACATATTATAATCTCACTCTGTTTAAATGTCAAATAAAACGCCATATAAAAATAATGAATTTTAATGTTTTTTGTATATTTGTTTACATAAATACCAAAATAAATGAGAACACAACACTTTTAACTATCTACTTAATAATTATTTTAGAAATTTGAATACTTTCCTCAAAAACATATCTCTAGATAAATGTCATTTTGACAGCGCTCACAGCGATTTAACCCAGGGCCGTGTTCAGAAACTAACACTTTAACACTGGGTAATGTCACTACACTATATGCATCTCTTCTTCTCTAAGCATTTTTCAATATTTTTGTCGCACTCTGTTACACTACCCAGTGTTAAAGTGTTACGTTTCCGAACACGGCCCAGAAGCAAAATCACTGTAAGTCCAATATGGCGTCTGTAATGACGTCACTATTAATGTCATATCATCTATCGTTAGCGCGCTTACGCTCAATCGGACCGGCGCTGACAGCGCTGACATCGATTTTGTCGCGAATCGGACCGCAAGAATTGTGTATTAAGTGTAAAACAATATTTTTGTTGTCGGACGGATCGGAACATCCCTAATGTTCCGATCCGATCCGATCTTATTTGTTTAGTGATCCGACCTTTTAGAAATTCGGATCGAGAGCATACATATATATATATATACATATATATATATATACATATATATATATATACATATATATATATATATCATCACGGGTGCCTAACGGCTCCCGAGACCGCCTAGACGGCCCCAGGGTACCCAGCGGAATGGTTTTAATCCCACCTCGTCGTAGCCGATGGTATGAGTCTACGCCGAACAAGTGGCTAGCTCGTCGCGATGTTTTGAATAGACTCAATAACCCATCTATAAACAGTTTCACAAGTTGGTATAGTGAAATCGAGAGCATACGATCCGGCGTTTTTGGATCGGATCGGGACTAGACATGTGTCAATCGCGAATGATTCAATCATTTAGATATGGTATTTTCAAGTGACCGAGCCAAAAAGTCACGATCATATAAAAGGATAATATATCGGTACTTTTGATTGATATCTTTTAAACATTTCTTTATTATTCGGTTATTCTTTATCCTCCAATTATATCGTTCAATCATATCTTTATCATATCATAATGTTAATAACGACGACGTTTTTTTATGGTCTCTAATGGAACACAGTGCAAAGTATCTTTATCTTTCGATCACATCTGAATTGTTCAACCATATCAATGTCTTAATAAGACGTATCATAAAGACGAGTTTTTTTTTTTGCTCATCAATTATTAATTCGAATGCAAAATCAATAGTAGTCTCAAGTGACCGAGGTAACGATTGATAATCATAAAAAAGATACGGTACTTTTGATTGATATCTTTCAAACATATCTTTATCATTCGATCATATCTTTATCCTCCGATTATATCATATATATATACTCCAATCATATTTGTAGCGTTCGATCATATCAATACCATTCGATATTCGATTATAGCATTATCCTGCGATCATATCTTAATCTTATGTTACTTTTAATACTCTATTGACGACGACTTTTTTTTTTAATTATCGAAATTCAATGTACTTGCATGTTAAGGTGGATTGATGTTGACGACATTTTTTTTAATTTTTTTGCTCATTCAATCATTTTATAATTTGTAATCAATCCTAAAAAAAATTAATTGACACATGTCTAATCGGGACCATACGATTTTTTGGCGGATCGATACAAAACTTCAAAGATCGGAGGCCTTAGAGAAAAATCAGGCGAGGCGACGTGTCGCGTCGCCTTCAATCGATCGCTCAGATCGTATGAATTGAAAGGCAGTTTATTTACTACATGAAGGTAAAAACCGTCCCGTCCGCGCGCCGCTACTGGAGTAAGCATCATTCAATTTGCAGGATGCCGCGCGAGTGACTAATTTGTCACTCACACACACTTTCACATTTTTTACATCCTCAGTCTGATTTACCTTGCGGTCCGATTCACGACAAAATCGATGTCAGCGCTGTCATCACCGGTCCGATTGGGCGTAAGCGCGCTAACGATAGATGATTTGACATAGATAGTGACGTCACTACAGACGCCATATTGGACTTACAGTGATTTTGCTTGTGGGTGAAATCGCTGTGAGCGCTGTCAGAATGACATTTATCTAGAAACATGTTTTCAAGGAAAGTAATAAAATTCCTTAAATAATTATTAAGTAGATAGTTAAAAGTGTTGTGTTCTCATTTATTTTAATATTAATGTAAACAAATATACAAAATTCATTATTTTTTTATAGCGTTTTATTTGACATTCAAACAGAGTGAGAGGAGCATATGTTTTAGTTGCGAGATAGAGGGAGATACAAGTGATGTTCTTGTGAGCGCGCTTAATCACTGGTCCGATTCATTATCAAGCTAATAGCGCCGTGAGCGGTCTCATCGCGCTTTTTGAATCGGACCGGTGATTATGAACGTCAGCGCTGACAGCGGTGTCATCCCATTCGGACCGTGAGGTTATGCGTTCGGTGGAAAAGGTGGAAAAGATCTCCGCTTCTATTGTCGGAAAAATGGTTAATTGTGCATTAAAGCTCTGTAGAACAACTCTTAAAAAAAGTACCTAGTGTCACGTTTTTCAAGTACGAGTATGTATTTAACAAGTTTTTCTTATATTAAACCTTAATAAAAAAATATAAAAAAACCCATAATTAAAATATCAAAATCTGACGGTAACTGTCAAACTATGTGCGTCAGTTAGAAGTTGAAGAACTAGTGATGTGTTTTTATATGATACTTTAAAATAATTTATAATCATTTAAATTTAATTTAATCATGGCGACAACAGAACCGTCCAACGAGGTTTGTCAGTTACAATTTAGTGTAAATACTCGATTTTTGTAAATACTTTCATGGTTATGACATATACAATTATTGTTTTTTTTTATATAATACTCATTATATTTTCTATTATATACAATTTCCCGAAAGATCCGGCATTAAAACGTAAATGGGTAGAGAGCATTAAAAGAGAAGAAAATTGGTTACCAAAAAGCATACCCGTGTATGTTCAGTACATTTTGAGGAATCAAGCTACGATTTAATTGTTTTTCGCTTTTTGTAGTTTGCATCGACTTTTATAACTTCCTCTTGGAGGTCGGTCAAAAATGTTGAGATTGCGTTTAGTAGGTAACATGTAGTTAGTTGTGCATGTGTTTTAATTTAATAAATAATTTAATTTAATAAAGTAGGTATTTTAATGTATTGTTAAATATACATACTTATTTTAAATCCACTAGTATTATAAATGCGAAAGTGTCTTTCAGGGTGAATTTGAAAGGATGTACTTTGGGCTAATATGAGGTTCTGCTGATAAAATCTAACAACTTTTCCTATGGAACGATATGTCGCAAATGAAAAAAGAAATTGACTTCCCCATACAAATTGGTCATTTTAACGTTGCTAGTTTGTACGGAGAAGGCCATTTTTTTTCTTTTGCGATACATCGTTCCATGGGAAAGTTGTTTGATTTGATTATATTAGCCCAAAGTATATCCTTTCAAAGTTATTGAGTCTATTTAAAACATCGCGACGAGCTAGCCACTTGTTCGGTGTAGACTCATACCATCGGCTACGACGAAGTGGGATTAAAACCCCTCCGCTGGCTACATTGGGCCCGTGATGATATGTGTGTGTATTACAATTGTATATCGATAAATAATTATTAATATTTGATGACCTCTTTATATCCCAAAATATTTGGTTTATATCGATAAGTTATATATTTGTTGTCGGTGGCAACACTATCGAAACTATTAAGTATGTCTAATAAGAGCGATGACAACTCAAATTATCAACGCATTGACAGATCGCTATCGCTGTTTTATAATTAGGCCCCTGGTTTAAGCGTTCGTATAATGAGCTATGACTGCTATGAGCAAACATAAGAACAGTATAGAACTTAAATATGTATGGTTTACTCAACGTCTAGTCGTCGAAGTCGAGCGTAACTCGTGATTAGGCCAATGTTCGTTGCACCATATTCTGTTCTAATTTTTTTATTCTGTTTTATTCATTATTTTTGTTTAGTTTTATATGGCAGCAGTAGCCTCTGCTATTGAAGTCCTTGGGCTCTAGAGAAAAAGCAGGCGAGGCGACATGTCGCGTCGCCTCAGTCAAAAACGTATGTATTTTGACAGTGACAGTAGGCGTGAGGTATGCTGTCACCTGCCAAAGTCTATACAGTTTTGATTGAAGGCGACACGACACGTCGTGTCGCCTGATTTTTCTCTAGAGCCCCTGAGCACTTCCCTATTATATACTTAAAAAAAAAAAATACACTGACGTAACAGTGGCAGAAAACATCAAATTACATGAGTTGCCATATTATAGAACATTGTAAATAATCTGTGGTTATGAAACAAAAGAAAGAAAACGAGGTAATCGGAGGTAATAATTATCTATGAACGAAGTTGTCCTCTGCGACTTCTGCGAGGTTGTTTTGGTCGTTTCTTGCAATAATTAATATTACATTTAGTAAATTAATTTCCTAATTGTAGTGCCAAGCTGCAGCTGTGATTACTTTTTTATAAAAGTTTATAATGTCGACTACCTTTACATGTATAACTTGCCAGGTTGTGTTCCAAACTCCTGAACTACAGCGAGATCATTACAAATCAGATTGGCACAGGTATAATTTAAAGCGTAAAGTTGCCGTTATTCCACCTGTGACGCTAGAAGAATTTAATATTAGAGTACAGGAACACCGAGAAGTGGCCAATGGAGAGAATCGTGACGAAACACATTTTTGCAAATGTTGCTCAAAGTTGTTCAATACTAAAAATGCTTTCAATAATCACATGAATAGTAAGAAACACAAGATTGCTTTGGAAAGTTATAAAGATGATGATAATAGCCATAAATCTGATTCCGACAGCTTTGTAAAGGTTGAAAGCAAGAAGGATAAAGAGCTAAATAAATTTGTTGTTGTTAATGCAGATGATTCAGGTGAAGATATAGAAACTGATTCCGAAATAGAAGAGGTAAATATTTATTGTAGAAGGTGGTTTATGTCCTTAGCAATCAAGGCAGCATTTGAATATCCTAATGACCATTTAAACAAGACAAATAGCTAAAAGGATCCATGAAGTTATAATTTTATGCCATTCCAATGAAAAAGTCATTTAACGTCGGTTTGTAGTGTAGAGATTACTATTATACATTTGTATATTAAAGTATCTCTAGCATCTCTATCATGATAGGTTAAAGTTTAACCTACTGGGTATAAGAATATATGATCTAAACTAAAAAATTGTTAGAGAAACTTTTGTGGCCGGTGGTTTACAGGCTTGGTTTGCACAATCTCATGAATTGTAATAATGTCTTGGGTATTGGCCTTCTGTAAGCGGTTCATTATTCTTGTCTAACACATTGTACATAAGGTTGTTTCTTTTAATATAATAATTAAATGACACTATACAATTAGTGTCATTTTAGCCAAAAGTATTTTCTATTTACAGCAAGTAAAGAAATTTTGAGCTGACCATTATTTTAAGATCTATTGCTGAAGTATCAGCAATATTAATAAACCTTATCCATCCAATATCTATATAAAAAAATGTGTTAGTTGATATGGTGACAAACAATTGGCAAGTCAAGGTCCATTTTAAGATATTAATTTTTATTAAGACATGAGTTTTTAGTTAAAAAGAGGCTAATAAATAATAGTTGTTAATATGTGATTTTCAGCTTGATTCAGATGAATGGGATGAGTGCAGAATACAAGGAAGTGATTCATTAATACAGCCACAGGATTGCCTGTTCTGTGGTTATCACAGCAAAACTATAGTGAAAAATGTAAAACACATGTCCAAACAACATTCCTTTTTTATACCTGACCTAGAATTTTGTGTTGATGTTAAGGGACTGCTATTATACTTGGGTGAAAAGGTAAAATATTAAAATATATTTTGTTCTTATATTTTTTGGATGATGAAATGAGTACAGAATATAATTCACTACATCAAAATTATAATTTTACAACATTAAGCTGTTGATTTTTATTGTAAACTAATAAGTAAAATTAATTTATGTACATAATTTCCAATTAAGTTACCAACCATTTTTTTTCAATTGGTTTAGGTACAACTAAGCACCACTTGTATGTATTGTTATTATTATTTGTACACGCTTGTTTTGACTTTGTTTTGTAACAACTTCACATATGCACAATAATTTGGGATTTATGTGTTCATCATTCAAAACCATTATAATTTAGTAAGAAGTATTTTTTTTACAGATCTCACAAGGATTTATGTGCTTGTGGTGTAATGAAACAGGTCGCACATTTTACTCTATGGAAGCTGCAAGGGGACACATGCTGGATAAGGGACATTGTAAGATGCTACATGAAGGTTTAACCTTAGCAGAATATGCTGATTATTATGATTATAGGTAAAATTCACTATAATGATTCATCCACAGCTTTTATGTTTTTAAATTAATTTGCATTAACTGTCAACTATCTACTATTACAACTTCAGTATTTTTCTCTTTCAAGAACATTATTCATAATTTTTATGGAAAACATTTCTTAGTTGACATTGGTATGATGGCACATAGGTAGTGCATACTGAATAAAGCAGAATTGATTTATAAAGGGTTCTTAAAACATATTTGCCATTAATATTTATTTTTGCACATATTTTTTTGCAAACATTACAGACAATAATGAATTTTTAGTGCATCATATCCTGGTAATGAGGATGACGAAGGGGACATGGATGTAGATGAAGAAATAGAAGGCCCTTCTGCATTAGAAGGTGACGACTTTCAGCTTGTGCTGCCCTCTGGTGTCATTGTTGGACATCGCTCCCTTATGAGGTTTGTTATTTCATTAAAGACCTTATTAGCTATACCACTTGTAACATAAAAATTATAAACTAAGAATTAATTGGCCATTGCCAATATACTCATGAAACTGGCAAATTTTATTTTGTATTTAATGTGTTGAAATTCTACTAGAAGTTTACATACATAAATAGATAGAATACTACATGTATTATATTGTACTACCTGGGGCCCTACCGGGAAGCCACATAAAATATTAATCGCCACATTCGATCGATCGAATGCGAAAATAAAATGTATGTAATTTGACATTTCTTGGTGATCAAGTTTTACCCATAGACAATATTTCCTATACAATTTTATCAATCGACGCCTAGATTGGTTTGTCAATGTGGCTTCCCGGTAAGGCCCCTGACTACTTAATTGTCTATTTATCCATTATGTTATTTTCATGAAAATGTTTTATTTGTATCATCACCACCTGGTACCCAGTTTTATGTAGCATAAGTAGACTCAATAAAATTAAATTGAAATATATAAATAATATAAAAAGTCAAGTCCATTAGGTAACAAACGTCATAATGTGGCATTTACATAACAATAGTTTTTGATGGGTAAAATGTCATCTATTATCAATATTTTAAAGTTGGAAAAAAGTAAAAATGTAGTTTTTAATTAATAAATATGTAATATAAAAAAAATGGGCCTAAAATAGAATTTAAGGTACGAGGGGAGGTCCAAAAGTTCGCGGAATGAAAGTGTTATAAATAAAATTAAACAATAAATTTATTTTTCCTTTTCAAAATAATCCCCCTTAAGCTTAATACATTTATTAGATCTATGAATTAATTTTTCTAAACCATCATAAAAATATTTTTTATCTTTTCCCTCAAAATGAGCCGAAATTGCCGCCTTTACCTCATTGTCGTCGGTAAATTTCTTTCCTTTTAGCTCTTTTTTTAAATTTGGAAACAAATAAAAATCACTTGGTGCCAGATCTGGACTGTAGGGTGGGTGAACAAGTGATTCGAAGCCATGCGTATGCAGAGCAGCCATTGCAACTTTGCTCTTGTGAACCGGCGCGTTGTCTTGCAAGAGCAACACACCTTTAGTCAATTTTTCTCAACGTTTCTCCTTGATGGCCTCCTTTAATTTTTCTAATATCGTTGCGTAGTCCTCTCCGGTTATGGTGCTTCCCTTTTCTTTGTAATCGATCAATATTGGCCTCAATAGGCTGTCCTGAGCGAGGGTCGTCTTCAATCGACTCCCGACCATGTTTAAAAAGACCATGCCACTTGTAAATCATTGTTTTACCAGGGCACTGTTCCCCATAAACGGTTTCCATTTCATTCAAAATGGTCTGAGCGTTCTTTTCTTGCTTGGTAAGGAATTTTATCACAGCACATTGTTCAATTTTCTCCATAGTTTCAGTTTTCTTCCGGATTGACTTCTTTATCAGGCGAGTGTTTGTAAACGAATGACGCAATAGAGCTGAAACTTCATTTATATACTAATGATGAGTCCCTCATTAGTGTGACACTGCGCGAGCGCCGCTATCCCCACTCCATCCCCTCCATTCCGCGAACTTTTGGACCTCCCCTCGTATTTCTGGGAGGATATAATAGTACTTATGGATTTATATCTGTTTATAGCAATACTAATAAAATTTTCTTGTTTATTATTTGTGTAATATTTATTTATTCTGATTTCAGGTACTATAAACAAAACTTGACAAATAATAGTCAAGCTCTTGTGAAGAAGTCAGATCGGAAACTGCATCGCCTGTTGGGTGTCTACCGAGCCTTAGGATGGGCACCTAAAGAACAAGCCCTAGCTGCCAAGTATGTAGCATTCTGTCTAGTATATTTTAACAAAGTTAATTCCATTAGAGGATAGTTAACAATTTGTTATTGTTACACATTCAGTACAAATATTGAAAGACCACCTCCGTAGACTAGTGGTTGCGCCTTTGGCGTTGTATCCGGAGGGTTGTGGGTTCGATTCCCACCCATGGTAAAAAAAAACATTAGTACGTGTTTCTGTACAGTTTGGCATGGTCTGGGTGTTTATAAAATATAATATGTATTATATCGTAGTTTCAAGTACACATAACAAACTTACCTCTAGTACAAGCCTAGAGCTTAGTTTGTGACCAGAGCAATTTGTGTAAATTGTCTTACATATTATTATTATTAATTACCTGACTATTGTATATACCTTATGCCCTACTGTGTGCACACGAAAAAGAAACCGCACATTGTGCACTCTTTCTCACTTCATAATCTTTCCACAAGTTTGTCTAGGACCGCAAATACCAATGATTTGGTTTTGTGTGTTTGCTATATTTCCACGTAGATACGATTATTCCCACAAAATGTTGTATAAAATGAGCTATGGCACTTCCAGTGTCTCCCCTACTGTTTGTTGTAATATTTCTATAGGCCAATGGTCAGTCAAAAAACTTTTGTAAATAATAGTATTAAGTACAACAGAAATATTTTTATGTATAATAACCAACATAGAGATAATAATTTAACTATGACCAACAGCCACTGAAAGTATGAGTGTTGTGTTTGTATGAGCGTCAACACTACTCACAGAAGACTAAAGTATAGTGTACAGGCATTTATGAAAAGCCAAAAAAAAAAGTATATATAAGGTCCAAGAGAGCACTTATCAAGGTCGCCATTCCTCCCACAGACAAATGTTAAAAATATAATACAAAATAACAGATAGTGAACTATTGTCCTTGCGGGAGAAAAAAAAACAAACCAAACGGAATACACGCTACATAACCAACCAAGACTAGGTGGTTAGCTGGTTCCATTGACCTGTCAATCGTTGACTGTCCTGCAAAAGTGCCACCAAGGCGACCAACCCAACAACCCTGTCATTGGTGCTAAATATTTTATATTGTTTGTAGAAAAGCTCGTGATATCCATTTCATGAAGAGAGTGCAATCGAAGTGGCAGATGAAGATGTCTCTCAAGAATAACAAATTCCAGAAACACTTCCGACAACAAGTCAATTATTAAACTAGCCCGGAATTTCATGTTAATATTATTTATGTTTTTAACTTATTTTTTTTATATATAAATTTCAATATTGGGAGAAATTATACATCTTTAGAAATTATGTTAAAATATTAAATATTTTTTAACAGTTATATAATTGTTAATCTTGCAATCCCGTATATTGAAATATGCAGTAGTTTTTATATTGCAACACTATTTTGTTTATTATTGTTTTCTAATGGTATATCAGTAGTACTTGTTAATTTAAAAATAATCATTCACAAAAAATAGACAATATAATCATAGAAAATGTTACATTATATATAGCGTGAAGCGCAAAGCGTGCATAATGTCGTCAGTTTACCTATATACTATTACCTATATATTGAGAGCCATATTATTAGAAAGCTCGAACCAAAATGGGTTCTTGACAAAATGTGGTATCAGAAAATCACGGTCTCCTCTCTACAGTGTAAGTTAACTATACCACGGCGTTAACTTATTCACCAAACAGATTATAGTTATTAGCATATTTTGTTATATTGTCTTTGGAAAGAAATTGATTCTCCTAGTACAATTGACGAGATAGTAAAAGTTAAATCAAACACACTATGCCCACTGTTAATGGACACACTGTTTCAGAGTTTCCATCCATGTTGTAAAAGGTACTTCAATGTTAGCCATGCACTGAGTGCAACAGAATCTGCATACAACTTGCACGAATGCAGTCCTGTCACGATCACGAAGTCCGTGTTCTTCATACAAAATGAGCTTTCGTACTTCCAGTAATAGTTTATTACTGTTTGTTGCACAATTATTATTTTTTTGTCTCTCGTTATATTTATTAATATTTGTGTTTTTTTTTTAAATCAGAAAAAAATATATATAATTATAATATACCCACAACAGTACAATTACCATGTTTTTTTATAACAATTAATATAAGACCAACTCTATTAAAACAGTTTTACTTTTTACCTACTTAAAAATATAGAGTTGGTCTCACTGTGTACAACAGCCTACAAAGCATTGTATGTGATCATGACTGCTTCTATAGACTAGTGGTTGCGCCTTTTAGCGTTGTATCCGGTGGTCGTCTCGGTTCGATTCCCACCCATGGCAAAAATATAACAGTTAATGAACAGTTTGTCATGGTCTGGGTGTTTATAAAATATAAAATGGATCATATCGTTGTTTTTGGTATACATAGTAGTAAGTCTAGAGCTTAGTTTGTGACCAGAGCAATATGCGTAAATTGTCCTGCATTATTATCTATTATATACCGAGTGCAATAGAATCTGCATACAACTCTTTTTAGGATGTTCTTTTAACTTGATCTTGTAACATTACTATGGGACCAATTCTATCAAAACAGTTTTACTTTACATCCACTCACTACCTACTCAGTTACAATATAGAGTTGGTCCCACAGTGAAAGTTGTTCGTCATTGTATGTCGTTTCTGTTGTTCCTGGTATATGAGAAATTGAAGTACACATATCGGAAACAGTGTTTGTGGCGTAATTGGAGACCCAAATCTTTATAAAATTTGTCTGAAACCACATTTTCCTATCATTTTTAGGTCCTTTATTATTAAACTGATCTATTAGTATGGTACTTAGGTATAGACTTAAGACAGTGTCATACCTCAAATCGCATAAAAGTAGAATCTTTTGACGTCGGCTTCTACCCCTTGGAATAACAAGCTTAAGTAAAATTTAATAGATATACAAATTCTTGCATAAAAGAATATTTACCGAAAGAATCAAAACAAAATGTTTATAATTTTCTATTAAAAAATCTCTAATATCCCCTTCGAAAATAAATTTCACGTCGAAGTACTCAATGTTTTGTGCGGTACCTATATTTTTTTGTTTCAGAATGAATATAGCTTTATTATTATACTAGATTATCAACCAGTTATAATTTTTATTAAACTCGTGTATATAAATATATATATAACTTGAAAAAAAGAGCATTTTAGTCCATGATTTCAGAAATACATTATATTGTATACAATATTCAACCTTATTTCTTGCGGGGTTAGTGCTATAGGTACATAACGGTGCAATTTGTATTTTTATTCCTGGTATGACACTGCCCTAAAATTAAGTTTGTGTTTCCATGTTGGTTATGTAAGGTATATGTGAATAGTGTGTGTTTGAAATTGTGGTTCAAACAAGTAGTTCTGGACTTGTTAAAACTATAATGGTTGATATTGTCGGCATATATGATCTGCAAAATCTATTTTATTATTTTTGTTATTAATATCAGTTCCTGTAAAAAGAACTCCTGTGTGACATTCAGTCCAATTTATCACTTATTATTTTTAAGTGGAAATCAAAACCTCAAATAAAAAAAGCAAGGTGTTGGGTGGACAGAACGTTATTCATGAAGTCTTGGCTAAGGAAGCAGTACATACTAGCGATGTTACGGAGGTAGTTTTATCGAAACAAAGTCGGATTCGACGCTTTAAAATTTGGTTTGACGGCGTCTGAATTGGATGTATGTTGTAAATTATATTTTCTCAAATTGATTCATTTTCTTTTTTGCTAATTTGGCATATAACTTACCACAAATATAGTTAGTAAAAAGCTGCCTTTCCCGTAACTGATAATTCGGCGCCATGAACTGTAAAAGTCGTCGAAAGTTTAAATAAAATTTAATAGATACATAAGAATGTACAAAAGAATATTTACCGAAAAAAAAATCATTTTTAAATCGGACGCTTTAATCGGAGGTAGAAGCATTCTAAATTAATGGAAATAGACAGATTTATTTCTGAAATGAATGGTTATCTTCCCTTCAATTTCGCTGAAGAATTGACCTTCCACTTCCACACTAATCATTTCAGAAATAAATCTGTCTATTTCCATTAATTTAGAATGCTTCTACCTCCGATTAAAGCGTCCGATTAAAAAATGCATTCAATTTAAAGTCGAGGCGTATCAATCGCCAAACTAATCGAAATTACCAATTACCAAAGTAAATCAATCGGAAGTTCCGACCTTTCGGAGTCTGGGAGCTCCGTAACATCCCTAGTACATATCATATTTTTTTGTTAAACATAAGTCTTTCACTTACTGTATAGTTAAAACTATATTGGGATCTACATATAGGTAAGATTTATTTCATAAAAATAAATGATCCATTTGGTGGATCCCTACAGTTTACACTGTACTGTAAGTGTCCGTTAAAGTAATTGTAACGATTAAAGTTATAAATGGCGTCAAATGTAACAGTTTTATTTTAAAAGTCGAACGAGAGTAAAAATGGCGTCGGATGTACCAGACATTCGACGCCATTATTAACTTTAATCGTTACATTTACTTTAACCGACAATTTGGTGCAACTTAGCGTAAGTGAAACATTGTTTAAGGGCACTGCATTCGTAATGGCGAAGTCTGCGTTCTCCATACAAAATGAGCTTTCGCACTTCTAGTAAAACTCGATTACTGTTTGTCGCAGAATTAAAATAATATTTTTGTCGGTCATTTAGTTTATTAACCTAATCGTTCTGTGATGGGTTATTTTTTATTTCTTTTCGAAATAAAAAGAAACTTTTTAAATATTATAGTACAAGTATATTTATAACCCACCACAATAGAAAAGATTTTCGTGTACAATTAACAACATAAAAATAAAAATTGATTTTCGACCAAAAGCCGAGTGTAATATTGGAAGTGCGTTTGTATAGGCGTAAAGTCGACTACAGAGCCCTTAACAAAACCTCACGGTAGAGTTACAGGTTTAGAGTTGTCGTATGTAGGTATATGTGTGTGGTTTGAATGTGTTGTGAATGTGAAGTGATATACTTGTTACACCCCATTGATTCCATAATATTCAGTAGGTGCGTATTTATGATTAATGATTACATGAAATGTAACTAGTATAGTAGTTTTTTTTTTCTTTCACAGCTTTAGAATATATTTTTCTTCTTGCCCAAAATGCCACTTAGGTAAATAGTTTTTCTAATGAAACATAATCAATGTAGTGATATAATTTGGTGGCTTTTTGGGGCATAACTGACAATATATTCGAAAGCTTCTTTTGTTATTCTTTTGAAAGAATATTTTGTTTAGCAAAGTTTTAAATGTCTAGATCGGCTTGTCTATGGATCAAGTGAATAGTGCACTGCGCATATGGTCTGCGTGTCGGTGTATCTTCATAGTAATGTCAGGTAACTTTTAAACCTCTTATAATACGGTTTAGTTTAGCATGACACATGCGGATAATGGTAAATTCGATTTAATCAATAATTACATTAAATTATGTAGTAGACTCTGTCTGTTTAAGTGAAAAATAATAATAATATAAAACATTCAAGGATGATCTAGCCACTTAAATCTTAGTACGAGCATGTTCACATTACATAATATATAATTGGTCCTATTCATAAAAACTTATTGAGTCCTCGAAGAACACTTTAGTTATAGTATGTTTTGTCTCTCTTTTTAGCAACAATATTGAATATGCGTAAAAGTGACAAAACGTATTTTAAGTAAATTGTTCTTCAAGGCCTCAATAAGTTTTTTTGAATAAGGCCAGTCTTGTCAAACTGTGAGTGGGGTTTACATTAAGCTCTAAGTGCACTAAAGTGTCCGTTAAAGTAATTGTAACGATTAAAGTTAAACGTGGCGTCGAATGTTTGGTACATTGTTGTTATTAGACTTTCAAAATAAAACTAGTACATTCGACGCCATTTTTAACTTTAATAGTTACAATTACTTTAACGGACACTTTGGTGCACCTCAGCCTTGAATGTAGTAACGGCGAGTCCAAAATGTTTAAACAAATATGCAATAGAGCTCTTTTGTTGACATTACATTTATTGTGAACATGCTCGTGTTTTTTTAATTAATTTTATTGGCATGAAATAATAGCACAAAAATGTTGTATTCAGTTAAGGTTTGTTTGCAATATTTATTGTTATTTGATATACATAAATGAAGTGCTTTAGCACCAAAATGTGTTCGTCGCGTGAATAAAATTGGTAATAAATTTTTACAACTAATACATCTTTTATTTTGTTTAATACATTTTCTTTGAGAGAAGGAATAAAGCCATATTCAACAGATAAAATAAAAATAAAGCGTGAGTAAGAAGAATAAAGCTTTTCACTTAGTGCTATACATTCTCGTATGCTACTTCCAATAATACCTACTCGATTACTGTTTGTCGCTAATTAAAATAATATTTTTGTCGGTCATTGTTTTTTTTAATCATTCTGTGTTGGGTTATTATTAAAGAAGTTTGACCAACAGCCAAGTTGTAATATAGGAAGTACATTTGTATGGGCGTCAAGTCGAGTCCAGGGCCCTTAAGCTTATTTAGGCCTCAGTTTGTTAGGGTAATATGTGTGAAATGTATATTTAAAGTAATTATAAAATAACGTTACATAGATATTCTCTTAAATAATATATGTAAGGTTAAATCTCTAGTTCCAAGTCTTCGATAAATTAATGGGACACCCCACGCCACAAACTCCTTAAAACAATCGAAATCGGATCAGATTTAAAGTAGATATTATATGGAATAATAATCCATATAAAAAAACAATAATTAAGCATTATAAAAATAGCGTTTACATATTATATATAATTCAACAGAAAAACATTAATTTCCTTTGAAAAAATATTTCTTAACGTTGGATTTATTTTCGTTTAAGTCTTGATGTTCTGTCAAAGTCCAAGGAATTTTAATTGGGTTTTTATCTATGCTCAGGCTTATTTTGTAAAGCGGGAGAGTGCTTATTTTCCTCCCATACAGACGAGATATTAGCTCTGATATCCTTTTATCGACAATATATTTTGATTGCAAGTTAGGTATGTGTTCAACGTATTTTGATAGTATAGCTTTAGCTGTGTGTTCGTTATTTGTTTGTGGATATAGTGCCTTTAGTGCTTCGCTGTTGTGGATAAATACCTGGTGAATGAAACATTATAATATTAAGCAGTTTCAAACTTTTAATTTAAGTAACTAGTCAACGAAGGGGTTTTTAATCCCACCTCGTCGTAGCCGATGATATGAGTCTACACCGAACAAGTGGCTAGCTCGTCGCGATGTTTTGAATAGACTCATCTATAAACAGTTTCACAATTTGGTATAGTGAAACCGGAACCGACAGCTTAACGTGCTCTCCGAGGCACTATAGTGGTGTTGTCAAACAAATATACATAATTTTCTTAATTAAAAATTCATTGGTACACACCGGGATTCGAACCAGGGACCTAAGTGTTTTTAAGTCCAAGGTCTAACCTACTCGGCCACCACGTATACTAGCTTGTTAAAAGGCATCCGAAAGATATTTTATGTAAATTCATACAAACTTTTATATGACTTCCTACCAATTGTATACGTGATTAACAACCAATGGGATCGTTTTATTCAATCATGTTACCAAAAATAAAGCGGACCTTTTGGTTGTTGCTCACGTATACGTTACGTTGCTACAATGCGCAAACCCATGGTAGAGCCTCTAAACACTTATGGGACCACTCAGTCTGTGTATCTGGACAGACTGTCCAGAGGTATGTAGTATAAAGTAGAAAGTTGCTTTACTGAAAGTAACTAAAGCTAAAATGAATATGATAAAGGATTTGAACACCAGAAAAGGATCAAGCACCGTACCAAATTGAAAAGGTTTGATCAGACGCGCCAGTGCAAAAAGAAAAAATAAATCGGCGTATTTTCTTTACTCTATTTCTATCTTCATACAAAGGAGAATGTAGAAATGGAGGTAGTGGTGCTCGTTTTTTTCTTATAGTAGGTATACCTACTAAATATAAAAATAAAATAGGTAACTGGTTAAATA
Source organism: Monopis laevigella (assembly GCA_947458855.1). NCBI lineage: Eukaryota > Metazoa > Arthropoda > Insecta > Lepidoptera > Tineidae > Monopis > Monopis laevigella. The sequence continues at coordinate 18,625,289 of OX381581.1, forward strand.
TTAAAACATTACTGCAATTAATAATACTTTACCAGAGTTAAAGCCAAAGCAAAAATGTTGTAATTTAAAGTCGACATGGTTATCTAAAATAAGGTAAGATTACAAACATGAAATTCAATTACAAAAACTATAATTAAATTCATGATTAATTCTGTACCTTTCGTGAAAAACGCTCTAACTTTAAAAATGCAACTTTACAGGAGAGACAAAAAACTAAATATAAAATAAACTGGCACGATCACTTAACTAAATATAGAGTATTATATTGTCGTAAAATATATTCCCCTGTATAGTGAGATAACTATGTACGATAACTATGTACTGATAACTACACAGTTATTTAGTAAAATAAAAAAAAACCGCGAGTTAAATCAATGTGCACAAAACTATTTACGTTAACAATTTAAATCCACTTAAAACATTTTACACACATTTTTAAACTTTAGTGCAATTTGACTAAAGTTAGATTCAAGTAGATTTAAACTAGATACCTAACGTATTTAATGACAATTACCTGAACTACATATACTACTTTGCTGGTCGCGCTGATGATGGCCGACAGCGCAGCTCCAGGCCGACACAGCGCGGTCAGCGTGCCACTTGATGGACGAGCTGAGATAAAGGCCGAGGCCGTAGGTCGACGCCTTTACAGCGAGGACAGCAAGGGCTGCAATTATGGCCAAGCTGGAAGGCCTAGAGCGTACCTAGGCTAGCTCGAGGCAATCATAGCGTGACCAGCGAAACAGTCATAGTAGGCCAAGGCTTGTATAGTGCTTTACTCAAAAATGCAAGTACCTAATCTAAATAAAACCCAGCAAGTAATTTAAATATAAACATTGAAACATCGAAATAGCGGCCGGCAATGTTTTGCCAGCAAAACTTTGCCGGCCGCTTCTTGAAACAGAACGGCAAGGTCGACTTTGCTCAAACAAGGTTGTCAAAATAATGACCATATTATATGCATTTTTGAGTAAAGTCATTATATGCCATTTATATGTTATAACGATTGCTGGGCAGTAAAAAAAAACAAAATATACATTCTATATTTGTTGTAGAATATGTAATTAATAATTAAATTGGAGTTTAACATAGTGCAATTATATTTAAAATATGGCGTATTAAATAATCAAAACTTTTAACATTCCTAATTTTTTTCTGTAAGTACCTATGCGAAATTATTTATTTATGTATGTATATATATATATATATATATATATATATCTACTTATTTATGTATGTCTATATATTATTATTTATGTAAGTTTATGTATACTATTATATTAATTAGCACTCTGCCTGTTTTTGGTCAATCTCCCAAAGGTTAGCTGGTAGATAATGCCTAAGGCATTAAGCTCGCATATGTACAATAGTATTAAGCTTTTGTCCAATAAAGAATTTTTCATTCATTATTAAATTATAAGTCCAATTTTTTTTTCAAATTAGGTATTTTTTTTTATATGAATAGACTTTTCAGTACTTTTTAAATATCTTGTTGCGGGCTGCAGAAACTATCCAGCAACGACACCCATTGGCGAGAGCTTTCTTTTCTAGGGTATTTTAACGCTCACGAATGGCTATTCCCATACCATAAAAATGACCACGCTGGAAAAGAAGCCCGTAAATTTACATTGCAATTTAACCTCACCCAGCTCGTAATCAAACCAACTCACATTCCCAATGTTACTGTCCACTCATTAATTGCTTAGACCTTTTTCTGACAACAGATCAAGACCGATACATTGTGTCTGTTGGCATCCTTTGAGAACTTCCGACCATTGTCTGGTGAAGTCTATATCCACACGTTCTCCACCCGACTTCAACCCCCCTACGCTAGCAGACTGTGGAAGTACAAGTCTGTAGATTAGGATGAGTTGCTGTACTTCTTTGCATCTTTTTCATGGCGGCAATTATGCTTTACTTCTGATTACATACATACATATCATCACGGGTGCCTTACGGGGCCCAAGACCGCCTAGACGGCCCAGGTTACCCAGCGGAGGGCTTTTAATCCCACCTCGTCGTAGCCGATGGTATGAGTCTACACCGAACAAGTGGCTAGCTCGTCGCGATGTTTTGAATAGACTCAATAACCCATCTATAAACAGTTTCACAAGTTGGTATAGTGAAACCGGGACCGACAGCTTAACGTGCTCTCCGAGGCACTATAGTGGTGTTGTCAAACAAATGTACATTATTTTCTTAATTAAAAACTCATTGGTACACACCGGGATTCGAACCAGGGACCTAAGTGTTTTTAAGTCCAAGGTCTAACCAACTCGGCCACCACGTATATTTTACTTGTGATGATCCATCGAAATATGCCGATTCCATAACCTACGTTATTCATCAAGCTATGTATATATTTTATTCCATGAAGATGATGCGACAATCGGTGGCAAGCCCCATTCTTGGTTTAATGGGGAATATGATGGAGTTAATACTATTAAGCAGTCCGAATATAAAACCTCGGTAATGCCCGGAATAATAAAACTACTGACATCCAATTTAAAAAGGTCAATAGTAATCCAATGCAGTCGTTATCAACTGAGCCGCCAAGTAAATCAATAATATTCAACTCAAGGCTCACCTTTGACCAGATTGGTTTTAGAATTGCCTCATACCCAGCCGGAAGCAAGGCTTTCTGTTGTTTAGCCAAATTGTTTAAAACCAATTTCTGCCACCCGACATTGCCCCCATTGCAGAAACCTGCTGGTAGTTTGGTCCACTCCACAGAGGAAAAAGCAGGTTTATTTACCGCACATTTTGCGAGCAACTTACATCTAGCTAGACTATAACGTGTGCCACCTATTATATTTAACTGCCTGGCTATAACTGAATGACAGGCATTCGAATTCGACAAAAATAAGTCCTTTTGCAGTCTTAATAAAAAACAAAGCAAGCATGCTGGTCACTAAGTGACCCTGATGGAATACCAGCAATTATCTGAGGTATCAGCAATAAGAAGGATCACGTATGAGATTATACCTAAAATTTAGGCAGCAAAATAACTTTCGCGCCAAAACTGTTTTCTACTCCTAAACTTTAATGGATTTGAAAACAATGTTAACATTTTATTAAAGAGATAACAAACGATGATTGTACGTTTTTCTTTTTTAAATTTGCTGTCTTGATATTTTATAGGAATTATTTTAATATGAGGGATTTTGTAAAAATTTTTTGTGCCAAACTTAAAAAAAAAGGAATACGTACGAGCCTAGATATCGGTCGTATTTATAACGACAAAAATCTGTGAATGTTTAGGGGGGAGGGTAACAGTCACGACCAAAAGGTTGTTTTGATCAGACGATCCCCTTAAATGTTATTTAGAGGAGGAGATTCCTCAAAGCTTTGAGGATCATCTCATAAGAGGTATGTTTCGACGGATGCAAGCTTATAGCAACAACCAAATACTAAGCATGACTAATGCATAATATTTTGTGTAACAATTGTAAATTAAAAAAAAAGATTCTTACCGAATAAATAATAGCAATTTTCTTAATGACAATACAACTTTAACTCCTGGTATAGTTTATTTTGCAAACTCAAAGTACCTGCATATTAAAAATATTGTTTTTTTATCTCCATTTTTACCGGTACGTTATTAGACCACCTTCCTCTACTTATTAAGTAGGTAAGTTTATAATATTCTTTAATCACATGACTGATAAAGAAATATGTAAAGATAACAAAAAAAAACTATTATTATTAAATAATAAACATGTATTTACAAAATATAATAAATTATCTTAGTATTGTTTAGGTCATGCATGATGATAAAGTTTTTTCAAGGTTTAATCTATTCAACTGTACGACGGGACATGATATAGGTACAGTCAAAACAATTTTGAAAGTTTTAAACATAAACACAGGGAAATTAGAGAAATAATAATTAAGTAATATGTATATTACAATAAGTACAATTAAGAATATTTTACTAAAGTATGTATATCTACTTATAGATAGATAATTATTTAACTACAAAGGAATATCTTTTATTCCTTTTGGTGGGGAACCTCCTCTTGTATGTCCCAACCCTGCTCTAAGGATGGCAAGACCAGCTTCGACGGTTCGCCGGCGGTCAACATCGTCTCCTATAGCAGGGTTGATTTCTACCAGGTCTAAGGCTCGTAGTCTTCCGGTAGAGTGTATGTACTCCATTAGGCAAAGACCTTCTCGTAGAGTTAATCCTCCTCGCACTGGAATCATAGGAAAAACTGACTAAAGTGATTTTTTTTTTATTGGAGCACGACATGTGACTTTGTATCTACCTGGTGGTGAGCAGACCTACAAAGTCAATAAATGGGGTCAATCAATCATTGTTTTTAAACAATATTGATCGCTTCCACTATGCCGGCTAAATGATGCGATTACGAAATGGGGGGCGACAATGACGAATTGCATTTTTTTTTTTTCTCGCTGCCTTATCGTCAATTTAACTATCCATTTCGTACCGCACCCTGAAAGGAGACTAACACCTCGACAAGAAATCGATGCAGTAGTCTCCTGAAAACCGGTCATATCATATAATCATAAGACGAAAGAAAACGAGTAAGAGATAGGTGGAGACAATATACCTAATGTTTAAGAGAATTAGAAGGTCATTTCATCAAGTTCATCAAGGTTCATTTGATAATACCGCTGTTATAGTGCCTCAGAGAGCACGTTAATCCGTGTCGGTCCCATACCAACTTATGAAACCGTTTATAGATGGGTTATTAAACATTCGGTGTAGACTCAGAATACCATTGGTTACGGTGTTCCCATTGGTGGGAAATAAATCTCGCCCTAAAGCCATCAAGGTGGTGTCGAGCACCGTAAAGCACCGATATTAAATAGAAAACCCAAAAGAATCGTATAACATTGCCTAATACATAAATAACAATAATAAATTATATACCAAAATAGGTAAACCTACTTAAGATTTGCACGCTGAAACCGGTAAAATATGCTGTACCATTACTAGGTATTATATAACTACGTTTGTAAGCATATTTTAAAGCAAATGGAGAGATTTCATTTCATTTCTCGACTTCGCAGGCATAAGTTTGATCTGTTGATTTATGCAGCAATTAATATAATAGTATATTTTACTATTTTTGTGTTACTGAAATGATACCTTTTTGGCTTTTCACACTCATAATTTATTCACATGTATCCTATGATATCACACAGCACTCGTCTGGTATTTATTAAATCATTGAATATTGAAGAGGCAGCTTTTTGGGCTCAATGCCCAAAAAGCGGCTCTATATATGTATTGAAAAAAAACTAAATCATACCCGGTGTGCCAGTACTAGGGGCTTCCAAAGCGTCGAGTGAATCTATGTCGAAGCTCACGTGAATGGGTCTTTTGTTCTCTGGATCTAACTTTTTTAAAATGTGCTCAATGGTTCTTTTAATACCAAATCTAAAAAATATGAAATGAAGTTAAATAATTATTAAGGGCCTTACCTATAAAATAGACATATTTCAGGCTTTGATTTCACTCAATAAATCCATTTAGATTTAAGACTGTTTACTCTTTTGTATATATCAAGTTAAAATCGCGATTTTTGACAATTAATTTTGGATAGATAGTATTAATCATTCATTGCACCAAACAGGCTTTTGCCTACTATTATGTATACTTACTCATCTATATCATTCATTGCGAAAGTAGGAACGTTATATTTATCTATGATTAATCTCTCATACTGGTCAACTGCGCGCAATCCTATGTAGGCAAGACTGTTGATGGAAAACCTGAAACAAGATTTCAATGAATTGAAATTGTTGATAACATCGTTCATGCTCAAGATAGCACAATATACATGAACAGTCATATGGTATTGCATTATTAGAGTATGGACCATACAGAACAGCAGGGTAACCACCGACTCCGATACCGTGAGATCTCGTTCGAGTTGAGATCGAGAAGGATGTTTTTGGTACTACGAAAAGTGAAACATCGTTATTTGAATTAACCACTGCATAAACTGTTCGAGTACCTAACTAATTACAACAAAATATATGAAGTTTTTATGAAGTTTGTAAATATGATTTGTATGAAATGGCGTCATATTTGATCTCAACTCATATCGGTCGGTGGTTACCCCACAGTTTCTTGATTCCGAGAATTGCCTGCATTCATAGCTATTCGCTGGCCAGAGGTTGACGAACATTTTTGATTTATATATTTTAATAAGATTTTAACACTAAGTAGGTACGATTCTACCAAATGGTGTTAGTGTGGAATATGAACTGATAGCCTAATATGCCATGTAGTGTTAGAGCGAAATACGATTTTCAGACGAAGCCAAAACCATTACAAACTATTCGTATCCTCTTCTAGTTTTGGCTGACTCCGAAATTTAGGTATAAATAAATATAAATTAAACTTATTACTTTAAACGACTCAACCTAGTGGTTTTCCTAGTTTTGTGACAAATTATGTTTTTTTCCAAAATTCGATTGCAAAAAAGTAGTAAATAAGCTATGATGTGGTTTTGCCGTGGACTGTAGATTTGTAGAATGTATTTAAGTTAAGCACTGTTTCTTGTCACAGAGATCAATTAACTTAACTTCACATTAAATTTTATTAGTTAATTACATTTAAACAATAACAAAGATTACGTATACATTTCGAGTACAAAATAATCTATATTACAACCATTTACTTCTATGCAAAGAAGCTACAAGCTGAGCCACCACAGAAGAAATAATGGCGGAACTAAGATTTTGCTCTTTGTCTTGTGGTTAATTCTCCATAATACATTTGTACATAATCGACAAATTCTCACTTATTTTATTTAACGTAATATACCTATATAAACCCTATCATTACTTACATGCGCACTTTGTTTTAACGATTTAAAGTTTATTATAGGTTACTATTTAGTATTTTTCTACAAATAGTATTTCTGTTACGAACGCTATTTTAAATGTTAGTTTTATGTTATAAAAAAGGTATTGTAAGAAATGATTAATAATTTTAGGTTGAAGTTTTGTATCAAGATTGGTATCATTAAAAGAATATAATTAGAATCTGAAAACACGTACTTCTATCGTGTATATTTTCAAATACTATTACAATTAGTTTTCTCAAATGTTCGTGTCTAGTTTACATAGAAGCTAATGATTATAATAAGTAAAAAGTGTCCCTACGCTTTTAGGCGCACATAGTTTATAGGCTTCGAGCAAGAAGCATATAGTTAAGTTTGATGTGAGGGCTCAGAGCCATATGTGAATATGTCTGAATAAAGTAGTATTATTACAAATTATTTGTCATTAATTGTTCATAAGACATTATTATTTAAAGTGAATTGAGTATCTGTTATAAAACATATTAAAAACATCCATAAAATAGTAAAATTCGACCAGTTTTCGACCGAAACCGAAACTACGGCCGAAACCAGGAGTTTTAGCCGATACTGGCTATTACTGAAACCGAAATCTAAAATTCAATCGGACACTAGACTTTTATTATTAAAATCCAAAATTTGGATGATAAATCTTTATGCATAGGTAGTACTTACTTAGGTACCTGCCAATCCATAGTTGGCAAGTAGGGCCAATAGTCTGAGAGTTCTTTTACCAGCAGAGCAACTGGCATACCATGTATAGATCCTGAACCCGAAGTCTTATTTGTATTGATGTCTGCATGAGCATCTACCCATATAAGGATCATGTCTTCATTTATGCTGTGGTGGCCATCGACTGTTCCTATTAGATTTAAATTGTATATACAGAATAATGAAGAAGAATGCACATAGAGGGCGTGTGTGTATAAATAGGTAAAAAGCAATAACAAACTTATTGAGGAGTGACTTGTACCTGATTGGCTCAGTGGTTGAATAATTTGCAGCGAAAGCGAGGGTCGTGGGTTTGAGTCCCATTCACAAAGATTTTACATTTTTTAAGAAGGATATGTGAGAATTAATTAAATATATAATATTCTCGTAGCTTCCACTATCCAGTGGCTCTACCACAAGTTTATGCAAACAGTTTCTAATATAGTCTATATATAGTAACTATAGATAGGAATCAACCAATAGGATCGCTTTATTTTATAATAAATATTTTACAATAAACCTTCTTATTGGTTGATTCCTATCTATAGTTACTAGCGCCCATAGTAAAACGGTTTGCAAAAACTTGTGGTAGAGCTATAGGCCCCAGAAAGTAAGCATAAAGTGACTTAGATTTAATATTAGTAAATAAAAGTTTTTATTCATTTACGAAAAGGTCAGTTGTATTATTTAATTGCTTAAATAATAAAATGTCTACGTTTGAATGACTAGCTGATTAATATTAAACCTTTACCAAATTGAACGCATTCTTTCTGTGAGTATCAGTCACAAAATCATACCAAGTTCATGTCAAAAACTTACCAACTCCTATAGAATGATCACCTCCAATAGTTAAAGCTAGTCGCTCATCCTTTATTATTTCCTTCACCTTGTTAGAGAGGTTTCGGTTGCAGATGGACATTAGAGGCAAGTGGCTCATGTTTTCTACGAGACCAGTGCTGGACACAGCCTCTGTAGGAAACAGGTCCACATCTCCGAAATCTTTTACGTCCAAGTTTTCTGTAATAGATTGAAAAGCGTTTTATTTAAAAGTGGATGAGATTGGAAGTGGGCTAGCTTATAATTGGGCCACTTGGGAAGTGTACGAAGTGTACAGATGACTGAGTATGCCAATTGTAATAGTCTGCAATTGCATTGCCTGAATTGCCTCTTACCTCGTTCTCATTTGCTCGCCGATATTGAGGAGTTTGTTCTTAAATGTGGGCATTCTAAAATTACTACATTTTTATAAATTCCTTATCAGGATAATTTTATATTGATTAGAGATGTGAATTATCTTATACCAGTCAAACCTTCGAGTCAACTTAACCGTAACTTTTTCTCACCCATACAGTTTGCCTTGCTATGAGTGTTTTTGAAATATTATATGTAGGTACTTATATTAATGTCGTTGTTTCTGGTACACAAAGTAATTACAAGCCTAGACTTAGTTTGTGAATTCAATGTCAAGTGGATATCAAAGGTAAACAATTACAGATTTTGTATGGGAAATATATTAAATTATAAATTTGATTTCCAGTTGAAGTATATCAACTCATTTGGATAAATCAGTAAGTGACCTACGACTGAAATCAAAACAATCAACGTAGGTTGAGTAGATAGTCCAATCCGGGAATCAACTAATAAATCTGTCATTCAAATATTGTCATCGTAAATACGTCATCCCCCATGAGCCATTGTAAGCTGATACAGAGTCAACGAAGTGACAACACCCCCAAATGTGTCGTCGGGTAAATCAAGTGGAAATGATTGGGGTTATAAACAGCTCTGTAGGAAGTTAGGTATCTGATTTTTTGTCAAATGATATAGTTCAGAGGCTCTACCATGGGTTTGCGCATTAGCAACGTAAAGCAACAAACAATAGGGCCGCTTTTTTAATTTGGTAACAGGCTTGAATAAAGCAATCCTATTGGTCGTTGCTCACGTATACGTATACAAATACGTTACAATGCGCAAACCCATGATAGAGCCTCAGCACTGTAACCCGTTTTTTTCGTTTTTTTGCCTAAACCGCTGAACCAATTTAGATAAAATTTGGTATGGAGTTAGTTTGAGACTCTGGGAAGGACAAAGGTATATTCTAATTTTCGATATAGCAATAGGGGGTGCAGATATATAGGATGTTTGTGTTTTAAGAGTGTTAAGGTTATTTTTTAAATACAGCAGATAGAGAAAAGTGTTATATGAAGTAAAGTTGGGTATATTAAAATTTCATAAAATGGCATTAAAATATATTTTAATTTATATTGACTTTTTGAGGAATTTTTTTTTTTTGTTTAAAAGTTTTTCGGGCATAAGTAGCCTATATACAAATGACCATTCACGTCTGTGGGTTTTCAAGAACTTACTGCATCGATTTCTTGTCTAGTTATGGTAGTCTCCTTTAATGGCGCAGATACGAAACGAGCAGGTGATAAAGGAGCCAGGATATAAAAGTAGACTCATATTAATTCGTGTTTGTGACTGAATAGTAGGCGCTGCATAAAGAACGATGTATTGATCGATTCCGCATTCTTTGTATGCCTGCTTATCATCAGTTACATACATAGTCACATGCCTTTCTCCAATAATAATAACAAAATATATATCAAGACAGGCTAGCGTTCTGTTGTCAGAAATTTTTAAGTATGTATTGCTTAAATATGTCGGATTTCTATAGGACCTGTAAATATTTTGGAGTTTTTTCTTTGAAATCTTTTAAAATCCGTCATTTTTAATTATTTGAAATGAAATTAAATGATAAAAACTTCGAGAAATCGTAGCTTTACCATACATTTTTGTTATACAATCTTTCACATTTTAAAATATAGAGATCCACCAATAGGATGCCGCCTTATTTTTTTTTGACAGTACCTACAAATAAATGAACAGTGCAATTGAAAGCACCCAACGACTTGCATGTATGAGAAGAGTTATGATTGTTGACGAGGAAAAGGGAGTATGTAGAGATAGAGACAGTGACGCTCGATTGTCTCTGCCTACCTAGGCCGTGTTCGGAAACGTAACACTTTAACACTGGGTAGTGTTACAGAGTGCGATAAAAATATTGAAATATGCTTAGAGAAGAAGAGATGCATATAGTGTAGTGACATTACCCAGTGCTAAAGTGTTAGTTTACGAACACGGCCCTGCTGTGAAGAGTTTTTTTTTCTAAATTAACTTAGGGAATTGGCGCGAAGATAAATAATAGTAATATAGGTACTCGATTTTAAAACAGCAAAAAAAAAATGCATGAGAAAAGAATGGATTAAAAATATTTATTATGGTTTGGAAATACGTCCTTCATCCTTAAATGGTTGGTGATGAAGAAGGGTTGCCAGCTGATATAATGATATAAATGACATTCAACAATCAGCAACAACAATAACAAAAAAGGCATGTACCTACTTTATTCCCCTATACAAATGCTTACATGCCCCTACATATATTTACAGATGCTTCTGCTTTTGCAGTTTTTAGCATTCCATGTGTGACAATTATACTTAAAAGATTTTCTTATTTGACAATCTAACCTTTTATTTGAAAGAAACAGAACGTGGCCGCTGGCTTGGATGCTATTTCCTTTTTGGAAATTTAGATTTTGTTTTAAATTCCTGGCATGGATACTATGTCATTAAGCCGAAGAATTTATTTATATATTATCTTCAACTTTCTTCATTTATAGAGCATTTGTTATTTTCTTCATATATTTGTATTTTCTTAACAGTGTTCTTTATAGATATATTAAATTATACTTGGATTTGATAAAATCACTGTGATATGGCGGGGAACAATATTCATTTTATCATTTTAGTAGCAGCTAATATTAATCTTTCCATACTAAATGACGAGCATTCTAAAATTATGGGATTCAGGTCACCTTTCTTCTCATTACAGTTGTTACAAATATCATTCTGTTGCATATGTAATCTTTTTAAATGTGATGGCACCAAGCAATGGCCAAATCTCAATCTGTTTATTATTGTAGTGAAGTCTCTTGATTGATAATCAGCGAAGTACCAAGGCACTGATGGAATCTCTTTTTGAATATCAGCATACCATTGGCCTTGGAAAGTAGAGATTATCTTAGTATGGCCTGATGATAATTATAACACATTTGGCAACTATTGTATAGGACTTATTACTATCTTTAAGTATAACTTGTATGAGAAGGTAATGTAAAAGACTATACAGAGACAGATTAGGTTTAAACCCAACATCATCATTTTTTAAAATAGTATAACTAATCTATTTTGTATGGCATCTTTTTTTTTTAATTTAATTTTTATTGGAGCACGACATGTGACTTTGTATCTACCTGGTGGTGAGCAGACCTACAAAGTCCACGAATGGGATCAACCAATAATTGTTCTTAAACAATATTGATCGCTCCCACTATGCCGGCTAAATGATGCGATTACGAAATGGGGGTGACAATAACGAACTACCAGACTAAAACCGAAACATGACTAGGTCACTTGACGGTTTTTGCATCTGTATGGATGTATTTATAAAATACAATTATAGAGAGTGTCGATCTAGTTAGGTTAGTGTCAATGTGACCCAATTCAATTTCCTCACTGTTCCGGTCCTGCTTTAAATTGAGGAAGGCCCTAAATTACATTACCTATCAACGGGTATATTAAATTTCATACTTAAGTTCTTACTCCAATAAAAATTACACTTTTTGAAGTGTAAAAAACAACTGAATAATAATAATATAGTAATTTGTAGGCAGATTTACAGATTTGCTGCCAGTAAGCTTTTAAAATTTCCCGCCAGTGGACTATCCAATTTTTTTTAATAATATACTATTCAAGTCTGTAGTACCTACCTTTCGTTACCGCTTTGTAAATTTACCCGAAATTTCTTTTTTTTTAACGCTTTTTAACCCATTGGGGGTAAGTAAGATATCAATAAAATATATCCCCTATAAATTTTGTGACGATCTGACAAAAACTTTCCGACCCAGAATACCCATTCATTCAAAAATTGAATAAAAAAAATTGCTCCTAACTTTTCAAATTTATTTTATTTTATAATATACCTATTATTCAAATATTTGTACCTACCATCCGTTACCGATTTATAAATTTGTCTGAAAATTCATTTATTTTAAACCCTTTTTATTATTAAAAATTTAAATAATGTATGTAATGGGCATTTAAATATATAATTTTAGTATGCCCATATCACATAAAAGGAATGCACTGCACAAATTTCACATTCATTGCTTGAATAGTTTCGACTGAACGATGAAGAGTTAGTCAGGCAGTCATGATAAGCTTATAACTCTTAGATAGGTTTATAGATTATGTAAGTACAAGCTTGATAATCGGATAGTGAGTCACGATCTGTTTGTTCTGAATGCTATGACATACATTTCACATTCCTTGCTTCAATAGTTTCGACTGAACGATGACGAGTTAGTCAGGCAGTCATGATAAGCTTATAACTCTTATAAGGTTTATAGATTATGTAAGTACAAGCTTGATAATCGGATAGTGAGTCACGATCTGTTTGTTCTGAATGCTATGACATACATTTCACATTCCTTGCTTCAATAGTTTCGACTGAACGATGACGAGTTAGTCAGGCAGTCATGATAAGCTTATAACTCTTATATAGGTTTATAGATTATGTAAGTACAAGCTTGATAATCGGATAGTGAGTCACGATCTGTTTGTTCTGAATGCTATGACATACATTTCACATTCCTTGCTTCAATAGTTTCGACTGAACGATGACGAGTTAGTCAGGCAGTCATGATAAGCTTATAACTCTTATATAGGTTTATAGATTATGTAAGTACAAGCTTGATAATCGGATAGTGAGTCACGATCTGTTTGTTGTGAATGCTATGAATGTCAAAATATTTGTGTACCTACGTAATACATAATTAATTACTCTGATATTTACTATAGTTAAATATAGTCTGTTGGGTACATACTGTGTCGCAACTAGGTTGTTTACCTAGGTACAATAGTAAATAATAGTATATATAAATTAAAAAGTTTAGTAGCTTAGACAACATTTTAGGGTATTGATTGCGAAAAATATGGAGTTATAATTGACGTTTGTCAAATTGTATAGTTGTTATTAAAGTTTAAATATTTATTTATATCATTATTCAAATGTCGCACTATTAAAATGTGGCATGCTAAACAAAAATAATAAAGGAATACTTTAGCATGAACAAGGAAACTGTAACAAGCATAGTTTCGGGACTAGTTTTCTTGAGATTATTAAATCGATTTCTTGTTGAGATGCAGTCTACTTTCAGGATGCGGTTACAAAACGAACGGTTAATTTGACGATAAAGCAGTGAAGCTTTTAAAGGCACATAATGAAAATTCGTCTTTGTCGCTGCCCATATTTTGTACCGCATCATTAAACCAGCATAGTAGGAGCGATTAATACTGTTGAACAACAATGTATTGATCAACCAGCGTTCATAAATTTATTAGGCCTGCTTACCATCAGGTAGATACAAAGTAACAAAAAAATCCAATTTTATCATGATACGTGTGCCATGATATCCCGCGCCCACCTCATTTTTATATTCTGGTTTGTTTTTTTTTTCACTTATTGTTTCTATATACCCAAACCAGCAGAGCCTGCCCTTACTAATTTTTATGCCTTATTTTCTTTCAGTCCCGCTCGTTCTCTCCTTTTTTTTTTCAGTATTGGTAACTTACCGATTTCCTGAAGATGCTCGATCAATCCAGCAGCCCTCATGGCCGCAGGGGCAACACTCACACCATACTTCTTTTGCCCCTTCTCAAATGGCACACCCACTATCCCGACTCTAGTTAAAGGTTCCCATTTTTTCGTACTACATTTTCTTATAAACTGTCGAAATAAATTCATTTTCTATAATATTGTATTGTTGACTTTAATCAGCAATGAGTTTCGAATAACTGAGGACTGAACCAAATAATGTTTAAGGTTAGGAGTTATCTACACTTATGGGGGCAAAGGTGACATTTATATAACTGATAATTATCTTTTAAAATCTTATTAATGTTAAGTAATAATGAATTGTTTAATATTTTTTACATTTTGTTTTTTAGTTTAAAAATATCGTATTTGAATATTTGTTTATTGGGTACCTAATTACCTACTTAAGTACTTATTTTATTTTAATTACCATATTAGTTAAGAGTAAAAAGAGAAAACAACTCTTTATAACAACCGCTATTAGATAATAAGTTATCGTTTGTAAGGCGATTGTTTTAGATTTTTCTTATCTTAAGTTACCTACATAAATACTTAACTTGCTTCATGGGCGTAGCCGCAGGTTTTAGTTTCGGCGGAGTTCAAGAAAATAAATGAACAAAAAGAGCATGAAATGTCATCATTCGTTACAAAAAAAAAATACATTAAACTTTTTCCAATATCGGTCTAAATGATCCAGTTGCGAAATCGGTGGTGACAAAAATGATTTTTCATTACGAGTCTATATAATATTCTCGTCAAATCAACTACCCGTTGCGCAACCACACCCTGAAAGGAGATTACCACCTCGAAAGGAGACTACCACCTCGAAACGAAATGTAATTGTCGTATGAAACATATTACTTACTTAGAATAAGATTTAACAACTTTTACCACAGAAAGCATAACTGCATATCTATACAACGGTATAAATGGCTACTCCTCGCTACCTCTCTGTGTACATATTAAATAGGTAGTTTTTGTTAAACAATCGTTCACTTACTGAATAGTTTGTGGTTATAGGGATCAACCAATACGTTTTATTGCATCGGCATTACAAATAAACCCTTCCTGGTGGATACATACAGTTTGAACTGTACAGTAAGTGAAATATTATTTATCAAAAACTAATTTAAACCTCGCCCCATACTCCGAGCAGATTAAGTATACTGAATTCTCAATCGCAAAGTTGGCGTTCTCCATACAATATGAATATACAATATTGCACTTCCAGTATTAATCGACTACTGATTGTCGCAAAGTTAATCTTTCTGTATTGAGAATTAAGGTATTATTTTTAAATATTATACTTAATACAAAAATATTTATAACAGAAAGATTTTTGCGTATAATTTACCAACATAAAAATAATATTTTGTGACAAATACGTAGTCTTCTTAAAAGACGCGCATGTATGGATGTCGAGGAAGCTAGAGATGTATGTAGGGATCGTGTGAAGTGACGCACATTGCTCTCCGCCTACCCTTAACAGGGGCTATGTAGGCGTGATAATATGTATGTATATAAAAATATGAATTGAACTTCGACTAAAAACGATTATTCACAGAAAGAAACTTACAGAACATAGATAAATAATTAAAAATTAAACTATCTAAAATTAACTACATTACATAAAAATCTCCTTAAATGGGATACCACTTGGTAGAGTACCTATAACAGCATTGCCACGTTGAATGCTGACTTTTTGTTTGAAGTAGTTGTGGCATTTGGGGTCTCCACATTCGAAAAATACACGTTTCCCGAGGTCATGGAGAAATTCTTTAGCCTCAGGACCGAGTGTTCCCGAAGTTTTTACACCAAAAGCTACAAACATATAATTTTGAGTCAAGTCCCTATATTTCAACCGCTTACGCGCTTCCGCAGCGCCAGCGGCAGAACGAGACCGAAACATTTGACTGTGCATAGGTATCTACGTAAGTGGCATCCCAGATTAGGGATTTTCCATTGGCCCACGGCACCAGTGTAAGACCGTCAGGGCGCCTGCTGTCGGATCTGCTGATAACTAAAAACCAAGTTGTAATATTGAAAGTTCGCTTGTATGGACGTCAAAATGACTGCAGAGCCTTATGCGTTAGCCCTTTTGTAGGTATTGTGTACCTACAAAAGCAGCTCGGCTTAATATTATGTCCATAAGTAAAGGTAGTTGCGCTCAGTTTTGGGTCGCTTCATACATTTTGAGTTTAGTGTTCGAAGTGTACCTTCACGAAAATGAAACCTTTGAAAATAACATCTACGTTACCCAGATGTAACATAATTGTTTGAATTTTCTATGAGTTATAAAACTAAAAGACTTTTATATTTAATTCTGAAAAGATTTATTAAAATATTTTCATAGATTTGTTTACCTAGAAGAATTATTTACTCAATATTTAATTAATAAAAACATTTAAAAATAATTAGGTATATTATTACAATTAAACATATAATTTTAATTAATATTAAATTAAGCTATACCTACATATAGCGCTTACAAACATACTTAAATTAATCATTATACAATAAAAAAATCTTATACTTACTTAATTTCTTAATATAAAATAATAATATACTCGTATATAGTTAGCTTTCTAATAAATGTGTTTTTTGGTTGCGTGTGAGCATAGACAAACAATAATATAACAATTTATATCTATGGTATTCTTTTAAAACTATTTACTTAGGAATATCATTAACACCAGGGGGAGCAGTGCCCCTTCTTTCGCATCCTAAGCCAGCCTTTAGGATAGCTATAGAAGCTTCTATAGTTTTTGCCCGATCCGCTGCATCACCTATGGCAGGGTTTACTTCTACTAAATCTATGGCATGGAGTCTTCCCGTAGCATAGATATGTTCCATTATGATTATGCCTTCACGTAATGTTAGGCCACCTCGTACTGTAAATAAAAGGTAGATTTAGACATAGAGAGATTCACAAAGAAGATTAGTAAAGGATTTTTTTTTAAATTTAAATTAAAATTAAAATTTTAATGCTATCCTACTATTATAATGTTAGCGGCTAAATGGTCTGAAAGTCTTAAAGAATGTCGGTCTATATGACTATATAGACGCCTAGACGGCTTCAGACTCTGTATGGGTGCACCGTTTTTAGGAGACTACTGCATCGATTTCTTGTCGAGGTGGAAGTCTTCTTTTAGGGTGCGGTAATAAAACGGGCGATAAAGCAGCAATAATATTAAAAGAGGCTCGTAAGGCAAATTCGCCTTTGAAGCCGCCCGTTTTTTAACTGCGTCATTTAGCCGGTACAGCACTCGCCCGGTGGGTTGTCAAAGTTAATAAATATTTGTGAGGGATATGCAGCCTCACACGGACTTATATATAATACAAGCAAAAGTGAATGCATGGTCTTTGAAGCCACTATTGGCTACTCTGAGGTTCCACATACAAAACTGAAGGGTGTGGTGTTAAAGCGGGTGGAACAGTTTAAGTATCTTGGGCACATAGTCATATCTGGGCTCAGGGACGATGCGGATATTGAGTGAGAGAGACGCGCATTGGCCGTCAGGGCCAATATGATCACCAGCAGGTTTGCTCGGTGCTCACGTGAAGTTAAAGTCACGTTGTTTAGAGCCTACTGCACGTCCTTTTATACGAGCAGTCTTTGGGCATTCTTTACGCAAAAACAGTATAACACTTTACGCGTTCAGTACAATGACGCGTTTAGGATATTGATGGGGCTGCCTCGCTTCTGTAGCGCATCATGCATGTTTGCAGAGGCGAAAGTAGATTGTTTTTATGCCACGATGCGCAAAAGATGCGGCTCTCTGCTGAACAGAGTGCGGGCCAGCTCCAACACGATCCTACAAATGGTTGCTGGGTGCCTCTCTCACTCACCGTACATGTCTCGCTGCACGGCCGTACATGTGCGGGGGGAATCAATATATAAATAGAATAGAATAGGTACTTATTTGTATTAGGATGTCACTAACATAGTATAAGTTATAAATGTTACTAATAAATTGAGTCTATGTTACCTAATAAATATATTTATTATTATTATAGTAGGATCAATGTTGTTAAAAAACAATGTATTGATCTTTGTAGGTCTGCTTACCATCAGGTAGATACAAAATAACATGCTGTGCTATAATAAAAAAAATCCCCCATATACAATTCTTATAGGTATATTAAAATTGAGCTCGGATTCAGCCCTCATAGACTTTAACCAACATCCTTTGGTTAAGCGGAAGGATGTGATAAAGAGGAATAATTATTTACCTGGAGTTCCTGTACTGGGGGCTTCGAGAGGATCAAGAGAATCTATGTCGAAGCTTACGTGAATGGGCTTCTCTTTTTTAGGATCAAGTTTGTTCAATATACACTCAATAGATTTTTTTGCACCATACCTGTAATTAAAAAATAATAAATATTTAATAAATATAAAAAACTTTTAAATGAAAAAATATATAAGTATGTATGTTTGTGGACGCTATTTATATTATTATTTTATTTATTTAAATATTTTTTACTTAAAATACAAAGGCGAATTTAATGCCTCTAGGTATTCTCTAGCAGTCATTTGGGACAATCAAAGCAGTTAAGTGAAGGTTGGTGCAATACAGTAACTGAGTAAAAAACAATACTGATTATTATGTAAAATATTTACAATACCTACTTAAATATATCTTATGTATATACATAATACTACCAACTACGCAAATCTAGAAAATCAAAATATTTTTTTATGTAAGAAGTGGAAAGAAATAGGATAATGAAAGATGAATAAAAACTACATGAATTTAGAAAATAAATTCGGTTTATTGGTGGAACTAATAAACCAATTGTGATGAGATTAATTCATTATATTATGTAAATTATAGAAATAAGCTATTTTTATTCGAGAATTTCCTGTTGGATTTTTTTTCTTTCTGCCGATTAAAAAAATCACTGTTTAATATGACAGTTTTAAAATTAAGTTGTAGAAAATTCGAAGATGTAAGCATTACTTTATTATTAATTATTGTAGATTTATAAATTAATATTTCAAACATATCGCCGTGCCCACTAAACTAACCTCTAGGATTGTACTATGTATACAACGACCTTCGGGTACTAGACTAGAGACTACGAATATCTATAACTGTATTATGTAACTAAATCTATTATTTTCAGGTATTAACTTACTGGTCAACATCTTCCATGGCAAAGGCAGGTATTTCATATTTCTGAAGAATCAATCTTTCATATTCATCTACGGAGCGTAGACCTATGTAGCCCACATTTTTCAGGGTCAACCTATAAAATAATTAAGTTAGTACCTCACATTGAATGAATAAAGTAGGTAGAGACAAAGGTCGGAAAAGAAAAAAGATTTATGCGATAGGGCTAGTTTTTTTACTATAGTGTCTAGGAGAGCACGTTAGGCTGCCGGGCCAGTTTTATTATACTAACTTGTGAAACTGCTTAGAGATAGATTATTGAGTCTAGCAAACACCACGATTCATTTGCTAATTGTTCGGTGTATAATACATTTTTTTTATTGGAGCACGGCATGTGACTTTGTATCTACCTAATGTTGAGCAGACATACAAAGTCTATGAATAGGGTCAATCAATAATTGTCCTTAAACAACATTGATCGCTCCCACTATGCCGGCTAAATGATGCGATTACGAAATGGGCGGCGACAAAGCCGAATACGATCGGCTAAAACCAAACCCTTCTAGTTTCTAGACGATAGTTTGTCCCATGGTATTGTCCTGGATACCCTGGACTCAAGTCAATGTCTGGCGCAAAGGCACGTGTGTGATGATACATTGGCTAGTATTTCCTAACAAATGCTGGGTTACAGAGTCACACGGCTAGTGTACTTAACTAACAATGGACGATGCTGTAAAGATAAAATAGCCAGAAAGATTATAAATGTTCTCGTGATAATAATATAAGACAAATACTTCAAATTCTAGTTCCTCTCCTAAATTAATTAATCTATCAAAAAGCAATAATTCCACATAACGCTTATTTAATATTTTAAGTATCGGAAACCTTAGGTATCCGGGCAATCGTTAGACCAGAGTGGATTTTAAAAGCAATCAAAGCTAAAATCTTTTTACTTTTTCTTTTCCACGTTAACATCTCTTTCTAATATATATGCATCTTACTTTGGTACATGCCACTCCATAGACGGCATTTTCGGAAAATAGCTGCATAGTTCCTTTGACAGCAGCGCTACTGGCATACCATGGACGGAACCAGAACCTGACGTTAGGTTTGTATTTATATCTGCATGGGCATCTATCCAGATCAATATGCAATCCTCAGCATTCAGATGACCATCAACGGTACCTGAAATATGTAAAATTAAACCATAACTACCATTCAGAACTCATGGATCAAACGCTGGCTTCAGTTAACTGCTGCACATATTCTTGATAATATTTTGTACCTCTTCCAGGGTGCACGAAAGTATCTGGGGCATTAGGGATTTTTATAATGGCTGATTTTTCAATAATCAGATAAAGTTGACATTAATAAAGAAAGTTAACCTGTATGAAGAACGGACAAATTTATTAATTCTCCAAACAAGTTATCGATTGAATATCTTTATTTGACGACTGGAAAATCTGGCCTAAATGAATTATGTAAAATTTGATTTAATAGAACCAGACCCCTGGCCCTTTTATATCCTGTGTTCTTGTTCTGATCGGACTGTTATTTTACTACTTGGTTTCCATAACTACGATATATTCTTGGAGTGAGATCCTTATCATGCTATCCATCAGGTAGATGTGAGGTTACACGCAGAGCACTTATAAAAATTGTCTATATAATATGGCGTTGTTTTATAATTAAAAGGGGCCTTTCTTCCTTAGCACATTTCAAGCACATTGAGCAAGATTAATAACAGTTCCAGTCTTGTTTTTTTTCTCTTTGAATATCATATAATAATGCCATCATCTAAATACCAAACATTTATTGAACTATTGAGAGATTGAATACTTATATACATAAACTAAATAATACCGGACCACGTGGGTCACCTTGTTGACAGCCTGTACTGTATTTTATAATTTTATTATTGAAAAAAAGGTTTGTTTCGCTTCTATAACATTGCCAAATATATGGAAATCAATTTGGAATAGTTTCTTTAACACACTTTAAAATACGATCTCGGTGTATTGAATTAAAAGCATTGCAAACATCAATTTTGACTAAGATTTCAGCATCATTATTAGATTCTAAGTATGTTCGCACTGTATGGACGGCAACTTCACAACCAGAAGATGTCCCAACACCTAATTGAGCAGGTTGTGTGATTGGTTACTTAGCTTTTATTTACAACAAATATTTAAGGCATGGATATGGTCGGTGAAGTTGGTCGCCTTGGTGGCTCTCTTGTATGGCAGTTAATGATTGACAGGTCAATGGAATCAGCTAACCACCTAGTCTTACACTAGTTGGTTATGTAGTGTGTGTTCGGTTCGGTAGTAATTTTAATATTAAGATTTCCATTCCATCGTGTCTAAGTTCAATTAATATTTGTCGTTATTTTGTTAATGAATAGCTGCCTAACCAAACGCACTCTAAGACCTCATTGTTAAACTTTTTTTTTTTTTTTTGACTATTCATAAATATCTGTAAAGATTTACATGAAATAAATGATTTTGACTTTGACTTTGAGGTCTAAAATGTTGACCAAGTGGTTCCATTACGCTTCGGCAGGCAACTTTGGAAGCCAAACGTCTAAAAGTACGTCCTATGGCAATTGGCCTAATACTACCATCCTTTTTCTTTAGTGCACAAAGGGAAGCTCCGTACAAAAATTTAACAAAATCATCACAAACTTTTCCGGATAACATGAAATTTATTAAATTTGAAATTTCAACAAGTAATTTTTGACCAATGTCCCCCGAATGTTTACATAATAAGTCTTTTAAATGTTGGGGTCGAATTCCGTCGATGCCAGCGGACGAACCGGCAGGAAAAGAAAGTATACATTTTAAAATATCATCAGGAGTAGCTATAAAAAAGGATGCATCGTCTGCTGGGGATTCTGGAAAAAAAAAAATTTCTGGCGCAGAGGGATGCTTTAATTTTAAAGCTTGTAATGTTTCAGTACTATCTTGAGCAAAGGTATCATTAGATGATAAAATTCTGACCGCTCCACTAATGTCACCATCGGCCACTTTATAATAATGAATAGTTTTAAATAAGCAATGTATGAAAAAAAAAACCAATAAAAATGGTATTTGGTAATTAAAAAAAAGTATTACCAATTCCCATGGAATGATCTCCTCCCACAGAGACGGCCACTCGTTTGGCTTTGATGACTTGAGTCACACGAGCCGACAGCTTTCTGTTGCAGGCTGACACGATCGGCAAGTTGTTCATGTTCTCCACCGGAGTGCAGGTGTCGTTTCCACATTCATCTGAAGTAGTTTCGATGTCACCATAATCTTTGACCGATAGACCTGAAATATTAATAGTAGTAAGATATAATCTCGGGAACATAGTATGCTTGTTCTATTTTGAACTAGCTCGTGTGCCCGCCGTTTACTTTAAAATAAATCGGATTGAAAATAAAATACGGCCTATGTTACTCGTTGATAAAGCAGCTTTCTATTGGGGAAAGAATTTAAAAAATCAGTTCATTACTTTTTTTGGTTTTTCTGGAACAAACAAACAATTAAATATTTTATATTTATAAAATTAGTATAGACTATACACACGAAAAAAAAAAATTATAGACAATTTATATACTAAGAATTTGTCATCTTCAGAATATCTCACAACATCGCCCAGCCGAAACTACAGAAGCTAAGAAAATTAAATTTGGCTCAATCAAGAGAATAAAAAAATTGAGAATTGTCAATATTCGAATCCCAATAAAAGGAGGGATTTTCCAGGAAATTAAATATCTTGGTAATGGAAGGAAGGATCCAAATTGAAGAAACATGTTAATAACTTATTAACGCAGCAACAAAAGCTAGCAAGCCATATTTAGTGATAATATTATGTGGAAAAAATACTAAACATAATATATGTGGGAACACAGAAATAATTAAATTATTATGTTGATGCCCCGAATGGAAATCAAACTCACGAATTATATTTCTCCAACTGAATCAAGCTTTAAACGACACTCTAACATAAGGAGTTATTAGAAGAAAGCACATAGAGGGCGTCTGTATATAAGTACTTATTTGTTCTGTGTAGAAAGTACATAACAAGCAATGACAAAATTCGTGCGGGGTAACTGGAACCTGGTTGGCTCAATGATTAAGTAAGTACCTTGCCGCGAAAGCGAGGATCTCGGGTTTGAGTCCCGCCCACCAGGAGAATATAATATAGAAAATAATATAGATATTAAATTAACTTACCCAAACCTTCAAGTTCTTTCACAAGACCAGCTTCTCTTAAAGCAGCAGGTCCCAGGTTTACCCCATATTTCTTCTGACCCTTATCAAAAGGTACTCCGATTATACCTACATCTTTCCAAGGCTTTTTATCGTGACCGCTCATTGTATTTATTATTTAGCTATGTTATTATTGTATATCTAACAAAATTGTCAGTCTTCAATATAGAAGCCGAAAAGACACTAAAAATTAACATAGATATGTCGCAAAATATATGTACTTCAGTAAAATCAACAAGGGAGATAATTTCGTGTACATATTTACATGTTTTAGATAATAATTCGCAGGTTTTATTTTACTAAGAAAATGTAATTCACAAGATTAATAAAATTATCTAATGTTTGATCTTACTTAATTGATTATATATTTTTTTGTAAGTTAAAAACAGGGATTGAACCTGCGACCTACAATGTTTACGATTTAGACGGAGCAGCTAAGCCGATAAAGTTCTGTATGATATACAATTCATACTCTTTACTGATCAGAGGTTAATACTTAATTACTAATATTATAAATGCTAAAGTAAGCCTGTCTGTTTAAGCTTAAACCGAGTAAGATGAAATTTGGTATGGAGATAGTTTGAGACTCTGGGAACGATATAGGATACTTTTTATCTCGGAAATTGTCCCTTTATAAGAACTCGATCGTCTGTTTTTTATTATTATTATTTGTTTTGGACGATTTACACAAATTGCTATGGTCAAACACTAAGATCAAGGTCAAACACTAATCTATACATAAACATACATACCATACCAAATAAAATTTCCACGAGGATCTGGTTTAAGCATTCAGTAATGAGCTGTGAGCAAGCGTTTAAACACTCCGATGGAAGGACCAGATCTTATAGTCGGAGGAAGCAAATTCCACTGGCGAGCAGCAGACCCCGTAAACGGATCTGTATTATTTGGTAGAGACATGTGATGTTTCATGAAAAAGTGTCAAAACCGCTATCTGTGTCGTGCGACAATAATAGTTGTTAACTATATCATTGCCGTATTAATTTATAGACTTCCTTGTTTTGTTTCCAATGGGCAGAATCTAATTCATATGTATTTTTACACATATACGTAGATACGTCCATACTTATTAATTCAGATTTGGTTATATACCTACACTTGGTTAGACCTTGGACTATAAACGTGGTAGCCTAGTTGGTTAGACCTTGGACTTAAAAACACTTAGGTCCCTGGTTTGAATCCCGGTGTATACCAATGAATTTTTAATAAAAAAAATTACGTACATTTGTTTGACAACACCACTATAGTGCCTCGGAGAGCACGTTAAGCTGTCGGTCCCGGTTTCACTATACCAACTTATAGAACTGTTTATAGATGGGTTATTGAGTCTATTCAAAACATCGCGACGAGCTAGCCACTTGTTCGGTGTAGACTCATACCATCGGCTACGACGAGGTGGGATTAAAAACCCTCTGCTGGGTACCCTGGGGCCGTCTAGGCGGTCTCGGGCGCCGTAAGGCACCCGTGATGATACACACAAACACCCACACTAAGAGATTTGGTGATTCGTACATCGGTCGCACATGCTCTACCTGCTTTCGGGTTTCCTCTATCCTATAACTTTGAGTCCTTTAAACGAAGCGTGATATGAGTCTACACCGAACAAGTGGCTAGCTCGTCGCGATATTTGGTTAGACCTATCTATAAACAGTTTCACAAGTTGGTATAGCGAAACTGGAACCGACAGCTTAATGTGCTCGCCGAGGCACTATAGTGGTGTTGTTAAACAAATGTACATATTTTTTTAGATTAAAAACTCATTGGTACACACCGGGTTTTGAACATATGCAGGCTGAATTTTTCAAGTGTGCCTTCAAGAAGACCAAATACTAAACTATATAGCTAATGAAGCAGTTTTAGTTTTAATAAAAATCGGCACGAGACTCATTTGAGCATTTTTTGCTATTCCTTTTAGTTTAGGACTTGGCCTTGAAGGCACACTTGAAAAATTTACCCTGTATAAAATAAATAATAAATAATAAATACCATCACGGGTGCCTATTTGGCTCCCGAAAACCGTTTAAACGACCTCAGGGTACCCAGCGGAGGGATTAACCCGTCCTCATTTCGCCGATGGTATTCGGAGGCAACACCTAACAAGTGGCGAGCTTGTTGCGGTGTTTATGATGAAATAGCCTCGTTGTATAAAGCGGTCACCCATCCCAGGCCGGCCTTGTTGTCATCTACTTAACCTTTTTATCAGTTGCGTAATGACTTAACCACTAGGCTGGGGCCGCTTTTTACGTTGTATAGGTACGAAGTATATTATTATTTGTTGTATTTTTTAAATTATTGCTGTTGATTTTCCACGAATAAATAAATAAATGCATTCAGAAATTTGTACTGTCATCATTTTTCTATTATTATCACACTGTTTTATCTGTTATCTAATGTCATAAAATAATTATATAATAAGTTTATTATTTACAATAACAACTATTTCGTTATGATACCTAATTGTTCTATTATTTTATACTACTTACCACAGTTTACATAGTAACAAGGTTAAAGGCAGGATTTATTAAAAATATCATCATATCATATCATCACGGGTACATAATACCGCCTAGACAGCCCCATGGTACCCAGCGGAGGGGTTTTTAGTCCGACCTCGTCGTAGCCGATGGTATGAGTCTACACCGAACAAGTGGCTAGCTCGTTGCTTAGCGTGCTCTCCGAGAAACTATAGTGGTGTTGTCAAACAAATGTACATTTTTTATTTTATTAAAAACTCATTGGTACACACTGGGATGGGACCTAGGTGTTTCTAAGTCCAAGGTCTAACCAACTAGGCCACCATGTATTATTAATGATATATACCTGCTATATTATTTTTATATTACATAATGTATTTTCTTTGGTCGCCTATTTTTTTTTCGCTTTATCCTAACACCAATGATATTTTTTTTTCGCTTTATCCTAACACCAATGATATTTTTTTTTCGCTTTATCCTAACACCAATGATATTTTTTTTCGCTTTATCCTAACACCAATGATATCTGATCCGCGCAACTTCGTTTGCGTAACTTTAACAGTTTACGCAGCGTAACGCTCTCAAAAGGATTTTTTTTTCACTCTCACGAATTACTACTGGTTAGTATTGAAAATATATTTTAGTATTGGATAGTCCATTTATTGAGGAAGGCCACATGACATCATGCTACGTCTAATAGGAGTGCCTTGGGGTGTTCTACGCGTGCCCTTCAGTACAGCGCCGGATTTAGACTTCGGCGGCCCATAGGCAGAGCATGTGGTGGAGGCCCTCAAACCGTATGTGGTTAACTGTTGAAAGTTTTTTTTTACAAGCTATTTTTTTTTCGTCTGACTTATTTCGTGGTGCTTGATCTCGCAGGTTTTTAAATGTTAACTTTCCCTGCTCAAAGAAAAAAATAGGTTTTTTGTCTATTTGTAATATTCAGTATTTTTTTGTTTCTACTGAGCCTTTGTCGATTTTTTTTTGTGATGGCGTGGGGGCCCCTTTGTGGTGGCGGCCCATAGGCAACTGCCTATGTTGCCTATGCTTAAATCCGGCACTGCTTCAGTAGGATGAGAGTACCAAATTCTATAAGCATAGGTGTAAGTCGATAACCATGCTCCTCTAATGATACAGTACATGTGGAACACCAGAGTTTTTTACTTGCTGGTACGTTTTTCTCCAGGGTGTCTCTGAGGCGATCGACTTGCGATCAGTGCTTGCGCCCTAAAAGATACCTTCCATCTATCTTCTTGTAGGTACCTACATTTTTATTACTTTAATATATGTATATTTGGGGCGTAGCTCTTGTCTATTGGGTTGGTCGCCTTGGTGGCACTTTTGCAGGGCAGCCAATGATTGACAGGTCAATGGAACCAGCTAACCACCTAGTCTTAAATTGGTTGGTTATGTAGTGTGTGTTCGGTTGGGTTGTTTTTTTTTTTCCCGCAAGGACGACTTACTATTTGTTTATTTTGTATTATATTCTCAACATTTGTCTGTAGGAGGAATGTTGACCTGGCCAAGTGCACACATGGACCTTATATATACTTTTTTATTTTGACTTTTCATAAATGCCTGTAAAGGTTTGATGAAATAAATATTTTTGACTTTGACTTTGGAGTAACAATGAAAAATGTTGCAAAAACGGGAAAAAAATATTCCTTTTGGAGAGCGTACGCTGCGTAAACGGTTAAAGTTACGCAGACGAAGTTGCGCGGATTAGCTAGTCGTGTTAGAAATTCAAATCGGATCGCAAAAAATCCAAATCGACCGATTCGTATCTACTATCCCAGTCTCACGAGTTTCTCTACACCATGTAGACCACTTGAAATGGGTGAAATTTGAGACATTTCGCTGTATCGCTCACCGGGCATCACTATGGGTTTCTACTACGAACAACTAAAAAAAAATAAAGAAAAAGTTCTCTGGCCAGATTATAGTCTTATATATTAGTTATTTACGTAAGGTATCATATTTGTTGCGAGAGCCGGCGATCACTTATAACATTACCAATCGAACTTTCAGGAATTTTAGTGATCTGCATCGACTATCATAAAATATTAGCCATATACATCTATAAAATTATAGAATGATAGTTCCCATCTGTTCGATCAGACGCATCGATTTATAACATCCATTCGTGGTTTTGTAGATCTAATGATCAGATGGATAGAAATCATTCGACATGCTCTTATTACAAAAATAACTTCTTAACTTACCTAAGAATATTATATATGACTTTACAAATGCTAATCGAACCGTCCGATCGAGCAGATGTGGTCTACCCAATCAAAACCCTTCAGGGAGCATTGTCAGCTTCACGTTATCGCGTAGGCAACGTAAGATGCGCGTGTCCTATCTCTATTTTAGCATCTGTAAGATAAAATAATGCTGAGAAAACTTTTTGACACCCACACTTAATTTCCACTCTGTATATAAAGAAGTAGCAAAACTGGTACTAATATTCACACATGCTGCGTGAATGTCCTGCGGCCACATTCTATTTCTTATAGCGGAAACGTTTGTCAAAAACACGAAATGCTTTAATAATTACATTAAACTTTCAGCAAAAACAATAATTAATAAGGGCAAGCACTTTATTCCTTTGTGTAACTGGTGCTATTGCTTTGACAGAGAAACTAATTCATCTATTCAACACCTAACAAGTGGCGAGCTTGTTGCGATGTTTATGATAGTATACCTTCGTTGTATAAAGCGGTCACCCATACCAGGTCCGGCCTTGTTGTCATTTGCTTAATCTTGTTATCAGTTGCACAGTGACTTAACCACTTGGCTAGGGCCGATTTTTTGTTTAAAAAATCTATATATTTTATGCTTTATCGTAACTTATTAATTACCATAAGCACGTATTTCCCAAATGTGCTCGCGACTTCGTCCGCGTGGAACAGTTATTTTTTTATCATACAAACTTTCATCCCTTATTTTATCCCCTTGGGGGTAGAATTTATTAAAATCCTTTCTTAGCGAATGCCTACGTCATAACATCTACCTGCATGCCAAATTTCAGCCCGGTCCGTCCAGTGGTTTGGGCTGTGCGTTGATAGATCACTATGTCAGTCAGTCAGTCACCTTTGATTTATATACATATAGATTTTACAGAAAAACTCATTAGAAAGCATTTTAACAATAACCCAACCATCTTTGAATTTCTAAATTAAAACAGACGTAGTATTTACTTTCACAAGTTAAGGTAGGTGAATAGTCAAAATAATCCAATAGTGTAAAGTGACTTTTGAAGGGTTCACCCTTGGCGTGGAGGTCGAGAGGAGTACAAATACTCTTACAGGAGTACACATTGGTTTAGGCGTAGTTCAGAGGTGGGCTTTCTATTTTATTCTAACAAATATAACTAAAATGATGTATTAATTTATTTATATATATTTATGTATAGTATAATATGTATGCCTTAATTTTATGAAGGTAAAAACCGTGCTCGTCCGCGCGCCGTTTTTTTAGCTTCATGCTTAATTTATATAAGTTTATTAAAATTAAGCACCCGACTTCGAACTCAATCTTAAAGGTTCGTTGGTAGTTTGCCTCTGTACATAACTTTTGTTTACTGTGCAATAAAGTGTGTAAATATATAAATAAATAATACATTTTCCTGTTTTATACATTTTAATTACTTAAGTTATCTTTACCTAAATTGTTTTGTATATAAAGGCCAAAGGGCCTTTTTAATAAGTATTGACTAAATTGTTTTAATACACCCAAACCAAGACAAACTGTACAGGAAAACGTACCAATATTATTTTGCCATGGTTGTTATCGTTAAGCGATAAAAGCGGCCCCAGCCTAGTGGTTAAGTCACTGCGCAACTGATATCAAGGTTAAGCAGATGATGACAAAGCCGGTTTGGGATGGGTGACCGCGTTATACAATGAGGCTATTTCATCATAAACACCGCAACAAGCTCGCCACTTGTTAGATGTTGCCTCCGAATACCATCGGCGAAATGAGGATGGGTTAATCCCTCCGTTGGGACCCTGAGGCCGTTTAAAAACGGTTCTCGGGAGCCAAATAGGCACCCGTGATGGTATTTATTTTTATTATTTGTTATCGAACATACAACCTCCGCATATCACTTACTTTATTTTTTTATTTTATTTAGAGGCCATATATTCGGTTCTTATTAGGCGTCATTTTTTAAATTATAAGTGTGCTATTAAGGGTTCTTCACATTCATCGTTACGCAATTTGAATGCGTTAATGTTAATTTTTCGGCGTTTTCCTTTGTATAGGATAAACAAACTTGTACTACCGTAGAACTAATTTAAGGTTCGCTTGTCGTGTTGACGCCCATATAAACGTACTTCCAGTGTTATGACTTGGCTATGGTTGGTCGTAGTTTAAATCTTTCAGTTGTACTAATGTTTTTGTATTATTTAAAGCTTTTGAAGGACAATATGTCATGCTGCATTCGCATTTTCGAAGTCTGTGTTCTCCATACGAAATCCACTTCCAGTATTTCTCGACTACTGTTTGTTGCAGAATTAAAATAATATTTTTGTCGCATATTGTATTTAAATTATTCTTTACTTGTTGGAGTTTTATTTTAAAATATATATATATATATATATATTAATAATACAAAAATATTTAGCATACAATAGCATACATAGCAATATTTTTTTACGAAAATTAATTAAACCTACATAAAAATATTGATTGAACTACGACTAACAGTCAAGTTGTAATATTGGAAGTACGTTTGTATTCAATGGGCATCAAGAATACTGCAGACCTCTAAGACGAGGATCGACTTGAATCACAAAACTGATTTGCACGCATACAAATACATTGTGTGGTGTGATAAAAATCCATAAATTATTGTCAAAATTCGTAGGTTTTTAATAATATAAAAAAAAAATGGGCTAAATAAATAAAGTACACGATTAATGTTTAGTACATTAAACTACCAATACAAAACAATTAAAAAAAAAAAAAAAAATTATGAAGATATTGAGTATTACGAAATCAAAGTTTTTAATTTTTGTACCTATTGTTTTTGATTTTTTTTTTCGGTAACCCAATTTTTTTTTTGTTTATTCGATTACTATTTTTATTCATTATTCAATGTGTCTATTGTATTTTTTTGCGCTTTTAATTTAATGCTAAGGCATCAAATATGACGAAGAAAAAATACTCTTTTTCTCTTGATTTCACGTTGGTAATTGGCCTAACTTTTTTGTTATTATTTTGTCTGAAGACAAGTCCGTAAAAATTCGAAACTTAGCAAATTAATTTTAATATATTGTGTTTTATTTATTTTCTTATGTACATACGTAAATAAATAAAACACAATATATCCCACAAAAGCTTAATAAGCAAGATATTCCTACTGCATAATATTATTATTATTTATTTGACAATTCATTTTATATAAGGAAGCATACTTCGCTATCGCAACTAAAGTGTTTTTAAATCACAATATTTGCTAGACCATGAAATGAAATGAAATTGTGTAATTACAACTTCGTAAAAGTCTTTGTCAGTAGTTCTAGTATGATTTATTTATATATTATCATTTTATTACGTGGTGGCCGAGTTGGTTAGACCTTGGACTTAAAAAAACACTTAGGTCCCTGGTTCGAATCCCGGTGTGTACAAATGAGTTTTTAATTAAAAAAAATACGTACATTTGTTTGACAACACTACTATAGTGCCACGGAGAGCTCGTTAAGCTGTCGGTCTCGGTTTCACTATACCAACTTGTGAAACTGTTTATAGATGGGTTATTGAGTCTATTCAAAACATCGCGACGCCACTTGTTCGGTGTAGATTCATACCATCGAGACGAGGTGGGATTAAAACCCCTCCGCTGGGTACCCTGGGGCCGTCTAAGCGGTCTCGGGCGCCGTAAGGCACCCGTGATGATATGTATCATTTTATTGACGCATGGCATGTGACTTTGTATTTACCTGCTGCCAAGCAGTAGTAGATACAAAGTCCATGAATGTGCTCTCGACCAATATATTGTATACTAACTGGCCCGCTCAGCTTTGTCTGCGCACGCAACGGGAGCTCTCATAAGGAACAAATTTTCCCCGTTTTCCCAACATTTTTCATTGATGCTCCGCTCCTATTGGTCGAGATAGAGAAAGGGAGGTGCCCATGGGTTAAGGCCCATGGGCATCATCTTTTTTGCCTATTCATAAATATTTGTAAAGATCTACATAAAATAAACAATTTGATTTGATTGACAAGAGGTAATTTTTTAAAAGCCGTGTCAGTGGCTCTACAATGGATTTAGAGACAAAATGTATTCGATTTTAATTTGGAACATGATCATAATAGGGATTTACAACTGCTATTAGATACGATATTTGATGTTAAGTAAAATTATACAAATATCTTTACTGTATTTGCCAGATAAAAAGTGTGCATAATGCATTTTTTTAATACCTAATACTAAGAATAAACGTTTAGATAATTTTATTGTGTTTTTTATCTCGTAGGTGCCTACTTATATGTGGTGAAACAAAGCATTTGTTATCGCTATTTGTTTTGCATTTCGTCTATAAAATATGATGTTTTCTTTTATAGTTCAAATAAATATTATAACAGACATTTAAACCGTTTTTCTGAAATGGGAATTAAGAAGTTATAAATAAACATGTTATTGTAGACATTATAATTACTAAGCATTCCTAGTAATCAAAATATTTGCAACAAAAAAAAATTGGCTGAGTTGCACAAAAGTGTCTATTAGTTGTAACGATTAAAGGTAAAAATAGCGTCACAAGTGTAATAAGGGATTTTTCAAAATTCGAATCCCAAAGGGATGAAATGGATGGTGCTACAGATTTGAAATTAGGAATGTAGACTCTTAGAAAATTAATGGTATTTCACCATTTCAAAAAAAAAACATTTAGAAGGGGGAAAAACAGGGGGTGCATTTTTCTAATTGTATCATTTAGGAACGGCGCATGCTACAACAGTGAAACTTTGTATGTAGACTCTTATAAAACTGTTAAATACGTGTTTTACTATTTTTCAAAATTTCGTTAGGGGAAGCTGGGAGAAGACTGGGGTATTGCGGAAACATGAAACTTTGAAAATAATATGTCGTAGTAAGAAAAAAAATATATTTGTAAGTACATTATATTATATTATTATATATTTTTATATACGGAATTTCGATATTTTTTGATGGGTAAACTTAGTTTATAGTTATAGGAACCCAAAAAAAAAGAATCCATTCATTATAGCTGGGTTCCGTAATTTTTCATTTATAATGACTAATTGCATTTCATTTATAATGACTAATTGCATTTTATTTATAATGAAAATTACTCATTTCTCACTAGCATAATTTAGGTTAGGTTTAAATAGTTATGTATTTATTTTTGCTATATTATTTATATATTTTATGTAGTTGTATCTATGCAGTTTATGTATTTTGATTTCTCTTTACACTAATAATATGTGCACCCTATATTACAATTTTCACTCTTCTAAAGGTGAGCTGGTAGATAATGCCTAAGGCATTAAGCTCGCCTTTGTACAAACCTTCTTAGTGCAATAACACAATATAAATAAATAAATAAATTGCACTGGACTAAGACGACAACGCGCGAAGAAGTAGCGATACATACATTTACTATGGCCGTATGTCCACCGCACGTGTGTCACACTAGCGCCGTCATCCCGCCGATTGATGTAGGTATATAAAGTTCGCTATTGCACTGGACTAAGCTTGCGTTCGTTTTGGGACATAAACATGTTCACAACGATCACGATGTATATTTATGCGTTTTTTTTGAGATTTCGGCGGCAAAAGTGGCGATGTGATCTGCCACAATGGCCGTTTTTTTTGGCCCAGGAGTGCGATTTTTGAATGTCAGCGGATGACTAAATATCACTGAAATGACAAAACAGTCATTAATTTCCAAAGTTCGTATTTTTTAATCTCACCGGGTGAGTAAAATGTCATACCTATGATTTCAATACGAGTGCTCCCTACCACTCGTAAATAAAGTCACCGGTGACAGTTTGTTATTGGCGCGCAGTTTATCTAATTTGTTTATTGTTTTCTTTTTGTAACGATATTTTGAAGATAAGATGGCAAGCCTAGAGGAATATATTCTCATGAATACCTTCCTATTAATATTTTTAGAAGACATCTAAAAAGGTCCACAGGAAAAATCATAAACAAGGTTTTATTACCGAATAAAATATCTTTAGCCAATAATTCATAACTTTTAAATTAAGCCTACTTAGATACTTACCTTTATTTTTCTATAAACGATATGATTTTGTATCTAAAAATAAAAAAATAATATTACTATGTACCTACTATAGATTAATATAATAATATTCAGATAGTAGATAATCATCACAATCTTCACAGATAATGTAAGTAAGTTCCGTTCCACCATTGAGTTTTTATGTTTTAGCATAGAAATGTATTTATTATGAGAAACAAGAACGGCATATTGAATGACAAATTTATTTTCTTCGTGTAACGAAATGTATGATGCTTTTGTCTATGAGAAATTATTTGTAAGTTGGTACCGCACATATGACTTTCAAAAATAGGACTTTTGAGAAATCGTGATTTCCTAGTCACCGATGATATTTTTCTCACTGGTGATATTAAACTCATCGGTGATATTCAAAAATCGCACCCCAGAATGCTACCGTGAACAGTGGCCCTAGTGTGAGTTTTTTTAACGTTTACTTTCGCGTTAACTATACTACCGCGTTAACATTTTGACCAATCACACGACCGGATTTATAGTTCTCAAAATTTCCGCTTGGAGCGCTGAACTATTTCCCATACAAATTTTAGTTAACTCAAACGCAAAGTAATAGTTAGAAAACTCACACTAGGGGTACTGTGGCCCTAGTGCGAGTTTTTATTAACTTTCTCGTCACAGTAAGTGAGCATTCTCCACCAATCAGATTAGCTTATTTTGGCAGGGGTAGAAATTTAATTGATCCTATTGGTGGAGAGAACTCACTTAACGCAGCGAGAACTTTAAAACAAACTCGCACTAGGGCCACTGATCATAATGACCCCAGTCGATAGGTGAGGCGTTGTGAACATATTTTGACATTTGTGTTTGTGACAGTTTTAAACGTCACAGCCGTCTTATATTTTTAAGATCAAATTTATTGTATTTTAAATCGAAATGATTTTAGAAAGATTTGGCATATAAAATTAGTGGATTGTACGATTTATCCTATATTTTACTTGACAAGTGACAGTTGACAGATTCGTGATAACAATTGCGTTCGATTTGGATAGTGGTAATTGTGGCATTGTGATTGAAATTAACCAAAAAAAACGCAAGTTCGCATATGTTATTATGATCATTGTGAACATATTTCGTTCCCAAAACGAACGGGCCCTATGACGACAACGCGCGCCGAAGTGGCGATACATACATTTACTATGGCCGTGTGTCCACCGCACGTGTCACACGAGAGCCGTCATCCCGCCGATTGATGTAGGTATATACATGGTGACTTTGAAAGGATGTACTTTAGGCTAATGGTAAAGGTTCTACTGATCAATACGAACAACTTTTCCCATGGAACCATGTGCCGCAAATGAAAAAAATATTGCCTTCTCCTTACAAACTAGTAATGTTAACATGACAATTTGTATGGGGAAGCCAAAATTTTTTTTCATTTGCGACACATGGTTCCATGGGAAAAGTTGTTCGATTTGATCAGCAGAACCTCATATTAGCCCAAAGTACATCCTTTCAAATTCACCCTGTATAGTTCGCTACCACTAGAACTCGGCCCGTATAGTGCCGGCAACACAAAACACGTGGCGCCGTGACGTCACACCCACCGGTTTGTTTTCATATAGTTTTGATTATTATCCACTGAGAACGTCACCGTGAACAAACGATCGCCTGCACGTCATCCCCATCCCGACCAGAAATAATCTCCTTCTCGGTGAACAGCGGCGGCGGACAAACGCTCTTCGAGATACCATTAGAGTGCGTTCCAAAATTTAAGTAC
This sequence comes from Monopis laevigella, assembly GCA_947458855.1. Classification (NCBI taxonomy): domain Eukaryota; kingdom Metazoa; phylum Arthropoda; class Insecta; order Lepidoptera; family Tineidae; genus Monopis; species Monopis laevigella. The sequence goes on from OX381581.1 coordinate 18,661,426, forward strand.
AATATTGAATTTTGTAACGAAACATGTAGTTACTTCGTTTCCACTTCATGACAAATAAGATTACTATATTTTTCTGTACAGGTAGCTGTACTCCAGGCGTACCGGCACGTACCAGTCTGTGGATTAATCGGTTTTCGGGAGACTATTGCATCGATTTCTTGTCGTAGTGGTAGTCTCCTTTACGGAGATGGTACGACAACGATGGATGGTAAAGCAACGAGGATAATTTAACCCGTAATGCAAATTCGTCTATGTGAAAATTCGCTCGCCCATTTCGTAACCACTTCTATAGCCGGCGGTAGGAGAGATTCTCGCTGATAAACCAAAATATATTAATCGACCTCATTTATGGACTTTATATAGGCCTACGTCTATGGGTTTAACGGTTTTCAGGAGACTATTGCATCGATTTCTTGTTGTAGTAGTAGTCTCCTTTCAGGGTACGATTACGAAACTGGCAGTTGAATTAAACATGAAATTCTTCTTTGTGCAAATTCCGCCCATTTCGTAACCTCATCAATAACCAGCATAATTGGAGCTATGATCCTGTTCAACAAAAATATATTGATCTAACACATTCACGGACTTTGTAGATCTGCTTACCATCAGGTAGATGCCATAATTATTTGCTTCGTTTATATTTAAAAAAATACAATGAAATAAAAATTTCTTGAGGATAGGTCTCGAACAAGATATACATAAACAGGGTTATATGTACATAAATAAAAAAAATCAAGTAATTATTAGCTGACCCGCGCAACTTCGACTGCGTAACTTAATTATTTACGCAACGAAAGCTCTCAAATGGAATAATTTTCCCCCGTTTTTGCAATACTTTTCATTAATGATCCGCTCCTATTTTCCATAGCGAGATGTTATATAAGCCCTCCTCGATAAAAGGGCTATCCAACGCTTTTTTATTTCGAACCAGTAGTTCCTAAGAGTTTGTTTGGTTGAACCACGTTCAAACAAACAAACTCTTCAGCTTTATAATATTAGTAGGTATAGATAGTATACAGGGTGTTTGGAAGGGCGCTGTACATACGCCTAGGGTAGAAACTAGGGATAGTCTGCTACCTACCCCCGCCCATAATATTGACCTTGGCCTCAAGGTTTTTTTTAATTTATTTTTATTTTTTATTTGACTTTTTTGTGAATTTTTTACTAAAACTACCTGTAGCTCAAAATCTATCCATGGGACCGGTCTGCTAATGGTCTTGTTTTAATCGTTAGAGTCTTAGGGTCCTGCAAAAAATATTATATAAAATATTTTACACCAGAAAATTGTGGAGAAGAAAAGTTATACCTGAAGTACCGTAGTAAGGTAAAGAAATAATTTTAAGGGCAACTTTCTATGGGGTTTAAAAAAAAACTAACAGGGTTGGAGTTCTTCTGATTTTTTTAAAACATCCTCAGTCCATGCCCTTTTTAACGATATGCTAAAAGTGTAATTATCACTTTTAGTTTTAAAGTTATTAATTAATTTCCGCAACTAGGGCACTTTTACCACTTTTACAAAATTAGTAATTAATTAAAATTAGTAATTAATTAAAATTTGTAATTTAATGACATTAGTCATTACCAAATTTTTTGTTTCATTTGCCATCCTTTTACGATCGAACACCTTTAATTTTCATTAGTTGAAATTTTTGCTTAAAGTGCCCTTGTCACTTAGGTAAAACCTAAGATTTACCGAGTGAATAGTGGTGAAAGTTCGAAATAAACGACGATCACAGAATAGTTCAGACTTCTCCCATTAAACATTAATTACGTATTATATAATAATATAATACGTAATAATAATTAATGTTGATAATAATAATGGCAATAATGATACATAATAATAATAATGTATGTTGATAATAATTATGATAAAAATAAGAATAATAAAACCTAATTATAATAATAATATAGCAAATAGTAATTATTGGGTGTATTAAATTGAATTGAAAAAAATAATATTATAAACACTTACCTAGTACTTATTTGAACGAGGACTTTTCACGTCGTTTTGGGTATTGCATTGACTTTATACAACCATAAAATTGATTGGTGTACTTTAATATTTGCACGCTGAATTGGCAGAATATGTAGAACTGCTTAACATTTTATCTTCCACCTTGTAACCGTATTCTAGCAAATAAAGATCATTTCATTTCATTTCATTTCAAACGTCTTAGGTTTTATTGGAAAATCTTAAGATTTACCGAAGACCGAAGTTCAGACTTTTACAGTAACATATTATTATTATTAAGCCATTTATTTCCTTATAAAATTACAATTATTATATTACAATTAAGTTTATTGACATTAAATATACCTACATTACAAATTACAATATAAATTATCACACAATATACTTACTTTATTATTATTATTTTATTATTATATGTAATGTTATTATTATACAAGGTCCCTGCGAGAGGGTATAGGCATCCTCCAATTTATTCCACTTAAATCTGTCTTTTGCTGTCTCCATCCATTGATCTTCTACTGTCTCCTTTATGTCATCTAACCAACGCGGCAACGCTTTGGTGGTCTCCCCTTTGGTCTTATTTTTTTCTTTGGTTCTGTCCATTCCGTTATTTTTTTTGGCCATCTACTATCCTCTAGTCTTGTTATATGTCTTGCCCATTTTCATTTAATTTTCTGTACAGTAACATATACATTAATCTAATTGACTACAACCGATAGCTTATTAATTATGTAACAGATTACAGTTTAAAATTTGAGACGAAGTTTCAAAATGAAGAGGGTAATTGAGGAAATGCTTAGTCAGACCTCTGGGACCCGACCGAGACTTCTTGCTAATTACATTCCTGTCCAATTTAAGTTAACTTTTTTAGATTTTAATCCTACCCAAGCGTTTATTTTTACTTTTTAGAAGGTTTTTTGGTCTTTTAGGATGAAATTTCGTCATTTCAATAATTTTTAAAAAGCATTCGGTAAATAAAAATAGTGTTCAATATAATCATTTACTATATTTACTCCATAGATATTTACTTTTTATAATTTTCCGGATATTCTCCATAACCTGACCCATTAATATAATAATAATACCTACTTGCATAAAAAAAAAAATGGTAGAGGCAACGAGTTTTGCTATAAAAAAACTAAATAAAAAACCTAATACCGAATTTTAACGTTAGTGTTACTTCATTCTTAATTGTATATATAAAGGACAATTTACACATACCCATTGCTCAGGTCACAAACTAACCTCTAAGCTACCTCTTAGTTTGTGACCAGAGCAATATGTGTAAATTGTCCTACATATAAAAAAATAAAAAAAATAAAAAAATAAAAAAAGTAGCTTTTACGATGTGTACCAGAAGCAACAACAACAGATATAAATACATATTATATTTTATAAACACCCAGACAAACTGTACAAAAAAAGCGTAGGTACTATTTTTTTTGCCATGAGTATAGTTACGTTAGGTTCTACTAATAGGAAATATTTATTTGTCCAGGTTCCAAAAATAAAGCGATCCCATTGGTAGATTAAAAAATTAAAAATACTTTATTTCAGTAACAAAAATCACATTACAATGTTACACATGGGTTGGAGTCAGCTTTTAGGTAGGGCACTACCTGTGTCAGCTAGCTCCGCACTTCCAAACATAGTAGGTATTCACTGTATCAGTGATTATTATGCATATTATTTAATATTATAGTACATTTATATAATCTAGAAAACAAAAAAACAAAAAAAAACAAATATTTAAATATAAATATCCATCCAATTATACAAAATAAAATTTTAAAGTTAAAAGTTATAGTGTGTGCATGTATCTATTTTGTATGTGTGTGTGTAAAACTGTGGGGGCGTGCTTGTACGTGATTGTGTTTCATAAAGTATCTACTCAATATTACATTTTTGGAGTGTTTCGTTATTATTATTATTCTCATTATTTAGTTTTGTTATATTTTATTATAAATTAATTATTATATTTTGATTGTCACGTATTAATATTACGTTAATACGAAAGCAACTGTTGGTAGAGCCTCAGTTTTAATCTAGCAATTCTTTGCTTTCGACAGGCATGCTACCGTGATATATTTGAATGAAACATAAAACGTCAGGTTTCTGTGGAGATCTATATCGATTATTTAAACTTGTTGCGAAAATATTCACGATAAATTATCTCCACTGGACATCAATTGATAAATAACATAATAAAATTAAAATTGCAACAAATTGATTTTTACTTGTAATTTCAAGTCAGCAAGTAAAGAAGACTTGGATAAACATAGAAATTAAAAAATATAATTCAATAAGAAAATTATAATACAGGTTACTTATAACATAACTTCCACTTTGATAAATTATATATATTTTATTTAATACAAATTAAAAACAAAACAAAAACTACTTACCTATAATATATATATTTCTTCTAAATCGCTACCAGCAGATAGGGTACCCAAAAGGCTGGCGGCGTTACCTCTCTGTATGGCCAAACTTAATAAACGTTGTATGTGGTGCGAGCCAGCCCTTTAGTCACCAGATGTTTCGACCAATCGCTTAGCAATTTCTTTATAAATTGCATGCGCTCCCGGTCCCCACGGCCCCATCGTCTCAACTCCAAACGGCTCAAATACATACTCTCCCGTAAGATTAGAGTATTTGCGCCGTTTGAGGTTTTCTGCAGAACAAGCAGCAGCTCCAACCTTTTGAGAAGTAAGGGAAGCCTGAAAGATGTGAGGGAGCAAAAGTAGAGTCAATATTATGAATTTTCTGAAGTTTATTCAATAAGTATATTTTTCAGGAAATGTATATAATATTTTTTTTTGTTACTTTTTGATCTTTAACGTTAAAACATAATTAATGCCCATGCAAATGATTTTTTCGTGAAAAAAATATATAAAACTGACTCGTAAGTAGTTACTATTTACGAGTATTATTTTTCCCCAAGGAAAGGCAAAAGACACAATGCCCATACAGCCTAGCTCATGCCCATGCCCTATAGTTGTATTATAATATAAGTACCTACTGAAAGAAAAATCCTACACTCTATGTGTTAATTTAAAGGTAGGTAAGTACTAAACCTTGCCACCATAAACATAATATTAAATAAGAAATTAATTTATTCGTAATTAAATCAGAATAAATATTTGAAATACAGAAGTTGAAATAAAATTCCGAATAATAATTCTAAACAAGGTAAGTATTTTGAATGGAAATCTTAGCAATTTATAAAGCGTTCTTTACAGGTTGTATTTAACAACCCCTTTTCAAAGTTGTAATAAAGAATGCAGAGGTAAATTATTCGCATTTAGAATGAGTTGGTAATAAAATAGAGCGTGTGAATCGTACCAAATGACGATAAATTGCTTTTCAACAACTCTAAGCGAATCTCTCTTTTCCTATTTATGAACTTTGTTAAACAATTCGACGTTATTATGTATTTATACGATTATTTTGTGTCACGGCACGGTATACTAAGCGATACGGACTTGTGGCTAAATAAATAAATACAATCATGTGTGCTATTTTTTTTTGGCTTCCGTGAACCGTTTATGAGACCACCTAGCTAGACGGTCTCAGTTTTAATCCTACCTCGTCGTAGTCGACGGGTTGAGTCTACCTACACCGGGCAAGTGGTTAGCTCGTCGCGATGTTTTTTTAGGTGGGAGGATGGTCTCTATAACTTCGTTAGGCCGACCGATCAAAATACAGATGTAAAAGCCGTCAAGTGACCTAGTCATGTTTCGGTTTTAATCTGAGGGTTGACCGGTTTTCAGGAGGTTACTGCATCTATTTCTTGTCGATGTGGTAGTCTCCTTTCGGGGTGCGGATACGAAATGGGTTGAATTGACGATAAGGCAGCGAGTATATTAAAATATACTCGCAATGCAATTTGTCACCATCCATTTCGTAATCGCATCATTTATCCAGCATATCATCGAATACCATCGGCGAAATGAGGACGGGTTAATCCCTCCGCTGGGTACCCTGAGGCCGTTTAAACGGTTCTCGGGAGCCAAATAGGCACCCGTGATGGTTTTTTTTTTTTTTTTTATCCAGCATAGTGGGAGCGATCAATATTGTTTAAGAACAATTATTGATCGACCCCATTCATGGACTTTGTAGGACTGCTCACCAGTATATACAAAGTCACATGACGTGCTTCGATAAAAAAAAATGTTTAGTAGACTCAATAAACCATCGATAAACAGTTTCACAAGTTGGTATAGTAAAACTGCAGGGACCGAAAAGTTAACATGCTCTGCGAGTTCTAGTGATCAAATCGAACTTTTCCCATGGGTACCTAAGCCGCAAATGATAAAAAATATTGCTTCTCCATATAATTAGCAATATTAAAATAACCAATTTGTATGGAGAAGCCAAAAATTTTTTAAAATGTTTTAGTTGTTCGATATGATAAGTAGAGCCTCGAATTAGCTCAAAGTACAACTTTCCCAAGTCACCATATATTATACCGCCTCCGTAGACTAGTGGTAGCGCCTATGGCGTTGTATCCGGAGGGCGTGGGTTCGATTCCCTCCCATGGCAAAATAATAAATTGTACAGTTTGCCACGGTCTGGCTGTTTATAAAAATATAATATGTATTATAACGTTGTTTCTGGTACACATAGTACAAGCCTAGAGCTTATGTAAACTTATAATATGTATAAACTGTACAGTAAGTGAAAGATTGTTTAACAAAAAGTCATGGTAGAGCTATCGACTAACTTATTTTGACAGTCTGGAAAAATAAAGCGATACTATATTGGCATAGTTAAAAGTTGACGCTGTAGTAACGTTATAAACTACACTGCGATCGTCACTGAATTCTAATTTATAAAAACCGTCAAGTGACCAGTCATGTTACGGTTTTAGTCTGTGGGTAGTCTTGTTTTTCAGGGGACTACTGCATCGATTTCATGTCGAGGTGGTAGTCTCCTTTCAGGGTGCGGTTATGAAATACGTAGTTGAATTGACGCTAAGGCAGCGAGTATAATAAAATATACTCGTAATGCAATTCGTCATTGTCGAACCCCGTTTTGTAATCACATCATTTAGCCGGTATAGTGTGAGCGATCAATATTGTTTAAGAACAATTATTGATTGACCCCATTCATGGACTTTGTAGGACTGCTCACCACCAGGTAGATACAGAATCACATGTCGTGCTCCAATAATAAAATAAAAATAACGCGTAGATTGAATTCCTACTATATATATATTATACATAAGAATAGAGAGATAAAGGAAGAAATATAAACAAAAAGTTCCTCTAGGTATTATACAATCGCCTACATCCGACTACTGCACGCTCTGTCTAGTGCTTAAATCAATATTTTTATAGTCTTTGTAGGTGGGCACACTATCTATTAATGTTATTTTAATGGACAGTAAGTTTTTTTTATATATGTATTTACCTAATCTACAGCATTTTGGCTACCCATCGTATCACTGTCCCAATAGAAAGTTGATAATGAATTTGCTCCATAATGAATTTAGAATACCGATTCAGTAAGTACCTTTTTTTCTACCATTTACTGCAGTAACAAGTTTCCTACCAATCACTGCTGGTACCAAAACATTTACACAACATGTCAAATTAAACAAAATAAAACTTACATAACATATCTTCACGGGTGACTTACAGCGCCCGAGATCGCCTAGACGGCCCCAGGGTACCCAGCGGAGGGGTTATTAATCCCACCTCGTCGTAGCCGATGGTATGAGTCTACACCGAACAAAAGGCTAGCTCGTCGCGATGTTTTGAATAGACTCAATAACCCATCGATAAACAGTTTCACAAGTTGGTATAGTGAAACCGGACCGACTGCTTAACGTGCTCTTCGAGGCACTATAGTGGTGTTGTCAAACAAATGTACATAGTTTTTTAAATTAATAACTCATTGGTACACACCGGGATTCACGTATATTTATATTGTTTTGAAAATATTTTAATGCAGTTTTATGGCAGTACTTATTTTTACTCATTATTTTAATGTTGGGTACTCTTATAAAAATATATTATTCAAAGTAAGTAAATTTCTTCCAATTTTTCAACAGGCAGTATGCTAAAAAAACTGGATGCATTTCTCTACTGAATTGCTAAACAACTTTAATAGGCCAAAAACGAGTCACTCCAACCCGTAATTGTATGAACTTGGTCTAATTTATTTAGCCTTTGTACTTTGTGCAATACATCTTTTAAATAAATAATTTCATTTATTATATTATAATAAATTAACCTATTTACATTACCTAAGTCTGTCTATTTATCTTAAATGCGCAGATTTATAATGCACTAATCAAACTACTTACTAGAGAAGAGATTGTTATCACTATCTAACTACCATCGCTATAGTAAATATTAGTCAGTTTCCTTTGTGTTAGTTATGTAATCGCTTGTAATATATGTACAGTTAGGTTATTATATACCCACACTTAGGTATTAGATATTGCCATAATACCTAACTTAACTAACCGTATACTCTGAACAAAGTGAATATTGATACAGTTGGAGTTCGCTGCAAAATGGTATGGAAGTTATCTCGGGAAAAACGAAAGACATGGATATTATGTGTTCTTTTGTGTTTATACAAACGCTCTTTTAATATGTAATAGTAAATTAAGGTGTATTAAAAATGGGAATTTATCTAAAACATTTTACTTTTATCAGGCTATATTCTGTTTATTTTTTGTTAGATTGTCAAAATAAAGGAAATCCTTACGTAACGTGTATAATACAAGGGAATAGAGTACACGCTAATTTTAGTGTTCGTTGTTGGTGATTGTTTAATGTCATAATTATAGGATTTAGTTATTTTGACAACCTAACGTTTCCATAAGAAATATACGTAGTCGGCACTGAAAATATCGGGAATGGAATATTTCCACTGTTCCTGTCATATTAAAATCTTTTTAATTGAAAACTCCTTGGTTTTAAAAATCGAATACCATTTATTTATTTAAAAAAAGATTCTTGGTCTTGTCACAAGGACTTGTCAAACTTGTTTAGTCGTTGAGAAAATGGAATTGGCTCGAGAAAATTCAAAAGCGATGATTTATTATGACTTTCGAAGTGGTTTAACACAAAAACAGTGTGTTGATCGGATGCTTTCTGTATTTGGTGATGAAGCCCCATCCAAAACCACAATTTATCGCTGGTTTGCTGAATTTCAACGTGGACGTGTCAAGCTCAGTGATGATCCCCGTCAAGGTCGTCCAAAAACTGCAGTCACCCAAGAAAACGTTGATGCTGTGCGTAAGCTGATTGTGGAAGATCGACATGTGACATACCGCGAAATTCAGGCAACTTTAGACATTGGCATGAGTCAAATACAAATAATCTTGCATGAACAATTAGGTGTAAAAAAGTTGTTTTCCCGATGGATACCGCATTCGCTCTGTGAAGAGCAAAAAGCGGCTCGCGTTACTTGGTGCGTAAGAACTCTCGAAAGATTCCACGCAGGATCCTCAAATGCCGTATACAACATCGTATCAGGTGACGAATCCTGGATATACGCGTATGAACCCGAAACAAAAAATGTCACGAGTTTGGGTGTTCGAAAATGAGTTAAAGCCAACAAAAATTATGCGTTCACGGAGTGTTGCAAAAAAAATGGTGGCCACGTTTGTCTCCAAAACCGGCCATGTTGCGACTATTCCTCTTGAGGGACAAAGAACGGTTAATTCAGAATGGTATGCTAGCATTTGTATGCCACAGGTCGTTTCTGAACTCCGTAAAGAGAACTGCAATCGCTGCATCATCCTCCATCACGACAATGCGAGTTCTCACACCGCGCACAGAACAAAAGAGTTTTTGGAGCAAGAAAACATAGAATTATTAGACCATCCGCCGTACAGCCCCGACCTAAGCCCTAATGATTTCTATACTTTCCCTAAAATAAAGAATAAATTGCGTGGTCAGAGATTTTCATCACCTGAAGAAGCTGTGGACGCCTACAAAACGGCCATTTTGGAGACCCCAACTTCCGAATGGAATGGTTGCTCCAATGATTGGTTCCATCGTATGGAAAAATGTGTCAAATTTCGCGGAGAATACTTCGAAAGGCAATAAATACATTTTTAAATAGTAATGTTGTGTCACTTCCTTGATTCCCGAAATTTTCAGTGCCGCCAACAACAGACATTTTTTTATGTCCGCGATGAGTTTAATATTTACCAGTGAGAAAAATATCACCGATGACTAGGAAATCACGATTTATCAAAAGTTCTATTTTTGAAAGCCATATGTGCGCTACCAAATTACACATATGTTGTTCATTCACTAGAGCCTATTTGCGTTTCGTTACACGAAGAAAAAAATCTTTGTCGTTCAATATGTCATTCTTATTTCTTATAATAATTGACATGTATAGATGCTAAATCTAAAAACTCAATGGTGGAACGGAACTAACATACATTATATGTTATCTGTCATCGGTGACTTTATTTACGAGTGGTAGGAGGCACTCGTATTGATATCATAGGTTTAGTCATCCGATGAGATTCAAAAATACGAACTTTAGAAATCGATGATTTTTCTGACATTTCAGTGATATTTAGTCATCCGCTGACATTCAAAAATCGCACCCCTGGTCAAAAACTAGGCCCTAGACCTATTCTATTTGAATTATTATCGTATGTGGAATAACTGAACTATACATATTTGGCCTTATTCTTAAAATTTTATTGATCTCTTGAAGAGCATTTTAGTTAAAATGTGTTTTGTCTCTTTTTTTGCAACAAATATAAATATACGTAAAAAAGACAAAACATATTTCCAACCGATTTCAAAAAGAAGGAGGTTCTCAATTTATTGGGAACTTAATTTTTTATGTATGCTCACCAATTTCTCCATTAATTGTGGATCGATTTTGGAAATTCTTTTTTTTTATTTTAACTAAAGAGTTCATCAAAGACTCAATAAGTTTTTATAAATAAAGCCAATTATGTTTTAAAATTATAACAATGAAATTGCAATAAAAAAAATCCTGGACTTGAACCCATGGCCCGCTCTTTTGTTGCAAGGTAAAAACCGATGAGTGATCCAGGTTCAAGTGACTCAAATAAAAAAATTAATACCATCACGGGTACGTATTTGGCTCCCGAGAACCGTTTAAACGGCCTCAGGGTCCCAGTGGAGGGATTAATCCATCCTCATTTCGCCGATGGTATTCGGAGGCAACACCTAACAAGTGGCGAGCTTGTTGCGGTGTTTATGATGAAATAGCCTCGTTGTATAAAGCGGTCACCCATCCCAGGCCGGCCTTGTTGTCACCTGCTTAACCTTGTTATCAGTTGCGCAGTGACTTAACCACTAGGCTGGGGCCGCTTTTGACTCCTCATGAAATATTTCACTTGGTTTTATCTATATACTTTCATGTTTTTTTAATGATTATAAAGTAGGTTGAAAATAATTTAATTTGGCTCTTAATTAGCGTAAAGAGGACAGTGACATGACAACAGCCCATCGAACCGGATGTAAAGGTTCTTAAAATAGAATGTTAAATCCTCATTTATATATTAATTATACATTCCTTTTGATTATACAATTATATTAGTACAAATTCCTTTGTTACTTTTAATAAACCTTACAAAAGGACAGTGACATGACAACAGCCCATCGAACCGGATGTAAAGGTTCTTAAAATAGAATGTTACATCCTAATTTATATATTAATTATATATTCCTTTTGATTATACAATTATATTATTACAAATTCCTTTGTTACTTTTAATAAACCTTTCATAATCTTATAATAAAGAAGTACCTAAATGTTATTGACTTGATTTTTAAATAAAAGTTTTTCTTTCACAGATTTTGATTTATTTCAAAAGTGTTCGATCAAAATCATAATGAATCTAGGCTGTATGAAAAATGCAGATTGGATTTCGCCAAAAGATCTTATTGCAGATTCAAACCTTAATAACGATAATAATACATAATTGAATCGCCTATAAAGATTTTTTATTAGAGATTAGAGGATTTTTCCATTAAGATTTTCTCAGCTTTTATACTGTCCGTGATCCCTTGGGGAAGGCTTTCATTTGAATGGGTCGGAATATAATAAGTCGGAAGTGCGGATATACCCACGACCCGAGCCCAACTTATTGGCTAATATTTTTTCTAGATATTTATGTATGTAATGGAATATTGTTAAAGATTTTTTTTGGGACGCGGATATTAGGGTGCTTTGTTATGCATGAAATATTAATAATACAATATTAATTATATATTATTATACAGATGCTTAAATCTAACTTATTGTTAAAAATATATTTTATTACAAATAGAATAATAAGAATATTGATTGCTCTTACTATACCGGTTTGACATGATGGTTCACGCTATATTATACACGGTGAATTTGAAAGGATGTACTTTGGGCTAATATGGGGTTCTGCTGATCAAATCGAACAACTTTTCCCATGGAACCATGTGTCGCAAATGAAAAAAAAATTTAGCTTCCCCATACAAATTTTAACATTACTAGTTTGTATGGAGAAGCCAATTTTTTTTTTCATTTGCGGCACTTGGTTCCCTGGGAAAAGTTGTTCGTATTGATCAGTAAATTATCATATAAGCCCAAAGGATATCCTTTCAAAGTCACCATGTATAACGAAAGGATTAGAGACTGATAGAGTATTCCAATTTGAGGGTTCTGCTTTTTTTCCAAATTAGGAACATTATTCTTACCCGAAATCTGAAATAGATCTGTTGAGCGAACGGGTAGCAAAAGAGAATAATTAAAAAAAGAAAGTTCAGATGAAAAAAGGTCTTAGTAAGTCAGAAATAATTTCATTTAAACCGCCATCCTAGTTTAAAATTCACCGCGACTTTTATTAGAAGTTTAGCCTGGCCAATTCGTTCTTATTGTTCACATGACAATAATTATCATATAAATTTATTTGAAATGAAGAAATTTAATTTCCTTATCCGAGCCATGAACTTCCGCTTATATTAAATTTGCTATTTGAACAATTTGATTAAATAGGACAATGTAAATGAAAAACTTCTTTATTCGATACTTATTCTGCTGAAACAATTTATGTTGATAAGGATCAATATTTGTAAAAAAATACAACAAAACTTATAATTTTTTTTAAATTTGATAAAATTTTGTTTTAGGTGGGAGGAAGGTTTCTATACTTCGTTAGACCGGTTTTGCTACACCGACCATACAGATACAAAAACCGTCAAGTGAACTATTCATGTTTCGGTTTTAGTCTGTGGGTTTACTGTTGTATCTATTTTTCTTGAGATTCTTGTCGAGGTGGTAGTCTCCTTTCAGGGTGTGGTTACGAAACAGGATAAAGCAGCGCGAGGCTATTGTATACTCGTAACGCAAATTCGTTTTTGTGGCATTTCGCTACCGCACTCAATGCTTTTAAATTACAATGTATTGATCGCTTCATGGATTTTGAAGGGTTGCTTACCATCAGGTGAATACAAAATCACTCTAGTAAACAAAAAAAAAGTAGGTACATTAGGTAGCTATATCAGTAGGTATGCAGGAGGTACGAATACTTCTGTTTAATTCCTTTTCAGAGAAAAAAAAATCCTGAATAATAATCCTTCCAAGTTATTTCTTCCACGGTCCTCCGGGAATTTGCCTACATTTGAATAGGTCGTAGAATCAACGAAGGACTCGTATAATTTAACTGGACGTTTTCCAACAAAAGATCCCTTCACAAATATTTGTACAGGCCCTACAGAAATAAGTAATTGAGAAAAATTAAATATTGTTACAGTAACCATTCTTGGAAATCGCAATGTACATCACGACCCTAACCTACTGGTTTATTTAATTCTAAAACATTATTTTTAACTATGATATTACGTACAATATTTAATTCCAAGGCAAAGTGGGAGAAACTGTTTACTATGTCCAACCATAGAAATCCTTCAACATAACAAATTTATAATCTATGGTTGGAGTTACAATTTAAAAGGTATCAAAATCTAGGTTTAAAAATAATGTTTTACCGTTTTTTTTTAAATTAAATAAGAAACGGGGTGAGAGTGTAAATAGAAACACTTTACATACATTTCTGTATAATAATATATTATATGAACTCAGTGATTTTAAAATAAATAATAATTAACATATTTAATTGAATCAGGCAATTATTATATATTACTTTGCAATCATTCCGCTTTTGATGTTGGTGTACTAATTATGTGTTACATGTAACTACACAAAGAAATATCACCAACAAACGAACACGTTTGTCGACACGTGTTTCACCTCTCAACGAGGCATTTTCAGGACGAAATATTTTATGATGATGATGTTGTGTGGATTGGCTTGAACAAAAGTATAGGGGAGCTGGAAATATTAATTTGGACATTATGTAATGTTGGAGAGGAATTTTTAATTATTTCTAATTGTTCTTCTGATTTTTCTGGGTGTGTTTTACATTTTTAATTACCTTTACTGTATTTTATCTTTTTTCTGTCAAAGATAATATTCATTGGTAAGAAAGAAACATAACACCATTTTAACTAACACTCCCAATAAAGATTTTTTGAATAAAGGGGTTATTGTTTATTACAATTATTTTATCGTCCCCTTAGACACAACTCTGAAAAATTAAAGACATTATTATTATTATTATAGTGCCCAGATTCGCTTTATCAACTTGTAAAACTGTTTAGGTACAAGTCTTTCTAAACATCGCGAAAAACTTGCCACTTATTCGGCGTAAACTCACCATCGGCGTAGAGGAAGAAATAAACCTGTTGAAAGACCATCTATATAGGGCGTCGTAAGGCACCCTTGATGGTACGTAAACGTATATATAAACATTGAAGCCGCGTCGAGTGACGTTCCAAATGAATTGGCCACTGAAAATGAACTCCTTTGCCATATTATAGTGCCAAGTAGTGCCAAGTAGTCCCGAGTAGTGCCGAGTAGTGCCGCGTAGTGCCGCGTAGTGCCGGATAGTGCCGGGAACTCCACGCGGTTTATTAGAGTACTTACTTAAATTAGTGGTGTGGCTTGGAGTGTTCAGGAAAGTAAACCATCTGAAACGGGCTATGAATGCATTTTATGAATATTATTCTAACTAACTTTAACTAAGTACTTAATTCTGGTGTTTAATTTATGACTTCTCTTTATTAGAGTGGTTTGAACAAGAGTTATTAAACTTCAGCTTATTACGCCTTGATTGTCAGATTCTTGATTGTTAGGTTTTGTTGGTGAAAGATATAATATATATAGCTTTTTTAAGTTTAAAGTTTGGGAGATTGCGCTTATAAAATTTTGTAATTAAAGGTCTTTGGGAGAGAGCGGTTTATAAAACTGTATTTAAAATTTTGTAATTAAAGGTCGAAAACAATAGTTCAATTAAGAAGTTGTTCAATACATAAATACAAGTAATTACCTAATATATGTGTATCAATATAGATGTTGTGGGTGCGATTTTTGAATATCAGCGGATGAATAAAAATCACTGAAATGTCAAAAAAGCCATCGATTTCCAAAGTTCGTATTTTTGAATCTCTTCGGGTGACTAAAATATCATACCTATGATATCAATACGAGTGCCTTTTACCACTCGCAAATAAAGTTACCAATGACAGATAATAATCATCACATATAATGTATGTCAAGTTCCTTTCCACCATTGAGTTTTTATGATTTAGCATAGACATTAGATGTCAATTATTATGAGAAACAAGAATTATAAACAATGTTTTCTTCGTGTAACGAAACTCAGGTAGCTTTTGTAAATGAGAAATTATTTGACAAATATGACTTTCAAAAATAGAACTTTTGATAAATAGTGATTTCCTAGTCATCGGTGATATTTTTCTCACTGGTGATATCAAACTCATCGGTGTAATTTATAAATCGCACGCCTGTACTGAATTTCAAGTAATTTTATTTCATAGACAATAAACTTTATCAACTTCTTACATACATATCATCACGGGTGCCTTACGGCGCCCGAGACCGCCTAGACGGCCTCAGGGGACCCAGCGGAGGGGTTTTTAATTCCCCACCTCATAGGTAATGGTATGAGTCTACACCAAACAAGTGGCTAGCTCGTCGCGATGTTTTTGAATAGACTCAATAACCCATCTATAAAAAGTTTCACAAGTTGGTATCAACTTCTTGTAGTTGGAAATAGAAAAAGTTATTCGATAACGATTTCTTCCTGAAAAGAAAACGTTTCAGCAAGGTGCACGACGTTGAGATATCGACTGCGAACTAAGCACAGCAACCGTCTCTCACAATAATTAATAACTCTCTGCTCCCACTGAAAGTTGCAGTCCGTCTGTAAATAAATCAGGCGTTTTGTGAGTTATTAGCTATTTCACCATGACTTATGATCCCAGTTATAAATCATAATGGCTTTAGGATTTTCATATAAAGTGTTAAAACCTGTGAGTTTCGAGTGGAGGGACGAGCTCGCGAATCCTGAATTTATTGCGTTCGGGACCAGAGACCTAAATACAACAAAACAGTAGATATGATACGCTGTATGTTCTTTAGTTGAAATATTCGTGCACTGGAAGTGTTGGAATTGCCACAAAGTATCGCATGGTCTTTCATGAATCGATATCGATAATTTTAATAAAATATAAGAGACGACATGACATTGTATGCGAATCTTTTGTCAGTAGTAGCAAATTTTCACACAGGTTTTACTGCTTTCTTGGTGGATACATTTATAATAACTTAATGAAATACTATCGTTTTACACATGCACTAAATTTCAGTTAAATAAGATCGTGAATAGTGGTTTCTGACACAGACATATTATGATACTGAGCAATTATTGAATGTTATTTCCTAAAAAATCATTGTGGTTGTCAGACACACACACATACATATATACACACCCTCTCTTCCAATGTAGTTTAGTTTATATTCAAATTTGTAATTGTTACTGACAACTAGAGAGGACAATCAGAGTCATTTGTTATGATGTTTTTTCTTATTTATTTTTTATTAGTCACCTGGAAGGAAACTGATACCTGTCATACTGATTATCCTAGTACGGATATCAGGGGCCTATTTCATAAACGTGACAATTGTAATTTACCATGACAATTTATAATACATTGCTTGGTTAAGTTGGAATTATTTACTTAGAACAAACTAAATCAAGCAATGTAATCTAAATTGTCATGGTAAATTACAATTGTCACGTTTATGAAATAGGCCCCAGTAAAGTATTGTTGTATATCATAATTTTTGGATGCAATAAAGATTTTTATTATTATTATTTATGGCCAGATTATGTAAGTATATATTTTTATTTCAATAATATGCTCACTATTTCTTTTCTCTTTTCAATTATAAAGTTATCGAGAAGTATTAAATTTTTAACGCCATATTTTAGCAGTTCTGAATTACGATTGTCTCTGTTTTAAGAACGCAACACTACAAAAAAAAGATATTAAAAACAAAAACTATTATAAACAATAAATGCTTAAGAAGTGAATATGGTACATTTATCTCATTTATATATGTAGATTTGTATGTACCTAATGCGTTCCTATAATAATTACTATTTGTATGAGTGAGAGTATTTGTAATTTCAACTTCACAAGGTGCTACAGCACTTTTCTATATTTATACTTTCATGGTAAAACCCTTATTGTTTTAGTCGTAGTTTGATCACGCCTGTCGTGTTCCCTGCACCCTTGATCCGTTGCTATGTTTGGAAGTTTTGCTTTTACTTCACGTAATGGATTGCTTTAGAATTTTGTTCTCCAATTTTTTTCGTCGTTTATTTTGTGAACAACAATGGATTGTGTACAGACCTCATACTGTAATGGACGTTCTGTGGCAACTTTATTTAGATATATATTTTATTTACAGATACGAGGTTCAGTATTGGATGTGAAAAACAAAAAGCGTATAGTTCCACAACTTTACTGTGACCTGAAAGGTGTCGTCATCCTGTCTTTTTAAATACAATGGTTAGCAATTGACATCATTTTTTAGTCTTCTTCTTTTGCTTTGCCATAGAGCAACAGATCTTTGGTTATGTGCGAGAAGCCGGGAAACAAATCTATTCAGGACAAGCTTCTCACACGGGTGCGATACGCACCGCAAATAATATTTAAAAGGGACTTACCTTTGCTTGTCGTGGTTTGCTTCAGGACGGTATTCCTGGGTACCCAAGGGATGCAATAATTTCGTTCTCACCACTGACAAATGCCACTCAAATACAACGTTAAATATATAACAAATATTAACAACACACAACGCGACAAATTTGAATCACTTGTAGGAACAAGTGATTCAAATTTGTCGCGTTGTGTGTTTTTAATATTTGTTATCTATTTCCAACATACGCCTAATACATGGCGAACGAAACGCTACACAATTCAATTTATTGGCCGAAGGCCGCACAAAAATCACATTACGGAACAAATCTACTAGACTAACAACTATTAGAAAAACAAAATTAAATTAATTCAGCAACCATTTTGCTCCTTTTACGACGACTGACCAAAGTCATAGGTTATGACCACAGATTAGCGTCCATAGAGTATTTATCAAAATCGAACAGCGGCCACATTCTATTATTATAATGTGATCGTTAGATTGTCAAAATAACGATTTCCTCTATTAGCGCGCTCTCCTCCAATCAGAGTAGTTTTATAACATTCGCTGATTGGAGGAGAACTCGCTAATAACGGAATTCGTTATTTTGCAAATCTAACGCTCACGTTATAAGAAACAGAATGTGGCCGCAGGTTATGATGTGTTTTACGATATGTTTGATAGTGTCAAGTAATGTAGAGATGCGTTCGATGATTGGGTGCGTTATGGATGCCAAAAAACACGGCGATTAGTTATGCAATTGGTGATAAAAAAGAAAAGTATGATGAAATAAAAACGTTTCGTTTAAGTTTTTTAGTAGGTATAGTGTATATTTTTTTATAGTTTTTTAGTATAGCATAATACAATTTAACCTTATATAAATATCTAGATATTGATGGCTTCCTTTGTGATAATATTTGTACAAGAACACCAACCATTGAATTAGCGCTTGGCCGCATGGCCGATCGACCGGGTTGCTAACTTAAACACCCGCATAAAAAAAATAGCAGTTCATTAGACTATATTTAAATAATTCGTCTCTGTCGCAATCCATACCGTATCAAGTAGCTGACATAGAGGGGTATCACTCCCCCTATGCCAATATATATTAATCGACTAGCTGTGCTCGCGACTTCGTCCGCGTGGAATAGTTATTTTTTTATTATATAAACTTTCATCCCCTATTTTATCCCCTTGGGGGTAGAATTTATCAAAATCCTTTCTTAGCGGATGCCTACGTCATAACATCTACCTGCATGCCAAATTTCAGCCCGATCCGTCTAGTGGTTTGGGCTGTGCGTTGATAGATCACTATGTCAGTCAGTCACCTTTGAGTTATATATATTTAGATTGTTTTTTAATACATATTTTTTGTGTATCTTGAACCGTTTTCACGGCGCACGCAACGGAAGGCTTCAAAGATGAAATAATTTCTTCCGTTTTTTACACATTTACCACTATATCTTTGCTCCTATTGGTCGTAGCGTGATGCTATATAGCCTATAGCCTTCCTCGATAACTGGACTATCCAACACAAAAAGAATTATTCAATTCGAACCAGTACTTTCGGAGATTAGCGCGTTCAAACAAACAAACAAACAAACAAACAAACAAACAAACTCTTCAGCTTTATAATATTAGTATAGATTCATGGACTGTAGATCTGCTTACCGCCAGATCTAACAAATATATATATAGCTATGACTTAACTGTTTAAAGGAGTGCGGTTATTTAACAAACTCCCAAAGAAAGTCACCGATGCCAACCATTAGCCAAGCAAAACAACTGCTAAGAAAGCACATCATAACTAATATTACTGTTATCTAAGGGCTCTGTAGGCGACTTGACGCCCATACAACGTTCTTCCAATATTACAACTTGGCTGTTAGGCGAAGTTCAATTATTATTTTCATGTCGGTAATTGTACGCAAAAATATTTCTGTTGTGGGTAATAAGTATTTTTGTATAATAATATTAAAAAAGTTTTTTACTGATTTCGAAAAAAAAACTTAAACATTAATAAATACAATCATCAAATATTATTTTAATTCTGCAACAAATAGGAATAGAGTAGGTATTACTGGAAGTCCGAAAGCTCATTTTGTTTTGAGAATACAGACTTCGTGGTTGCGAATGCAGTGTCCTTAAACATACTATACTTTAAGTTTTCTATTTACTTTACTTTATTACTCTCACAACAGATTTTTTATTTATTACATACTTACTTGTATATTTTTATTATTTTTCATTAAAGCGATTATGGGAGTCTTTTGAGTAAAAAAAAATCTTTAAACCTAAACCTAACTTCACCTGTAATATTATTTATACTAAAAAACACTCTAACCAGTAAACTATAGTGAGTAGTAATACCACAGCAGTATTTATAAAATATTCCAATTTCCCTGAAGTATTCATAAAAATTCAATTACGAAGCAGCCGTAGTGTGGTCGTATTGTATTATGTAAATCGATATAAATTGCAGTGAGGCCACTTCTCTTCCTGGCCAACCTTAATAAAGCTGCGAACGGAAATAATGTTTATTCATGTACCCTCTTCTTATTAATTTATACCCAAATGGAGCAGTTTCGGTATTTGTTACTCAATCAGGAGGGTAAAATGAGATCTAAAATGATGTTTCTTTACCACGAAAAGCGAAACACCGTTACTTACATTGACCATAGTATAGGTACTCGTAGTTGAAGTATTCGATTAATTATTAAACAAAAAACATATAATTTCCTATGTATGAAATACATAATTTTTCGATCTCAACTCAAACGAGATCGTACGATATCTAAATTAGTATTTATAAAGAATAAGTACCATCACGGGTTTTTAAAAGGCCTCAGGGTACCCAGCGGATTAACCCGTCCTCACTTCGCCGAAGGTTTCCGGAGGCAACCTAACAAGTGGCAAGCTTATTATTATGGTACCTATATCTTGTATTGCTTTGATCACCTATCCCAGAGGCTCCAATAGGATCAACAACCAATAGGATCGCTTTATTTTTGGTAACAGTATTGAATAAAGCGATCCTATTGGTTGTTGCTCACGTATACGTTACGTTGCTACAATGCGCAAACCCATGGTAGAGCCTCTGGTCCTACCTTGTTGTCATCTGCTTAACCTTATTATCAGTTGCGCAGGCTGAGGCCGCTTTTTTATACTTTTTTATTTATACTGTTCAATAAGTTCAGAAATAAAGTTTGGTCTGTGATTTAAATTTTACTACTATACCTATATTGTGCTGTAGATTTTTGTATTAATAAATAAAAATATAAGTCTCTTCTGAAACTAGTCGACTTATCTATTATAATATCTATCTATTCAGGGAAAGAACAGAACTAGATATCTTTATTCATGTATCATAATTTCATCTCGACAACCGCGCGGACTCGGGGAAGTTGTCAACTCAACTTTGCTAATTATAACTTCAAGTTCTGTCATTTTTATATTATGAAGTCTCACTCAGTCCACTCCTGCTGCTAAAAAGTACAAAAAGAAGATTAGATGCGTTTGCAAGACTGCATTTTTAATGAGTTTGTTATTTATTAGTTTAAACTTTAGAGAGTTTAGATAAGCAAATTTAGCTAAATGAAGCTTTAATAATATAAAAAATACATCCTAAACTTTTAACCCACGCGAACTCTAGAAGTTTAGTTAGACGTTATTTTTAATATTACTGAAGCTTTTTATTTAAAAAAAAGTCAGTAATGTGTAGATTTTATTTATTTATTTTATGAATATAACGTAAAATTTTAAATAAAAATTAAAGTAACGATTTATATGGTGACTCGTAACTTGTGTTCGTAAGGTTAATGCAAAATATAGATATACAGTTATATACTCGTAGAATACCAAAAAAAGGATCAAACAATTTAGTTAACAGTTATATGTGAATTTTCCTTAATAAGATTTGTTATATTTTGGTATTTCATAACATACGAGTGAGATAGTGAGTGTGGATCTAATGAATTACAACCATATTTAAATAATTTACGAATAACATATAATTTAAATGTCATGTTGTTTGATTTAGATATATCACATTTATTCACAATACAGTGTTATTACAATTAATGTATTGTAATACAGTATTGCTAATATTATAGCGAATGATAATTCAATTTCTTATATAGCAATGTCCTACATAGGTAGAATCAGGAAGCAGAAATATTATAACTGAAAAAAAATATATTGCATAATAAAAAATCAGCAAATAGTATTAATATAACCCTTTCACTAATATTATTATATCGCTCTTTATTTTGCAACATGCAATAAAAAAAAATGAACAATTTATTGCAGTGTCTTTGTGACAGTGACCTTTGGGCTAATATTAGGCTCTACTGCAGACTGATTCTTGATCAAATTGAACAACTTTTCCCAAGGAACCATATAGCAAATGAAAAAAACACTATTTAAACTACTATTATTAGATTATTTAGTTGCCTTAGGGTAGTTTTATTTTTCCTCGTCGTGGTATTCTGAGTCCTAACCGAACAAGCGGTTTGTTCGTTGCAAAGTTTGTATAGACTCAATATCTTTTTTTAATCAGTTTCACTAGTTGGTATAGTGAAACTATAACTGACAGCCCGACGCACTATATAGTGGTGTTCACGGAATAAACAGAGACCGCTGTCGGTTTGGCTAATTTTTTTTTTACATTTGCCACTAAACATTGATTGTTTTCCATTACTTAAATAATTTATATTGAAAATCGTGCAATAGAAACTTTTATACGTACGAGTATATATACTGTGAAGAAGGTACTGGAATTGTATAATTTAAAAAGCTTTCATGTCGAATTTATTTTTGTCGGCACGACAAATACTTTTTTGTAGGCACGTTGCGATTTTTACAATGGATAACAAGTTTAAACAATCTGTGTAAATTGCCATGTGCATTACAAATAGAATTTATTGTGCTGAAGCGCTGAAATTGTTACATACTTGTAAGTCTTATAGTCAATCGAATTTATTGAAAAACGGTCGAGATGTGGTGGAAGGTTTGCTTCAATATTGAAGCTAGCCTTATTAATCTGAACTTAACATCGTTAAAATAAAAGAAATTGTGAAACTGAAGTAAAAGAAATGGTGACTGAAAATGGTTTTTAAATCTAAAAGAGATAGCCTTTAAAATTTCTGAGTCTCACGAATCAATTTGTCCCATTTTAAACAATTTTAGGCATGAAACGAGCACCAAAATACCTGAATTTTCTGCAAAAAAATAATCGCGAAAGGGCTATAAAGATTTGATAGAACAAATTAATTCCAAGCCTACATTCATAAAACAGATAACTGGTAAAAATACTTAGGTTTACGAGTTTTACATGCAAACCAGTCAACTCGGAACAAGGACGTCTGACTATGCCGAAACCGTAAAATGCATTGTCAAAGTCAATTAAAAGTGAAGACATGTTCACAGCGTTACGAGGCGTTTGAGAGACAAAATTTGTCGAAAAGGCCGATTTGTAGAAAGAAAAGTCATACGACCCAGTCATAGTCCACCACGATAACGCGCCATTTCATAAGGCTATCGTTGTGAACGAATTTGTGGTCAAACCTCAACAAATCTTAACGAACGGCCACCGTATTCACCTGATATGGCTCCAGCCGACTACTTATTTTTTTAGGTGGGAGGAAGGTCTCTATTACTTTGTTAGACCAACCGACTGATTTCATTACCACAAACCGACAAGTGATCTAGTCATATGACTTTATCTATGATTTCGGTTTTAGTCTGTGGGTTGATTTATTAAGATATTTTTGGAGGCTATTGCATCGATATTTAGGATGCGGTTACGTAGCGGGCAGTTAGTTTAGTTTTTACGAAAAAGCAGCGCTATTAAATAGACTCATAATGCAAATTTGTCTGTCATTGCCTGTTTCGTAACCGCATCATTAACCGGCAAATATATTAATCATAGTGGGAGCGTTCAATGCTGTTAAACAATCATGTATTGATCGACCCCATTTATAGATTTTGTAGATCTGCTTACCACCAGGTGGACGAACATAATGTGGTATATACGTGGACAACACCCTTAGTGTGCGGCCCGACAGTGTTACCCACATTGTCCTATGTGGCCCTTGGCCGGAAAAGTGTGTCGACCGCTGGTCTAAAGTCTAATTCGGTCACCACGTAAGTATTTGTTGTTGTTATTCTTTTAAAACAATATTATAGATATTTGATGGCCTCTGATATATATATATATGTGGTCGTACCTTAGGTTATTTCTTCTGTGCTTAGGCATTGTATTCGGAGGTCGTGGGTTCGATTCCCACTCATGGCAAAAAAATTTACTACGTTTTTCTGTGTGTACAGTTTGTCATGGTCTTCCACCTCGTCTATTCTGAGTCCTAACCGAACAAGCGGCTAGCTCGTTCAAATCAAATCAAATATTATTTATTTCATGTAAATCTTTACAGATATTTATGAATAGTCAAAAAAAAAAAAGTTTTAACAATAAGGTCTAGAGTGCGCTTGGTTAGGCTGCTATATATATATATATTAATTAATAAAAGGTGTCATTAAATAAAAATATTAAAAAAATAAAAAAAAACAACCAACCGAACGCACGCTACATAACCAACGGTAAGACTAGGTGGTTAGCTGATTCCATTGACCATCCGATTATCATCTGCCACACAAGAGTGCCACCAAGGCGACCAACCTCACCAATCGTATCCACGCCTTAAATATTAGTTCTTATATTATATTATTGTCATTATATTGGCTGTAGATATTTTTGAATGACCATCAATCGCATTAACATAGTTATATGGATCGGTATCTTCAAGGGCGTAAACACTATTTGTAAAGTCGATCCCCCCGGAGACACCCCGGAGAAAAAGGTACCAGCAAGTAAAAAACTCTGGTGCTTCACACACACTAACAGAGGAACACAGCCATTGAGTTACCGATATGCAAATAGCATATGGTAGCACACTTAAAATGCTCTAATCCTACTAAAAGCATGCACAAAACATCCTATGGCAGATTATTTAACAGTATAGCTATTGGTTACTGTACCAATGTACAGAACTGAAAATACTAAATAGTACAGGCAATTTACTAAATAATAATATATAATAACAGAGTACCTGTATAACGTAAATATAAATAAGTAATCATAAGATATACCTTATCCAAAGATAAAAAGTTAAATATAATAAAAAATAAATTAAGTAATAATAAATTATTACAATATCAGATTTAACATACCTTACTAGGGTTCTAGTACAATTGAAAACTACAATTGAAAAGGCAATACTAGTTGTGAGACCTCAATTGCAGATCAGAACGGGTCCAGACATCTTTATCATTAATATAGTCATTAACTCTATAGTAAGCCCTATGGATTAATGTTTGTTTTATACAATTTTTAAACTTTATTTCACTTAAATCTATAATAGTTTTAGGTAATTTATTAAATAACCTTATACTTTTAATGACAAAACATTTATTAGTTTTTTGCAGTCTAAACTTTGGAATATCAATTTTATCTACATTTCTTAAGTTTATATTATGCCTGTCGCCATTTTTACTAAACATATTTAAGTTTTTCTTGACGTACAATAAATTCTCATAAATATATTGAGGAGTTGCGACGTTTGTATAGACTCAATATCCTTCTTTAATCAGTTTATATATACGTTTATAATATTTTATTATAGAGATACGTTTGTTTTTATTACAGCGGGGTTTGAACCCGTTACCACGAAACTGTAGTTTTTTAAAGAGTCTAAAGTCTAATTATAATTTTTCACCAACACGTACGTATATATTTTTTGTTATTCTTTTAAAATAATAATATATTATTATGACCACCTTCGTGGTCTAGTGGTTCAAATCAAATCAAATCATTTATTTCATGTAAATCTTTACAGATATTTATGAATAGTCAAAAAAAAAAAATAACAATGAGGTCTTAGAGTGCGTTTGGTTAGGCAGCTATTCATTATTAAAAGAACGACAAATATTTATTATATCTCGATATCAGATTTAGAACTTAAATTTAGAAATCTTAATATGAAAATTACTACCAAACCGAACACACACTACATAACCAACTAGTGTAAGACTAGGTGGTTAGCTGATTCCATTGACCTGTCAATCATTATCTGCCATACAAGGGAGCCACCAAGGCGACCAACTTCACCGACCATATCCACGCCTTAAATATTTATTCTAAATAAAAGGTTAGTAACCAATCACATATAAGTAAACGTATAAGGATCGGTATTTTTAAGGGCGGGTATACTAACTGTAAAGTCGATCCCCTCAGTGACACCCCGGAGAAAAAGAAACCAGCAAGTAAAAAACTCTAGTGCTTCACACAAATTAAAAGAGGAGTACAGCCATTGATTTGCTTATGCTATATAGCATATATATATATAGTAGCATACTCAAAATGCACCCCACCGATCAGCATGCGTTAGGTTGTTAGGCGTTGAATTCGGAGAACGTGAGTTCGATTTCCACCCATGACAAAACATACTAGTACGTTTTTCTGTAGGTACAGTTTGGCATGGTCTGGGTGTTTATAAGATATAATAGGTACCTATTAGTATTATCGTAGTTTCTAGTACACACAGTACAAGTCTAGAATCTTAATTTGTGACCAGGACAATATCTGTGCAAATTGTCCTACATAATTATTATTACTAATAATCGAATATTCAGAAAATTGGTTATAGTAAAGTACTTACCAATAATAGGCACTTTAGAGAGACTGACGTAGTAGGCTTTAACAAGAGGCGTGACTTTGAAAATAAAACAGCAAAGATCTGTCAGTGGATAAGCGAACACCTGCCTGCCTACTTTGGATAAAGCCTCCGTCGTGACCTAAGCCACAAATCCACGGGGAAGCCCCGAAATGTACGTAACTAGGTAATCCTTGCGACAGCGACTTGGATTCCAAGTTTAAAATGTGACTTTCGCGAATATATTTTCGGAATGTACTTTGTTCTTTTACCGAAATGTCAAGTCGGCTTTTCGAAGATTATTGAAATAGGTTTTTGCTTTCTGAATACATAGTGTTATTCTTTAATAAAAAAACGTAATGTAATAAAAACAGTCTATGTATGTGCTATGTACGGCTTTATTTATAAAAATGTTTTCTAGTTTTACCTATTTTAAAATAAGGTTTTAACAGTGAACGCTTTTGAAATAGTGAACAAAATTATGTCATAGTAGACCATTTTCTTGGTATTTGTGTGGGACTCAAAATGTAATTAATATTACTTCCCTCGATCAAAAAAAAAAAAGACAGCGCTTTTAAGTTTATATAATTAAAAATACGCATCTTTTATTATTAGGATGTGAGATAATATTTTAATATAATGGGCTATATTAAATATTTTTATATCAAAATATATTTATGTTGATGTTTTTATTTGATTTATGTTTTTAAACTTTATTTTTAAGCACTAATTTAAGGCCGAAAAACATGCCGTTAAGCACTGGTTAAGCTAATTAAAAAAAAACATAATCTGTGCTAATATATAGAGGTAAAGTTTGTGTGGTTGTAGGGGGTAAACTCTGGATCTACTAAACCGATATTGGAAATTATTTTAGTGTTGGATAGCCATTTATCTAGGAAGGCTATATAACATCACGCCACGACTAATAGGAGCATCAATGAAAAATGTTGGGAAAACGGGGAAAATATGTTCCTTTTGAGAGCTTCCTTTGCGTAAACGTTTAAAGTTACACAGACGAAGTGCGCGTGTCAGCAAGTAATTAATAAAAGGCCCTGTCATCAGTTAGAAAAACGTGATTGACGCTTCTTATACAAAATATGTTTAATGATTTTAAAGTACTTACTATGAAAAAATATAAGTAAGCATATTAAAAAAATAAATAATAATAAGTGCGTGTGTGTGATTGATAAGTGAAAGTATGTGCGTGTGTATTTAAGTTTGTGTGGTATTATATGTTGCAAAATAAAATTAGTGTTTTGTCACTCTCACTCTCACTCATGGAGATATAGATACCCTTGGGCCTTATCGCCGTTCTAGTCGTGAGAACAGAAGATGGCCCCCGTTATACAAATTAAAAAAAAAGCGACAAAAAAATTATAAACTATCACTGAGCGTTGATTGATTGAAGTGATATCAGATATAGCGGCAACGAACGCTTTTGACATTTCGTTTTATAGGCCATTTAAGGCATTAGGGCGGTTCCATATATTATTTAATTTATTGTATAATAATTTATATATTAATTTCATGTTCCCACTCATGACTTATACGTATATGCCGAAAGAATATAGACCGCTCACACAGAAGCAATACCTCTAAAGCGACCTAGACATGTTACGGTTTTAGTCTGTGTGTTCATTGGTTTTCAGGGGCCATTGATTTCTTATCGATGTGGTAGTTTCCTAACAAGGTGCGGTAACGAAACGGGTAGTTGATTTAACTACAAAATAGAGAGTTTATTAAGGTATATAAATAGACTCGTAATGCAATTTGTTTCCGCCTATTTCGTAATCGCATCATCTAGCTGGCATATTGGGAGCAATCATTACTGATAAGCAACAATGTATTGATCGATAAAGAAAGCCACATGCCTTACTACAATAAAAAAAAACAATACCAATCTAAAATAAATTTAGGCTGATGGACTTGCAACTAATGCTATGTAAGCAAAAAAAAAAAAAACACTCTAATTCCTAATTAAGTTACAAGATTCAAGTTTTGAAGGAAATCTCTAACCTTCCTTTGCTTTAATGTTACCAACCAAACTCTGTAGTGAGACCTATTCTACTTCGAAGTGCAATTTTGGAGTTGGTTAATTGCTCTCGGAGGCACCGTCCGCCGCGGTTTCATCAAAGCAAGATGTCGAGAGTGGAGAGCAAGTTAACACATAAGTACCTATAGAGCATACAACTTGCAACAGTTATTATCTTAAGAAAACAAGTATTATATTATAGGTAGGTACTTAAACTTTAATGGTCTTATTCATAAAATCTTTTCCTTATTTTTTTATTATATAAAATAAATACCATAATTGATAATAATTAGGGTACAAAAATATTAAGTTGACTATCAATTCACCGAATTCACTCTCTGCATACTCTTTTTTCCTCTGTTGAAGTAATAGAACTCTTAACTCTATCTATATTATTTTCTTAGCCTATATTATATAATACACCCTAACAGAAGAATACCACTTGCAAAATAAATTGATAGTTTTTGATTGAAAAATTAGAAACGTTGTAATTTAAGACATTTTTAATAATAATTCTAAAATAATCATAAAAAAGCGGCCCCAGCCTAGTGGTTAAGTCACTGCGCAACTGATAACAAGGTTAAGCAGATGACAACAAAGCCGGCCTGGGATGGGTGACCGCTTTATACAACCAGGCAATTTCATCATAAACACCGCAACAAGCTCGCCACTTGTTAGGTGTTGCCTCCGAATACCATCAGCGAATTGAGGATGGGTTAATCCCTCCGCTGGGACCCTGAGACCGTTTAAACGGTTCTCGGGAGCCAAATAGGCACCCGTGATGGTATTTATTTTTATTTATTTTATAATTCTAACATTCAAAAAAATAGTTTTGAAAAAAGCGCAGGGCCTCTATGAAATTAAAAATAAAGAAAACCCGTCCTCGCGTAACTACAGTGCGATTAGCAATTAACGAAGTTCCATTTTGTTAGCTGAAGCCGCTCTTATGAAATTTTTGTAATTGGCTTTGTAAGTCCACGACCTCGAGCATAACATGGTCTGGCTTTTGAAAATAATAATAACAATATGAAGGACATTATACACATATTGCCTTGGTTACAAATTAAGCTTTAGGCTTGTACTATGTGTACCAGAAACAACGATACTAATACATATTATATTTTATAAACACCCAGACCATGACAAATGTTCAGAAAAACGTATCTACTAATATTCTTTTGCTATGGGTGGGAATCGAACCCATGACCTCCGGATATAACGCCAAAGGCGCAACCACTAGTCTACGCAGGTATTAGTAGATTTAAGATTAGTTGGGTTATTATAAAATAAGCATAAGGTCTTTTAATATCAGGAACAGTTTGATTTTCTTAAAGCATATTTTTTACTTTAATTTCTTTGGTCAGGCGAACAACTTCAGTGAAATAATAACTAAGCATTGGTTCCGTAATTTTGAAACTTTTCATTCATAAGAAGTATATAGTAGTTGCACTATAATATGAATATGCTCGCATGAACGAACACCTATTTTTTTTGTATGTAATAAGAATACCGTAAAAAAACTACCATGTTGGCATCTTAATTTTGAAACGTATATTAGCCACTTTAAACCAATATAAAATTAAGAAGAAATGAGTGTTTGTGGAGTAACAATTGCGGATAGAGTGAAAAATACAGTTGTGCGTGATAGGTGTGATTTGAAAGACGATGTAGTGACAAGGATTGAGAAAGGAATGTTACGATGGTTTGGGCACATTGAAAGGATGAATGAAAAGAGATTGACGAAAGAGATTTATAAATCAGAGGTGAGTTTATAAAAAAGAGATTTATAAATGAAAGGATAAGGCGGGGACGACCCAGAAGAATGCTCCTAGACCAAATCGGGGACATTCTCAAAAAATCTGGGATCCGTAGTGCCCATAACCATAGAAGAGAGTGGTGGATGTAAAGGAAGCAAGAAATTATGCCAGGTGGGCAATTCTCGCTCTTTCGACATTCATCTCGATTCGAGATTTTTAAACGAAAAATGACTAAGTATGCCATTTTTCGTTCAAAAATATCGAACATTAAACGAAATAAATAATAAATATTAATTATTTATTCTTATTATATGTAAAAACATTAAAGTGTTCATTCATGGGAGCATGTTCATATTATGATGCAACTACCATAGACAATAAAACGCAATAACATTGTTTCCATATGTGGTAAAATGTAGTACAATCGCATTTTTTGAGCTAATGTTTTTCTTTCTTTCTTGGTCTTCTTGGTCACCAATATTTCGGGTAGGCACTTTCGCCTTTTTTTTTCACCTGTATATGGTTCTATTAAATTTACTTATTATATGGTCATATTATATTAATATAATATATTATAATCGAATTATAATTTACATTCTCATAATTACAAGTTTATTTTATGTTTAAATTACAAAAGTTTTGCAAAGCAATTAAAATTATAATTTAAATACTTTAACTAATACGTAGGTAGCTAATATTATTAATGTTGCCCACTAAAACCGTAAAATGTCCATAGATTTACTAGTCGTATTAATATTTGTAATGACGTGGGGAAATAATTGGTTTTGGTTTGAATTTAATTTTAATCAGTTTGTGTCGCGGCATATCGATTTTAATGACAGCGCATACTCGCGTGTGTTGACGTTAATTTATAATTTAGCCATGAGTTTCATGATTGTTATTGCAAATAATATTATTAATTAATTGCTTTCGTGTGTTAATTAATGAATGAAAATTATTGTGTTAATTAATTAATGAAAATTATTGTGTTAATTAATGAATGAAAATTATTGTGTTAATTAATGAATGAAAATTATTAAAAAATACTTTCATAAGTAAATTTTTGCCGAAAGAAATGTAATACTGGAAAAAGTGAGAGTAAATGAAAATACTGAGATGTTTGAATATCTCGGTATTATATATTTAGGTGGGGAAGCCTCTATCTGTAACTCCTCTCATTACCAACCCATACACACACATATCATCATGGGTGCCTTACGGCGCCCGAAACCGCCTTGACGGCCGGCACTATGGGGACCCGCCTAAGAGAGCCATCTCATAAGTGGTTTTTCCAAAAGTGTGCGGAAGTGCATGTGTTATACCTCAAATTGTAGCTAAAGAGTCACTCTTTTATTTTTAATATGATTATAATTTCTGACCATTTGCATGTTGTAACAAAATGCGGCTAAAGTCAAGGAATGAAAAAAATACAAGAATAACCATGTAACTTTCAATTGTTTGGTATTATTTTGTAGTATCAAAACAATAGAAAGAACGTATGTGTGATACCATTTTAGAAAGCTTGAGATGTGTTCTATAAAATAAAATTAAATGTATTTTAGTACAATATCACTTAGACAAAAAAAAAAACACATGTACTTATCTTCCTTTTTCAAACATTCATTTGGAGATTTGACATTTACCGAAGCTTCCCGAAGTTCTATTTTTTATTTTATTTGATAGGAAATATAATCTTATTTAACGGTAAAAAGTTTTTTTTTGCGGTTTCAGTGCGTAACATAGTCAAATGTAATAAAATATAAGAAATACCCTACTTGCGATTTCAAATCTTATTTCTTAGCACTAATTTGAGCCGAAATAAGCAAATTAAAAAAAAAAAAACACCATCTATACTTATCTATAATAATTAGAGCTTCCGTTGCGTGCGCTGCGTAAAGGTTATAGTTACGCAGACGAAGTTGCGCGTGCCAGCTAGTAATTTATAAAAGGCCCTGTCATAAAACAGATTGACAGCCTATAGGTACCTCACTCCTTATACAAAATATTTTTAATGATTTTAAAGCAAATATTGCTCGCACGTTTGTCATTCCCTTTTATGCCTAAAATCGCTTTTCCAAACGTGAGAACACAAGATACAAGCTCATAACAAAAAGTAAGAACAAAAATTATTAGAAGCAATTACTGAGCTTCGATTGGTTGAAGTATGAAGACAATATGGCGGCAATGAACACGTTTGACATTTCGTTTTATAGGCTATTTAAGGCATTAGGGCGGTTCCATATATTATTATTAATTTCATGTTCCCACTCATTAGCGGTCTATATTCTTTCGGCATATTTCCACTTATATGCCGAAAGAATATAGACCGTTCATACAGAAGCAAGACTTCTAAAACGACCAAGACCTCTAAAACGACCAAGACAAGTTGCGGTTTTAGTCTCTGTGTTCACTGGTTTTCAGGAGCCATTGATTTCTTATATTGATTTAACTACAAAATAGAGAGTTTATTAAGGTATATAAATAGACTTTTAATGCAATTTGTTTCCGCCTATTTCGTAATCGCATCATCTAGCTGGCATATTGGGAGCAATCATTACTGATAAGCAACAATGTATTGATCGATAAAGAAAGCCACATGCCTTACAACCATAAAAAAAACATTACAAATCTAAAATAAATTTAGGCTGATGGACTTGCATCTAATGCTATGTAAACAAAAAAAAAAAACACTCTAATTCCTATATAAGTTATAAGATTCAAGTTTTAAAGGAAATCTCTAACCTTCCTTTGCTTTAATGTTACCAACCAAACTCTGTAGTGAGACCTATTCTACTTCGAAGTGCAATTTTGGAGTTGGTTAATTGCTCTCGGAGGCACCGTCCGCCGCGGTTTCATCAAAGCAAGATGTCGAGAGTGGAGAGCAAGTTAACACATAAGTACCTATAGAGCATACAACTTGCAACAGTTATTATCTTAAGAAAACAAGTATTATAGTATGGGTAGGTACTTAAACTTTAATGGCCTTATTCATAAAATCTTTTCCTATTTTTTTTATTATATAAAATTAATACCATAATTGATAATAATTAGGGGACAAAAATATTAAGTTGACTATCAATTCACCGAATTCACTCTCTGCATACTCTTCTTTCCTCCGTTGAAGTAATAGAACTCTTAACTCTATCTTTATTATTTTCTTAGCCTATATTATATAATACACCCTAACAGAAGAATACCACTTGCAAAATAAATTGATAGTTTTTGATTGAAAAATTAGAAACGTTGTAATTTAAGATATTTTTAATAAAAATTCTAACATTCAAAAAAGTAGTTTTGAAAAAAGCGCAGGGCCTCTATGAAATTAAAAAAAAAGGAAACCCGTCCTCGCGTAACTACAGTGCGATTAGCAATTAACGAAGTTCATTTTGTTAGCTGAAGCCGCTCTTATGAAATTTTTGTAATTAGCTTTGTATATCTTCGACCTGGTCTGGCTTATGAAAATAATAATAACAATATGAAGTACATTATACACATATTGCCCTGGTCACAAACTAAGCTTTAGGCTTATACTATGTGTACCAGAAACAACTATACTAATACATATTATATTTTATAAACACCCAGACCAAGACTAATGTTCAGAAAAACGTATCTACTAATATTCTTTTGCTATGGGTGGAAATCGAACCCATGACCTCCGGATATAACGCCAAAGTCGCAATCACTAGTCGATTTGTCGAAGTCGATACTATTAGTAGATTTAAGATTAGTTGGGTTATTGTAAAATAAGCATAAGGCCTTTTAATATCAGGAACAGTTTGATTTTCTTAAAGCATATTTCTTTGGTCAGGCGAAAAACTTCAGTGAAATAATAACGAAGCATTGGTTCCGTAATTTTGAAACTTTTCATTCATAAGAAGTATAGAATAGTTGCACTATAATATGAATATGCTCGCATGAACGAACACCTATTTTTTTTGTATGTAATAAGAATACCGTAAAAAAACTACCATGTTGGCATCTTAATTTTAAAACGTATATTAGCCACTTTAAACCAATATAAAATTAAGAAGAAATGAGTGTTTGTGGAGTAACAATTGCGGATAGAGTGAAAAATACAGTTGTGCGTGATAGGTGTGATTTGAAAGACGATGTAGTGACAAGGATTGAGAAAGGAATGTTACGATGGTTTGGGCACATTGAAAGGATGAATGAAAAGAGATTGACGAAAGAGATTTATAAATCAGAGGTGAGTTTATAAAAAAGAGATTTATAAATGAAAGGATAAGGCGGGGACGACCCAGAAGAATGCTCCTAGACCAAATCGGGGACACTCTCAAAAAATCTGGGATCCGTAGTGCCCATAACCATAGAAGAGAGTGGTGGATGTAAAGGAAGCAAGAAATTATGCCAGGTGGGCAATTCTCGCTCTTTCGACATTCATCTCGATTCGAGATTTTTAAACGAAAAATGACTAAATATGCCATTTTTCGTTCAAAAATATCGAACATTAAACGAAATAAATAATAAATATTAATTATTTATTCTTATTATATGTAAAAACATTAAAGTGTTCATTCATGGGAGCATGTTCATATTATGATGCAACTACCATAGACAATAAAACGCAATAACATTGTTTCCATATGTGGTAAAATGTAGTACAATCGCATTTTTTGAGCTAATGTTTTTCTTTCTTTCTTGGTCTTCTTGGTCACCAATATTTCGGGTAGGCACTTTCGCCTTTTTTTTTCACCTGTATATGGTTCTATTAAATTTACTTATTATATGGTCATATTATATTAATATAATATATTATAATCGAATTATAATTTACATTCTCATAATTACAAGTTTATTTTATGTTTAAATTACAAAAGTTTTGCAAAGCAATTAAAATTATAATTTAAATACTTTAACTAATACGTAGGTAGCTAATATTATTAATGTTGCCCACTAAAACCGTAAAATGTCCATAGATTTACTAGTCG
Source organism: Monopis laevigella (assembly GCA_947458855.1). Classification (NCBI taxonomy): domain Eukaryota; kingdom Metazoa; phylum Arthropoda; class Insecta; order Lepidoptera; family Tineidae; genus Monopis; species Monopis laevigella. The sequence goes on from OX381581.1 coordinate 18,696,915, forward strand.
TATTAATATTTGTAATGACGTGGGGAAATAATTGGTTTTGGTTTGAATTTAATTTTAATCAGTTTGTGTCGCGGCATATCGATTTTAATGACAGCGCATACTCGCGTGTGTTGACGTTAATTTATAATTTAGCCATGAGTTTCATGATTGTTATTGCAAATAATATTATTAATTAATTGCTTTCGTGTGTTAATTAATGAATGAAAATTATTGTGTTAATTAATGAATGAAAATTATTGTGTTAATTAATGAATGAAAATTATTAAAAAATACTTTCATAAGTAAATTTTTGCCGAAAGAAACGTAATACTGGAAAAAGTGAGAGTAAATGAAAATACTGAGATGTTTGAATATCTCGGTATTATATATTTAGGTGGGGAAGCCTCTATCTGTAACTCCTCTCATTACCAACCCATACACACACATATCATCATGGGTGCCTTACGGCGCCCGAAACCGCCTTGACGGCCGAGGGACCCGCCTAAGAGAGCCATCTCATAAGTGGTTTTTCCAAAAGTGTGCGGAGGTGCATGTGTTATACCTCAAATTGTAGCTAAAGTGTCACTCTTTTATTTTTAATATGATTATAATTTCTGACCATTTGCATGTTGTAACAAAATGCGGCTAAAGTCAAGGAATGAAAAAAATACAAGAATAACCATGTAACTTTCAATTGTTTGGTATTATTTTGTAGTATCAAAACAATAGAAAGAACGTATGTGTGATACCATTTTAGAAAGCTTGAGATGTGTTCTATAAAATAAAATTAAATGTATTTTAGTACAATATCACTTAGACAAAAAAAAAAAACACATGTACTTATCTTCCTTTTTCAAACATTCATTTGGAGATTTGACATTTACCGAAGCTTCCCGAAGTTCTATTTTTTATTTTATTTGATAGGAAATATAATCTTATTTAACGGTAAAAAGTTTTTTTTTGCGGTTTCAGTGCGTAACATAGTCAAATGTAATAAAATATAAGAAATACCCTACTTGCGATTTCAAATCTTATTTCTTAGCACTAATTTGAGCCGAAATAAGCAAATTAAAAAAAAAAAACACCATCTATACTTATCTATAATAATTAGAGCTTCCGTTGCGTGCGCTGCGTAAAGGTTATAGTTACGCAGACGAAGTTGCGCGTGCCAGCTAGTAATTTATAAAAGGCCCTGTCATAAAACAGATTGACAGCCTATAGGTACCTCACTCCTTATACAAAATATTTTTAATGATTTTAAAGCAAATATTGCTCGCACGTTTGTCATTCCCTTTTATGCCTAAAATCGCTTTTCCAAACGTGAGAACACAAGATACAAGCTCATAACAAAAAGTAAGAACAAAAATTATTAGAAGCAATTACTGAGCTTCGATTGGTTGAAGTATGAAGACAATATGGCGGCAACGAACACGTTTGACATTTCGTTTTATAGGCTATTTAAGGCATTAGGGCGGTTCCATATATTATTATTAATTTCATGTTCCCACTCATTATCGGTCTATATTCTTTCGGCATATTTCCACTTATATGCCGAAAGAATATAGACCGTTCATACAGAAGCAAGACTTCTAAAACGACCAAGACCTCTAAAACGACCAAGACAAGTTGCGGTTTTAGTCTCTGTGTTCACTGGTTTTCAGGAGCCATTGATTTCTTATATTGATTTAACTACAAAATAGAGAGTTTATTAAGGTATATAAATAGACTTTTAATGCAATTTGTTTCCGCCTATTTCGTAATCGCATCATCTAGCTGGCATATTGGGAGCAATCATTACTGATAAGCAACAATGTATTGATCGATAAAGAAAGCCACATGCCTTACAACCATAAAAAAAACATTACAAATCTAAAATAAATTTAGGCTGATGGACTTGCATCTAATGCTATGTAAACAAAAAAAAAATAAACACTCTAATTCCTAATTAAGTTATAAGATTCAAGTTTTAAAGGAAACCTCTAACCTTCCTTTGCTTTAATGTTACCAACCAAACTCTGTAGTGAGACCTATTCTCCGACCCGCCTAAGAGAGCCATCTCATAAGTGGTTTTTCCAAAAGTGTGCGGAGGTGCATGTGTTATACCTCAAATTGTAGCTAAAGTGTCACTCTTTTATTTTTAATATGATTATAATTTCTGACCATTTGCATGTTGTAACAAAATGCGGCTAAAGTCAAGGAATGAAAAAAATACAAGAATAACCATGTAACTTTCAATTGTTTGGTATTATTTTGTAGTATCAAAACAATAGAAAGAACGTATGTGTGATACCATTTTAGAAAGCTTGAGATGTGTTCTATAAAATAAAATTAAATGTATTTTAGTACAATATCACTTAGACAAAAAAAAAAAAAAAATCACATGTACTTATCTTCCTTTTTCAAAAATTCATTTGGAGATTTGACATTTACCGAAGCTTCCCGAAGTTATATTTTTTATTTTATTTGATAGGAAATATAATCTTATTTAACGGTAAAAAGTTTTTTTTTGCGGTTTCAGTGCGTAACATAGTCAAATGTAATAAAATATAAGAGTAAGAATTTTACTAGATTTATAGGTACTACACTTCCGAACATATTTCAATATTTTTTTGTAAAAATATACATATTATACCTAGAAAACACGCAGATAAAAACAAACACATATATTTGGCGGTATTTTTATCAAATATTTCCCACAGTAAATTTTTAGCTCTCATTCCCATGAAGAACCGTTTAGAACCACATTGTGATAATTTATTTTTATCAAATAATTTTGTACACGTTTTCGGTTATTATTCACTATAAAATAGTCCACTTGCTCGTAAATTATTACAGTTCTTCATTAATTTTTGTCATTAGTAAAAGTTTATTTATTACTTACGCTCCATAATGAGTGAATTCTCGTGTACCAGACGCGACTTAAGTCTTATTTTTATCGAAAGTGATTCAAATTATATCGTTTATATCTCAAATTATATAAGGAACAATTTTGCGGAATCTTCTGACGCAAACATAGCAACAATAATAGCAATCATTCAAAAATCCTTCATAACTCAGTTTCGTCTACGTTATAGTAAAGCGGGTCGGAAGAAAGATCAGTTTTTAAGACAAAACAGCAATTGGTTGGATGGCGTATTTACGGTGAAGCTAGAAACTACTACATGCGAACCGGAACCTTCTACATCGACAGGAAAAGGAGGGAGACGTTCTAAAATGTACGAAGATAGTTCAGAGAGTACAAAGAAACGTAAAAACAAGGAGTTACTTGAAGCATGTGGACTTGAATTCATATTGAACCCTTACGTACAGGGCTTAAGGTCTCATGGCGAAATTGAAGAAGCATTCATCGTTGAAGTCTTAAGAGCACTACCGGCAGAAAAAAAACGTGAAATACACAGTAACCTGCTTAGTGAACCGGCACACATAACAGCCTATTTAAAGGACGAAGCTCTTAGCATTTTCATTGAATTAAATCTTAACAAGGCACAGTATGAAACTATGAGGAATTGTATGATAGCAAAGAATTGTTTATAGTTCCCTTCGTGTCAGTCAATTCGTGAAGCTAAACATATGTGCTATCCGGCAGAATCTAGCATTGAAATTAATAACATTAAAGCAAAAATCAAACTGCAAGATCTTTTGATTCACACTTTAGCCAGGCTTCTAAAAATTAATGGTGTTTATAAAGTTGGTTCAACCCACTTAAAGTTATATTCCAAATGGGGATGTGATGGATCAAGTGGATAAAGTGAATATAAGCAAATCCTACCAGAAGAGAGCGATATAATTTCCGACTCAAATTTATTTATATCATCATTAGTGCCACTGAGACTTATAAATGTCGATACTAATGAGGTGTTGTGGAATAATCCTGCTCCATCATCAGTGAGATTTTGCCGACCTATTTTGATCAAATTTTCAAAAGAAACACCTGAGAAGACAACACAGGTAGTCGACGAAATTAATGCTCAAATTTCAGCTCTTGCTCCTTCCCTGATCAATAATAGTGGCGAAGGTATTGAAATAAAACACACGTTATTTTTAACTATGATTTACGGCAAAGTGGCTCAAGTTTTATCTGAAACTTCATCAAGTGCTGTATGTACCATTTGCAATGCAAGACCTACAGAGATGAACAATTTAGAAAAAGTGCAAAATAAACCTGTGGATGAAGCTTCCTATTAATATGGGCTTTTTCAACTTTGCATTGTTGGATCAGATTTATGGAATTTATTCTACATTTATCTTACAATCTAGGTTTTGAAAAATGGTCAGCCACAACAACAGAAAATAAAGATTAAAAAAAAAACAAAAGAAAGCTCATGTACAAAGAAGGTTCCGAGAAGAACTTGGTTTAAATAATGACAAACCCAAGTAAGTGAGTGGCAACACTAATGACGGCAACACAGCCCGAAGATTCTTCCAAAACTACCATTGTACATATAAAATCACTGCTATAGATGAGGAATTAATTAAACGATTTTATGTTATACTTCATTGGTCATGTCAAGCGGTAGAGCTATTGCTACGAAGTTTGGTCAATATGCACTCGATACAGCTCAGCTGTATGTTAATAAATATAAATGGTATTATATGCCATCTTCCGTGCTCAAGGTGTTGAATCAGGGTGAAAGTGTTATACGTCATTTCTCTGTCTTGCCTCTTGGGCAACTCTCGGAAGATGCTCAAGAGGCACGAAATAAAGACTACAAACAGTTCAGGCTTCATCATGCAAGAAAATGTTCGAGGATAGCCAACAATGAAGACATGTTACACACACTTTTATATACCTCTGATCCATACATTACAAGCTTGAGAAAACCTTCCAATAAAAAATATTTCGAACTTCTTGATGAAGCAAAGGAGCTCTTGAGTGACTTATAAGCTATAACTTTAAGTTTTATTAATATTTTATGTAGTTATTTAATCATATTGTTATATATAAAATTGCTAGAATTAAGATGTTAATCTAAAAGTAATTTTTTTTTTCCTATATTTATTATGACTTTTAGAAATAAATTTTTACTTACTAAATATACGTTGTTTTAAAGTACATATATCTAAGATTACTAGGAAAAATAATCAGCTGGATATCATCATTAACACCGAAGTTACAGATTTATAAGATGAAAACGAGTCAAAGTCCCCATAGTGGCGGCCCCAGGGTACCCAGCGGAGGGGTTTTAATCCCACCTCGTCTTAGCCGATGGTATGAGTCTACACCGAACAAGTGGCTAGCTCGTTGCGATGTTTTGAATAGACTCAATAACCCATCTTTATAAACAGTTTCACAAGTTGGTGTAGTGAAACCGGGACCGACAGCTTAACGTGCTCTCCGAGGCACTATAGTGGTGTTGTCAAACAAATGTACATATTTTTTTTATTTTAAAAACTCATTGGTACACACCGGGATTCAAACCAGGGACCTAAGTATTTTTAAGTCCAAGGTCTAACCAACTCGGCCACCACGTATATATGCAAAAATCGTCAAGTGATCTAGTCATGTTCCGGTTTTAGTCTGTAGGTTCAGGTCTCATTTTAGGGTGCGGTTACCAAACGGGTAGTTCATTTGATGATAAAGTTGCGAGGATATGCAAATTCGTCTTTGTTGCCATTTCGTAACTGCTTCATTAGGCCGGCACAGAGGGAGCGATTAATATTATTATACGATTATATTGTTAATGTATTTATTGACCCCCTTTATGGAGTTTGTAGGCCTACTTACATCAGGTAGATACAAAGTCACATGCTCTAATTAAAAAATATCTCTTTCTCTACATAGTATAAGCAAAGACGGCGCAGGGCGGTGTCTGTCTGTTATTTCGCGCTAATATCAGAAAGTAGTGAACGAATTTTAATTTAGCAAATATTTCCTGATAATCAGTATGTTTTATTTATATTAGCCAAGTAGTTGTGAATAAATTTTATCCGTCAAAGGTCTTCCAAAGTAGCAGGCGACTCAGTTACTTTTATAAAACGCGTTTCGAAATAGAACTTTCTTCGGTATAGAGAAAATTATTCTATAAAAGTTGTATACCGGCTATTTCATTCATTAGATTCGCTGTGGCATGCATGCCCAAGTCTTGCATTTAAACAGCCTTCAAGTTCCTTACAACTTATTACGGAACTTTATTAAGGGCACTGCATTCGTAATCGCGAGCTCCGCGTTCTCCATACAAAATTAGCTTTCGCACTTTTAATAATACTCCAGTACTGTTTGTCGCAGAATTAAAATAATATTTTTGTCGGTAATTGTATTTATTAACCCTGTGTTGGATTAAAATACTTTTTATATATTATAATAAAAAATATATATTACCCACAACTGAAAGATTTTTTCGTACGATTATGAACATAAAGGAAATAATTGAACTTCGACCAACAGCCAAGTTGTAATATTTGAAGTACTTTTGTATGGGCGTCAAGTCGACTAGCCCTAAGACGTATAGACTGGACTGCTCGTATTTAATTGATTAATTGTATACGTAAATCATTTTCAAGAATATATACATACATACATATCATCACGGGTGCCTTACGGCGCCCGAGACCGCCTAGACGGCCCCAGGGTACCCAGCAGAGGGGTTTTAATCCCACTTCGTCGTAGCGGATAGTATGACGTATATAATTGTATAATAATTAATAAAAAAAGATTCAAAAAATAAATTAAATTATATAATGTGATAAAATAATTAATTAAATATAATTTTATGGGGGTAAGTGTAAAGTGTGTAGAAATATAACATTATCTAAATTTATGATTTTACTATGACCAGATTTGCAGCAACTCTGACTAACTAGTAGTAGGGAACGTAATTAGTTTAGTTAAGATTTTGGAATGAAGGAGTTGGAAGCAAGTTTTGGCTCACACAGTGGTTATACTATGAAATGTATACCTTGCACAATTTCCATGCAAAATGCAGAAAATTAAAAGGCTTAACTGCAACTGGCCTAAACCAAAAAAGGAACATCGTTATACAGATAATAGGTACTTTTTTATTTTATTTTACTGCTACTTTATTACCCTACTTTTTAGTAAAAAATATTTCTTATAAAGGTATTCAAAAATTAGTCATATAATAATTTATCTACTATAATTTTATGCGATGTACCTAAATAAAATAATAAGTAAAGTGACTAGAACCAAATAAAACTAAAACTTAATATAGAAAAAATAACCCCTGAAAATATCAAAACAATAAATAAAACTAGAACCTAAAACTTAAAAAGAAAAAAAAACCTGTGTAAAAATGTAATAAAGATTTAAAATAAATAAATAAATAATTACAAGTTTCTTTGTGACAGCTACAACAAGTAATATTCTTTCAAACTATCCTGTGGCATTGTACCCAAGACACTGGCGGCGTTTCCTCTTTGGATAGACAAACTAATTTCTTGTTTGAAATATCCGCCAGCTCTTGAGTCACCAGTGACGTCAATAAGCTTTGGAGCTAATGTTCTATAAAATTGTTTAGCATCCTCGCTCCACGGACCCATAGTTTCCACAGTAAAAGCAACAAAGTCATAATTTTGTAAAATGCCATTAAATTTACGACGTTTGTTTGCTTCCGCTTTGAAAGCGGCAGATCCCGCACAACATGCAGATCCCAGGATGTGAGACTGGGCCATGGTGTCCACACAAGTGGCGTCCCAATCTAAAGCCCTGCCTCGCCTCTAGTTAAATTTGTGTAAAATATACCTTATATGTATTAGTATCGTGGTTTCTGGTATACAGGATATGTTTACAAATATCCTACATATTATTATTATGGTAACTTATTAGGTGCCAATATTATTTTGTATATTATTTCGACCAAATGTTCCTGGGTAAGTTATGGTGTATATATTCACACACCATACGTCCATAACTTACTCAGGAATTATTTTTATAATATGAACATATACGAGTATGAAGATAATAATATTTTATAGCTTACGCGTTTCCTTTTCCTTAATCTACGCTTTTTTAGAACATTTCAATTATCGGTGTGTGATTTTTGAATGTCAGCGAAGACTTGATATTATAAGTAAGAAAAGCCTAGAAAATCACGATTTATCAAAAGTCGTATTTATGAAAATCATATATACGGTACCAACTTGCCAATAATCAAGAGTCATAGATAAGAGAGCTTCTACTTTTTTACGTTACACGATTAAAGTATTGTTGTCGTTATAAATTGCTATTCTTGTGCCTCATAATGTCTATGCTAAAACATAAAAATTTAATGGTGGAACAGAGGTAATGTAAATCTGCGATTATTAGTATCTGCCATAGGTGACTTTATTTTGCGAGTGTTAGGGGGCTGATACAATATGCATGATATTTTGGTCACACGATGAGATTTAAAAATACGAAATTTAGAAATCAATGACTAATTTGTCATTTATGTTATATTTAGTCATCCGGTGACATTCAAAAATCGCATCCCAGAACTACTTTTAATCTTACACAACACAACATTTACAAATATTATACCTACTAACATTTATATTCATAATATAATATTTACTTATTATAGTTATACACTTACAGACACAAATCTACACATACGAGTATGTAAACATTTACCCTCACACATACGTACCCACAAACACAACATCAAAACCATTACATCGAATACATATTCATAAATTAAAATAATTAGTAATAAATGTAATGGAAAAGTATATATATATGTATAAGCCTGAATCAGTGGACTTTCTCGTAGGACAGGCTTTCTAAAACTTAAAAGGATAAAAATCATTTAATAACTTTAAAGTTTTACTTCCATGAACCATTTTTATTCATTTTATTCATTACATCATAAAAAATACATTTTCATTTAGGTAATTAGGTACTCACTGAAATTAAATGTCAGAGTATTTAAAAGTGAGGTCTGAAAAAGAATTGAGGTTTATATAAGTTGCTAGGAGCGTTGTTAAATAACTGAAGCGGTGGAGTTAGAACAGTTCAACTTTTTTAATCTTATTGAAAACTTCATTGTTGTACACTTTGATTGAAAAGACTTTGAAACTCATTTGCGCCTTCGCAATTGAAGAAACTAATTTCAAAGTAGATTTTTGCTTCAACTGGGTAAATATAGCAGGATATCTGTCACATAAAGTTCTAATGTTGAAACGACATACTTACATATATTCAGGATGACTTTGGGCTAATATGAGGTTGTGCTGATCAAATCGAACAACTTTTCCATTGGAAGCATATGTCGCAAATGAAAAAATAATTACCCTATCCATACAAACTTGTAATGTTAAAATGATTAATTTGTATGGGGAAGCCATTTTTTTTCATTTACGACACATGGTTCCACGGGACAAGTGTTCAAATTGATAAACAGAACCTCATATTAGCCCAAAGTACATCCTTTCTAATTCACCCTGTTTAAGTACCGCCTCAGTGGTCGTTTGGTTGAGTCTTTGGCGATGTATATGGAGGTCGTAGGTTTGAATCCCACTCATGGCAAAACTATTAAATATTAGTCGTTTTTCTGAACAGTTTGCCATGGTCTGGGTTTTTATAAAATACAATAATATTTATGCATTAATTTCATTGTTTCTGGTATATCTGTAGTTACAGATAATCCTAGAAAATTGAGTAAACCTACTTTTACCAAATTTTATTTTGTTTTATAATGCACTTCATTTTAATTTTCACTAATTATTCTAACATTACCTAACCAACATTGGGTTAACCTAGGTAAGTATGGATAAACCCAGAATTAAAATTGATTTCAATTATTCTTCGGATATTACCCAAAATCTTTGGGAGATTTAAAAAAATTGGAGCACTGCATGACTTTGTACCCTGATGTTAAGCAGACCTGAAAGTCCATGAATGGAGTCGATTAAACATGGTCGTTTAATATTATTGATCACTCCCACCATACCAGATAAATTATGCGGTTACAAAATGGGCGACATGGACGTATTTGCATTACTAGTCTATTTTAAAATCCTCGCTGCTTTATCGTCAAATCAGTCGCCTGGTTCGTAACCGTACCTTGAAAGGAGACTACCCCATCGACAAGATATTGATGCAGTCGTCTCCGGAAAACCGGTGAACACACATACTTAAACCACTACTAAACACAAGTCACTTGATGGTTTTTGCATCTGTATTGGTGGTAACGGGTCTAAAGTAAACCCTATATACCTACCTGTGTTTACTCAATATTCTAGCCTTACCTGTAACACTTCTATATCAGTAGTACAGCCTAGAGCTCTAGAGTTTAGGGATTCGCGATCCTCTTCGTCGATCCGATTTTAAGAATCGTATCGGTTCGTAATGCCTCGATTCGTTCATCGCATCGGATCGCATGCCGTCGATCCGATATTCAGGAAATCGATGCGGATCTGATGCAAATAATTAAGAAACAATTATATTTAGATATTTAAAAAGAAATAACAATGCTTATCAATACAAATAATTCTTACAGAAGGGATGTAGGGAATAATTTGAAAGAATTTTACGCGATATATTTAAAAAGTTACTTGTAATGGGTGTATTGGGATAATGACTTTGCAAATGTCTTGAAAGGTTTTACTTTTGTTTAAAACGCGCAACGGTCAACATAATATACATTTTCCGCCTTCTGGTGTCTTTGTAAACTGTCTTAATATACTGGATTTTACAGGAGGGACCATTTTTCACTAAGCAGATTTCAAGTGTTTTTTCAAGTTCAAGTGATCTGGTCATGTTTCGATTTTAGTCTGTGGGTTCATCAGTTTTTAGAAGACTGCAGCGAGGATATTAAAATAGACCCGTAATGCAAATTATTTATCACCGCCCGTTTCGTAACCGAATCATTTAGCTAAGTGGAAGCGGTCAATATTGTTGATGTGCTCCAATAAATAAAAAAAAATCTAAAATATCTGACGCGGTCACTGAGATATTTATTTATTTTATTTTATTTTCTCTATTTCCCGTTTAGAGTACTTTTCTTGATCTTGACGATAGCTAGGCCGTCTAGGCAGTCTAATGTCATAAAACACCCGTGGCGATAAATATATAAATATCTACTTTTGATGATCATACCATACCTACTAGTCTTTTACCGGTAAAAATCTTTACCTTATGTAAAATATTTTAATAATTAAAAATCTACCTTTGTGAAGCATCTAGTTGAATTCATTTTGTTGTTTTTTTTGCATGTTACATTTTATATGTACACGGTTTGGTCATTTGAGGTTTGCCCTGAACTTGTATACCTGCTAGTATGAATAATGTACGGAAGTGCTGTAATACAACTTGCTAACTTTACATTGCAGATATTTATCTGTCTCGCTCGCACTTATTAAAATCTACATATATAAAAAAAAACCTTTTTGTTTCTTTTAATTTTTAAACGTATTGCCGCCATATTCTTCAGCATAATAAAATAACCAATCAATTGATTGGTTATAAACACTTTTGTTGACACTTTATGTTTTGGATTTGTATAGAACTGCGAAGATAATAAGAATAATAACAATATGGAAGCCATTACATACAGTTTGGTTAAATAAAATATAATGCCCTGGTTAGAAACTAAGCTCTAGACTTGTACTATGTGTGTCAGAAACAACTATACTAAGGTCAAGTTGCACTAAAGTGTCTGTTAAAGTTATTGTAATGATTAAAATTAAAAAATGGCGTCGAATGTAGCAGTTTTGTTTTGAAAGTCGAATGACAGCTGCATTCGACGACATTTTTAACTTTAATCATTACAATTACTTTAACGAACACTTTGGTGCAACTTAGCGTAATACATATTTGGCCTTATTCATAAAAACTTATTGAGTCCTTCAAGAACAATTTATTTATAGAAGGTTTTGTCTCTTTTATTCAGCAAAAAAAATTGTAATATGTAAAGAGACAAAACAGTCCACAATAAGTTTTTATGAATAAGGCCATTAATCTATAATACATGCATTATCTATACGTTTAATATTATAAAGAGGTTGTAGGGGGTAACCTGTAGGTACATAAAAATATACATAAAAATGTATGGGTTTGATTACCACCCATAAAATATTGTATTGTCATGGGTGGGAATCTAACCCACGACCTCCGGATACAACGCCAAATGTGCAACCACTAGTCTACGGAGACTAAGACAATATGTCATTACATTCGAAATTTTAACTGTCAAAATTCTTATTTCTATGCAATAAAGGTTAATAATATATGACAAATCTGATTACAAGCGAAGATAATAGTCGATATGCCAAAACCGGGCTACTGTTATTATGTTTGAAAAGGAGACTTAGGACTTAGGGCACTTCCCTATAATTTATTTCCAGCGTACATAATAGTATATATTATATATTGTACATACATATGGTTCGCGTCGCGCCCGAGGCACAAGTTTGTTGTACCACTAATTAAAATGTCCGACGGCATTGTACCAAAATAATAAATTATATTATAAAACTAAATCGTTATTTTCATTTTTGGTTTTAAAATTTTGGGTAGATTTTGGACCTTAGTATATTATGATTTATTAGTATATTAGTTTTTATTTTGCAAAAGGATAAGATGGCCAACAAGCGTTGATTCATACATATTATATTTTATAAACAACCAAACTCAAACGTACTGTTAATATTTTTATTTTGCCATGGGCGAAATAACTCCAAAGGTCAAATATACCAACTGAATTTCATTAAATTATTATTTATAATAAATTAATGAAAACCAACTGAATTTCATTAAATTATTATTTATAATAAATTAATGAAAACCAACTGAATTTCATTAAATTATTATTAATAAATTATTAATTTATTGTAGATGTAAAATATATCACTGTATTTAAGTTGAAACAAGTATAGTTAAGGAATTTGAAAGCTTTCCCTATAAATATAACTTTGATCCGGTAGTATTAGGTCGGATGTAGGGATTGGTCGGAGCGAGGGTAAGCCGCACAAGCTCTGCCGACGAGCAAATTAATTAGAGACAGCTAACAACTCCCATCGCACTAATCAATTAGATTAGTACACGTTAAGCTGTTTCTGAAGTCCCGATCGTACCTACATGTAAAACTATTCGTTTGAAGTCCTTATACAGGTAATTTTAAAATAAATTAAATACTTGATGATCTTATTCATAAAAAAATATTGAAGTCTTGAAGAATACTTTAGTTATAGAAGGTTTTGTCACTAATTATAATACATTTTTGTTGCTAATAAAAAGAGACAAAACCTTCAATAACAAAAGTGTTCTTCAAGGGCTCAATAAGTTTTTATGAATACCGGTGTTAGATATATCAAATATATTGCTATAAGACGAAAGGGTGCACAAAGCTGCTTTACCTCTCAGTGTGCGTAGTGCCAGTTTGTTTTAACGCTCTCACTGCGTTACTCTCCACCAATAGGAACGCTTAATTATCTAAACCTGTCAAAATAAGCTAATTTGATTGGCGGAGAGTGCTCACATACTATGATGAGAAAGTTAAAAACGATTCGCACTAGGGCCACTGTTGATCAAATTAGTTTCAATATTAGTTTGTCCCTGGAAGAAGCCAGGTTATGAACTACTCTTTGGACGTTCTCGTTAATCGTCGCATAGTAAAAGGGAGTGGCTTAGCTTAGTATAAGAATAAATAGAGTTAAGTAATACCTTTTATGCGGGTAAGTAAGAGACTTTATGCAAGTGTATGTCGGTATAAAAAATAAATTAATATCATCTTTAATTTAATTTTTATTTTACTTATTCATGTTTTAATTATATAAATTATTATTTATTATTGTATAACATATCGTCTTTAAGTAATTTTTATTTTATTAGCTTATTCGCTTTTTTTGTTAATTCAATTTAAACATTAGAAAAAATGCGATATCTATAGTTTTCAAAACAGTATAATTACGTAATTTTTTTAGGGATAAATAGGCTCCAATTATATTTTCATTTTTAATTACTCACCTACTTATGTTAAATAATATCTTTCAAAAATGAATTCTGAAAGTGGACTGAAAACACGAATTAGAATATCGGGGTGACTATGTTATATAAGGTGTCGTCCGACCTATCTCACTATTGGAAGGGTTCCTTCTATAAAATAATTTTGTTTCGGAACCCTAAAAATTGATAAATAAAATTCATGCTATTTATAAATTTCGTTTTTCGTTCCAAACTTGCGAAATTTAATTTTCTCATTACGTGACATTAATCACGTTCGAGGAGGGAATCAGGGCCCCGGGGGGAAGACCCCCCTTGTGTCCCAGTAAATAATTTAGTGCTGATATTCGTTCCTACCATAAATTCTCATCACGAAATAGCACCGAATTGACAGCTGCTGAGTTTAGCCCCGCTATTTGATATCAATCACTGTCTGGGGCTAAACAAACTTATGTTACCTTGTTTGAGATATCGTAAATTGTCTTTGGCACAATTTCCGGGTTGACTAAAATAAAATAAAGCACAAGCACGCTATATTTGTTTTAAATTGTAAGTAAAGTTCGTTTCGCGAAAGAATTGCTTTGGACGTGGCGCTGAAGACGCGCTGAGGAATGTTGGAACCTCAATTTTAAAACTCTCCAAATATAATTTTACGGTGAATCCGATTTGTATTAGTAAATAAAATTTATATAACTAAGAAAAATATGTTGACATGATATTTAGCACATTTGGTTTACCTACTCTCAATTTTATGAGTTCCATTTTTTGTCGCGAGATTTTTATAAAAGTCTTGTTCCGGTTTTAGTCTATTGTTTCACCGGTTTTCAGAAAACTGTTACATCGATTTTATTTCGATATTATTATTTCGTTTTTGCTTAGCGTTTTTTCTGGTTCTTCTTCTTTTTTATAGGTACCTGTAATAACCTTCTATGCAAAAATATTTTTTTAAACCTGACTGAACATCAAGAAATTAGCACGTTCGAACAAACTCTTCAGCTTTATATTAAGTAGTATAAATTATCTTAATGGTAGATAGATGCTTTAGTAATCTTAAAGGAACCAATAGTTGAAACTTAGACATTTAAAAAAGTAGTTTTTTGTCAACTAAGTGATCGTTATGTACCTACTAGCTGTGCTCCGTAGTTTCATCCGGTTTAATTTAAAATAAATCGAATTGAAAATAAAACATGTTACTCGTTAGTAATAAAGCTTTCTTGAAGGACTTTTAGAAAGTTGGTTCAGTAGTTTTTGCATTTAACCAAAGTAAAACAATTAGGTAAATATTTTCTCTAATAATACATACATACATATCATCACGGGTGCATTACGGCGCCCGAGACCGCCTAGACGGCCCCAGGGTACCTAGCGGAGGGGTTTAATCCCACCTCGTCCGTAGCTGATGGTATAAGTCTACACCGAATAAGTGGATAGCTCTTCGCGATGTTTTGAATAGACTCAATAACCCATCTATAAACAGTTTCACAAGTTGGTATAGTGAAACCGGCACCGACAGCTTAACGTGCTCTCTGAGGCACTATAGTGGTGTTGTCAAACAAATGTACATAATTTTTAAAATTAAAAACTCATTGGTACACACCGGGATTCGAACTATGACCTAAGTCTTTTAAGTCCAAGGTCTAACCAACTCGGCCACCACGTATCTCTAATAATATTAAGTATAGATTTACAAGAACTAAATTATCAATAAAAAAGAATTTTTACTTTCACAAATTATTATTACTTTCATGTAAATAGAACTTTACTTACCCCTTTCTAGAGAAGAAGCAAAATAATTATAGTGTCCAAAGTTGAATAGTGTCAGGGAAATTCCCCTGGGGCAGACAAACTAAGGGTAAGAAAATAGTGTTTTTGTGACGCTTTACTGGCAACCATACCTACGCTACGCCTGGGAATTTAACACGACATGTTTTGAAATCTTATAAATAAAAACCTCATTATGTTGACATAGATAAATATATTTAAAAAACAAATTGCTTTTACCTATACGTAAACCTGTATACAGAGGTACAGGATGGAAAAAACGAACGGGAAGTTGTTTAAATATTAAAGATTTTCATTTAACAACTAATAATTACATTTAGGCAGGTATCAAACCGAAAAAAAAACTATACCAACAACTGGTAGGTTCATTAATAATGATCAAATCCGTATGTAATACATATTGTCCAAAAATTTAAAATTTAAAATAATTTTTCTTTGTTACAAATAATATTTTTTACTATAATAAAAAGTAATTAGCTTTTGTTTTTATAATATCATTGGTCATTTTTCTCATTTATCTTCAAAAATACGATAGTTTTTTTTTATTTAAGACACTACTCTCTGTCCGTGTCTCGTTAATTGTTTCCATTAATTAATTAGTCTACACCGAACAAATGGCAAGCCAGCCGCGGTTCTGTAGACTTCTTAACAGTTCCACAATTTGGTATAGTGAATTTTCCACCTACAGCTAAACGCGCTCTTAAGCAATACAGTAGTGTTGTCTATTAAATGGGAAACTCTGACAACAGTGACAGTTGCCAGTTTTTTCCGTGCCCATAAAGTAATGTGGCCAAATGTAAAATAAAATAAAACTATTTACTGGCCGAGTTAGTTAAACCTTAGACTTAAAAACACTTAGGTCCCTGGTTCAAACCCGGTGTGTACCAATGAGTTTTTAATCTAAAAAAATATGTAGGTACATTTGTTTAACAACACCAGTAAATTTGTTCGGAGAGCACGTTAAGCTTACGGTTCCAGTTTCACTATACCAACTTACGACGAGGTGGTATTAAAAGCTTCTCCGCTGGGTACCCTGAGGCCATCTAGGCGGTCTCGGGCGCCGTAAGGCACCCGTGATTATATTTATATTTCGTTCACTATTAATGTGATACAGAGTAAAAACGAGGTTTACCTAGCCTTAATATAGACTTAAATAAACTTTTCTGAATACAGTCGATAGTATATGTGGAAGCGAAGTACTAAATAACTGAAAACTCAGACAACATTTCCAACTTCGGTTGTATACATAAGAAATTCACGACCTCAGATATTTCATAAAGTTATTTAAGGCTTAGTATAAATTGCAGGTTCAGCCGCGCACCTGAAGCCTGGGAAGGATATAACTTAACCGGAAGCTGTGCCGGAAGTAATTCGTACACCTGAGCTGCGCCTCAGTATGTGCTACTATCGATTTACTCGTAAACTACCACCGCCCATACTAGTCATGTTTCTGTTTTAGTCTGTGGGTTCACCGGTTTTTCGGAGACTACTGTATCGATTTCTGGCCGAGGTGGTAGTCTCCTTCTATGGTGCGGTTACGTAACGAGCTATTGATTTGACGATAAGGCAGCGAGGATATTAAAATAGACTCGTAATGCAAAAATATGTCTTTGTCGCCGCCCATTTCGTAACTGAATGATTTAGCCATCATAGTGGGAGCGATCAATATTGTTTAACAATATAACAATGTATTGATCAACCCCATTCATGGACTTTGTAGGTCTGATTACCATCAGGCCACATGCCGTGCTCCAATAATAAAATAAAACAAAAAACTTTAAACGAGACATTTTTTTGGCACCAAATTTTTTTACTTGTGTTGATGAAATATACATTATACAGTTTGACTTCTACATAATGGTAAAAATAGTAAATAATCTAATTTACCGGATATAATTCCATTTACAAAGCGATAGAGCAGTGCTGATTTTGTTTTGTAGGCGTTATTATTACACGGGATGCAAATTATGATGAATTTATCGTCAAATCAAATGCCCGTTTCGTACCCTGAAAGGAGATTATCACCTCGACAAGAAATCAATGCAGTAGTCTCTTAAAAATCCAAGAACCCACAGACTAAAACCGGAACACTTCACGTAAAGCAATTGGTCTATCGGTCTAGTGAAGTTATAAAGACCTCCCTACCTAAATTAGTAGTTTATGATATGGGTTTTAAATATAAGAACTATCTAATATAGGTAGGTAGGTTTATCTTTGCTGAAAATTAACGCAGAATCTGTAGCCTGCTTAATCTTTTTTGTCGCTATACAAAAGACTTTTTGGTTCAATAATTTATTGTGTAATAGGGTATTTGACTCCTTTTTGAAACCCGTTTTATATGACTCTCCATTACATAATAATCACACTACATTGATATTTCCGGGATGACTACTCTGTTGTTATTAATAAAAATTAAAGTTAAAGTTTGAATTACCACAATGGCGCTAAAAACGCTGTTTTACAGTCTATGTCAAGTGTGACGTCACACGCAAGTAAACAAACAAGCACAGTTAAATAATCTCCTATATATTATACTCTATTCTATTTCATCCACATGATTTATAATCTGTGTATTGTTTTGTCTACTTGCGTGTGACGTGGTGACGTCATTAAATGCTTATTAAGATTTTTTTAAATTAAAATTTAAACAAAAAAAAAAACTTTTTATATTCTATAAATACAAAAACAATAGTCTAGATAATAAAAACAATAATAATAATATGTACAAAATTACCACACAATTGTCCTCTCTTGGTTTTTACTATGTATACCAGAAACAACGATACTACATATTATATTTTATAAATATCCAGACTATATGGCAAACTGTACAGAAAAAAATATTAATATTATATTTCCATAAGTGGGAATCGAACCCACAATATACATACAACGCCAATAGGCTATTTGACTACATTAAAAATATAATGTAAATTGTAGACATTCCATCAGACAATGGCGTAAAAAAACATATTTCACATTATTTTAAACTAAATTATGTATATCTTTTGTAGATTACCCGAAATAAAATAGAATATTTTTTACATTTTATTTATAACAAAAACATCTTTGATTTGTTGATGACTGGTGAGTCATCATCGTAGTATCCCGGTCGTGGGTTTGATCGACAAAAGAGATTAAGCAGGCTACAGATTCTGCGTTAATTTTCAGCAAGATAAACCTACCTACCTGGAAATTCAAACTTTAACATTGATTTTTATTAATAATAGAGTAGATATCCCGGAAATATCAATGTAGTGTGCTTATTATGTAATGAAGAATCATATAAAACGGGTTTCAAAAAGGAGTCTAATACCCTATTGCGTTTATGTTGTTCATGTAGGACATCGGGTTAGCCGCGACGCGTAGCTAACCCGATGTCCTACTACGCGACGTCACATCAGAGCGATACTGACGCGACTCGCTGCTATGGCAAATTAGCTGCGACAAATTCGAGAGCGTGGGGTTACACGCATTGTTCATTAATTTTACAAATCATTAGTTGATGGTCATCATCCCTTGGTGCTAGAAAGCTGAAGCCTGGGTTAAATTCCCACTCCCGGCAAATAATATTAGTGAATGAATGAGTTCCTTATGTTTAGGAGAAAATATACCAGTTTATATGTTTTTTTTATTTTTTTTATTGGAGCACGACATGTGACTTTTATCTACTTGGTGGTGAGCAAACCTACAAAGTCCATAAATAACCGGCCTAACGAAGTTTTTTTTTCTCTTCAGCTTGCCATGGTCTGGGTGTTTATAAAATATAATATGTATTATTATCGTTGTTTCTGGTACACACAGTACAAGCTTTGCTTAGTTTGTGACCAGAGCAATATTTGTAAAAAAGATGTTCTACATATTATTATTATTAATAAATATAATTAAGAAGTGCCTAAGTTAGTTTCTATATTAGTTGTATAGGTATAATATATACATATATCATCACGGGTGCCTTACGGCGCCCGAGACCGCCTAGACGGTCTCAGGGTACCCAGCGGTAATAATCCCACCTCGTCGTAGCCGATGATATGAGTCTACACCGAACAAGTGGCCAGCTCATCGCGATGTTTTGAATAGACTCAATAACTCACAGTTTCACTAGTTGGTATAGTAAAACCGGGACCGACAGCTTAACGTGCTCTCCGAGGCACTATTGTAGTGTTGTTAAACAAATTTACATATTTTTTTTAATTAAAATCACACCGGAATTCGAACCAGGGACCTCAGTGTTTTTAAGTCGAAGGTCTAACCTACTCGGCCACCACGTATATATATTGTATAGGTATGTATTATATAACATTGTTCGTTTCCCGGAAAAGACCTTTTCTCTTAAAAGTTTCAGACAATATCACGTTGAAGAGGCCTCCGTATCGTATCGGCCTCTCTGAGCCTCTCTCGGATGACAAGTATCCCTCTCCGTACTAGATCCGCTATGTGAACGCACCCAATAGTCTCTTAGGAAATATACTTTCCAATTGCTTATAGGTGTTAGATATTGGCGAAATTGATCTCTTAATGATATACGTAGTACCTTCCCAACAAGAGAACTATAGTACTATACTAAAGTAGACTATACTACTATACTACTAATAGGTACTATACTATGGATATTTTTTTTTTTATTGGAGCACGGCATGTGACTCTCTCTGGTGGTCATCTACCTGGTGGTGAGTAGACCTGGTGGTAAAGTCCATGAATGGGGTCAATCAATAATTGTTCTTAAACAATCGCTCCCACTATGCCGGCTGCTATTATGAATTGGGCGGCGACAAAGACGAATTTCATTACGAGTAAATTTTTATATACTCGCTGCCTTATTATCAATTCAACCACCCATTTCGTAACCACACCCTGAAAGACTACCACCTCGACAAGAAATCGATGTAGTAATCTCCTGAAAACCGGAAAACCCACAGACTAAAACCGAAATATGATTAGGTCACTTGACGGTTTTTGCATTGGGCGGTGGTAACGAGACCAATCGGTTGGCCTAACGAAGTAATAGACCTTCCTCCCACCTAAAAAATATAATCAGCAATTGTTATTAGTATCGCATCATCATCAGTATAACTTATGTTACTATACTACATCAGTAACCAGTCATTATAAAATTATACTATGATGGTAATTAGCTATGGCACGTGATTTGTCACGTTACGTAAATTTTCTAACAATTATGGGACTTGTTAGCTAATTTTTATCCATAGATTAACATGATTAACGGTTTTAAAACTAGGGTATATTTAATGCTTTCCCTAATCTTAATTAAATATGAATAACTGGTGAAATTAAAATGTTGTTCTTTGCAATGGGCTCTACTGATGAACTTGAATATCTTTTCCCATGAAAAAAGACCAGAAGTATAAGTAGGTATGTACTTCAGTTCATTGAAAGCGTTTAATAAATTGAAGAAGTACCTAATTTAGTTTCTATATTAGTGGTATAGGTATGTATTTATAACGTTGTTCGTTTCCCGGAAAAGACCTTTTGTCTTAAAAGTTTTAGACAGTATCAGGTTGAAGAGGCCTCCGTATCGTATCGGCCTCTCCGAACCTCTCTCGGATGACAAGTATCCCTATCCGTACAGTAGATCCGCTATTTGAACGCACCCGATAGTCTCTTAGGAAATATATTTTTCAATTGCTTATAGGTATTAGGTATTGGTGAAATTGATCTGTAAACGATATACGTAGTACCTTCCCAACAAGAGTACTATACTAAAGTAGACTTTACAAAGTTCTTTTTACAAGTTTGGCTGGGTTGATGTGTTAGGATGAAACCTTTAAAGTATTTTATGAAAATTAGTAAGTAAATGGAGGAAAAATACAAAGATTCAAGGTTACGGAATAATATTTATTTCAAACCAGCAAATCGACAATGATCAGTCTTAATTAGTCTCAAAATCGAATGGTAGAGCCTCAGGCACTTGATTTGTGTTATCTAATAAAATAAAATAAATAAATAAAATGTCACGTCACGTAAATGCTCTACCAATTATGGGACTTGTTAGCTGTATAGTATAGCACCCGGTATATAAGTATGTACCTATGTATATACTTATATACCAGGTGAATTTAAAATGTACTTTGGGCTCTACTGATGAACTTGAATAACTATTCCCATGGAAACAAGTGTCGCAAAAAAAAAAAAATGGCTTCTCCTTATGAATTGGTCATTTGAGCATTACTTGATTGTTTGGAGAAGACATTTTTTTTTCATTTGTGACATGGGAAAAGTTGTTCAATTTGATCAGTAAAACCTCATAGCGCAAAGTACAACCTTTCAAAGTCATATTAGATAATAATATGAATACTACCAATAAACTTGCGTACTATCACGGGTGCCTTACGGCGTCGTAGACCGCCAATACGGCCTCAGGGTACCCAGAGGCTGGGCTTTATTCATACTTTTCTTAGTCTATACTGAACAAGTGGCCATATCGACGCGGTGTTTAGATTAGATCCAATAACCTATAAACAGTTTTACGAGTTACTTTAGTGAAGCTGGAACCGAAGGTCCACCCCGAGGTGACTTCGAGAGACTATAGCTGTGTTAGTAAAACAAATATATACTTTCTTTTTTTGTTAAAAACTATTTGGTATACAATGGCGTTTGCACCCGAAACTTAAACTATTAATACTGTAGTTTTTTTAAGTCTGAAGGCTAACCAACTAGGTCACCACGTATGTACCTTTTATAATTATCATTATAATCAGCCATAGGATTCCACTGCTGGACATAAGCCTCTCCTATAGATTACCAAAAAGAATGGTTGGAAGCGGCTTGTACCTTTTATAAGTACACACATATTTACACATATCATCACGGGTGTCTTACGGCGCCGGATACCGCTTGGACGGCCCCAGGTTACACAGCGGAGGGGTTTTTAATCCCACCTCGTCGTAGCCGATGGTCTGAGTCTATACCGAACAGGCTAGCTCGTCGCGATGTTCAGAATAAACTCAATAACCCATCTATAAACAGTTTCACAAGTTGGTATAGTGAAACTGGGACCGACAGCTTAAAGTGCTCTCCGAGGCACTATAGTGGTGTTGTCAAACAAATGTACATAATTTTTTTAACGAAAAATATTGAAAGTATAAGTATATAATAATATTATATACATTACTCTATATATGTACACTAGTATTGGTGTCTCAGAGAATTCATTTATTCATAAAAATATTTGACATCTATATTAATATTTCCTGTAGCAAAACAGATTCGCTCCTTCACCCGCGTGAATTACATCCCCGCGATAAAAGGTTTTCAATATACCCATATTTCAAAGTCAATATATTTTTCTTAATACAATTTATGTTGTATCCGTGTTTATAATACTAAGTACACACAATATACTGCCCTAGGACACTTCTCGAATAACAAATAGTCGCATGAATCTAATACTGTTCCTATGGGAAAATTATACAACGCTAAACAGATTTGTAGTCTTTTGTTGTGCTATATAACACAGACTCCGTAGACTAGTGGTTGCGCCTTTGGCGTTATATCCGGAGGTCACGGGTTCGATTCCCACCCATGGCAAAAAAAAGTACGTTTTTTTCTGTACAGTTTGTCATGGTATGGGTGTTTAAAACAATATAATATGTATTATATCGTTGCTTCTGGTACACATAGTTCAAGCCTAGAGCTTAGTTTGGACCAGAGCAATATTTGGAAATCGTCCTACATATTATTATTATTATTATTATATAATCAAATTATATAGTAGCTATATTGCTAATGTATTTACTTAGTTCTTTAACAAGATGTTTCAGAACAAAAATAAATAATACTATAAATATAAGAACGCTAAATTCACTGGTGAGGAGGAATAGGTACATCTAATATTACAAAGATAAAACTGAGCCAATTCTTTAACCTATAGAAAGCTATATTATGAACTAGTAACATGGTCTGCATTTTATTTTCAATTTCAGGTAGCATTATGACGTCTTTATGACATCAACTTGTATCTTTCTCGACGTAATTGACGTCATAGGGACGTCATAATGCTACCTGGAATGATTTCTTTAAAATTAAACGGTGAGTGAAAACGCGGTGCACAGTTATGTAAAATATCAGATAGCTAGGTAATAAAATTAAAAACATAAAATATGTACATTTTGTTTGACAAAACCACTATAGTACCTCGGAGAGCACGTTAAGCTGTCGGTCCCAGTTTCACTATACCAACTTGTGAAACTGTTTATAGATGGGTTATTGAGTCTATTCAAAGCATCGCGACAAGCTAGTCACTTGTTCGGTGTAGACTCATACCATCGGCTACGACGAGGTGGGATTAAAACCACCCGTGATGATATGTATGTATGTATAAAATATCGCAAATCGCAGATAACTGTGATCTGTTACCGTAAGTTACAAAATAATATTGAGGTTTCAATATTCAGATATTATATTATTATTATTTTGTTCAAGAAAATTATACAAAAAGTACAACCTTAGAAAAAGCTTTTTCTAAGAGCACAGGATACATAATATGATTCTAATGACCAATATATAAATACAAAAGAAACATAAAATATTAATAACCTAATATAAAGTAAAAACATGTGTATATGTGAATGTATATTTTGTGTATGAGAAGAGTGTGTATTATTTGTAATTATCGGTGTGTTTGTGAATTAATAAAGTATATGAACATCAGTTACCATACGAGTATAATTCAGCATTCAATCGCCATTATAACCCCTTTGATATAACTGTAGAAAATGGGCAGAAGGAGTAATATGTAGATAATAAAATTCTTCTTCAGTTTCAAACTTTTGTTTTATGGTTGTGCATTTTATAACCTAGCTCACAATAATACATTAAATATGTATCTACCTACTGAATTAATCAAAATTAACACAAAAATTGCAAAGGGAGAAAAACGCGCTAAATTTAAATAGCAAAACGTAGCTGAACAATAACTGATATACTTACCTACAACTATATTTTTGTGGTAGAATATAACATATTATTGGTGATTTAGAAAAAAATATAAAAAAGCCTTCGTAATAAACAGCCATTAGTATAGATCACGAACAAATTGCGAATATCCTACATGTTCATTAAAGTAATACCAACATATAAAAAAAAATCTTTAGAAATGCCTGGCACAACAGCGTATTCCGCTTCACTATGAGAGGTGTTTTCCCGCTCGGCTGGCGACAGTGAATGGCTCCACATCCAGTGCAATCTCTGGCTACGGTTGAACACTCCTGGAATTCCTTTCTCATCCAATACACTCGTTTATATGCTACGAGGATACACGGAAACTACCGACCGGAAGTACGGTTTGGGAATTTTAAATTTATCTTTCAGACGTTTTGTCTTATATAAATGATATATTGCTTCAGTTATTTAAATATTTCAGGTTTTCGGTATTGCGGGGTTTATTTTCATTAGTCTTATTTTTGTGCAACTCTATGTTATTATTTGCTTTTATTTTTAAGTCGTACTACTTTAGCTTGGTCAACCAGATCTAAAGTCTAATTTGTACTATTTTCTTTTTAATAAGTAAATAAATAATACATACTTGTATTATACGCTGATTTCTAAAAAAACTTTTAATTGAATGTATTTATTATATAATGCACCCGTGATGATTTATATCACGGTGCCTTACCGCGCCCGAGACCGCCTAGACGGCCATAGGGTATCCAGCGGAGAGGTTTTTAATCACCCTTGTCGTAGCCGATGGTATGAGTCTACATCGAATAAGTGGCTAGCTCGTCGCGATATTTTGGATAGACTTAATAATCCATCTGTAAACAGTTTCACAAGTTGGTATAGTGAAACTGGGACCGACAGTTTAACGTGCTCCCTTAAAAAACTAAGTCATTGGTACACAACGAGGTTTTAACCAAGGACCTAAGTGTTTTTTAAGCCTAAGGTCTAACTAATCAACTCGGCCACCACGTATATATTATTCGCTGACACAGATAAAATAGAGTACTACGTATTCGCTATTTCTAAAAACCTTTGATTATATTGTACGGTAATAATAATATGATTAATTTAGGTGTGATGGGAGGTTGCTAGGCCTACCGACCAAGTTTGTTACCATTGCCCTACAGATGTAAAAGCCGCCAAGTGACCTGCTAGTTATGTTTAGATTTTAGTCGGTGAGTTCAGGAGACTACGGCATCGATTTATTGTTGAGGTGGTAGTCTTCTTTTAGGGTGTGGTTACGAAACAGATAGTTGATTTAACGATAAAGCAGCAAGTAATAATAGTTAATATAGATATTAAAGTTGACTCGGAAATTCGTCGTTGTCGTCGGAACTGTCTCAGCGTAGCTTCCTACGTTACCCGTAGGAAGCTACGCTGAGACAGTTCCGATCCGATCCGACAGTATCTATTTTATGTAAAAATATTTACTTCACCAAACCACGATTATTTATTAAATGAGCATCATTTGGGGGTTGTTCCAAAATTCAAATATTATTACCCCGTGTGATCTCTCGGGAAGAATATACACAATTTACATATATCCGTCTCTTTCTTTTTTATGGGATTTAATGGAATATATTATGTGGGTTATATATAATAAGTATGTAGAAAATAGTATTTTGCGGTTGTAGAACATGATTACCTCATTGAATTTATTTTTGTATAATTTGGAATCGGTAACCCAACATCCTGGGGTAGGCACCAGATCATTCTAGGGTGGGCATGGCCCTTCTTCCCCCCTATATATGCCCATGATCATATTAAACCCGTTAAAACATTATTAGGCCTAAAACTTTTTTTCCAAACATTCGATATTCAAAATTCAAAACTCCCCAATATAATTCCGTGCCTTTACGAAGCATCCCTTAAACTGTGAACAATTTTGTGTTAAGAATACTAATCCCCGAGCAGCTCGATAATAAAGGCAAATTCAATTTACATCTCTTAACTTTGTTTTTAAGATCCGCGGAAAGTTGATCAGAAATATCATCTAAGGATTCTCTTGCAAAGTTTTAGGGTTCCATGACATTAAAATTAACTGTTATGCCTTTGAATGTCTGTACCTACTTTCAAAGATTCGACTTTAAGATAAATATAAAACTAAATAAATAAATATCATCACGGGTGCCTCGCAATAGACGGCCGGGAGGGTACGCAGCGGAGGGGTTTTAACCCCACATCGTCGTAGCTATTGGTATCAGTCTCCTTCACCGAATAAGTAGTTACCTCGTCGCGATATTTGGATAGAATTAATAACCCATCTATTTACAGTTTCACATGTTGGTATCGTTAAACTGAGAACGGAAGCGCTATAGTGGTGTTGTCAAACAAATGTACATATTGACAGACTCCGTAGACTAGTGGTTGCGCCTTTGGCGTTGTATCCGGAGGTCGTGGGTTCGATTCCCACCCATGGCAAAAAAATATTAATTAGTACGTTTTTTCTGTACAGTTTGTCATGGTCTGGGTGTTTTTAAAATATAATATGTATTATATCGTTGTTTCTGGTACACATAGTACAAGCCTAGAGCTTAGTTTGTGACCAAAGCAATATGTGTAAATTGTCCTACATATTATTAGTATTTACCAACGAATATTTAAATTAATAACCTTCTTCCTATAACTCTGTGGTATTTACCAATGTTATTGATGATGATTTTGCACACCTCATTGGTAAAATAATGATAAACTATATACCTACGTACATCAATAACGAATAACAACTTGTAAATTATGAATTATGCATATAAATATTCATTCATTTATTCATTCATTACCTACCCTGATTTAGTTTCCTGTTGTCCTGTTAGAAATAGTATACAAGAATGTATACTATTTCTTGCGGAATTGATACTGTATATAATATACGAGACATTCTCTGGTATTGATATTATTGGCATGTTGGTAATAGATTAGTTATCAGCTCCGTAATGAGACCGAGATTGCTTTTCTGATGGCTCAGGCTCCGTTTATTTATCGAAGGGCTGTTTCAGCGCTGTAAGCTAAACTAGTGTATAGTACAGTACACATACTTAATAGATTTTGCTTTTTCATATTTTTAAATCTTTCAGGTCTTGTCATTAATATTTCTTTACATAATATTTTTTTAAAGAAAAAATGCAATGAAAAATTTCTGGTGGGACCCACGAACCTCGCTTTCGCGGCAAGGCCCTCAACCACTGAGCCAACCAGGTTTCAGGTTCGTGGGTTCGAGGCCCGCCCACCTGTTTTCATTGCATAATATCTTTAAAAAAAAAGTGATTCTGATAAGGAAATTATAAAAATGCATAAATATTTATTTATATAGGATTGTGGGTCTGATTCACACCCTCCAGGTTTTTTTTCATTGTAGTTTCATCTTAACTATCTGTGTCCTGCAGTTTCACCCGCTGTTTAATTTGTCGCTTAGCTCCTAAGGGTCGTAGCGTGATTTTAAAAAGCCATTTATAATAAGATAAAAATATATATATTTGATATGATTCTTAAGGAAGGAAGTTATAACCTTCCTCAAGAATTGCCTAGGCTTTAGAATGTTAAAATATTGCTTTTTCATCTTTAATATCTATCAAATTATATTACAATACTTTAAAGTCAAATGAAAAGCTTGTTTTTTAACCGCACCCTGAAAGGAGACTACCACCTCATCAAGAAATCGATGCGCTATCTCCTAAAAACCGGTGAACGTTCTTCACTCGCCGACTTAATTAAAAAAAACGCCTAGGTACTGTAACCCCTAGTATTTGGAACGCAACCTATGGTACTGGCTGGAGAGGGCTGACCATATTATTCCTAAATTAATTTCCTATTTTTAAATAATTTGTTATACAAATAGTTAGGTAGGTAAAGTAACAGTCACAAAAACGGCTGTTACAGTACCTAAGTATAGAAAGGTATTTTCTATTGCTCTTTTTTACCCCTGGTCAAAATACAATACACAATAAGTAGGTACTTACTTCGGAGTTGTATTTTATTATGAGCCAATATATCATTGATGTTATTTTCGTCGGCATGGCACTCGTATATACGTTTGGCAACGCCCCATTCAATATTTGACGATGATATCAAAGGAACCCTCTTATTTCGTCAAGAGGGTAGGTGAAGCGCACAATAATGCGCGTTTACCACAGACCACTTATAAGGATAGAACGGTTGTAGAGGACACTAGGCGCGTGGCTATAGTACGATACATATTATTAATAATAATAATCTGTAGGACAATTTTCACATATTGCTCTGGTCATAAACTAAGCTCTAGGGTTGTACTATGTGCACCAGAAGCAACGATATGATAGATATTAAATTTTATAAACATTCAGACCATGACAAACTGTACAGAAAAAACGTACTTTTTTTTCCATGGGTGGGAATTGAACGCACGACCTCATTTTATAATAATATTTCTTTATTTGCCCGAATATGGTACAGAAGAATGGTGTTACAATAATTATTTTATGGACACCATATTCTACCTCATTACAGGAGTGCAAATTATTAATAATATTAACAAATAATCGAAAATGAAAAAAAAAACACAAGTGAACAAAAGTTGTAGTTTACCAACACTATATAATATAAATTTAAATAAAAAAGAAACCACAAATATACCAAATTTAACAATTATAGCTATATTTAAACAAAGATTTTTTTTTCTCACGTAAAATGTATACGAAGATTTTTGCGATATATTTTTTTTTTGTAGTTACCAACCTGGATTGCTCCCATAGAAGTTTTTAATAAGAAACAGGATCTATTAGGCAATGGCCCAATTTGCCCATACGTAAATATGCCATTGAAACCTCGACAATAAATCGATGCAATAGTCTTCTCAAAATCGGTGAATCGACAGACTAAAGCCCGATTTCACCAACAATCCATAACTTTAAAGGAGACCATAATTCAGAATTTTGAGATATTTGATATGAAACAATTGTCATTAACTGTCCCTTAACTTAGGGGCTCCCTTAGATTTGGTGAAATTAACGGTTTTTGCACCTGTAGTGGCCGGCCTAGCAGAGACCTTCCTCCCACATAGTAACACGCGGGGAAAAAGAAATGCACGTAATATTTGGACTTGAGACAAAGCGTTTCGGGTTTCTATTGATTTAAGTCTGTATTATTTCCAGTTAATGCTTCGATGAATTGGGAAATGTTTCTATCGCGATAAGAGTTTTGGAGAAATGTTAAATGGAAATTTGTCTGTCGTTAGGTATTTTTGTTGCGTCAATGTTAATCTTATTGAGGTATTCTTTGTGTGAGAAATTTATTATTCTTTTCTGTCTTGAATATTGTTATGGATGACTGAATGAACTGTAGAGTTTTATTTAGAACAGATGGAAATTTTCTTGTAACTTCTGCTGGATTCTGTTATTCTGGGCCATCTTATTTCAATAATTCATATATTTTATGTAAGGAATTCCTCCTATTTGAAGTAAATATAAGTTTATGAAGAATTGTAATAGAAGATTTACCAATTACAGTCGAGTTATGGCACAACATCTTTGAACTTTACATTGCCGCTTATTATTAGGTAATGTAGAGTCTCAAGTCTATTATTTTATTTTATTGAAGCACGGCATGTTACTTTGTATCTACCTGGTGGTGCAGTACACCTACAAATTTCATGAATGGGGTCGATCAATAATCGTTCTTAAACAAGATTTATCGCTTCCACTATGCCAGCTAAATATTGAGATTACAAAATGGGCGGCGACAAAGACGAATTGCATTACTAGAATATTTTAATATACCTACACGCTCCCTTATCGTCAATTCAACCACCCTTTCCGAACCGCACCCTGAAAGGAGACTACCACCTCGACAAGATATCAATGCAGTAATCTACTGAAAACCGGTGAACCCACTAGGACTAGGTCACTTGACGGTTTTTGCATCTATATGGGCGGTGATAACAAGACCGATCGGTCGGCCTAACGAAGTTATAGAGACCTGCCTCCCGCTTAAAAGTAAGTCTTGCTGTGTCAAAAAAAAAATCTGAATAATATTTTTAATTCTATTACCCGTAAGTCTTATTATTTTTAATTTCCTTAATACTAAATATTACTACCCACTATTTGTACCTATGTCTACTGTAGCTTACAAAATTTTTATATAATTCGAATTAGATTGGGCATCGGTGATAAAGGATAATCCTACATAGTGCGAAGCCCACTGTTAATGTACTAAGACAAAGTATGATAATAAAAAATCATTTTATTTCAATATTACTGTTGTTTTTAATAAAGTAGAAAATGAATTAGCTAGTTTATGTTAAACACAAGTTACAAGTATTACTACTTAATTAATTGTAAAAAACACTGCTGCAAAATAAGTTAACATCTTTTAAACTTTTATTTCGTAGATAGGTATTTCTTTTATTTAAAAAAGATATCTGGTAATTAATATAAATAATCTCTCTTTGGCTGCATTATATAATGCACCTAAAGGGCTTATTCATAATGATTAAAACTCATGGTGAATTTAAAAGGTGGTACTTTAGGAATTAGTATGAGGTTCTACTAATTAAATCTATCAACTTTTCCCATGGAATGTTTCGCAAATGAAAGAAAATTGCCTTCCCATACAAACTAGTAATGTTAAAATGACGAATTTGTATGAGGAAACCAAAAATTTTTTCATTTGCGACACATGGTTCTATGGGAAATGTTGTTCGATTTGATCAGTAGAGCCTCATTTTAGCCCAAAGTACAACCTTTCAAATTCACCGCGTATTAATATTATTATGAATAAGCTCTCTGTTAATTACCAGATATATTTTTTAAGTAAAAATAAATACCTACCTACAAAATAAAAGTAAAAAAAATGTTAACTTATTTTGCAGCAGTGATTTTTACAATTAAGTGCTAAAAATTGTTGTAACTTGTGATTAACATAAATTAGGTAATTCATTTTCAACCTAACCTAACGTAAGGTAATTAAAATAATATCTAATTAATAATTAAAGTTAATATAACCTCGTTTAAATGTTATTAATTAAGCGAATATTATTTACAAAATTGACGACTTTAGTTAATACATTTTGGATATGTTGTGGTCTATGCTAAATATTTCAATATTCAATTAGTAGTTGGAACAGTGTTTGTGTGAAGCCTACATGGGCAACTCGATTGGGGCGGCCTTTGATTATACCGGCTGCTATGTAAGCACAAATATATTCTAAGCTCTAAAAGTTCTAAAGTTGCTTTACTATATAGGTACTCTGAGTTTAGTTTTTAGTAAATATTCCTTTAGTTTTAATTATATTTTTTTATTTATATTTTATTTAGGGCAATTAGTTTTTGTTTTGGTTATTTTTTTTTATTACAGCACGGCATATGACTTTGTATCTACCTGATAATAAGAAATCATTCCAAAGTCCACGTTGTTTAATAAAATTGATCGGGGCGATCAATTTGTAGGCTAAATAAAGCAAGCTATGCAGGCGCAATAAAGCAGTTACAAAACGGGCGGCGACACAAAGGCGAATTTGCATTACCAGTTTCAATCCAACCGCCCGTTTGGTAACCGCACCCTGAAAGGAGACTCAACTCGACCAGAAGTTGAATCCAGTAGACTTCTGAATACTGGTAAACCCACAGACTAATACTGAAACATGACTGGGTGACTCACTAGACGATTTTTGCATCTGTATGGGCGGTGCTAACGACACCGGTCGGTCGGCCAGAGAAGTTCTACAGACCTTCCTCCCACCTCCCACAAAAAAAAAAATGTTTTGTATTTACATATATAGATACATATTTATGTGTATATTTCTATTTTTATCATGAAATAATGTTGAGCCCGATTTTCCAAAAGCCTGCAAGTTTAAATAAAACGGGGTTTAGAGTTTCAGATAACTCATGTCGATAAGTCATGCCATATTTGTAAAAAAATATGGAATAAAAAAAAATAGCGCCATTTTGGAATTGAACACATTTAGGTGGGAGGAACGTCTCTATAACTGGCTAGACCGACGGACCGGCCTAAAAACCTCAGGAACTCGCTGGTTGCAAGCCGCTTCCAACCAGTCTTTTTGGAAATCTATAGGAGAGGCTTATGTCCAGCAGTGGCCGTCCTACGGCTGATTATAATGATGATGATGATAGAGATGCAAAAACCGTCAAGTGACCAAGTCATGTTACGGTTTTAGTCTACGGGTTCACCTGTTTTCAGGACACTGTTACATCGATTTATTGTCGAGGTGGTAGTCTTCTTTTAGGGTGCGGTTACGAAATAGGCAGTTAATTTGAAGATAAAGCAGCGAAGAAATTCGTATTTGACTCCGCCCATTTCATAACCGCATCATTAAGCCGGCAAAGTGGGAGCAATCAATGCTATTAAACAACAATGTACAACAAGCCCATTCTGGATTTCGTCACATTCCGTGCTCCAGTAAAAAAAACCAAGGGGCCGTAAGGACCGATGCCCATGAAAATTTCAAGGAAATTTCCAAGTTCCCCGATTTTGAAGAAAGTTTATTAATATTTTTATTATAGGATCTATTACGTATTTAAATTTAATCTAAAATTAAAAAGAGAGCTCGCATTATGTATTAAAATATTAAAAATAAAGTGTTCGTACATCAAAACAAGTTTCTGTACTAGCTAACCAGTTAAAGCGGAAACCATTTCCCTGAAGAGGAAGTCAGGTGTCAAATAAAAGAAACAGCCATCACGTCGGAAGCACGTCACGTTCGCCACCCCAAATCGGAAACGACCACAGTTTTAAAATAACCAGACAGACGCTGCCTATCGTCTCATATGTAGAAAAAGCTCGTGTCTGTTTTTCTATATCTCAGGTCATAAAGCCAATTTTCGATATATTAAACCAGGCCGCAGAAAATATGTTTAAAAATGTCTGAATAATACTAGAATATCTTTAAAACATAGTATCATATCTTTTACTTGCTAGAAGTAGAAATAAATCGATAAATTTCTTCAATTTTGATCGCTTGTAATATCAATTATGTAAAAAATCTATCCTACTTACAAGTTATACCACTATTGTTTACTTATCTCAGTTTACGCAGATCTGGAGTTGGTTAATATTTGTTTCAGTTGATAACTCAATAAGGTATTAAACGTATCATTATCATTTCTAACAAAAATATATTCAAAACCGACTCAAAAATATTAATAGAGGAAAAATATAACCTGTGTGGAAATTTTTATCCAAATCAAATTAGTAAATCTGAACACTTGCTACTTCACTACTTCTTTATAATATTAATATGATTAAGTTGATAGTTTAAAAAAAAATATATATATGTATTTTGATTGTTTCTTAAATATTAAAAAAAAAACAATTTTATATTGATTAAAACCCTGATGTATCCGTCGTAATTCATACACGCCTCTTGTGTGTTCTTTGATGCTTCTAACCTTATTTGATTTCTGTGCATATCTCTGTTTTATCTCTCTATTCTACGAAAGCTACTGGGAAACATGATATTTTTACTCGTTTAGGCTTGTATCTTAGGTCTAATATTTTTGGGATGAGTACCTCTTTAGATAGTAGGACTTCTAACTTCGCTAGACTGATGTCTCAATTTTATTATCCTCCTAGGGGCGGGTAATAAATCAATCAGAGATGTAAAAAAATTAGTCTAGTCTGTCAGTGTTACATATAAAGGAGCTAGGTTAAATTTCGACCACTATTAAACATGACCATTGTAATTTACAATGGTGGGAATTTTAAAAGTGATCATTATGTAAAATTTCATTTTATGAAAAAGATTGTTCCACGATGAAAATTTATTATAGAAATATAATAAAGATTTTTCCATATTTATATTTTTTATATACTTAATGACTTTTCAACAATACCCACGTTCCTATAACCCACTATATGTGAGATTTTTCCTCCTTTTTTATTAACGACAACTTTCCTCAATACAATGTACCTATAATTTTCACTTTCCCATTATAAAAATATTTCCTAATTACTACTTTTCCAAAATAATCAAAGAATTTCAAGCAAGACTTCTATCTCACCACCTAAGGCCGAACGTGAGAAAAAGCCGCAATTATCTATCAAATCTTATATGTGTGTAAATTAAGCATTTTTTTAATTATCATTTCGTATAAAGCTCTAATTAAGCATTTAATATAATATATCTATAGTAAAGTATATAGCTTTTATATTTCGACATAATTGCTTACACGCCCAAGTTAGGCGCCCTCCAAAAGTAATAAAGTTTCTCGGAATTTCCAATATTTTCGTAGGCAAACAGATTATATTTCAAAGCTTGGAGATAATTTGGGTATATTCTAGTTGAATTTAATGCTCTTTTGGGCAAGTTTTCCATCACAAATCACTAAAGCCAATTATACACGTCCGAACTCTCCGCGGATTTACCGACCCCGTTTTGGGTTTAAAGTATTGCTATTTTCCAAAATTTTGAGATTGTTTGTTGGGAGTTTGTTTCCCTTTTTGTATGTTAACCAAATTTCCATTAGCTTGCGTGTTATAATTATAACTTTGGAGAACGTAATAAGGTGTAGTAGGGATAATCCCGACAGTTTTTTTTTGTTGTAGCACGGCTTGTCTCTACCTGAAGATAAACTTACTTATACAGTTAATGAAAGGGATTAATAAATACCTATATTTTTTTTTAACAGCCATGTCATTTAAATGGTGCGGTTACGAAATGGGCGACAAAAAATACTAATTGCGTTACGAGTCTACTTTAATAACTTCCTTGATTTATTATAAGACTAACTGCCGGTTTCATAAATACACCCCGAAGAGAGACTACCACCTCGACAAGAAATCGATGCAGTGGTCAACCAAAAACCGGTGAACCCATGGGCTGACTGGAACCTGGTTGGCTCAGCGGTTGAGCGAGGTTCGTGAGTCCCGCCACCAAGATTTTTTTCATTGCATTTTTATCTTAAAAAAATTAATATAAGATTATCCTATAAAGGAATTTATAAAAAAATGCATAAATATGACTGAAAAAAGTAAAAACAAAAAACAGACTCCTCTGCCATCTAGTATTAGAAACTAGGACTTCTAACTTCACTCGTATAAGAGTTATTGGAAGAAAGCTAGTAGAAGGCGTCTGTGTATAAGTAGATGACAAAATTCGTGAGGGCTGACTGGAACCTGGTTGGCTCAGCGGTTGAGCGCCTTGCCGCGATAGCGAGGTTCGTGGGTTCGAGTCCCGCCACCAGGAATTTTTTCATTGATTTTTATCTTTAAAAAAATAATTTAAAATTACCCAAAATAAGAATTTCATCAATTGTTATAGATATATAAAAACCCTACCTACATGTAAAAAATGTGCGTGAAAAGAAATTAATAAGGAAAGATAAGCTAAGTGACTGTTTTTAGACCCATTTTTTTCACTAATAGGGGAAAGTACTTAAACGGGCTTTTCTGACAATAGTGGCCTAGTGGGGGATTTATATGTTCAATCTTCTCTATTTTAGTCGGAGCGGGGCAGTCAGTCACTTTAATGGGGTAATAACTACGGTTGAACGTGGCAATTTGTACTAGATTTTTCCTTTAACATTTTCTTCATCCATTTGTTTGAGACTAGGGAATAAATCAGTCGTTACCCACTCATATTTTGAGGCTACTAGATTTTGAAGATTTTAGATAAGTAAAGGTTCTATTCAATTGCTTTTATATTAAATTGGGTGTTTTGTCACGGTGGAAAAAATATACAGGGTGAATTTGTACTTTGGGGTAATATAAGGCTCTACTGGTCAAATTGAACAACTTTTCCTATGGAACTATGTGTCACAAATGAAAAAAAAAATTGACTTCCCTATATTAATTTGACATAAAACTATAGTTTGTATGGAGAAGGCAATTTTTATTTTCATTACTAACACATGGTTACATGGGAAAAGTTGTTCGATTTTATCAGTAGTTCCACATTAATCCTCATATTAGCACAAAGAACAACATTTCAAAGCCACTATGTATGTATATTATGTACGATTAAAATAATGAAATAAGTACGTATTTTTCCTTTTAGTATCGCTCATATAAAAACATTAACATAAAATGACTTAAAATACCAAAAAAGCTACACAATACACTTCAACTTTTATACTAACTTGTCTAAAGGTATATTATTAGCTTGATACGAAGACAATATGTATTAGTTGGACTAATTTTTAACCATATAGACGTTCACATGATAATTTATTTTTCGGACATTTTTTTTTGAAGAAAATTATTCAATAAGAAATTTTATAAATTTTTTTTTTTCCGCAGTAAGAAAATACATCTAGTATAAATAGATGGAGGTTGATTAGGTTTTATTTATTTGTTAATTTGGCTTGCATGCATAGTCTTGCACTTGCAAGTTCGTGTACATTTTTATTTATTTTAATATTTTATTAATGCCTAATATTAATAATTGCCTTATTTAAAGGTTAAGCTATAGTGTTGACACTCAAATATTTTTTATATAAATAATAAATTAAACAAAACACTACTTATCTTAAACGCCATGAAAAGATGTCTGTGGGGTTTGAAGTCAAGGTTAGAAAAATAAAAAAAAAATCAATTAGACAATTATAATAAAAACACAAGTACGCTACCCAAAAAACTATATTTTATACTAGAAGTGCACCGCGGTTTCACAGGCTGTTTATTTTTAATGAAATCTCATTGAACATTAAATATAATCCATGTTACTCGCTGATAATAGAGTTTCTTATTGGTATCTTTGAATTTTTGAAATTGGTTCAGTAGTTTTTGAGTTTATTTGGAATAAACAAGTAATAGACACTGTTCTCTTTATATGTTAGTATAGTTTGTTTTTTACCTTTTATCCTAAACGAAAGTAGCCGCAAGGAAAAAACGTAAACTTTAGTCTTTATTGGTAAAAACTGCAATGATTTTTTTTGGTCATTTGCATCACGTAAAAACCGGTTATTGGATTCAAAATTGAATTACTGTAAAATTTTTTTTTTTGTGAGTAAAATTTAGCGTTTGTTTTATCAAAACCGACCAACATACTATTTTTTTTTAAATCTCTCGAATCGAAACTATCGAATCACGTGCGTAAATAACATGCTCACGAAGGAAATAAAATATTTTTTCAGATAATTGTATTGTTTACAATGTTTAATTTATATACAATTTATTTTTGAGTTGAATTATCTTTGTTAGTTGTTTTCAGTTGTTAAACCCTTAAATAAGTTCATTTTATATTTCACAGTAACCATAAACTGGATGCAGTTTCTACGGCGTAGCATCTAAGGCGTAGCATCTACGGCGTAGCATGTTTAATCTCACGGAATGTTTTAAAATGAGTTGCGCTAGGAATTTGAGATTACCTAGTACCAGTACTGAATGTATATTGTGCTCCAGTGAAATGGCAACTGCCGCTGGGGGAATTTGCAATGTTTCTGTTTATTAACGTCCGGGGGCGTTAAGACAACTATTCTAATGAGAATGCAAATGTTAGCGCACTGCAGTCTGCTGCGTATTTCGCTTTACCAAAATACGTATTATAGCGCCAACGGTTATTGTGTATTGACATAATTATTATAAAAAAGCCTGGCTTGTACAAAATTTTCAATAGTAGTTTATTTATTTATTTATTAAGTACATAAGAAAATCCACAGCATACAAAATCACAAATACAAAATACAATAGCTGAATATAAAGCCAGTAAGAGATTTTCACAAAATAACAGAACAAATATAGCAGTAAATTATGCGATTAAACAAACAATAAACAAACAAAAAACAGTTATACAAATAAGATTGTGTGCGTGTGTGGTGTGAGTGTTTTAGTGTTTGTGTATGGTATGGGTATGATTGGTGTGTGAGTTACAAGTTAGTACACAAGGGGGAAAATAGTTGAACGTGCTAATCTCAGAAACTACTGGTTAGAATTGAAAAATTATTTTAATGTGGTAGTTTTGGTGCGCGGGTCAGCTAGTTTACCAATAAAACTACAAACCGTCATTTCTATGTTTTTAACTACAAGTTA
Organism: Monopis laevigella; assembly: GCA_947458855.1. NCBI lineage: Eukaryota > Metazoa > Arthropoda > Insecta > Lepidoptera > Tineidae > Monopis > Monopis laevigella. The sequence continues at coordinate 18,735,472 of OX381581.1, forward strand.
TTCAACATATTTATTTATATATGTATGTATGTATCATCACGGGTGCCTTACGGCGCCCGAGACCGCCTAGACGGCCCCAGGGTACCCAGCGGAGAGGTTTTAATCCCACCTCGTCGTAGCCGATGATACATGAGTCTGAAAAAAATGTTTATTAAAATATTTATTTGTTCAAAAAAGTATCAAACCAATTTTAATTTTACAAACAATTTTTCTAAAAATAAAATACAAAACTCTCCTAGTGCATTATCTTTTACTAGCTAAAAGAATAAAATTACTTTTTCAAAATTTATGACAACGACCTTCAGTCACTGTCACTGATGACGGCGCTCCAAAGAGAGGCGAATTATTTAGCAATAAAATTTTATAGCTTCAATTTATATATTTTACCAAATAAGAAACACATTTTAGAAATAATTAATTTATATACATATTCATGTTAATTGATTGATTAACTACTAACAAGTTTTGACTAATAGTCAAATATGGTGGATTTTCTGTAGGCAGATTAAATACTTGAGAATTGCAGAGTGATGCCGCCATATTTAACTGTTAGTCGAAATTTAACTATAGTTAAATACTAGACCTGCCCCGCGGTTTCCACCCGCGTTAATTTAAAATAAATCGGATCTAAAACTGTTTGTTAACTAATTGTTTTTTGCTATTGTTTGTTTAATCACGCTATATTCAGTTTTTGTATTTGTGGATTTTTATGCTGTTACATACATATAAATATATAAATATATATCATCACGGGTGCCCTACGGCGCCCGAGACCGCCTAGCTAGACGGTCCCAGGGTACCCAGCGGCGTGGTTTTAATCCCACCTCGTCGAACAAGTGGCTAGCTCGTCGCGATATTTTGAATAGACTCAATAACCCATCTATAAACAGTTTCACAAGTTGGTATAGTGAAATCGGGACCGACAGCTTAACGTGCTCTCCGAGGCACAATAGTAGTGTTGTCAAATAAATGTACATAAAATTTTAAATAAAAACTCATTGGTACACACCGGGATTCGAACCAGGGACCTAAGTGTTTTTAAGTCCAAGGTCTAACCAACTCGGCCACCACGTATATTTATGCTGTTGATTTTCTTATACTCTTAATAAATAAATTAATAATAATAATATATAAGGTATATCCCACGATTTTGAGTTTACTCATTACAAACAAAATCTTATAAAATATTAAAAGATTTTGTTTATTATATTTTGTGATTTTGTTAAGTTTTAACAATAACACCTGTTAAAACTTTAATATTAAAACTACATTTTATTGGCAACACTTTCTTGAACTCTCGTTCTCGTCCTCCGTATTGTGTCGTCGTAAGGAACGTGCCTTTTTTTTACCAACTATATTTCATTTGGTTCTTCGAGCCGGACTGTGTTAATCAAATGTATTTTAAATATTATATTTTTCAATGGCTTCAAAAAATCCAAAAATTTAATATAAACGCATATAAATTGCGTTTATATTAAATATCTATTATCACTTGTGGTAAAATAGGGTATATTTTATTTCGACATATATACAATGAGCTCCTACATGTACATTTTCACAAATAAAAAGTTATTTTGTGTTATCTTTTTGGCAACAATGTATTAAACGACCCCATGGACTATTCCCAATAAAACAAATTAAAAAATAACACGCTTATACGAAGTTATAACACCAACTAGTTTATACAAACCAACCCTATTTTGGCTAAAGTTACGTAATGAGTTTACCACCCAGTGTATTTTAGAACCCACAAATAAATTTACCAGAGTTAAATTTATTTTAAAACATGCCCAGTAAAGCATATCGTAGAATTTCTGTAATTAGACCGCTTGACGTGGTTTCATATTAAAATGCAGTTTGCAAACTGGAAAAAAATATTCAGCAGGAAGTTGTTGCGCCTTTGTTATGGAAATAATATTATATTAACTTTCATGAATTTCAGATTTTACACTTTGGTTTATAAGATAAACTGAAGTGTAAAACTAAAGTTAATCTGAAACTAAAGTGTAACCGCTGTTAAGTCTTTAGGTATTATAATTGTATAAGGTATTGTGTGGTTGCCGAATTGATTATAGACCATCACAACTGAAAATCTCACGTTTGATCCCTTATCGGCGATGATTCATTTTCTAAAAAACTTATGTATTTGTTTAACAAAATCACTAAAGTATCTTGGATATTATTTTAAGCCGTGGGTTTAAAATAATTAGAATTTTAGCAAAAAAAAAAAAACATATATAATATTAAGATATTTGGCACATTTACCCTGTGCCCTAATTCTGGTACTTTTGACTGGTGGCGTGTAGATTCTTCAACTATCCTAGGTAATATATTATATTTTAAAAACTTTTTTTTTTCTCTTTTTATAAGAAATGTAAAAATCCTAAACTCGGATCATCAAATGTCAAAACATAACATAAACATAGGATACAAAAAGGAATAGCTACATAATAAATAATAAAGGGTCACCTATATATAAATAATTTACAGCATCAATATGATAGTGATTCAATTAAGTCAAAAACTGAAATAAATAACTTGCATTTATGTCTCTCTGACTTGACAGAAAAATACCAATTGTCACAGAATGATCTTACAGAACAGATTAAGAATATGGATGAGATTCTTCAATTAAGCAAATATAATGCAGGGAGATTAGACCCATTTGTAAATAAAAATTGTTGCTCCTGCGAAAACCAAGTTAATTTATCAGATACAGGATCTTCAATATCATATTCCAGTGTGGTTCATCCAAAGGCCATCACTAACAATACCCTACTCCTCACAGACAGTATTGGTATTGGAATGGGCCAAATTTTTAATTATCATTTAAATCATTCTGTGACTAACTATTGTATGCCAAATAATAGTTTTAAGAATATAGTAAAATCTATTTCCTCCAAATTCTACAATTCATATAGTAATGTGGTTATTATGGTAGGAAATGGATTGAACACAAGCAAAGGTGACTTGTTGGACAGTGTGGATATTTTGTCACAACTTGGAGTAAGGAATGTTACATTATGTACATTCCTTTATTCAAACAAATATTCCACCTCACAAAATAAACATATTCATTATTTAAATAACTGTATCTATAATATGACATGTTATAATGATTTGTTTACTTTATTTGATATTAACAAATTTGTTAAAAATATTTATATGACCCAGGATAGCTTTAAACTACCTATGAAGGTACAAAAAACTATTGCTACATTGGTAGCTAATAATATATTATTAAGTATTGACTCCACATCATCATTTAGTAGTAGTACTAATAATGTTGTGGTACAACCATGTTTAAACTTTTAGATGTGACAATAGAGAAGGACAATTGTAAGCTTACCTTAATACATCAAAATATTTAAAGCCTCTCTAGAAAAGTTCTCAATATTGAATTATTAATTGAAAAATATAATTTAGATTTGATGTGTTTTACAGAATCCTGGCTAAAAGCAGAGAAAATGTGTTTCAATATAAATAACTTTGTAGTTGCTAGTTTTTTCAATAGAAACTCCTGTGAGAGAGGTGGATCTATTATCCTAATTAAAGATACACTAAAATGCAAAGAGCGGAAGGATATTGTAAAACTATCACTTGAACGTGTTTGTGAGATCTCATGCGCAGAGATGGATACCTACATTATTCTATGCATATACAGACCCCCCGCCTCTGCTTTACATACTTTTATTAATATAATGGAGGATGTTTTGTCAAAAATATATGACTCAAATAAACAAATTTTTATATGTGGGGATTTTAATATAGATATCTTAATAAATAACAGCGACAAACAAAAACTTATTTCATTGTTTAATTCTTTTAATTTAAATAATGTATTCATGGAGCCGACTAGGATTACTTCAACTAGCCGGACTTGTATTGATAATATATTTACTAACTGTTCTCTCTTAAGTAACTCTATTATTACCGGGGTGCCCTCCGACCATAAAGGTTTGTTAGTTAGCTTTCAGTCTCAAATTAAACCTATAAATAAAATTATTAGGTATAGACCCTTAACAGATAATAAACTTAATAATTTTAATGAAAATTTAATGAGTGAAATGTCCAGATTCATAATTAATATTAATCAACCAAATATTACATACTCCAATCTACATAAAATTATAAATCAAAAATTCAATAAAGTATGTAAAATTAAAACAAAGAAAATTATGGACAGTTTAAATTTTGCTACTTGGGCCACTAAAGGTATTAGAATAAGTAGGGATACACTATATGATCTATATGACAAAAGATCATATACATCTGACCAAAATTTCCATAATTATGTTAGGAATTATTCAAAATTATTCAAGAAAGTTTGTATCATAGCTAAATCTATTCACATTGGATCCAAAATCAAACAGTCAGATAATAAATCCAAGTGTGTATGGAAAATCATTAATACTGAAACCGGTAAAAATATTATCCGACAAAATATCATTTAAATTAGACAAAACGGAGTTTTGTTATCAGATAAAAAGCAAGTTGCGGAGTTATTCGAGGAATTCTTTACTAATATTCCATTACAAATCACGAACTGTATTAAATCATCAGCTAGTACTGCTAAAGAATTTTTAAAAAGATATATAAAAATACCAATTACATCTAATTTTAATTTTAAACATGTCACAAATGAGGATATACTAAAACACTTTAAAATGTTAAATAAAAAAAAAACTGAAGATTTATGGGAGCTATCTGTAAAAGCTATCGAATCAATTATTCTTACTATAGGACCGGTACTCGCTGATATTTTTAATGGTTGTGTTAATGAAGGAATTTTTCCCGACCTTATGAAAAATAGTAAAATAGTTCCCATATTCAAGTCCGGCTGTAAGACAGATCCAAATAATTATCGCCCTGTTTCTGTCCTGCCAGCCTTAAGTAAAATATTCGAAAAAATACTTCTTGGTCAGCTGTTAAGTCATTTTAATACTCATAAATTGTTACATGATCAACAATACGGGTTCACAAAAGGTAGAAACACAACAAATGCCGGTACAAGATTGATTACTGAAATAATTGACGCTTGGGAAAATTCTCAGGATCTCGTTGGCGTTTTCTGTGATCTGTCTAAAGCGTTTGATTGTGTTGACCATCAAACTTTGTTAGATAAGCTGGAATTTTATGGCATTCGCGATTTAGCTTTAAATCTAATAAAGTCCTACCTTTCTAATAGAACTCAAGGTGTTAATATTGATGGTTGTGTATCAGACGGAACCCTTGTAAAGATGGGTGTCCCCCAGGGATCAATTTTAGGCCCATTCCTGTTCCTAGTATACATCAATGATCTTCCACATATGGTGCAGGAGATGGCACAGATAGTGCTATTTGCTGATGATACATCCCTACTTTTTAAAGTTAGTAGGAAGGATAATATATTATCGGCAGCAAATGACACTCTGGAAATGGTTTCAAAATGGTTCACGGCAAATAATTTAGTTTTAAATGCAAAGAAGACTAAGTGCCTGAAATTTACTTTGCCTAATGTATCTAATATCAATGCCACAGTGAAGATAGGTGGTACTGACCTGGAATTTGTTGACTCCACTGTGTTTTTAGGGATCACAGTCGATTCCAAACTACAGTGGAAAGCTCACCTTACTTCTTTATCCAATAGACTGAGCTCTGCTGCATATGCAGTCAGAAAAATCAGAAAGTTAACTGATGTTGCAACAGCCAGACTACTATACTTCGCCTATTTTCACAGTATAATGACATATGGTCTTATAATGTGGGGATCTGCGGCAGATATTGATACTATATTTATTCTAGAGAAGAGGGCCATTCGGGCAATATATAACATGAAAGCTCGTGATTCTCTTCGAGAAATCTTTCCTATGATTACACCATGACTACTGACACTACCATCTCAATATATTTATGAAAATTTATTGTACGTTAGGAAAAACTTAAATATGTTTAGTAAAAATGGCGATAGACATAATTTAAACTTAAGAAACATAGATAAAATCGATATACCAAAGTTTAGACTGCAAAAAACTAATAAATGTTTCGTCATTAACAGTATAAGGTTATTTAATAAATTACCTAAAAGCATTATAGATCTGAGTGAAATAAAGTTTAAAAATTTTATAAAACACATATTAATCAATAAGGCTTACTATAGTGTAAAAGACTATCTTAACGATAAAGACGTCTGGAACCGTCCTAATATGCAATTGAGGTCTCGCAATTAGTAAACAAATTGCTTATGTAGAATCTACCTAGGGTATTTTAGTAGGTATATAATGTCCGATATTGTAATAATTTTATATTACATAATTTATTTTCATTACATTATGTAAATTTTGCCTTTGGATAAGGTAATCATTGATGATTACCTACTTATTTATAATTAATTTATACTAATAGTATACTGTGTAGTTATGTACATTGGTACCGTAACAAATATTCTGCCATAGGGTGTTCTACGCATGCTGATCAGTGGGGTGCATTTTGAGTATGTTACTATATATATATATATATTATATATATATGCTATATAGCATAAGTCAATCAATAGCTGTACCCCTCTTTTAGTTTGTGTGAAGAACTAGAGTTTTTTACTTGCTGGTTTCTTTTTCTCCAGGGTGTCTCTGAGGGGATCGACTTTACAGTTAGTGTTTATGCCCTTAAAAATACCGATCCTTATACCTTTACTTATATGTGATTGGTTACTTAGCTTTTATTTACAATAAATATTTAAGGCATGGATATGATCGGTGAAGTTGGTCGCCTTGGTGGCTCTCTTGTATGGCAGATAATGATTGACAGGTCAATGGAATCAGCTAACCACCTAGTCTTACACTAGTTGGTTATGTAGTGTGTGTTCGGTTCGGTAGTAATTTTCATATTAAGATTTCCATTCCATCGTGTCTAAGTTCAATTAATATTTGTCGTTATTTTGTTAATGAATAGCTGCCTAACCAAACGCACTCTAAGACCTCATTGTTAAACTTTTTTTTTTTTTTTTGACTATTCATAAATATCTGTAAAGATTTACATGAAATAAATGATTTTGACTTCCCAAAATTGACCTAATAAAGTTAGTTTTTCTACAAAATCTTGGAGTAACAATTCATATTACCTATATAGATGCTATGTCAATGATTTAATTAATTTCACCTTATAGATGCTATGTCAATGACTTAGTTTGTGACAGCTTCCCTATAATAAATAAACCTCACCTCTGAAAAGATATGTAATAAGGGCCGGGTATATTATAAAGTAGGCAATAAAGTTGTTTGCGTGAGATCTGGCACAGGTGTTGCCACTCAAATTAAATTTTACCAAAACAAAATGGCGGCTAAAATGCGGCAAAAGAAACGGCTGGTGTTTATTATTACCGACTCTGTTTTTATATTTACTCATAATATAACCTAAAGAAAGTTAAATTGTTTTAGTAATAGAAAAATATCTTTTTATTACCTCATAATATTATGTAATGGCGGTCTTGGTAAGACATAATGGAATCAACCAATTATACCTACTCGTAATGCAATTGGTCATTGGCGCCCTCTATTTCGTAATCGCATCATTTAGCCGGTATCGCGGAAGCGATCAATATTGTTAAGAACAATTATTGATTGATCCCATTTAGTTCTAAAATCAGTGGTTGTCAATAAGTCCCGTGTATATTACACTACACATTTTTTCCAATATATGTATTGGAAAAATGTGTAGTGTAATATATATTGTGTATATATATTGGTATCTCAAAAATTTTTTTTTTAGTAGGGGGAAGTTTAAGATTTTTTTTTTTATTGTTTGTTGTGTATATCCAGATCATTACATCGGCGATATAAATTATTCTCGCACCCTGAATGCGTATAATTATGCAAAAGAAAGTAAAAAAACCTCATATTTACGCGAGTAAAGCACCAATGGTAAACATAGTATACCTAATGTAATAGGGAATATGCATATTTTTTTATTTATTTCAATATTTGATAGAGTAACTACATTAGACCCTAAAAACAAATATTAAACATTTTTTAAAGGGTAATAATACACAAATAAAAGAGTTTAAACTTTATCTGCCACTGCAGTAAAAAACGGTACATCACTAGCCGCCATTCTGTGACGTCATTCGTGCTCAAAAAGCATATTAGTTTAATGTTATTGCACCTCAAAAGTTAGTCAAAAGGTTTGTTTATCACAAATTATCGTAATAAAGGACAATAAATACCCGAGAAAACAAGAAACTGTAGACTATAGAACACACGTTGACATTTGTTTGTGCACGAATGACATCACGTGTAGTGTTTGCTAATGTCGGAGCGTTTATAAATGTGTTCCGTTTCTACAAAAAAATGTATTTTTAAAACCGTATTTATAAAAAAATAGCTAATCAAAATAAAATATATTACTGTAAATATGTTCAAAGACATAAAAGGAACATTTTATATTAAAATAATAATAACTGGCGTTACATGCATATTCCATAATTTACTTGTACCCGTTTAGATCCGTCGTACGTCGTATACGTTTACGTTTTGGTTACGTTTCAACTGAAGAGGGAGCAGCCCAGCTTACCGTTAAATAAATTAATTGTGTTGAAAAATATTTTGGTTACTGAATACATTTATTATGATTATTATTATAGTAACGAGCCAATATCACTATAAACCACTTTCTCACTATATTGTAACACTTGGCTAAACACTATCACTTACCGGAACGTAAACTGTCCATGACGTCACTAGACCTTGCTATATCTTCCCTGTCTGACAGGACGATATATGTTACCGGATAGGATAGCTGTAGAAATTGCCCTGTTTATTAACATCCCTCTGGCCTCGAAACAGTCTTGAAGGTGTTTTGTTTCCTTTACAGACCCAAAAACAACTTCTTTATTGTTGTTTTGAAGAAAATTGATTTCCCTCAAAGGCAAGATTTCTTGTAAACAGGCTTCAAAACAATCATGTTTATTATTTTGTTTGTTTGTGGGAGCAAACACACTCTCCTGGATTTTGTTGGTTGGCGTAGACTTACTGTTGTAATATTTCTTGTGTGGTTTTTGCGGGAATTGTGTAGGTTTAACATGAAATAAAGGGGAAGTGCCTAATAAAAAACTGTTTTACTTTTTAAAAACTATTTCGGTACGATGTTACATCCATGTTTTTATATTTTTTGACAGCCTCTGTAGACTAGTGGTTGCGCCTTTGGCGTTGTATCCGGAGGTCGTGGGTTCGATTCCCACCCATGACAAAAAAATAATAGTACGTTTTTTCTGTACAGTTTGTCATGGTCTGGGTGTTTATAAAATATAATATGTATTATATCGTTGCTTCTGGTACACATAGTACAAGCTTAGAGCTTAGTTTGTGACCAGAGCAATATTGTGTCCTACGTATTAAAAAAAAATGGGGAATTTAAATTAAATATATAAAAAAAATTAAAAAAAAATTCGCCGTTGGCTTTATATCCCGAGGTCTTTATATCACTGTAATCTCGAGGTCGTGACTTCGATTCCCACTCAGAGCATTGTATATGTAGGTAATTATGTTTTTCTATGCAATTCGGGCATTTATATACAATACAAGCATATAATTATAATATTAATTAGTATCGTTGCTTCTGGTGTACATAACAATGGTGTAGCAATTTTTTTTGGCTAATGCAATGTGTTTGAACGATTCAAGTCCAAAATATGGTTATTATTATACAAATCTATAAGTAATAAACACGGCAAATATAACAAAATATAATATCTACGGAACAAAACAAATATAATATATCTAGCCAAGCACACCGTTTGAAGTTCTTCCCTTTATAAAGCATTGTTTACGTTTAGTTTAGAGTTGTATTTAAACCCACTTTAGTTTCTGGCAATTATCACAGATACGAAAACAAATTAATAATAAATTATGGCGGTATAATGAGAAATTGTTTATTTGGCTAAACAATTAACACTAGTTGTGTAGCGTGCGTGTAAACAATTAGCTTCAACATATAAATTAAGATTGTAGTCACGTAAATAATTTTATTAGTTGTCAAGCGAATATTACTGAGCACGTATTCTCACCTTATTTTATGGGTACTTCTTAGAATTTTAGTATGTATTATATATATATCTTCACGGGTGCCTTACGGCGCCCGAGACCGCCTAGACGGCCCCAGGGTACCCAGCGGAGGGGTTTTAATCCCACCTCGTCGTAGCCGATGGTATGAGTCTACACCGAACAAGTGGCTAGCTCGTCGCGATGTTTTGGATAGACTCAATAACCCATCTATAAACAGTTTCACAAGTTGGTATAGTGAAACCGGGACCGACAGCTTAACGAGCTCTCCGAGGCAATATAGTGGTGTTGTCAAACAAATGTACATATTTTTTTTAATTAAAAACTCATTGGTACACACCGGGATTCGAACCAGGAACATTAGTGTTTTTAAGTCCAAGGTCTAACCAACTCGGCCACCACGTATATATGTATTATAATCAATTATATTCTTACTTAAATAGTATCTATTCAATATTCAACTTTATTTTTCAAATATCTATAATGTACATTCTTATAACTACCCTTTAACATCCCTCCAACAATAGTTACATAACTGTATGATCACATAAAACATACCTAACTATCTTTACAATATTCAAAATTAAAAGTATTTCTTAAAGTCTACGGGGTTACGAGAGCGAGTGGTGCGAGGCGACCGCGCGCGCTCCGACGCTTCCTCGGTGTCGCTAACCGGCGGCTCCGCTGCCACAGTCGGCGCCGGGGCCGCGCTCCCGCTGTCCCGGTGCTGCGCGGTCTCCTCCAGGCAATCTTGCCATAGATCAGCAGCTGGTTGTGTCACCTCATGCAGATCGTCTTCGGTGGTACCCGGCGCCTCCTACTCATCGGAGTCGGCAAGCAACGTAGACGGCACCATAAAGCAACGGCTTATGGACTGGGATTCCTCATCTGCCTCCTGGGTCGGCGCCGGTGTTTGTGGCTTTGCCCTAGTTTCCGAATAATCGAGGTCACAATCGGTGGACCTATCACCACTCTCCCCGTAGTATTTTAAAATTTGATTTACATGTCTTTTAATATTTTTTTTATTACACAACAAAAATATTAAATATAAAGATTTTCCCACTTTTTTAGTTATTATGCCTTTGGTCCAGAATGATTTATTATTTGATACACTTTTAACATGACCGTTCCATTAATTTTAAAATCTACATTACGTTTCCCGCCATAGTATTTACCCTGTAAGCTCTGTCGTTCCGCCACATGAGCGGCGAGGCCCGCGTCCGGCGCATCCGGCGCGTCCGGCGGGGAGGACGGTCGCGGGTTAAGCAGATCAAGTCTGCAGGATAGCTGACGGCCGAAGAGAACCTGTGCAGGAGATCTATCCGTCGGGCTATGTACGGAATTCCTATATTGAAACAAGAACTCTTGCAATTTAATATTTATATTCTTTAAGTTACCGCCTGACATTAAAATACTTATTACTATTTTTTATAATTTTTACATAACTCTCCGCTTGGCCGTTACTCGCCGGATTGTACGGCGGGGACGTCACATGACTTATACCGTTGATAGAACAAAACTGCTTAAACTCTGTCGACATAAAGGAAGTGCCATTATCGGAACATATATAACGAAACAATCCGAACCTGGCCATCACCTCGCAGAGCTTCTCAATAACTGTTTTCGAACCATAACCTGCACTGACGTCAGAAACCTCCACCCATTTGGAGTACGCGTCTACTATTATTAAATAAACTTTGCTATGAAAAGGTCCTAAGAAGTCGACGTGCACGCGCTGCCAGGGGCCCGCGGGGAACGGCCAGGGCGTGAGCGGGGCCCGTAGGGGCGCAGGCCGGAGCGCCGCACACGTGGGGCACCGCGCCGCGCACCGCTCGATGTCGGCAGGCAGGCCGGGCCACCACACACGGCTCCGAGCCTCCGCTTTCATCTTGGCTATTCCCATATGTCCTCTATGCAACTCCTCTAAAATTGTATGTCTAAGAGACCTACGTCTCTTAGACTAATTTATGACCACGCAATAAACAATTTCTCTCGACTGAAAGCTCAGATCGACAGCTGTGATAAGGTTTTAACTCGACGTTGCATCGTTTAGGCCATCCCGATGAGACGAAGCCACACACTGTCGTCAACACTTGGTCATGTTGCGTCGCCTCAGCGACGTCCGTCACCACGATTGGTAGGTCGCCATCAACTACAAAGTTGATGTAGGCGGGGTCATCGACCTGATCGATCATGCCCGACGCGTCATGTCGGGGTTGAGGTCATACTGCACCGGCATGCAACGGTTAAGAAAATCAGCACTATTCTGACTACTAGATACATACTCAATGTCATACTTATAAGCAGAAAGAAAAATCGCATAACGTTGTAACCTATTTGCCGTAACTTCTGGAATTCCCTTGTCCGGTCGAAAAATAGACAACAACGGCTTATGGTCCGTTCTCAACACAAAAGGAGTGTCACGCCCATATAAATAATAATGAAACCTTTTGACCCCGAAGATAATCGCTGTAGCCTCCTTCTGTATTTGAGAGTAATTTCTCTCAGCCGGTGCGAGCGCACGGGACGCGTACGCCTCAGCCGGTGCGAGCGCACGGGACGCGTACGCCAGCGGCCGCTCGACGCCGCCTCTCGCCTGCTGCGACAGCACGGCGCCCAGCCCGCGTGGCGACGCGTCCACGGTCACTATGAGGCGAGCTTCCGGGTCGAAATGTGCTAAAGTTGTGTCTGAACACAGAATTCTTTTTATATTTTGAAAGGCCTGATCATGTTCCTTTACCCACTGCCAGGATGTGTTCTTTTTTAGTAAAATATGCAACGGATTGAGAATCGAAGAGGCGTTTAAAACAAAGTGCCTATAATAATTTACTTAGAAAAGATTTTAATTCCGATACGTTGCCTGAAGGTTTAGCTTCGATGATTACCTTAATTTTGTCTGGCGATTTATGTATACCTATGCTAAATGACGTATCCCAGATAAGATACTGACCTTTGAAAAAAACTGCACTTATTTTTTTGTAATACGAGGCCTGCCCGCTCTAAACGTTCGAAAACTGAACTTAAATTAGTTATATGTTCTGATATTGATTTTCCTGTAACTAAAATATCATCCTGAAACAATAACACAGGTAACCCGGACAAGATGGTCTCCATAATCCTTTGAAAAATAGCCGGAGCACTAGCCAATCCGAATACCAATCGTGTAAACTTATATAGTCCTCTATGAGTATTGATACAAGTATATTTTTGAGTACACTTAAAACACACTGATTGTAAGCAGACGACAAATCGAGTTTAGAAAAATACATACATCCGTATAATTTAGAAGATAATTCATCTATTTTCGGTAAAGGATATTTGTCTATTATTAGTTGCTTATTTATTGTCACGGAATAATCTGCACATATACGTATCGTATTGTCGCGCTTTAGAACGGGCACTATAGGGCTTGCGTAGTCTGAATAAGAAACCGGTTTGATAATACCTAAATGTAACAAGCGATCTAATTCTACTTCTACCTTGTTTTTCAAAGCGAAAGGAATGCTACGCGCTTTGAAAAATATAGGTCTAGAACCTTGCTTTAAATTTAATGTTACTTTAACTTTATTATAACAACCTAATTCATCAGAAAATAACTTGGGGAACTTATTAATTAGAGAATTGATTGCTTCATCGTGATTTGCAATACTGCATTTATTTATGGGCGGATAAAAAATCACGTCCAAGTATAGGAGGACCGCCTCCTTTAATAACATAGACGTCCAACATCTCGGTTTGAGACTTATAATTAAATTTTAAAACAATTATACCTAAAATATATATTTGGCTCCCGTTGTAACTTTGTAATAATCTGTCGCTGTGTCGTAACGGGATTTTTGAAAAATGCCTACGGTACAAAAGGTCCGAGATTGCGGTGACGGCCGAACCAGAGTCCAGCTCGAATCTAATGTTTACATCGTTTACGGCCACGAGCTCCTGCATAGGTTCTCCGCGTAGCGAACGAATATTGAACAAAAACGACTCACCGTCCTCCTCTCCGTCACATAATGCATACGTTTAGGGCATATACGTTTCAAGTGACCTTTGACACCGCACTTTTTGCATTTATACGAACTAAATTTGCACGTATTTTCATTGTGACCATTATACCCGCACACTGTACACTGATCGGATGGTCGCGGCGAGGGAGCGGCTCCAGCGGGGCGGACCCGGGCGCGCGCGGCCACGGCGTGCACGGCCAGCGCGGGCCCCGCAGCCGCCGCCCCCGCGCGCGACGACCGCACGCTCTCCGCCAGCTCCAGCGCCTTGGTTAACGTCAGGTCATCCAACTAGACATGTGACAATCACTAATATTTCAGGATATGATCCCAATTGTTTCAATCGCGGTGGCGATTGGATTCCCAGTATTCTATCAAAAAAGATGCATTATTTTTCCATAAGGAGCAAAAAAAAAAAAGGGCAAAATAAAAAGGGGGGGGGGGGTTGGGAATATATTTGTGCTAACTAACAATATTTAGTCAATACTAACCACAAAAATACCCTATCATGACAAGCCACGAGAACGAGCAAAAAAAAAAATTTTTTATTTAAAAAAAAAAATATTAAAAAAAAAAAAAAAATTAAAAAAAAAGGGGGGGGTTCGTCATATATTTGTACTAATTAACGGCTCTAGCATTATTGAGTCAATACTAACCACGAAAATACCCCACAATGACAGGCCACTAGAACGACAGAAAAAAATTTGTACAAATTTAAAATAAAAAAAAAATAAAAAAGGGGGGGGTATGGACATATATTGTTTTTTTCTTAATTAAAATAAATGTAAAAAAAAATGTGGGGGGGGGTCATAAAAAATAAAATATATATAGTAAAAAAAAAAATTACATAAAAAAAAAGGGGGGGGGGGTATGGTAATATATTTGTACTAACGGCTCTCATATTATTGAGTCAATACTGACCACAAAAATAACCCCTAATGGCAAGCCACCATCACCCACGCACGTACAATACACAAAATGTACGTAATTTCTATCGGTAGATAATTGTTATCGATTGCGAATTCCGTTCGGTCTGCTATTGAAAAATATTGCGTTTATATCAGTGTGTCTTTTGTTTCCTTTCGGTCCCATATATATCTTTATCCTTCGATCATATCTGTATCAGTTTGCTTTCGTTCGGTCGCGCAGTTCAATCGGTCCCATGTCAATCTATATCAGTTTGCTTTCGTTCGGTCGGCATATTGTGTCTCAATCAAAAGTACCGAATGTTTTTTTTCTTGGTGAATCTTTATCTTGGTCAGTTGACAATACCATATCTAAATGATTGAATCATTCGCGATTGTCACATGTCTACATCCAACGTCATACTGAAGAGCTTCTCCCGCTCGACTCCCGGCCGCATGCCCAGCACAAAACGGTCTCGAGGAGCAACTCCGAGACCGTTTTGTGCTCCGAGGTCGCATTAAAGCTGCAGTTCAGCGCGAGACTTCTCACTCGCGCCGCCCAGTCCGCAGGCGTTTCATCCGAAAGTTGAAATGCGTAAAAGAAATTGTGTCGTTCGGCGAAACCACATTTCTTAGGAACAAAATGTGCGTCCAGCAACGCTACTGCTTCGTCGTACGACAGCGAGCCGACTTTCTTGGGTATTGCTAGATCCCGTATCAGCTTGTATGTGCACTCCGCGAGATTACTTAACAAAATCGCGCGCCGCTTGCTACTAGACTTGTCCACCTCATTTGTAATTTCATTGGCTAAAAACCATTGTTCCAATCGACTTTTATATAATTCCCACTCATGTGTTTCGTGGTTAAAAGTCGATATAGTACCAACAGAAATTTTTGACATATTTGATGATTTAATTAACTATAAAAAAATATAATTCGCGTGGGTAGACTCGTCGCCACTGTTATGTATGTGGACAAGAAAAACAAGCGTTCGTATCACATAGCTGTATTCGACTGACTTGTTCACGGGCGCAGCCGTGATTCTTATAACTACCCTTTAACAATATGTTTGACGACACCACTATAGTGCTTCGGAGAGCACGTTAAGCTGTCGGTGACGGTTTCACTATACCAACTTGTGAAACTGTTTATAGATGGGTTATTGAGTCTAAATTAAAGCATCCTTGGACTATCTATTACATGCCTGTACTAGGAGAGCAGCAGTCAGAGAGGGATGGCGATGGGTTCGAAAGCTTGTCAACACTCACACACACGTAAGTGACGACCATGACCGCTCTGTCAAGAGTGTAAGTTAAGCTCACATATGAGATGGACTGACTAAATTAAAGCATCCATGGACTATGTTCGATTTTGATAATCCTCTATGGACGCTAATCTGTGGTCATGACTTTTGACAGTCGGTTTTTTGTAATAGACAAAATGGTGTATTTTTTGTCTTGAGTAATTTGTGTAAAAAAAGAGGTGTTTTGTTCCGATATAATGTAATTTTGTGCGGCCTTCTAGATTATTAAATATTGTATTTTTTTTTGTTGTGTAGAGTTTCGTTCGCCATGTATTTAGGCGCCTACAAATAATTGTCAGATTTGCCGCGTTGTGTTGTTGATATTTATTATATATTGTTCCAACGTCGCATTGTGAACAAATCGTAATTGCGTGGCATGGTAGTGGTTCAACGAAGCTAACCACCAGCCAGAGGTAAGTTATTTTCAAACTTGAATTGCGGTGCGTAACGCATCCGTGTGAGAATCCTGGACGAGTTTTGTATCCCGGCTTCTCGCTATATATATCTATTACACGCTTGTACCAGGAGAGCAGCAGTCAGAGAGGGATGGCGACGGCTTCGAAAGGTTGTCACCACACACACACATAAGTGATGACCACGACCGTTCTGTCAAGATTGTAAATTAAGCTCAGATATGAGATGGACTGACCAAAATAAAGCATCTATGGACTATCTATTGTTCGATCTGTCAAGAGTGAATAAGAAGAAGACTCGCGATGAGTATTTCGTTTGCAAAAAGAAAAAAATATTAACAAACTATAAACAATTATGAATTTAGATCACGTCTACAACCTACTGCAAACAAAGTTTTAGGTGGACAAAAACAAAACTTTTGCTTTTATATAAAAGTATGATGAAAGTATTTTTTTCCTAGTGAATAAATCTCTAATAAGTTTTCGCAAGGGGTTGGTTAGTATACTTAGTTTGTGCGAAAAGGCTTCGGACTTGAAATACGCAACTTCGAACAACTATTTCGAGAAACACTTTTTATAGAAGCAGAAAGTTGAGCTCTTTAAAAACACTTGCTTTTTATTGAGTTTATTGGGTGGAAACTTAACGAAAAGTAATATCAGTACAGTTTATCTTGTTTTTTTTAATGTCATATGTATAATAAGTATCGTCATTTCTATATGTGTATAGCCTAGTTTGTGATCAGAGGGGTGATTTTGCGCAAACCGCTAAGCTAAACTTTAATCGATATGATGCAATTCTGACGTAATGCAAACCTGGATGAAAGTTTAGCTAAACGTTGTATGTACGGCGTTATAGACATATATGGCTTTGTGTGTAAGAAATATCCTATACACTGTTGTTATTATGAGTTCTTATATTCAAGATTTGTTCGCGCGCCATAAGGCGTACAAAGCGGCTAGCCGCTGCTATTCTGTGTCTACACCGGGGCGTGTTCGTAAACTAACACTTTAACACTGGGTAATGTCATTACACTATATGCATCTCTTCTTCTCTAAGCATTTTTCAATATTTTTATCGCACTCTGTAACACTACCCAGTGTTAAAGTGTTACGTTTCCGAACACGGCTCCGAAGTGGCTATCTCGTTGCGATGTACGGATAGACTCAATAACCCATCTACTGTTTTATAAGTTGGTATTTTTTTATTAAAAACACTCTACACAAAACTTTTCATTAATACAATGACCGCAAAAATATTATTTTAATTCTGTATCAAACAGTAGTCGATTAATATTGGAAATACAAAAGCTCATTTTGTATGGAGAAGTAAAATATATGTTTTAATATCTTTCCTAGATCTTTAAAAAAGAGAAATATATATTTCTCTAGGTGGTAAAATCAATACAAATACAAATCCTTTATTGTATCCCATTGTGGTTAGTAGGTAGATAGTAAAATATAAGTAATACAATGTAAACCCTGCAAGGGCACTGCAAATTGAGATTCCATTTAAGGTCTCAGTTTCGAGGTAGTAAAGTATAAAGTACCCATCATGCAAAAAGAATAATTGCCTACACTTCCCCATACAGGTACCGAACGGTGCTAAAATATTGTCGAAATCTTTCACATGTTTAAGTACACGTTACAAATTCTGGCAATTATGTATCAGCACGTTTCCTAAACAGAAGCAATTTATTCACGAATTTAGAGGATAAGACACGCTCGCTTTCCTGACAGGCTGGTGTTAGACGTATGGATCGGCTCCACCTATCTACGTGTGATAGATTGTCCGGACTATGACGAGGGTACGATCCGAACGACGGATTCCAAGTTTAAAAGCCACCCCTTCAGAGAAAGCCTTCCTTTTCATAAGTAAAAAATAAAGGTCAGGTATTTCATTCGGATGGAGGAAAACCGACGGACATATTTTTCTTTATAGTCAATTGTTGGCAGGGAAATACGATTTTGGATTTTTCGATCCATTTTAATATAGGGTGATGTAAAAATTACGTCTTGGTGAGTTGTATATTTTCAAGGTGGTCGAATTGGTTAGACATTAAACTTAAAAATATTACAGTTTTTAGATCACCGGTTTAAAACTAACAAAAAAAAACTAGTGTTTAACTTACCAAATAGTTAAAAAAAAATAGTACTTTTATTTGAGAACACCACTATAGTGTCTCAGAGAGCATGTTAATCTGTCGGGCCCATTTACACCATACCAACATAAAACTGCTAATATATGGGTACAAATACCGCGACGAGATGGCCACTTTCACGGTAAAGACTCGGAATAAAAACCACTATGATACGGTGGGTATAAAACAAATTACCCCGTTTCAGCGGACTCGGACGTGTCGTAAGGCACCAATGATGGCAGTGCTTATGAACATAGCGCTGGACTCCCCACATCTTCGATGTAGACTACTGTAAACCAAACTACTTACCATCGGCAATAACGAGGTGGGTACGGGCCATAGATATATAATAGGGAGGCGCCCATGGCCCTGAAATCACCTCCCCAGTTTTGAGAACAGAAGATGGTCGCCGCTATACAAATACACAAGCTATCGGTGAGCGTGGATTACGCTTAGGTTGAAGTGAGAACAGAATATGGCAGCAACGAGCTCGTTTGACATTTTTTTTATACGGCATTTAAGACATATGGCGTTTCCATATTTTATTATTAGTTTCATGGTATGGGGTACCTTAAGAACGCAGATATTAAGTTATTTTGGTAGTATTAAAGCTTTCTTTAAAAATAAAAAAACGTTGAGATGTAGATTTTACTTATCACATTCTAATATTATTATAAATTTAAATTTAAAACTTAAGTGCGATTTTCATGGATGTGTTCCTTAAGGTCCATAATGCGATTAAGGCACCTATAATCATAGGTATCAAAAAAGGTTTATCTTATCTTATCTGAATGTTTTTCACCTCAAATATGTTACGGACATATTTGAGGACATCATCCAGTTTGAGGAGCCTATAGCTTTCCGGTTCTGGGTAAGCATATCCTAGGTATTTCATTCTCTGCAAAAAGGTCTATAGACGAGCATCATCATTTCTTTTAATCCGTTTCAATGGCCTCACAGGGATTATGAGAGGTGGGCATTTTAGAGATATTCGTTCGCCACAGAGCAGAAAATTTAATTAAAAGTCCAGATTGGCCATTAAGATAATGGACGCCGCTATCAACTGTCCCGTCGCGCTCAGATTATACAATTATCATCGCATTTTCCCTCCGTGGTGACCATTTTATTATTTTTATGCAGCGGTTTATGATTTTTTATGAGATTTATGATTAAAATTTTATCCATTGCGTTTTTATTTATTTATTTTAAGTACATTCTGTAAAACTTTTCTTAGGAATCACACATGAAACATGTTAATAATTATACGTCCATGAAATGATTGATTGATCCCATTCATGGAGTCTGTAGATCTGCTTAGCATGAGGTCGATGCAACGTCTATAAGACACCTAGGTAGGTAAAAAATAGGCCTTTATTTATAAGAGTAATTTTACAATAATCTAGCTTTCCATTTACTTAAATATCTATACCTAATAATAATAATAATATGTAGGACAATTTACACATATTGCTCTGGTCACAAACTAAGCTCTAGGCTTGTACTATGTGAACCAGAGTTATACATATTATACGATATAATACATATTATATTTTATAAACACCCAGGCCATGACAAATTGTACAGAAAAAACGTACTAATATTTTTTTGCCATGGGTGGGAATCGAACCCACGACCGCTGGATACAACGCCAAAGGCGCAACCACTAATCTACGGAGGCTGTCAAAATATTGTATGGTCCTCGTATAGTTTTTTTTAATATTTCGATTAAAAATATATCTCAATTTTAACTGAAATTTGTTAGGGTGTATCTAACAGTTGATTTATAGGGTAATTGTATAAAGACTTCCAAGTATTGGTCTCCCTAAAATTCTGTAATAGCACTTGAATTCTTCATTTAACTGGTTTTAAAATAATATTTGAACAGTCAAAAATATATAACTAATAAAAAAGCCTTAAGTACAGTTAATTGGCTATTAAAATAATATATTTCTCTGGCACGAAAAGGGCTGTAGCTAATGACGCTTGCAAGACATATTGAGGTAGTATTTGGTCGGCAGAACATTAATCGCCGACGTCAGGGCGCGCAGTCGTACTGGCCGCCCAGCCGTAGTCGGCCGCCCAGGCTTTCCGTCCATAGATCTAATATGTACAGAGACATTGGTTTCCTAATGTTGACTCCGAATACCACCGGGGAAATGAGGATGGGTTAATCCCTCCGCTGGCTACCCTGAGGCCGTTTAAACGGTTCTCGGGAGCCGAATAGGCACCCGTGATATTATTTATTATTATATTGGTCTCTTACAGTAAAATGTCAGTACGTTTTTTTCTGTACAGTTTGTCATGGTCTGGGTGTTTATAAAATATAATGTGTATTATAATCGGTGCTTCTGGTACACATAGTACAAGCCCAGAGCTTAGTTTGTGACCAGAGCAATATGTGTAAGTTGTCCTACATCTACTTCTCTGCCATAAAATACTTTTTGTTTGATCATTTAATGTGGTTCACGTGAAACTTCAAGGGTTTAGATGTTTTTTATTTGTTTATAACAGTAATTCGGCCGAATTTTCTGAAGTTTTTTTAGACTTATTTATTTATGATTTTCTTTGAACCATTAAAAAATAAAAAGAATAAAATTAGACGAATTGTATATATCTACTTCTACATGATTATTCATACATATTTTTTAACTATTCCCGCAGTTAGAGCAGTAGCGCCCTCTTCATGGTCTCATGCGTGCCTATGGCGTTGTATCAAAGATCGTGGGTTCGATTCTCACTATCATGACAAAACTAAAAAAGTACGTTTTTCTATATAGTTTACAATGGTATGGATTTTAATAAAATATAATGTGTATTATATCGTTGCTTCTGGTACACATAGTACAAGCCTGGAGCTTTGTTTGTGACCAGAATGTGTGAAATATCGTAAATATTACTATTATTATAGTTTTTAAATTTTTAAATAATTTATAAAACACTAGTGCCTAAAGAACAAAAGAATGGTCTCTTCTAAGAGTTATAGGAAGCCTTTCTGTTACATTATCTTTGTCTCGGATGGTTTTTTAGCGAAGTTATTAGTCTTGTGCATAGTCTACGTCTATGTTCCGCCCAAGCCGGCAGAGGGACTGTCAGACACAAGTGGTGCTTTTCAACGAGTTACGCTGCCAGAGAAACGATATATTAAGAGATTTTCTCTTATTTATGAATTGTAGTATGGCGTGTGGGGCAAGCATAGTCTAGTTGATTATGTTGTCTTTTATTAAATACTAGCTGTGCTCGCGACTTTGTCCGCGTGGAATAGTTATTTTTTTATCATACAAACTTTCATCCCCTATTTTATCCCCTTGGGGGTAGAATTTGTCAAAGTCCTTTTTTAGCGGATGCCTACGTCATAACAGCTACCTGCATGCCAAATTTCAGCCCAATCCGTCCAGTGGTTTGGGCTGTGCGTTGATAGATCACTATGTCAGTCAGTCACCTTTGAGTTATATATATTTAGATTATACACGGTGAATTTGAATGGGTGTACTTTGGGCTAATATGATGTTCTACTGATCAATACGAACAACTTTTCCCATGGAACCATGTATCGCAAATGAAAAAAAAATATGGCTTCCCCATACAAATTGGTAATTTAAATTTTACTAGTTTGTATGGAGAAGGCAATTTTTTTTTTCATTTGCGACACATGGTTCCATGGGAAAAGTTGTTCGTATTGATCAGTAGAACATCATATTAGCCCAAAGTACACCCATTCAAATTCACCCTGTATATTGAAATTAATATACCTAATTGAAATATTATTTAATAAAGGATTTTTTTTTAGGTGGGAGAAAGGTCTCTATAACTTCAATTGGCCGACCGACCGGTCTCGTTACCACAGCCCATACAGATGTAAAAACTGTCATCTATTCATGTTTAGGTTTTAGTCTGTGGCTTTACCCGTTTTCAGGAGATTACTACATCGATTTATTGTCGAGGTGGTAGTCTCCTTTCAGGGTGCGGTTACGAAATGGGTGGTTGAATTGATGATAAGGCAGCGAGTATATTAAAATATACTTGTCTTTGTCGCCGCCCAATTCGTAATCCCATTTTTAGCCGGCATAGTGGGAGCGATCAATGTTGTTTAGAAACAAATATTAATTGACCCTATTCATGGACTTTGTAGGTCTGCTCACCACAGGTAGATAGGTACAAAGTGTCATGCCGTGCTCCAATAAAAAATAGATACATAATAATAATAGCCCATACATAATAATAATAGCCCATACATAAAAATAATATGACTTATTTTGTACTTGATTACAACAAGAACAAACCTTCCCCCTTCCTTTTTTATTTAATTTTAAACGGCATATTTGTTTTAAAAAAAGGCAAGAGAGGGACAATGTTCTTACCTATCCATGGCTTCACCGTGAGGGGTCCATCGCGTGGTTGAAAGGAAGGGGATGAACTGCAGCGTTCCCGTACTTGAGACCGCGAAGTAGGTTAAAAGGCCTTTTGAACTCTCACCTGCACTGTGTTCACTACCCTCTCTACTCAACCAAATACTATATGATCAATGACGTATATACCTCGAACACATTAGGTAATCCACCTGCCGTGGTCCAGCAAAAACTTCGTCAATCCGTGTGGAGCGTGACATGTAATCCAAAAGAGTAATATATAGGACTGCTAATGCTTGTACATTTGTAGGTACTTATAGGCTTCATCATTTAATAAGAACATAAATTTGTTGATCCACAAAAGGCCAAAAGTTTGTCCAATTTATTATTTAATGAAAAAACTTATTTATACTCACGACAGATCACTTATAGGCAGAGACCACCTATGCCACTTTGTCTCTTCTTATTCTGCCTGATTTTTTTTATTGAAGCACGGCTCGTGAATTGTTATTTATATATAAAATCGCGATTAGAGCCATAACTTCTAAAACCATGGATGTGACAAACTTTTACCAAGGCAACCTAACACATTATGTAGGGAATAAAATAACCTGGTACCCTTTATAGCTGTGCTGAAAGAAAAGTAGGAAATCTATATTTTTTTAATTTATTTTATCATATTCTCCCAGCTAATGCTCAATATTCATAAATAAGAAACCGAGGAAGTTAATTGAAAATAGTGAATTAGAATTTATATGATTTTTTAACAGCATCGACGCGCGATTTCGCTAGGCAACCCTATGGCGATTCATTTACTCGTATCTATAATATGTTACTTAACATTTATAATCTTTGTCATCCTTAAATAATAGATAAGGGTCTATCTTTCCAATAACGGCCCCCCTAGCCAAGAGCATGAGCGCTAAAAGCGCGCACGAAAGTTTTGTATAAAGATGACATTTGATGATGACGTCACTTTTGTTTTTATCGTTGCAAAAATAACCAAAACGAGACAACAATATAGATACACCAATAGGATAATCAATTTGTTATCTCCCTCTCTGTAACGCTTCTGCGACGTTCGAGCGCAAAAAGCGACCATGCTCTTGGCTAGGGGGGCTGATCTTAGACCAATATATAAATGTTCACAAAATAAATTTAGCACAGATTCTATAAAAGACGTGAGTGTGTAAAGAGAGAGAGTGTTTCAAATATTAAAATCGATATGCTAGAAGAAGATTTTAATTTTATTTATTTTATTTATCAAACTTTGCATAATACAAAGGCGGAGTTAATGCCGTTGGGCATTATCTGCCAGTCAAATCTTCGGGACATTAGTAATATATTACCAAGATTATATAATAGATGCTGCTAATTATAATTTCAAGAAGAATGTTATAATATAATGGCTTGACCAATTTGATGACTGACCGAAAATTATTTTCGATTTTAGCCTGATTAACCTAAATTATCTGCAATATTTGTAAGGGCTAATATAATGAAACTATTTTTTTATGTTACTGACTAAAATTATACTTAATCCAATAAATAATTGTTAGATAATACATGTAGACACTATTTATCTTGTATCCACAAATAGTCATACACACACACACACACCACACAGATACAAACATAGATACACATACATATACTACACACTTATCTTTAGTTTTGTTACTTATCATTTTCTTTAATAAGTATCAGTAGGTAACATTTTACTTAATGTTTTATTGTAACATTTTAACCTAATTCCCACAACACAGGGTAAAGTGGGAACGGCGTACCTATATATATATATACAACTTTTTGCATCAAATCATGACATATTTTTGTTTTATTATCCAGTTAATATAAAATGTATTTACAAGAATTAGGCCTAGATATAATAATTTATATGTAATAGCGAATAGGTATAATATATCTCGTATAACGATGAAGGTTGTTATCTCACCGTACTTTTTATTTATTTTCTACATACCTAAAACAATGAAGAGAATAGAATATGTTACAAAAAAGGTATAATCTATAATGAAATGACCCCAATTCACACAATAATTAATTAAGGTCTAATATATTTAGCAAACATTTTGGTAGGTAACTTAGGATAAACCACAGATCTAAACCTAAAATTGGTCTAGATATTATTATTAAATACAAATAGTGACTTTGGAAGATTGTACTTTGGGCTAATATGAGGCTCTACTGATGGACTCAAACAAATTATTATGATGGTTAAAATTTGTAAAAGTTGCATCGATCTTCTATGGCTACTTCATCATCATCATATCAGCCTTTCACGCGTCCACTGATAGCCACAATACCGGTTCTGCGCCGCCTGTAGCCATCGGCTTCCCGCGACCTTTCAGGTCGTGGCCGGTCCATCTTGTGGGGGGCCTGCCTCTGCTGCGTCCTCCAGCACGCGGTCGCCACTCGTGAACCTTAATGCTTTTTACTTAATTCATGTTAAATAAATAATAAAGGTTAATTTAAAAAGTATTATGAAGAGGATACTTTTCAGAGAACTGACATTTACATTGAATTGAACTTAAACTGAAAAAGTAAAAAAAATAATATTTAGAATTCCTTAATTATTCTTCCAATTTGAATTTCCCTCTTAAATAAAATGGAAAAAAGACCAGTCATAGTGCTGTCAGTAAGGTTTGTGCAATGCTGCTTCTGCGCATTTACATCTGCTCGTATCAAGCGGCTGACACTGAAGCGGTCATGAAATAAAAATATGACAACGTGCTTAGAGAAAAAGAGATGCAAATATTGTCTTTCGTCCTTTATAAACGTATACATATAGATTTCAAAATTGGTGCTAGCCTTTTAAATGCTTTTCACCCAGTTTTTGAAAACCATCGATTAATAATAAACATTATTGATGAAAAAATAAACACAACGAATCGTTTATTCGATTACGTCGAACTTAAAAATCTGAATCGACAACATCGAGACTTTGTAAGAATGGAAGCAAATCTACAATCCTAAATGATTTTCCACGTTTAACAGAGGAATGTCTAGTGCTGCACGCTTTGGGAACTTATGATATAAAACTAGCAAAATCGTATGTCGCAGAACATTTCCGCCATGGTGTTTATTTAATTGAATTGTATAGAGAGGAGTCATTGAATGATTTAAACAGATGTAATATTCTGCAAACTAATGGTTGCTTCGAATTAAAATACAGTCGCGGCATGTCAGATCGCGTACATATAATACTTACATTTTGATTGATAGACACATAAGTTGTTTCAGTTTTGTGGTTTTTAGGGTTAGGACGGCACGAGTCTTTCGTTGCACCCAGTAGAACATTTATTAGATGTTATAGTTGATGAATACCTTTAAATTTTAATTAAAAAGTATTAATAAATAGTAGTTTTAACTAATATGTGTGTTTTATTTAACCAATCTTTGGGTTTTTTTTTGCAGTAACATCTGATCTATATAGAGTTTAACAAGTATTTAGGGGGTATTTATAAGTACAATGAAGTAAATTACAACACATTTTATTTCTGTTGGTTATACGCCCAGCTCCCATACAAAAATCCCCAAGATCCTTTTAAAAGTTTTCTTAAAAGTTTAGCTAGAATAAAACCCTAGATTAACCCGTCGTAGTATGACCACGTATGTACATTCTGTACAAATTTAACCTGCATCACTTTCATCGAGTCCAACCATGCAACTTTTGGATAGCTGTCAGTAATTAATGGCCTTCCCATCGTTGGCTAATTCTGCTGGTTAAACACGCACCGGTTGTAAATCGATTCTCGTGGTAACATTAATCACGCAGGGAGATTTAAAGTTGCCTACCTCAGTTAAGTTAATCCCTCGTTTTGCGCCTCTATCAATGCCCAATTTAATCCTGAAATAATCTACCTATAGTTAATTAAGCTGTTACCTGACTCACTATTGACAAGTAATCCGTGATGTGGCTTTGATGTTAAATTTGTTAACCTATTCAGGTTTGAGTATTTACCTGTATTATATAATGTGTATATACTTGTGTATGTACGAACATATGTGTGTAAGTATGTATCGGTTAGCGTGATTTGGGTAAGTAGGTTCCTATCTGAATTAATTATTAAAATTATGTATTATCTCTTTTACGCGTTTTCATTTTTGTTGCTAAAAAAAAGAGACTAAACCTTCAATAACTAAAGTGTTCTTCAAGGACTCAATTAGTTTTTTTTATAAATACCGGTGTTAGTTTTTATGATAATTTGAAGTAAGCAATTGCTTCATAAAGGTATTTTAATTTAATAAATAATTAGTTATAGGAAATTTAATTATTTAAGTAAAATTTATTGTAATTTAGGAAGTTAGTAAACTTATTGTTATTAATACAAAGACAGACGAAGTTTTCGAACCTGTATTATATTATATACTTACCTAATAAATAATTAATTTTGCTCATTGCGATTTTGGAGAACTTTTGTAATCCAGTCGCCTTTATTAAAAGTTTTAACAACATCAGAGAAGGCTCAGTGAGTCTGTAGAGATTTATATATAGAAATAAATTATTAAATCCAAATTGGATTTAGTATTCTGTTTTAATTAGGCTTTAACAGTGTAGGTATTTTAGGTATCAAAAATAAATAAAAAATTTGCTCCGCCTTAACGGTCTAGACTAGGGCTTGAATATCGGACCATTTTTTAATTCCGGTATTGGGTTTCAATATTAAGCATTTCAGTTCCGGAATCCCGGAATTCCGGAGTTCAAGGCTTCCCTTAAAAATGTTATACAGGAAGAAGTAATAGGTATGTAAGATACATCGACATACCGATCGACGTGTCGATTGATAAAAATGTATGGGAAAACGTATTAATAGCTATGCGATTGAAGAGAAACGTCAAATCCCATACATTTGAGTTTCGATTTCTATCGATCGACCCTTCGATGGGTGTGTTGATGGGTTTCCCGGTAGGACCCCTGGGGTCCTACCTTGGCCCGGCTGTTTATAATATTATGAATTTATCTATTTATAAAAGAACCATCACGGCTGCCTTACGGTACTGGGTACCCTAAAGCCGTTTAAACGGTTCTCGGGAGCCAAAAAGGCACCCGTGGTGGTATTTATATTATAATGTGTAAAAAAATTGTTATAATTTCGAAAACAGTTTCTGAAAAAAGCAATATATTTTCAAACAAATTACAAATAAGTAGGTATATGAAGTGAATTATTACAAACAACTACAGTGCAAAATTTTAACACACGAGTATTTATTGCACAACTTTACGATTTGCACTAAAACCAGACGCATCACTGATCATCAAACAGGTTAAGTGTCTTCATCGCTGCTACGTGGTTCATAAATAGCAACCCTGAAGGATTCTTGAAACACTTGCCGAGAGGTTGAATTGTTATATCTGCAATAAGTGTAACTCACCTTAATTAAAAATATAGTATCATCGGAAAGAGGCTTTTAATCCCACCTCGTCGTAGCCGATGGTATGAGTCTACACCGAACAAGTGGCTAGCTCGTCGCTTTTGGATAGACTCAATAACCCATCTATAAACAGTTTCACGTGTTGGTATAGTGGAACTGGGACCGTCAGCGCAACGTGCTCTCCGAGGCACTTTAC
Organism: Monopis laevigella; assembly: GCA_947458855.1. Lineage (NCBI taxonomy): Eukaryota > Metazoa > Arthropoda > Insecta > Lepidoptera > Tineidae > Monopis > Monopis laevigella. The sequence continues at coordinate 18,764,199 of OX381581.1, forward strand.
TGTTGGTGTTGTTAAACAAGTGTACATTTTTTTTTAGATTAAAAACTCTTTGGTTCATACCGCGGATTGAAACAGAGGACCTAAGTGTTATTAAGTCTAAGGTCTAACCAACTCAGCCACCACGTATATCAAAAAAATAGTATGAATAGTTATAATATAAATGCGAAAGACTACTTGTGGTCTGGTCTCCCTTCTAAACTATTAAAGCGATTTTGATAAAATTTGTTTGGAGGTGAACATAGAAGCATAGGCAAAGATATTATGAGCACAGTTCTAAGATAAGTATTTAAAAAAAACATTGCGCAGACAAAATTTGCAGTACCAAAAAAGTCGTATAGATTTTAAGATTCTATCGAAAAATCCAGGCCATTCGAATAACATAATATTGTTTTGTCTTCATGATCAAAGAAATTAGAAATTAGTTGACTATGACAGCACAAGAAAATATGTCAATGTGGCAATGATTAATCAAGACTCTAAGGCCTAATCTTCACGATTTGAACTTACCTTGAAGTTAAAATAATTTTAATATTAGACTTTTATAAATTCATTAACAGGATTTTCTTAGATGGTAATTTTAAAGATAAAATTACAAGGAAAAAAATCCTGCTGGGTCTCAAACAAACGACCCTCGCTTTCGCGGCAAGGTACTCAACCACTGAGACAACCAGTTACAAGTCACCCCTCACAAAATTTGTCATTGCTTTTTATTTTATATACACAGACACCCTCTATGTGCATTCTAACACTCATGCCATATAGGATTATGTTTTGTTTTATTATTCTTTTTATTGTTTAAAAACTTAATTTAATAAATATTCATATAAAACATTATATTATAATTAATAACCTATTAAATATAACACATTATATAATAATAATAGAAATTAAATTAATGAATATAATTCATTGAGTTCCTCTGGAGCCGCGCAGGTGCGGAGAACTGCAGCCGCATTGCCTCTTTGAATTTCTAGCCCTATGCGTTGGAAAAAGTAGGCTCTAGCACGTCGATCAATAGATTTTTCTATTAGCAATTTTCCCAAAGAATGAGTAAATGCTAAAGCATCAGGTGACCAGGGGCCTAAAGTTTCCACCGCAAAGGCCAGAAATTCAAAGTGGTCTGCGAGCTGGGAATATTTATCATATTTCAAATTGTGTGCTATAAGGGCTGCGGCCCCAGAGGAAACAGAGGTGAGCTGTAAATTAGATGGAGCTAATGTGTCCGTGCAGGTGGCGTCCCACACTAAGGATCGGCCTTTAGACCACGGGACTATGGTCATGCCGTCAGGCTTTTTGCCATCGTCACGACTCATTCCTGGTGGCTCTAAAATGCTGGCGATACCCGCGGAACCCAAGGCACGTTTTATTACGGCATTCAAATTCGCGTGCCGCGGCCATCGTCCAGCACTTCTTTTGCACGAGAGGCCGTGAACACCGGACTCGTCAACCATAGTCCTGCATATGCATCTGTGTGGTTGACAAAGAGCAGCACCTACACGGAGAGAAATGGCAATGCGAATGGCGTTACCGTCAAGTAGGGTGCCAAGCGATGGTGAGGGGATGGCTTCGAGCCAAGAGCCGGATTCCTTGCAGCAAGAAGCTAAAAGTCTTGCTTGGCCAAGAGAATTACTTGAAGATTTAAGCGTGTTTAGTTTTTTGATTTAGACAATTAAAATTTGGAAGTATGGTATTTAATTCTCTAGAGATTTCAATGAAATCATTATGGCTTATATTTGGATTAAAGTAAACTTCTGTTTTTGATGAATTTATTTCCAGACCCAATAATCTGAAATCATCAATTAAAGAGTTAATATTATTAATTAAAGATTCTTTTTTTCCCGCTAATGTTCCATCATCTAAATACCAAACGTTAAGGTCGGTAGTAATTTTTTCTATGTATTTATGTATGGTTATGCTAAAAAGTGCTGGCCCAAGAGGGTCCCCTTGTTGACACCCTACTGAGGATAATATGCAATGAGAATTAAACAGAAGATGAGAAGAATGAGCGTAACTATGGTGAATGTAGTTGTATATAGTTGGAAAATGTTCTCTATAGTTTCAAGCATAGTATGTCTATCAATTGAGTTAAAGGCATTTTTTAGATCTATTTTAATTAAAAAATCATAATCGTTATGTTTTTTTTCTAAGTATGTACGTGTCGCGTGAACTATTGCTTCAGCTCCACATTTCACTGCAAAACCAAACTGTCTTGGTGGAAAAGAATTCTCAAGAATAGGAGAAATTGTGTTGCATATAATTTTAGAAACCAGACGACGAACAACATACATTTGTTTGACAACACAACTATAGTGCCTCGGAGAGCACGTTAAGCTGTCGGTCCCGGTTTCACTATACCAACTTGTGAAACTGTTTATAGATGGGTTATTGAGTCTATTCAAAACATTGCAACGAGCTAGCCACTTGTTCGGTGTAGACTCATACCATCGGCTACGACGAGGTGGGATTAAGACCGCTCCGCTGGGTACCCTGGGGCCGTCTAGGCGGTCTCGGGCGCCGTAAGGCACCCGTGATGATACAGACGACGAAGTGTGCAGCCAATTGCTATGGGACGTATGCCACCATTTTTTTTCTTTAGGGCTATTAATGATGCGCCAAAAAAGAAAGGAATTATATCTATGTGAACTGAACCTGAGATAATAAACTGGCAAAGTTTACTAATTGATTCCAATAGATGTGTGCCTGAGGTATTATTATTTTCATTAGTAAGGTCTTTGATATGTTGGGGTGATAATCCGTCAAAACCAGAACCAGAATTGGGGGGAAACGAATGTATGGCATTGCTTACATCTTGTACTGTGATTTTTAGACAATCTTGTGAATCTAATAAAGGAGGAAAATTATCTTGTGAAGAAGACGGTGCAGGATGTTTATTTTTTAATTCTTAAAAAGTGTCGTCGTCGTTCGGGGCTAAGGCATCCGTAGAAGACAAGAGCCTAATTGCGCATCGGACGTCACCATCAAATACTTTATCTTCTGGTTTTTTATAGATTGATTTAGGTTTAGACTAGAAAATTTTACAATCAGAAATATTTCGACAGTTGTCTTTTGTAATATTATATTTTAATTTTGCCGATAAATACTTAATTTTAGAGTCATTATTGGAGATATGCAGGTAATTATAAGAAAAAAAGTAATAGATCTTCCCAATTGGAAGGTTCGTTATAATTAATGCATTTCAAAATTATTTCAGACAATTTAGAAGCAACAGTATTTCTGGCCGCTCGGGGGATTCTTTTAACAACAGGAAAACATTGTTTATATAGTTTACATTTTTCTAAAAATGTCTGGCTAAAATTTTGACTAGTATTTAAGATCGGATCTGGTGTGGGGTGTGAAACTGGGAGTGGACATGATAGTGGAATGTTGTTCTTGTGAATATGACCTACGTGAATTTTCAGTCCACGCTCACCTCTGTATAACTTACCATTATCACATAAATTACAACGTAATAAATTATCGGTCATATTAAAAAAAGAAAACTCCTAAACATTTAAAACGAAAAAAAATCACCTATAATATTATAAAATTAATTAATTTGTCAAAATAATAATGAATTAATTGGAATCTTGTATGAAAGCATAAAAAAAAAGTCCTACAAAAATAAATGTAACCTAAACTAAAACGTAAATAATATGTTAAGAAATTTACAATTAAAAAGTTAAAATATCTAATTAAATTAAAGTATAACTAAATTATATAAAACACTAAAGTCTCTTTCCAAAAAAACACCAAACAACAAAAAAAAATACCAGTTTTAAAAAGTAAAGTTCGGTCCTTGTTTATAGCAGACTGATAGGTAGAGGTACTGTAAAGTTTCTTTGATTTTTGAGGTTTTCTAATTGTTTATATTTTGCATATTAACCTTTTAACATTCTAAAAAATACAGTTTTCCAAGTAAATATAGTTTATCTATTTTAGATTTTATTTAGGATCTTCTATAGGTATAATCAATATATGAAGGTATAATGAAAGAAATTTTCACAATTCTTCAATTTGACTGAATTAAACTTATGGTCCTCAGACTTTGAATACTAGAAAAGAAAATGTTTATTCTTGCTGTATGTATACTGTTAATTGGTATGCATTCTTATAATAACTCTATATTAGAGTGGAAAGTCCTAGTTTTGTATACTAGATGGCAGATCATGGGAGAAGACTTGTTTGACTCTTTGACTGGGGTTGACTCTGGCTCTGTAGTGGTTGAGTACCTTGCCGCGATAGCGAGGGACGTGGGTTCGAGCCCCACCCACCAGGAATATAAAATTTCCTTAATTATAATAGGGATACATACTGACTCCGACGGCGCAAGAAAATAAGTCAATGTGGCAATGATTGATCATGACTCTAAGCTCTGATCGTTTAGAGCGAACCCTCCAAATCTGCGCACACGCAGGCTCGTATGTGTCCACACAGTATGTGGGACACGTATGGTTGCAAACCTCATGGCCCCCCACGATGTCAAAAGTTGCTAGTCGTCGATAACTTTCTCGAACGGTATCTATTCCACATATTGAATTTGATACCTGTTTTATTGCTAAAAAAAAAAAGGAAGTGATTAACTATGTTATTGGGTTTTTTTTCCATTGTTTTGTGATGAACATACTGTAAAACGTATATTTTCGTTTTAATGTTGTCCGTAGAAAACTTAAAAGTATACGTATAAGAGCTCTCTATCACTTCAACTTTTATACTGAACTCATATAGTGCTTACTTAAAGCATAGAATAATTGTAATACGAATAATATGTTATTATAAGTTAAAAGTTAGAGACCACCGTGGTTGCACCACAATATAACCTCTCGATACAACACCAAAGCGTTGTAACCACGCTGTGTTAATGTCAAATCCACCCAACCTTACGTAAACGCGTTCTGAAATAAAACTTTCAACTCGACAAGTAATCGATGCACTGCAGTAATCCTAAAATCTGTTGATCCCACAGATTAATACCAAAATATGACGGTCATTAGACGGTTATATGTAGGTCATTTGACGGTTTTGCATCTTTATGGGCGGTGGTAACGAAACCGATCGGGCTAACGAAGCTATGATGAGAAACCTTGCTCCCACCTATAAAACTTACATCCAGATCCGTATGTACAACTAGCTTTTCTTAAATGACATATATTGTTAAACGTTTTTATACTATAGATTGCTTCTCCATACATAATTACACCACAAACTGGGTCATACACGTGAGAACAATGCAGGTTACAAACATCTTCAGGTTGGGCATTAAGCATATCTGAAAAAAAAAAAAAATCCTACTAATGAGTTTATTCAAAATATCGCGAAGAACTAGCCACTGTTCGGTGTAGACTCCTACCATCGGCTACGACGAGGTGGGATTAAAAACCCCTCCGCTGGGTACCCTGAGGCCGTCTAGGCGGTCTCGGGCGCCGTAAGGCACCCGTGATGATATGTATGTATATTCCTACTAATTTAAAATATACATGTTGAAATGGGAAGGTTGTACTTTGGAATAATAAATTTTATAATTTACTAGCGGCCCGTCCCGGCTTCGCACAGGTTTGTATAACTTTAACTATATGCTCAGCGCACGCCACGGAAGGCCTCAGAAACGATACTTTTCCCCCGTTTTTAAAACATTTTTGGTTACTGCTCCACAACTATAGGACCTAGCGTGATATTATATAGCCTATGTTACTTCTGAATAATGCAGCTTTCTAATGGTGAAAAAATTATTGCAATCGGTCCAGTAGTTTTTGAGTTTATTCATTACAAACATACAAAAATACAAAAATACAAATCTTTTCTCTTTATTATATTAGTATAGAAGTATAGATTAGTATAGATATAGATTATTCCAAAGTACAGCCTTATGGCTGTCAGATCAAATTGGACAACTGTTCCCATGGGACCATGTGTCGCAAATTAAAAAAAAATTGTTTTCTCCATATAAATTGGTCAATTTAACATTAGTTTGTATTGAGATGCCATTTTTTTATTTGCGACACATGGGTTATATGGGAAAAGTTTATCGATATAAGGTTAGATAAGACACCTAGTGGTTCATATAGCATACATGTATTTGTGACCGACTCCTTCGACGGACGGTCTAGGGATCACGTCGCGTTGTATCCGGAGGTTGTACGTTCGATTCACACTCAAAACTTATTACCTTAAACGTTTTCCTGTACTGCAACTAAATCATAGATTATCAAACATATCTCATTATTTTTAATGAATAAAGTCAAAATAATAAAATAGATAAACCTATACCTGTAGTCATAAAAACTTATTAAGTCCTTGAATAACACTTTAGTAAGTTTTGTCTATATTTTTTAGCAATCAAAATAAATATGCGTAAAAGAGACAAAAGCTATTTTAACTAAAGTGTTCTTCAAGAGATCAATAAGATTTTATGAATAAGGCTACTAGTGTTTACATTAATATATTTTTATTCCCAAGCAGAATCCGCATACAAAAGCAAAATGATGGCAGATAAAAAAACTATTTTTTAATTGAAATGGAATTTTATGGATAAAGAAAAAGTAACTTTGTAATTATTCGTCAATTCGATGACAAGTTATAATGGTTTAATATGTATTTAATTTACCTGAAACTACAAGTATAATGAAAATATATAACGGACTAAACATTCTGCTAACAAATAAAACTTGTACATTATCTCGAGATCTTTCCGCAGCGTTTACATAACAACTCAAATCCATTTTATTATTGACTTACAAAGCAATCAATCAACGTCCCAATACTTATGTAAACACGGAAAAACACCAATAAAGTTTTAATTAAATTACAGCGAAATGGAAACCTCATACCAGTGCGTGATTTATAAGTAAACTGGAGAGAAAAACACCTATTGAGAGAGGATTTATATTATTCCTTCGATGTCTTTAGACAAACTCTGCATTTTATAAAAGTAAGGAAGTGCTACAAAATAAAATATGATTTAAATGTTTTTTTAATTATTATTAGGATTTTTTTTGTGAAGTTTTACAGGAATAAATTAGGTATGGGTGGGTTGAAATGTCTGCGGCCTATTCTAGAAAATGAAGTATAAACAAAAATATCTGTATTTTATGACGTAATCTTCATTTTTTGCTTCTCCATCTGTTTTCCATGGCACACCTTAATTAAACATTTAAATAAAGCTTTCTTTTGCTCCATTTGATGAAAATCAAGGGGTGTTTTTTTAAGTTTCAAAATAGATAATCCGACGGCGCTAAATTAGGATTATAAGGCATTTTTTTATCATGAATTTGACGGGAGTATTGTCTTGATGGAAAAAAACACTTTGTTTTTTAGTACACCTGGGATTCACTTTTTATAATATCTTTACATAAATGACACAAAGAGTGCAGGTTTTTGTTATATTCTTCGGAAGGCATGTATCAGTTTTATTATGGAACATGGTGCATCTCAGCCTAAATCTGCTGTTCAAAAGGTAAACTAAAAGGTAATTTTGTTAATTCTAAAGGTAACCTACCTCTTCTAAATACCCGTGCTTCTATAAAGAAGATTAAATTATGTATCTAAGTATAATGAAGTTTTGTAAATATCTCCCTACATTTAATTTCCCATTTTAAGCCCGTAATTGGTGGACAATATTTATTTATTTAAAAACTTTATTGCACAAATATAGTACAAAGGCGGACTTAATGCCGCTAAGCATTCTCTACCAGTCTAACCTTTGGGTCAAATTAAGCAGTAAGTAGGTAAAATAGGTGCAAAATACATTTAAGAAATAGAGTATACAAATATTATACATACACACTATACAGATCAAATATATAAATCAAAGTAACCACCACCAATACAAAAATGATTTACTTTTAGTCACTTCCTTCTTAACTATGTTAACTTCGCAAAGACAAACTTTATTTACTTTGGCGGAGAGCAGGAAATAATTCCTTCCTTGATATTCGTTCGCATTGGGCCAAGGCTGCTGGCTGATTTATAGCGGTAGTTAACATTCGGGCGAGCATTAGGAACGACTGATTGCCTTTCTACTCGCTCTTGTCTTTGAGGTCTAGATGGCAAAAAAATAAACATCATCTATTATCATAATAAACTAGATTTTGCTCGCGGCTTTGCAAGTATCAATAACACTTATTCAATTCCATATAAAATATTTACTTTACTGAAGTAATTTAGTACGTTAAAAAATGTCCCAAATGTTGAATCTATAGATTCAATGTTCCTTTTAATAGGATGGGAATCTATAGATTCTACAAACAGACAGTCAGACAGATATACTTCTTTTCACATTTATATAATTAGTATGGAATTCATAGTATTTTTGCCAGACATCATAATAACTCAATCTTCTTATGATTTCTACTGCCGGCCTCATCCAGCAATCCTATTCCTTATATCTGTTAGTCATACTTCACAGATCGTCACTCTATCTAGCTGCAAGGCGGCCTACACTGTGTACACTAATATCTGTAGCTCTACCATATTTTTTCTAAAGATCGTTACTGGCGGTTTCATTTAGGGTTCACGAAGGACAGCTCTATTGTCTGATATGCATTTAATATCACGAGTCCCTTACGGCACCATCTAGGTAGTCAAAGAGGCCATAGGGTTTTAATTCCAGTTTGTCGTATCTAATGGTATCCTGAATACACCAAACAAGTGGCCAGCTTGTCTAGGTATTTGCATAGACTTATTAACCCATCTATAGTAGTTTTAGTAGTTTCACAATTTGGTATAGTTAAACTAGGAATGATAGCTTAACTACATCATAGTCATATAAAAAACAAAACACCATTCTGTGATATCAAATGGTATTTTTTTTAAACTTCTTTTTTTAGGCTTCCCCTTACAAATTGACAATTTTAACTGAAAAGTTGTTCGATTTGATCAGCAGAACCTCATATTACTTCAAAGTACATTCTTTCAAAGTAACCCTGTGTAGTTTTGTAATGAATATCATAGCAGTTTATTTACATACAAAATATATTGAAGGTAAAAAACAGGAATGTTTATAAGTCACGCAAAATGTAAAAAATAAAACTGCCAGTAGAATCTGTAGGTTTGATCCAAACTACATTTTATTGGCTTTGCTCTGTGTTTTTATTTACGAAATAAATAAGCCTCTGAATTTAAAATCAATCATGTTGCAGCGCTGGATAAAGCTGAAATATTAAGCTCCCATCGTGTTGAAAATTGTAGAGATAATCCAACAGCTTTCAGTATTCCGATTATTTAATATTACTTGCGTTTAATTGTTACTGCGATGGATATGTATAATAATTGCAATTAAACTATTGTTATTCTTGTATTATGGTTAAATCATGTTAAAAGATTAATGACGACCAGCAGTAGCATCATATATGAATACGCTGGTAGCTGTCATTCCTGGCCAATGCAAATCATGGATGCAAGGTCAATGTCGAGATTTTATTAAAAAAATCACGAGCTAATTTAAATGTAGCAACTACATAGAGTGCTAATGTAGGTTGCCAAACCCCAATAAAAACCTCATAAAGCCAAGCCAAGTCGAATTTAGAGAAGGTTCTAAGTATATCTACAGCAGAGGCTGATAATGAAATATCCTATTTATTGTTAATTATTTTTTATTTAATTTTTTAAATACACTACAATCTTTTTACTAATTTAAATATTAGTTGTTACAAAATATTTTCACGATTAATTGTAATAATCAGTTCCGATGTTCTTATATTTTCTGTTACTGGTGCTAACACTGTCATCATAATAGTTTATGTTGTCCGTCATCGTTGTCTGCACACGATCGAACTGGAGGTTGTAGTTTCTCAATACATATCGCTCCCATCTAGTCTTCATGTTGCATTCCGTTCTTTGGTGGAATACCATAACGTCGACGAACTTCATGTTGCTGGTGAAGAAGGTGGATACATCAATTTCACGATCCAGAGGGAATCCGAGAGGCATCTTGTCCATCAGCACCGTCGATCTGTAGTCCACAAAGTTAAAGTGGTCATGCAAGAGTCCAACTTCAACGTTCTCTACTACCTTCAATGGTGTGATGATAACATAAAGCATCATCTTCAGACCTCCGACGCGACCTTTAGGAAGAATCATCCTTTGAGGGAATCCAGTATGATAGTTCTTAAAGTCTTTCTTCACATAAGACATTAAATCGGTTGCAGAATCTACCTTTGGCCAGAAGTCGCAAGTCATCATTCTGTCTTGAATAGTGTTGTGCATGTCTATGCTTTTCCTTATGACTTGGTTTCTACCAGTTTTCAGTTTGTAAATAAAGGAGTCAACTTCAACAAAATTAACTCGGTTCTTGTTGATATCTAATAAACGTCCCATATGGTCATACTTAGGGCCTAAGAAGATTCTTATGACTGAATCTACGGTTTTGTCTGACACAATATCAATGTTAAATGAGAATGGTTTGTGGTTCATACGGCGTTTTCGTACTAAGAAAGTCATGTCTGACTTGGTTTTCTTTAATTCTTCCTCAGTTAAGTAAACAGCGTTGGTCATATCCATGAAGTAATCATCGAAATAGGTAATAAGTTTATCGGCGACGACGTTTTCTATCTTGACTCCAGCGAAGTGCAGTTCCTCACGCGTGTAGCTTGGCAACTTCTTCTTGAATAAGAAGAGAATGTCAATTATGCGTTTCTGCAGTTGATAGAATATTGGGTCGCGAAGAGCAGTTTCAAAATGATCCATTACTGTGGGCACCACGAAATATCTGTAACAAAATCATAAAATGTATTTAAGTTATAATATATATGTATATGTAGATCAATTAACACATATTGCTTTGGTCACAAACTATGCTCTAGGCTTGTACTATATGTACCAGAAACAACGATTATGTATTATAATTATTATATTTTATAAACACCCAGACCATGACAAACTGTGGAGAAAAATGAACGAAGTAATATATTTTTCCAGGGGTGGGAATCAAACTCACGACCTCCGCATATAACGCCAAAGACAACCACTAGTCTACGGAAGTTAAGTTATATCAATCTAAATGCTGAAGAGTATTTTTTTTTACTTATATTATTAAACGTACCTAATTGGTAAATAATATGATCTCGATAAATTGAGTCACATTTAAGTCTTTAAAAATATTTTTTAAAACTTAAAAATCTTATATTGTGCAATATTTTAATTACCTATCATGTAAATTGTATTTACTTACTTGTCGGATTTGAAGGTGTTGAGTCCCAAAACTGAGTTCATTAAAATCATAAGATATTTGTAGAGATCGCTGTGGTATTTGTCCACTTTGCCGTATATCAACTGTCCGAGGAATTCTACGTCTTCTTGTTTATGGAGATCTAACCTACGGCCTTCGTGCTAAAATTATAATAAATCAAAGTTAATATACTATTCTATCTAAACTTAATACTAAATAACAAAAAGTATTAAAACATTTACCGTATTAATAAATCCTTTAAGGACGGCATCCTTGATAATAACTTCATAATCTTCTACTAAACTCAGTACATTAGTATTATCATCACGAATAACAACGTAGTTGTTGTACCTCACTGGTAACTCCACTCCAGTATGGTATTTCATCCATGGCCAATATCCAGTCTGAATAGGTTTGTACCATGATAAGGTGTGAATTTCACCCATATCGTTTGATAAACGTTCCAAGTAATATCTCGCCAGGATTTGTTGGTAAATGTATAATGTGAGTTCAAACCGACGGTTCTTGTATTTGTCCATCATCATAATGTCATCGTTCATCCAGAAAGGATAGTCGACGTGGAAGTAATAATAGTACATATTTAGGTCAATATCTTCAGTAAAGTAACGAAGCCTATCATTCTCATTAAGATATGTCCTTGTGTCATATTTGTTTTCGTCGATAATGAACACATTCTTGTCACTCTTCTTTATTCCGTAGAAATCAGCTAATTTGTCATCGATCATACCTTTCTTCATTTTCAATAAGTATGCTCTCTGGATGACATCGGCCCTGACGAAGAAGTAGGGGTAGATTTCGTAAGGAGGAGGAATTACAATGCCTTGGCAGTCGGGACGGTGTCTGACAGCCACAGTAAGGGCGTATACGAACATTCCCTCGTTTAGGTGCATGCGCATCCAGGAAGCAGTTTTCAGGAAAGTTGTGAAACTGTTGGCGTAATAGAGCAGGTGGAACATGTTAATGACTTCGTGCATTTGACGGTCTACGTGAAGAGTGAAAATTTCTCCTTGGGGTAGGAAGCCTATTTCGTAATTTCTTACGAAACGTTTAGCTACTTCGACATTCTGAAAAAATATGATATGGTTATTTTTTTTATTCTAGAGGTTTGAAGAATTTTTTTTATAGAAACTTACTGTATATTTATCATAGTTGTTTTCAATTTTGTAATTTCTTCCGAAATCGCGGATTTCGTCGTACATGCATGGCTGTAGAACATGGTTCAGTAACTTGAGGATGAAAATCTGTTTATCTTTCAACGACTCTGTGACTGTAACAAAACGCTTATCTTAGGTTTTCTGATAAATAAAGATGATCCAGGATACTGCTTTAAAATTCCTTATTTATTATAAAATTTTAGGCAATAACAACTAGGTATGTAGATTTGCTTTGTGTGTAGATTGCCTGAACTTTTTATAAATACATTAATAAAAAAATGAGAAGTTCAAATTTGAAACTAACAGTCAAGGAGTGGTAATGATCGAATACCTCGATCATGAAGCCAGTATGACAAATTATTGCACTTTTTAGGGCTAGAAAAATATATACGCAATGAAATCGGCGAGGATAAACTCGCTAAAGTAGTTTACTTTCATCAGGATAACCATATTCACCTCGTCCCAAGTGATTACCTATTTCCAAGATTATAAGAAATATCTGAGAGGCCAGAAATTTCAATAAAGCGGTAATCAGGAATTTTTAAATGCTCGGGAAAAATATATTTTTTAAAAAGAAAATATACTTTGTAAAAAAAAAATGTTGTCCTTAAAGGATACATATATAAAATAGTAATTAATGAACGGTGAGTGTGATCTCGCTCACACTTTCATTCGTATTAAAATAAAATCCTATTTTCAATGGATTAAGAGGCATGGATTTCTATTTCATTCAGGGTGAGGTTTCAAAACGTGCAATTAATTTGATGGCAAAACAGTTAGGTTAACTTAAAAATTATCTTCGCGCCTAAAGGTATTGTCACTAGGTAAAGTGATTATAATAATTTAGAAATTTTGTAACTCTGAATAAAAGAAGAACATAGGGACTCGACATAATTGGTTCACTTATTAAAATCTTAAGCATAGCAAAGTACACAGAATTGTATAAAGGAAATCATCCAGGTGTAATACTATGCTCTCTTTTTTATTATTTTATCTTTACCTGATGGTAAGTATACTCACAAAGTACTACATAGTACAATGTCGCGACAATTATAATAATTACCATCACGGGTGCCTTTTTGGCTCCTAAGAACCGTTTAAACGGCTTCAGGGTACCCAGCGGAGGGATTAACCAATCCTCATTTCGCCGATGGTATTTCAGAGACAACACCTAACAAGTTGCGAATTTGTTGCGGTGTTTATGATGGTATAGCCTCGTTGTATAAAAATATAAAAATATTTGCTAAAAATTAACAACTAAAAAACACTAATAAGTTATAGCAAATGGTAACAGCATTATCGCTCCTACTAGATCGGTTAAATTATGGGGTTACGAAACGGGCAAAGACGAATTTGCAATACGATTTTACGCGTACTTTAATATCCTATCGTCAAATAAACGACCTGAGAGGAGACTACCACCTCGACAAGAAATTGACGCAAAGGCTTCTGAAAACCCACAGGCTAAAACGGTAACAAAACTGTTTTTTATTTATCTATACTAATATTATAAAGAGAAAGGATTTGGTTGTTTGTTTTGTTAAACTCAAAAACTACTGAGCGGATTTTTTTAAAATCTGTCACCTATATAAAGCTATATTATCAGCGGACAACTTGGGGAATTTTCAATTTCTTTAAAATTTATCGTCGGGTGAAACCGCGCGGCACTGTTAGTTCAAAATACAGTTGACTAGAACATTATTATAGAATAAATTTCTTACCCAGATTATGTTCTTCGAAGTCTGTGTCATGGCCAGCTGAGACCAGGACACCAAGTCCCAGTAAGAACCAGAATACCTTCATCCTCGGTGTGTGAAGTCACCGGTGAAGCAACTATGATTAATGAAAGCATCTCTTCTCTTATATATTAAGTTTTTGTTTTTGCACTTGACCTTAATATAAGATAAGCAGATATTGGTGCATTGGGTCTTTGTTTTATTTATTAAAATTTGTTTTTATCACAACATTGAGCATCTTTTACTGAGGTGATTATTATAGCTATAGTATGTTTACTTTTTAATGTTTATTTATTTCTTTTTATTTTACCTTTGACGTTGTATCCGGAGCCCGGAGGTCGTGGGTTCAATTCCTACCCATGGCAAAATAAATAATAGTACGTTTTTACATACAGTTTGTCATGGTCTGGTTGTTTATAAAATATACTATATATTAATATTGTTGTTTCTAGTACACATAAAACAAGCAGTGTGTATATATGTCCGTAATTTTTTTATGTTTTATTATTATATGAATCGACTTATAAATATTTTAATATAACTATGTCACAAAAATGAAACGATTTTGTATTATCATTTTATAGGAACACGGCATGCGGCTTTGTATTTACCTGATAGTAAACAACCCTATAAAGTCCAAGAATGGAGGCGATCACTACATTGTTGTTTAACAGCATTGATGACTCTTACTATGTTAGCTAAATGATGTGGTTATGAAATGGGCGGTGACAAAGACTAATTTATATCCTCGCCATAGATCGTAAAATCACCTCAACTAGAAATTATTACATCTCCTAAAAAAAGTTAAACCCACAAGCTACAGTCGAAACTTTAATAGATCACTTGACGTTTTTATAAACCGAAACATGGTGTATGGTAGTATTGGTATTGGTTTTCTGCGGCTCTACCATGGGTTTGCGCATTGTAGCAACGTAACGTATTTGTATACGTATACGTGAGCAACAACCAATAGGGCCGCTTTATTTTTGATAACAGGATTGAATAAATCGATCCTTTTGGTTGTTGCTCACGTATACAAATACGTTACGTTGATACAATGCGCAAACCATTGGTAGAGCCTCTGATAAAGTGGTGAATGTTGGACTCATGATAAATACTGGACCAATCTTGCTGGTTAAGAGGAGCGTCTAATCGAACATTTCCCATACAGTCACGACCTTTTGGTCTTAACTGTTACCTCCTCCTAAATTTTCATAGATTTTTGGAGGCGTTATAATTATGACCGATATCTAGGCTCGTACTTTTTTTTTTTTTTAAGTTTGGTATAGGGAAAAAAAAACAACCCCTGAAATGCGTACAAAAATACTAAATTATACCTCATATTAAAATGATTCCTACAAAATACAAGACAGCAAATTAAAAAAAAAGGAAAAGCACAGTCATCGTTTATTTTCTCTTTAATAAAATGAAACCATTTTTTAGCAGCTTTTAAAGCCGCTAAAAAATGGTTTCATTTATAGTTATAAAAACAAATTTGCAGCAGATCAAAAATCGGCAGCGTAAATCGCTACATAAAAGTATATATAAGTGTGCATACAATAATCATAGTAGATAATGGTATTATAATAGGTAAGAAATAATGATGTTGATGTTTATAATGATGATAATAATAATAATATGTAATTAAGTGATAATGCTTAGGTACGTAGTTTTTCTTTGGTAATTTTAAGTTTTCTTATTGTTGTGTATTTAGTTATTATTTTTATTTATTGCTTAAATTTTTGTTTATATTAATTTCTTTTCTATATCTTGGGTAGTTTTAGATTTGTTTGTTTTATTTTTTCTGTGTTTTTTACTTATTTTTTTAATTGTGTTTATTAAATTTAAACAATATGCCTTCTACCGTCCTCGTATATAATAGGCATCGGCTGAAAATCAGCGCTACAGCACAACCTGTTGTAGCTTTTGCTGAGTTTATTACCTGTTTGTCATCACGCTATACGCAAACTGTTCATAGTTATAAGATATATATATATATATATCTTCACGGGTGCCTTACGGCGCCCGAGACCGCCTAGACGGCCCCAGGGTACCCAGCGGAGGGGTTTTAATCCCACCTCGTCGTAGCCGATGGTATGACCGAACAAGTGGCTAGCTCGTCGCGATGTTTTGAATAGACTCAATAACCCATCTATAAACAGTTTCACAAGTTGGTATAGTGAAACCGGGACCGACAGCTTAACGTGCTCTCCAAGGCACTATAGTGGTGTTGTCAAACAAATGTACATACATTTTAAATTAAAAACTCATTGGTACACACCGGAATTCGAACCAGGGACCTTAGTGTTTTTAAGTCCAAGGTCTAACCAACTCGGCCACCACGTATAAGTTATAAGATATATTATAATAATTTGTCAAACTAAAAAAAAAAAGAAGTTTTTCTTTCTTTCTATCTTTAAAATCCATTAAAAGTTTTGGGGTAGAAAACAGTTTTGGTCTGAAGGTCGTTTTGCTGCCTAAATAGTAGATATAATATTATACGTGCTGTTTCACTTATTGAGATCCGGGGGGAAGGAAGGAATGTATGTAACATGACGTGTTAGCGTTACCGCTTCACAGTCAGGCACGGGGGGAGATAATACTTTGCAGTTGAATCAACATGAGCATCGAAGAGCCTCATCAGACGCTTCTCTTATTTATCCAGAGGACCTACCATGGGTTTGCGTGGGTATGGTTTAGCAACGTAACGTATTCCAATACGTATACGTGAGCAACAACCAATAGGATCGCTTTAATCAATCCTGTTACCAAAAATAAAGCGGCCCTATTGGTTGTTTGTTGCTCACGTATACGTAAACAAATACGTTACGTTTATACAATGTGAAAACCCATGGTAGAGCCTCAGTATTTAACAAAACGTTTACAGCCAACGTTAACGTGAGTTTGTAAAAAATAAATACCGGTTTAAATGATTTGTCGTAAAAATAATAAATTATTGCTTGTTAATTACTGGTTTTAAATATTGGCTTTTACAAATTCATACCGTTATTAAGTATTCTTTTTGGTCTATGGTTTTGAAATATAAGAGTATTTTTATATTGAGTATGAAACGCAAATATTATAAACTCAACAATAGAAAGTAACATAAAGTCATCTGAGAAAAGTTATGTAAATATTCATATTGGTACAAGAGTACAAGACCGCCATAAATTTTAATTTTAACCAAATTAAAAATCAAAATATTTTATAAATTATTAAATGTTAAAATTTTCCAAAACTTTGGCAGATATATATATATATAACATCACGGGTGCCTGACGACGCCCGAGACCGCCTAGACGGCCCCAGGGTACCCAGCGGAGGGGTTTTTAATCCCACCTCGTCGTAGCCGATGGTATGAGTCTACACCGAACAAGTGGCTAGCTCGTCGCGATGTTTTGAATAGACTCAATAACCCATCTATAAACAGTTTCACAAGTTGGTATAGTGAAACCGGGACCGACAGCTTAACGTGCTCTCCGAGGCACTATAGTGGTGTTGTCAAACAAATGTACATAAATTTGGCAGATAATGGCCATATTACGCAATAAAGATAAAAATAATAAAAAAACCGCCTGTATTTTAATGAGAAAAACAAACAACTTACAATGTACTTAATGACATTGTTAATTATTTAAACTTAGGTATTGATAAATAGATTTTTTGTAAAATTTCAGTGCATTACCCATAACGTGAAAGTGAAGATGTTAAAAAACAATCTGTAGCCCTAGTGTGAGTTTTTTTTAACATTTACTTTCGCGTTTCTATACTACTGCGTTAACATTTTGATCAATCACACGCTCGCATTTTTAGTTCTCAAAATTTCCGCTTGGTGCGCTGAACTATTTCCCATACGACAAATACAAAGTATAGTTAGAAAACTCACACTAGGGGTACTGATGTTATTATAGTATATGTACAATCGGCAACAGTTCAAACTATCGATTGCCATAATTTATCCTGCTCAGGTCAAACGCGGATTCATTGTGTTAGAGCGAGGAAGAAATGGATAACCTAAGTTGTTGCCGAGTCTACCTCACCGTATTACGTTATGGCGGGCGAGATCACCTAGACGACTTCTGGGTACCCAGCGGTGTCATCTATAAACGAAGCTCGTGGGCATGGGCATGGCCGTATCTAGGGCTATTTTCCAGAGGAGTAGTTATAAGTACGTAGAAAATAGTATTTTGCGGTTATAGAACATGATTACCTCATTGAATTTATTTTTGTGTGAAATTATTTAAGTGGCCTACGAATAATATCAAATCAGTAACCCAACATCCTGGAGTGGGCACCAGATCGTACTGACGTAAAAATCTTACTGTTGTTGGAAATGAATATTTTTTCGAAAAAAAAACCCTAACACAGAATAAACCAATAAATCCAAGACCGACAAAAATACTATTTTAATTCTGCCACAAACAGTAATCGAGTATTACTGGAAGTGCGAAAGCTCATTTTGTATGGAGAACGCGGCCTAGACTTACGAATGCAATGTCCTTAACGTGCTCTCTAAAGCACTGTTCAAACATTTTTTTAATATATTAAAGCACATTGCTACACACTAGGTTGTAATCCGTGATGAGTGTTTAGACTAACCAACTCGGCCACCACGTATATATAATAGTGATTTCGTAAAATTTCCAATAGAGTTAGGTAATTCAGTAGACTCCATTATTGGTTGCTAAGAAACGGGTTGGCAATAAAAATGTCTGAAGAGGGAATAAGCAAAGTTATTAAAGTGACAAAAGTTGAGAAAACTTGTTCGATAGTTGCAGACGTGTTGGTTACATTTTTCTCGAACTCGGGTTTTGGAGCACAAATCAATATAGATACTAGAAAAAAATGGCTATATATAATATTACTTCTAATCTATAATATATTCATGGTGACTTTGAAAGGTTGTGCTTTGGGCTAATATGAGATCCTACTGATCAAATCGAACACTTTTTTCCAAAAGAACCATTAGTCGCAAATGAAAAATAAATTTCCTTCTTCATACAAACTAGCAATGTTGAAAAGCCATTTTTTTTTTCATACGCATACATCGAGACCGCCTCGACGGACCCAGGGTACCCAGCGGAGAGATTTTAATCTCACCGTTTTTTCATAAGCGACACGTTTTAATTACAATTTTATATAGTTACATACAGGGTAAATTTGAAAGGTTGTACTTTGTGCTAACATGAGATTCTACTGATCAAATCAAATACATTTTTCCAAAAGAACCATGTATTGCAAATGAAAAATAAATTGCCTTTTGTATACAAACTAACAATGTTAAAAGAGTGATTTGTAAGCCAAAATATTTCATTAGCGACACATAGTTCCATGGGATAAGTGTTCGATATGATCATTAGTCTCATATTAGCCCAAAGTATAACTTTTCAAATTCACCCTGTAATAATAAAATTGTAAATAAAAAAAAATCTCTACATTGATCTGATAAAAAAAAAATTGGCTCGAGATTGACTCTAAATAAGCTATAGAACATATACAATATTTTTTAGAATTCGTGTTTGTCTGTCTGTCATTTGTTTGTTTGTCGAGGCATCACTGAATAACTACTGGACTGATTTTTTTTTCGTTGAATAGTTATTAGCTCTGGGGGTAAAATAGGGGGTATATTATATTTCGATATAACTACAGGTGTCCAGAGGATTTTTGTGTTTAAAAAGTCTCTTAGGACAAGTTTTAAATACACCCGATATACAGAAGTGTTACATGAAGAAAAATTGGGTATACTATAATGACATAAATATGCATTAATCAATCTGCAATATTTTCGATTTTCATTTTTCTTTTAAAGTTGACATTTTATCAAAATGTTTTGTTAAAATGTATTTTTTTAAGACTGCCAATATAATTATACTTTTCATTATTGACAATGCGAGGAAGGAATATTAAGCCAGGAAATGTTTGCTGAAAGTTTTTATATTGGGGTGTGGGCCACCGCATCCGCCCGGAAGTGTACAAGGGTTGCGGCTCTGCTATCGTAAAAACTGCCGGTACTTGTGCCATAATGTTTACAGGAATTTTCCCGGACACAATTCATGAATAGGGGTTTAAGTCATTACAAATGATTGGAGTTTGTTGGGTGTGGTGGTGATACTAGGGTAGAGCTACATTTTATTTTAATTTTATATTTCATTTAAGATAAGAATATAACTAAAATAAATCTAATTTTTCTAATATCATCAGCTGAAATGCATGTGCTAAGCTGATTTCCTGTTTGTCGCCGTGCAACAAACCTCTAACTTATTTTGTATTTTGGTAATTATTTATATATTATGTAATTTTATTTGTGTGTATTCTGTGCGTGGTGTTCAAATAAACTTTCTTTCTTTCTTTAATATTTCTTTAGGGAAAGTTCAACGCTGTTAAAATAACAAAGTTTTGATTGACGCCATTCTTAGGCTTTGTAGATTTGCCTAACAACAGGTAGACATAAAGTCTCACGCCGCGCTCAAATATAGGAAATAAAAAAAATATTGCACACTTAAAAGTTTTTCTATATGAATGTATTTCCATACTTTTTCCACCGATCTAGAGTTCGTTAATTATCTATTTATACTAAAATGTTAACGTCTGTAACTTGATATGTTATTTTAGGTATATGGGGATAACGAACTGTTACCATAGATTATAGACTGAATCTGTAGACTGAAATAGGCTTAAAGACTTACTCAAATAATACAATAATCGCTCACTTATGAAAAATTAGTTTTTGATTTATTTCGATATTATTTCTTTAAAAAAACCATACCACCCAACTTATAAAAAAACAGCTAACACTTTTTCGTTAATAAATTAAAAACCAAAAAATGTGCCTCATGTATCATCTTTTTTTTTTAATTTATTAAGGCATTGGTAGCAAATACCATCAGCCTTCATGCCTCATCTTTCCTCTATTGTCTTTTTTAATCGTAAAACACTTGTCCTTTGGTTTTATAAGATATACATTTTTAATTTTATTCACCTCCCGTTATTTAATTTGAAGAATTTTTATTCCCCTTTTAACCCCATAGAATTGGAATTTTAAATAATCCTTTATTAGTTTACTTCTTCTACATATTAACTGACCTTCTGCCAAATTTAAGCTTCATAGGTCAAATAGTTTTCGAGGTTTCGTGTTTGGACAGCGGTGAATGGTGACTTGTTTGAGTCTGTTGTCTTTTTATATTTAAAGATATTTCCTACTATCCATCCTAATCCATACTACCCATATCCACAGTAATCCATACAACCCATATTAATATTATAAATGCGAAAGTAATTCTGTCTGTTTCTCTGTCACGCTCCAAAATTATTTTTAGGTGTGCGGAAGGTCTCTATAGCTTCGTTAGGCCGACCGACCGGTCTCGTTACCACTGCCCATATAGATGCAAAAACCGTCAAGTGACCTAATCATGTTTCGGTTTTAGTCTGTGTGTTCACCGATTTTTAGGAGATTACTGCATCGATTTCTTGTCGAGGTGGTAGTCTCCATTCAGGGTGCGGTTACGAAATGAATTGACGATAATTGAATTTACGATAAGGCAGAGAGTATATTAAAATATACTCGTAGTGCAATTTGTCGCCCCCCATTTCGTAATCGCATCATTTAGCCGGCATAGTGGGAGCGAATAATTTTGTTTAAGAACAATTATTGATCGACCCCATTCATGAACTTTGTAGGTCTGCTCACCACCAGGTAGATACAAAGTCACCTGCCGTGCTCCAATAAATAATAATAAAAAAAAATCGATATTAGTATGGAGATAGTTTAAGACCCTGGGAAGGACATAGGTATATCACTTTTAGATATAGCTACAGGGGTGGCAGATATATAGGGTGTTAGTGTTTTAAGAGTATCTTTGGAAAAGTTTAAAAATAAAAATAAACCAGATACAAAATTTTTATTCAGAATTTTTACAAACAAAATATTTCAATTCTATAAAAATATAATCTATGAAAGAATTTATTTATATTGGAGGTATATTAAAATGACATAAACTGCATTTAAATATTTTGAATTTATATTATTTTTTAGGAATATTTTTTTAAAGGCTAGTAAATATATCTCTATAAAAATTTTATTAAAAACTGAAATCACTTTTCCCTGTACTTTGGTGGCCGCTTTCTTTAAGGGTTTGGGGTATTCGCAGAAATATAATAGTTGACCTTTCGTAAACTTTGTAGGTAGGTCTTCTTACCACTAGGTGGACACAGAGATAGAGTCACATGTCGTGCTCTTAACATCTGTAAAAACTTGATACTTAGTAGGTTTTTTATTTTATTGGAACACGACATTTGACTTTGTATCAACCTAATAGTAAGCAGGCTTACAAAGTCCATGAATGGGGTTGATCAATACATTGTTTAACAATATTGATCGCTCCCACTATGCCGACAAAATGGCGGCGGTTACGAAATGGGCGTCGACAAAAACGTATTTACGCTGCTTTATCGTCAAATCAGTCGCCCATTTCATAACAGCTCAAGACACCAAGAAAGGACTACCACCTCGACAATAAATCGGTGCAGTAGTCTCCGGTAAACCCACAAACCGAAACATGACTAGGTCACTTGACGGTTATTGCATTTGTATGGGCGGTGGTACTAGGTTCTACTATAAGCAACTGAACTGCTTGACTTTATTATGTACCTACCTATGTAAAATATACGTGGTGGCCGAGTTGGTTAGACCTTGGACTTAAAAACACTTAGGTCCCTGGTTCGAGACCCGGTGTGTACCAATGAGTTTTTAATTTAAAAAAATACGTACATTTGTTTGACAACACCACTATAGTGCCTCGGAGAGCACGTTAAGCTGTCGGTCCCGGTTTCTCTAAACCAACTTGAGAAACTGTTTATAGATGGGCTTTTGTTCGATGTAGACTCATACCGTCGGCCACGACGAGGTGGGATTTAAACCCCTCCGCTGGGTACCCTGGGGCCGTCTAGCCGGTCTCGGGCGCCGTAAGGCATCCGTGATGATATACTACCTATGTAATAATAATAGTACATAACTTTATTATGTACCCAATTATGTAACTTGATCTTCATCAAGTTTCGATTAATTAATTATTTTAAGAGAAATTGAAATTTTCCTTTATTTTGCTAGTAACAGTTATCAAGTTTATATTTGCATCTTTATCTCCACAATAATTACCTATTTGTTTTTAAATAAGTAGGTATAATAAGATAGCGACATTTATCAGTAAATTACACAACTTTGTTTTCTAGGTATTTAGTTATTGAATAATAAACGGGTGGGTCCGAAATAAAGTATAGGTAAGAAAGGCATGGCCTTTATTTTACTAATAATAATAGGTATGTACAATTTACACATATTGCTCTGGTCACAAACTAAGCTCTAACCAGAAACAACGATATAATACATATTATACTTTACACCCAGACCATGACAAACTGTACAGAAAAACGTACTCATATTTTTTGCCATGGTTGGGAATCGAACCCACGATCTCCGGATACAACGCCAAAGGCGCAACCACTCTACTTGACGCCCATACAAACGTACTTCCAATATTACAACTTGGCTGTTAGTCGTTATTTTTATGTTGATAATTGTCCGCAAAAATCTTTCAGTTGTGGGTAATAAATATGTTTGTATTATAATATTTAAAAATTGTTTTTCCTGATTTGAAAAAAAAAAACAACAAAGAAAGATTAATAAATACAATGATCGACAAAAATATTATTTTAATTCTGCGACAAACTGTTACTGGAAGTGCGAAAGCTCATTTTGTATGGAAAACGCAGATTTCGCAGATCCTTAACGTAAATTACAGAAGTGCAATATCAAAAGTCAATGAAATGATGACGAAATAAAAACCATAAATTAATAACGTCTTTAAATACCTACCATCAAATATAATTATATAATGGATAATAATTATAGGTATAATTTTTACCAAAAAAAAATCAAAAACAAAATTAAAGAGATACTTGTAAATTATAATTAAACTAAACTTAACAATTAACTCATAGATAAATAAAATAGAATAATAAAATTTATTATTATTCTTAATAAATTTTTTTTTTTTTTTTTTTTTTTTTTTTTTTTTTTTTTTTTTTTTTTTTTTTTACAACTTTCACATATTGATCTGGTCACAAACTAAGCTCTAGGCTTGTACTATGTGTACCAGAAACAACGATATAATACATATTATATTTTATAAACACCCAGACCATGACAAACTGTACAGAAAAATGTACTAATATTTTTTTGCCATGGGTGGGAATCGAACCCACGACCTCCGGATACAACGCCAAAGGCGCAACCATTAGTCTACGGAGGCGGTCGGCGGAGGATTTATATTTAAACCAAATTAAGGTTTGAAAAAAACGGTCTTTAAAAGAGAGGAATTTTTTTGTTCTTTTTATCAGTAAAATATGTTCCAATTACCTTTTCCTAGTTTAATATAATCTTTACAAACTAGCATCGAAATGTCAAACATGATTAAAATATGTACTATGAAGAGAAACTTAAAAAAAAATCGTTGACTGTTGTACACATACATACATACATATCATCACGGGTGGCGGGCGTCTAGGCGGTCTCGGCTGCCTTACGGCGCCCGAGACCGCCTAGACAGCCCCAGGGTACCCAGCGGAGGGGTTTTAATCCCACCTCGTCATAGCCGATGGTATGAGTCTACACCGAACAAGTGGATAGCTCGTCGCGATGTTTTGAATAGACTCAATAACCCATCTATAAACAGTTTCACAAGTTTAGGTTTCACTATAAAACCTTTGTAAAAATATCAAATAAATTAAAATATCTAAAACAAATAAGGTGTGTCAACACATCTAGTGTTTCTTATTAGGTAAAATAGGTATATAAATTGAAGCTATTAAATTTTATTATATAAAAACCTTCAGTCACTATCACTGAGAGACGCCGCTCCAAAGAAAGGAGAAATATTTGGCAATAAAATTATAGCTTTAAATAATTTATATATTTTAAAGCCGCGACAAAGAGCGTTCAACAACTGGGCATTGTAACAATATAAGTCAAATTAAACCTAATCTAGAATTGTTTAATATACTTAAAGACAAATATTAGTTCATTTACCTACTAATTTCTCTTATACACTTCGTCGATGTCGACTGTAAAGATAGATTTGAACGCTACCACGCTTTCAGCAACTCAGACTTAGTAAGGAACATTGGAAACGGAATAAAGAACGAATTTCGACATTATGAAACGATTCTAAGAATAAGGCAAGGATTTTAATAAATCAACGTCTTTTACACAATCCCTCCCCTTCTTACATATTTCTTATTTCAGCCGACGTATTCACATCTATCTCTTTCCAATAACTATGTATTTGAAACGAAACTGTAATTTTTTATCCTTATATCCCATTCGTTTAATATGTTAAAATATACGTGGTGGTTTTGGAAGGTTGTACTTTGGGCTAAGGCTAAGCTATAAGGCTTTACTGATCAAATAGAATAACTTTTCCCATTGATCTGTGTTCCATATGAAAAAAAAAATGGCTTCTTCATACAAATTGCGTATGTTATTTTACATTAATAGTTTGTATGGAGAAGCCGTTTTTTCATTAGCGACACATGGTTCCATGAGAAAATTTGTTCGAATTGATTGTTAGAGCCTCATATAAGCCCTAAATATAACTTTCCTAAGTCACAATGTATAAATACTAAATTTAAAGTCATTTTAAAAGGCGATTTATAAAAAAAAAACCTAAATCGGCGTGCATTTACGAGAAGAAGATAAAAAAGGAGTAATTATATATAATTTATAGGTAGGCAATTAGGCGAATAGGTGTTGGTGATAAATAGTGTGTATAGATAAAAACTAGGGTAGTAGAATCGGTAGGATGGTATTTGCTTACCTCACAAAGGTCTAGGTATGATGATAAAGTAAATACAGAACATAGAACGGGTTATTTCCAGTTGTCACTACCGGCTCCGTTCCTACTAACGACAAATAGGAAAAAATCGCAGTTGTTGCTAGTAGTGACGGGTGGCACAAAAACGTTCTCAGTTGTCGTCACCATAAAATTATAGTTATATATGAGTAAAAACGATACTTTTTTTATTAATATTTAGGTATATTATTTTTACATAATAATTTATGTAAAAAATAATATCATGACATAATAGATGCAAGCAACGGATACGTAGCTTGTAAATTATTAGATGCATTATTCTTGGATCTGATATGCTAGGTTTCCCTGTGTTACAGGAACCAGTAGTAACCGCTCCTTAAAATATAATTTTCATTATATATGTTTAATTAAAAGAGTTATACGTGGTGGCCGAGTTGGTTAGACCTTGGACTTAAAAACACTGAGGTCCCTGGTTCGAATCCCGGTGTGTACCAATGAGTTTTTAATTTAAAAATTTATGTACGCTTGTTTGACAACACCACTATAGTGCCTCGAAGAGCACGTTAAGCTGTCGGTCCCGATTTCACTATACCAACTTGTGAAACTGTTTATAGATTATTGAGTCTATTCAAAACATCGCAACGAGCTAGCCACTTGTTCGGTGTAGACTCATACCATCGGCTACGACGAGGTGGGATTAAAACCCCTCCGCTGGGTACCCTGGGGCCGTCTAGGCGGTCTCGGGCGCTGTAAGGCACCCGTGAAGATATGTATGTATGTATGTTTAATTAACAACTTACCATAATTACCCACTATTTTAATTTAATTATGGCATGGAGCAGAATGAAGGCTTAGGGCTGATTTTTCAATCGCCAGATAAAGTTATTTAACAAATAACTTATTTTGAATGTCAAAATAAGTTAATGTCAAATAATTTTATCTGAAGATTGAAAAATTATTCCTAAGAACACAAAGAATAGCTGTCTTAGTTTAAAATAAAAAATAGTTATACGTACCTAGGACACAGCTGTAAAGAGGCCTCATCAAATGTAATTAAAATAATATTGAAATTAATGGTTTGTAAGCTAGAAGCTACTGTAAAAGGAATAAAAATAATTAAATATATTTTTTAAATTATTTCTTTCATTGTTAACAAAACACCAAAAAATGTTAGCTAAACTTTTAAAGGAAAGAGGATTGCAATTGGGAAATCTCGACCTCAGAAAAATTAGGAATTCTATCCCCAACATTTCCTCAGAGAGCTCTCGACTATATTACTTTGGTCACGTGGTTATTCCTGCAGGAATCGCGGCCCCTGCAACTTGGGCAAGGCGTAAGTTTTTCACCTACTTCCCCTCCAGCCAATATTAATCGAATTTCGACTTTTATCCAACTAAAGATTTGCCGATATATTATTATATGAAACAGTATAATCATTGGGGATTAAAACTCTTATTGTCCATTTTATGCTTCATTTTTATCGTACGTATTATATACTT
This sequence comes from Monopis laevigella, assembly GCA_947458855.1. Taxonomy (NCBI): domain Eukaryota; kingdom Metazoa; phylum Arthropoda; class Insecta; order Lepidoptera; family Tineidae; genus Monopis; species Monopis laevigella. The sequence goes on from OX381581.1 coordinate 18,791,637, forward strand.
ATTTATTTTGTTGTCAGATTTTATATTTTATAAAATTAAATAACTACGTTTTGGGTTTTAAAAACAAATTAGTTTAAAAATCAAGAAAATTATAAATTACCTATTCATTTAAGAGACTTTTTTTCTTTGCTATGTGAGGAAAAAAAATTCCATTGAGTAAGAGAATTTTCACTATTATCTAATAATAAAAGTTATGTTTTTTAATAAAAGTAAGAATAATAACTGAGAATCCACGTCAGTAATTCCTTGCTGAAATAATTATAAACTTTTTATTCGTATAAAACTGTTATTTACAATATTTTTAGCGAGAAATGATAATAAACCTCTAAAGAAATAATATTTAAATAAAGTGCAAACGTAAAATAAAATACATTTACGTAGGACCATCACAAATTATTATATTTTTTACCAAATAAAAAATAGTGGATAATTTATCATATCAGTAGAACGTAACAAAACGGTAAGTTTGGGTACACTGACTACTAAAACGATATACCAAAAAAATTTTTTTTTTTAATTTAAGAAGCCTTAGTTATGATAAAATATGTTAATAAAAAATAACAAACTTAATAATTTAAAATATATATTATTTTCTAAAAACCTGCGCGATATGTTACAGACTATGTTCAAGTTATTTGCCGATAATTATAATTGATATTTTAAAACATGATTTCAAATACTACAAAATATATTTGAATGAATGGCTGCTTTGTTAAATCCGTGAACTAATTAACTATCCGCAAGATAACTGTTATCTCTTTTATTGTTTAAATTCATTCAATTAATTCTTATTTTGCGAATTCATAATATTAAACATTGATATAATTTGAATCAAAATCCTTGTTTGTAAAACTACCTATAGCATTCATATTTAATCCCAACCAAAAGCATTCCTTCCCTTATTATTTTAATAACTAGCTGTGCTCGCGACTTTGTCCGCGTGGAATAGTTATTTTTTTATCATACAAACTTTCATCCCCTATTTTATCCCCTTGGGGGTAGAATTTATCAAAATCCTTTCTTAGCGGTTGCCTACGTCATAACATCTACCTGCATGCCAAATTCAGCCCGATCCGTACAGTGGTTTGGGCTGTGCGTTGATAGATCACTATGTCAGTCACTATATTTAGATAACAATATAATGTAAAACATTTCACACATATTGCCCTGTCTACACCGAACAAGTGGTTAGCTCGTCGCGTTGTTTGTATAGACCCCATTACATATCACAACTTGGTATAGTGAAACTGGGACTGACAGCTTAACGTGCTCTCCGAGTCACTTTAAGTGGTGTTGTCAAATACTGTAAATGTTTGACATTTTTTTTATTAAAAATTTATGGGGCTGATGTATCTAGGTTTAACCAACTAAGCCACCAATATTAAAAATAGAATGTGTTTTAATTTAATTTATTAAAATCTTAAAATTAACAATCTTTGGATCTTTAGTAGAAGACTATAATAATAAACGAGTAAAAGCGCAAATTATAATACGAGGCGCACCGTCTATAGAGCTTTAAGCTAAAGTAGGTACACAAGTTATAAATTTAATGATCATATATGCGCTTTGTAGTGAATTTTGCTAACATGGCATGTAAATCTTGAGAGTCAAATTTAATAGGTATATAATCATATCTAACATGATTATATTATCAGGTTAAAGACTTCATTTAGTATTAAATACTAAATGAAGTTTAATTTTATTAATATACCATCATTGCCGGTGCCTTTTTGGCACCCGAGAACCGTTTAAATTGCCTCAGGGTACCCAGCGGAGGAATTAACGCATCCTCATTTTGCCGAATGTATTCAAAGGCACAACCTAACAAGTGGCGAGCTTGTTGCGGTGTTTATGATGGTATAGCCTCCTGAAAATGCATACATTTCCTTACACACTTTATTTTTGCCTGATCAGACGATGAAATACCCTCCCCTCGCTCCGCTATCCCCGCGTACCCATTGACATTTTAAATGTTTTCCGATTGCTATTTAGGAAATGTAAAGATTTCGTAGGAAATGTTTCTAATTTAATTTATTTCACACATTTCGGGGTTGGATCGGCGAGACGTGGCAGCCCGGCAAATTAAAAATATTAATACTTATATTAATTTATACCCCTCTACTCTTTTTATTTCACACATTTCGGAGAAAGATTTGCACTCCCAAACCCCTCTCCGTGCATCGGCTATATTCTTGGACTTACCAACAGGTACTTATGTGTCTTACTTCAAAACAAAAATATCGTTAAAATGATCACAATTTTGTTAGCTAATGCCACTGAGTCTAATGTCAGCCAAGCGGAACAAACCCTAAATCCGATGATAGGGGATTTAGCATCCAATAAAACAATCCAATAAATCGATGCAGAATCTCCTGAAAACCGGTGAACTTACATACTAAAACCGAAATATGACATAACTGGTAATGGTTTCTTATCTATCAGTATTAGCTTGGTGTATACCTTGGTGTATACTTGGTGTATATACGGAAAAATGGGGGATGAAGGAGAGTTTAAATAAATACCATTACGGGTGCATATGGCTCCCGTGACCGTTTAAACGGCCTCAGGGTACCCAGCGGAGGAATTAACCCGTCCTCATTTCGCCGATGGTATTCGGAGGCAACGCCTTACAAGTGGCGAGCGTTTGCGGTATTTATGATGAAATAGCCTCGCTGTATAAAGCGGTCACACATCCCAGGCCGGCATTGTCATGAAGGAGTTTAATTCATTAAAAATCTGTAAATAACATGGAAAACGTTCCTTGAACCGAAATAATGTGTTATAAATATTTTATTAGTATTCGTTAAATTCGAATAAAAGTTTTCTCCACTTGATTGACTATTTATTCTCAGAGTGATTTTAATAATAATTAAAAAAAATTCAACAACATTTTTCATCGTTATCACTAATAAGTACTTAGGTATATATATTTATATATAACTTCACGGGTGCCTTACGGCGCCCGAGACCGCCTAGACGGCCCCAGGGTACCCAGCGGAGGGGTTTTAATCCCACCTCGTCGTAGCCGATGGTATGAGTAAAGTACTTAGGTACTATTGTTTATTTAAACTATGGGTTCATCCATTCCATTCTTGGACTTACCTTAACAGTTACTTAGATATCCTACTTCAATACTAAAAAAAAAATGTTAAAACGAACACAATTTTATTTGTTACAGCCACTGAGCCTAATAGTCAGCCAAGCGAAAGAAACCCTTAATCGAATTTAACGAACCCTAATAAAATATTCATACATACATTATTTCAGCTCAAGGAAGGCTTTCCACGTGTGAAACGCAGTCAATTGCTTCCTTATGCAGGAGGACGTAAGCGAACTGGCTGGCTGAATGAACCACGAAGCGAATGTAACGAACCGTACGTAATGCCTCGTTAGCGACGCTTGTCCGTCTACTCATCAGTACACTTCAGACTAGCTGAATATTTCTGAAACTTATACGGGAGCTACTCGCTTTTAAGTATTTTTGTTTATTCAATTCGTTTTAGAATTTGTCTGAAAAAAATATGTAAAACGTAGTACTTATATAAGTTTTATTAAATTTCAAAATTGTAGAGAAAGGTCTTTTATTTTAGGTATGGTTATTATCATACATAAAATACTTCCTTTATACTGATTTGTATTCTATGTAATATGATATGTATTTTTATTATACATGGTGACTTTGAAAGGATGTACTTTGGGCTAATATGAGGTTCTACTGATCAATACGAACAACTTTTCCCATGGAACTATGTGCCGCAAATGAAAAAAAAAATTGCCTTCTCCATACAAACTAGTAATGTTAAAATGACCAATTCGTATGGGAAAGCCAAATTTTTTTTTTATTTGCGACACATGGTTCCATGGGAGAAGTTGTTCGATTTGATCAGCAGAACCTCATATTAGCCTAAAGTATACCCTTTCAAATTCACCCCGTATATTACAATATTTTTATGACTGTATGTACCAAAAATATTAAGTAAACATTTAGGTACTTACTTAATATTTTCATTTAAAATGTTAGGTACATTGTTTATTACATAGGTACATGAAATAAATGAAATGAAAAATCTTTATTACCAAATATATACACTACAGAATATTTAATAAAAACAATGAAAAAATAACACAAATTATAATTTAATGTACATAAATGGCAAATGGAGCAACCATCAGCTTAATGCTTCTAGTACAAGTATGGATTAAAAAACTCACCCCTGTATCTAGGAACGCTGGTTTTCAGATTGCCCCATGCAACTTAGAGATTTTATACAGTATGATAGTAGATAAAAAATTCAGTCACACTTCTGTAAGAGCAAAGATATGACACAAAAGAAATATAAGTAAAACAATAGGGAAAATAAAAATAGTAAAACAAATAAACAATTTGCAATATGGCCCATGGTCCAATGACGCTCTGACCTTGCCCGCGAACTTGGCGATAAGCTTCGTTTGGTGACGGGTGACCCTTTGAGTAGAGAATACTTTATTAAAAGGATCAGCCTAGCAGTATAGCGGAGAAATGCAGCAGCTCCTCGGAACATTAAGCCCACCTAACATTCCCTGCTATTTAAAAAAAAATAGTTAAATGAAATGCAATTTATGTATCTTATTGAAATAATAGCTATTATTTAGTAAAACAATAACATATTAGTACTAAATTTAAAAATGTTAGCCAGTACACACCACACACACATAATTAAATACTTACATACCTAACTTGTTACCCCCTTGCCCTATATACGCCCATGCCTATCAGCCTATTATTGATTAAAGGAGATACATGGGACCGTGAAACCATATTAAGTGCAAGCATTTTGGACACGCTGTATGATTTGGGTCTTGCGAAGTAGTCTGGTTCCATCCACTATATCACAGTAGTTAAACACTTAGAGAACTAGGATATCCACTAAAATCACTTCCTCCGAGAGATAATCACATATACCATACAGTACCCCTAGTGTGAGTTTTCTATTACTTTTCGTTTGAGTTAACTAAAATGTATGGGAAATGGTTCAGCGCCCCAAGCGAAAATTTTGAGAACTGGAAATGCGGTCGTGTGATTGGTCAAAATGTTAACGCAGTAGTATAGTTAACGCGAAAGTAAATGTTAAAAAAACTCACACTAGGGCTACAGTACTTTCAATTTATTAAAAGCATTGCTAATTATGAAATTAATATGCATTTGGTAACGCAACCCGCAATCCAGAATACACTGCAGAATGCGCATAGTATATTTATAAACTACTTAAATATTACACGAAAATACTTAAATATAGGTACCCACATTACATATACTTTCTTATATAAATAATACAAAATAATACATATCGTACATACGAGTATAATTATTACCATACCGAAACAGAAAATGCTAAAGGGAAAATAGATACTTATTCAGATAATTAGTGGTGATTTCATTTTTTATTTATTATAATTAGGTAATTTACAATACTAATAATAGTTTTAGTCTCTTTAACATACTATAACAATCTTCAAGAGCTCAATAAGTTTTATGAATTTTTATTATGTATTTTATATATTATTTTATAATTGTAATTTTTAAAAATAACAAAAATCTGGTGGGCGGGATAAATAAATAAGTCCCGCCACAGTCTAATTTAAGTAACATCAGCAAACAATTTTCATGTTCAATAATTACCGCCAAACCTAAATTATGAAAATTCTATTAAGAATCCGATTAAAATTATTTCGGTATTTTAATTTGTTTCACGAGGCCCGAATTTTCAAAGTAAAATAAAATTTGTTGCTAATTGAATTCATTAAGACGAGTTTCCTTGAACTCTAGAGGATTGTTAAGACATTGTTATCGAGGTTCACTTCTTCTCATTTTATATAATTATAATTTAATTTATATAATTTTAATGAGGACATTTTCATTGTTAGAAATCCTAATAATAATCCTAATGTAGAAAATTTAGTACAAATTAAAAAATTAAATGAATGAAGAAAATATCGAATTTGGAGGCTCTACCATGGGTTTGCGCATTGTAGCAACGTAACGTATTTGTATACGTATACGTATACGTGAGCAACAACCAATAGGTTGTAATGTATTTTACGAGTAAATGTATCCATGGGCATTTTCCAGTCTGATGCATTAGCCAAGATTGAGAAAGGCTTACTTTAAGTTTTCTTGAGTTGCTCCTCCTTTACAAAGTAGTCTGAATCTTTCACTTGAAGGTATACTTTTTCTGGCTCTAGCAATACTGATACTTCAGAGGCTCTACCATGATATCAGTGGTTTACGCATTGTAGCAACGTAACGTATACATGAGCAACAACCAATAGGATCGCTTTATACAATCCTGTTACCAAAAATAAAGCGGCCCTATTGGTTGTTGCTCACGTATATGTATACAAATACGTTACGTTTCTACAATGCGCAAACCCATGGTAGAGCCTCAGCTTCTTGAATAATTTCTAGAACTTTATCATGTCGAGCAGTCTTGGGCACTAGTCTAGTAGTTCATACGCCACTCAATGTGTCGTATCTGTAGCCCTAGTGTGAGTTTTCTACTATTCTTTGCGTTTGAGTTAATTAAATTTGTATGGGAAATAGTTCAGCGTCCCAAGCGGAAATTTTGTGAACTAAATAATCGGGGCGTGTGATTTCGTTAGTAAAAATGTTAACGCAGTAGTAGTTAACTCGAAAGTAATCGTTAAAAAAATACTAGTGCTACTGTTACATTGCCCCATCTTACCTACTTTTAATATTATTTAATAAAATAATATTTAACTATACAGGTAAATATATTATTATCTACTTATGGTATATAATATTTACGAATGTTAAGCGAGTTGTGTGAGCGTGCATACAACTTGAATATAATATGTCAATAAAGAAAGTATGATCAAAGAAGAAAATATACATACACCAAAAACGCTATTTTCCAAAATATCACCATAATGTACAAATGTAGCTATAGTATAAGCATTTTGGTCTCGAACAGTTTTATTTCCATTCCGAACATCAAAAGGTAAAATACAAACGAAAAATACTCGCAATATGTATTGGATACGGCAAACGTCACAGATAACGAACTTTCCTAGAAAGGCGACTTGGATACAATTTGCATGGTTATACCACGAGAAATAAATCAGGGATTTCACCGAACGTGCTTAAATTTATAAAAATATATAGGAAATGTTTCAGTAAATTAGAGTTTTGTCACTTTTTTTTTATTACTTTGGTTAAAACAATTTAAGATATAAAACGCTATTGATTAATTTTGTCCTATTTTTTTTCTTGTGATGCCGTTAACATTCAACAACAAATACTAATAGGTATTTAGGAGCCTTTGGCGTTGTATACGAAGGTCGTGGGTTCGATTCCAACCCATGACAAAAAAATATTAGTACGTTTTTCTTTACAGTTTATCATGGGCTGGGTGTTTATGAAATATAATAGGTATTATGGCCGTATGGTGGGCGAGTTAGTTAGACCATAGACTTAAAAACACTTAGGTCCCTGGTTCAAACCCCGGTGTGTACCAATAAGTTTCAATGAAAGTCTAAACATGTATGTACATTTCTTTAACAACACCACTATAGTGCCTCGGAGAGCACGTTAAGCTGTAGATCCCAGTGTCACTATACCAACTTGTGAAACTGTTTATAGATGGGTTATTGAGTCTATCCAAACATCGCGATGAGCTAGCCACTTATTCGGTGTAGACTCATACCATTGGCTACGACGAGGTCGGATTAAAAACCCCTCCACTGGGTACCCGGATGCTTTATGGCACCCGTGATAATATTATATTTTATTATCGATTTATATTTATTAATATGTATTAGGTATATCGTTGTTTCTGGTATACATAGTACAAGCCTAGAGCTTAGTTTGTGACCAAAGCAATATGAGTAATTGTTTTACATATTATTATTGATTCAATCACATACAAAAAAAAATAGGTAACATGTGTTTTCCTGCCAAAATATTTTTTTCAGGCGAAATAAAATTTCCTGTAAACATTATAATTTTTGGACAATAAAGGCAAGGCACCCGCGATTTCTATTTGAGATGATACATTTGGACTATCTATCGATTAAGTCTGTGGAAATCGTCATCCGAATGTAATTTCCAACTTCAAAGCTATGAATGTTCTGCGAAAAACGAAAACAAAAATATTTTATTGAAATCGATGTGGTGTTTACATTGCATATCGATTAGGATATTTGATTGAAATTTTAATTTGCCTTTTTCAGAATTCAAGCATTGTACAAACAAATTTTGTTACCTATTTGGCGTAAAAAAATTCGTGAACTATTTCGTACGTAACAGCATCGCATTTATGTAAGTAGAGGCATTCTTCTTTAGGTCTAGTTATTAAAACATATTTCAGTCTTATTTATTTATTTATTTATTGGGTCACCAACATAAGATACATTAATACAAATAAACAAGTACATGGTTTGTATAAAGTCTAAATGTTCTTGTAGTTATAAGCAACCACAGCATGCGTGAAAAATACTGTATTATATAAATTCAAACATTAATTATTATGTTTTATATTATTTTAACACTCTTATATCTAAAATAAATAAAAAACATAAAGTAATACAAAAAAAAAAACTAAAACATGGGTTAAGTGAGCTGTATACATTTGTACATTTACCTACCTATACTAAGCACCTATACTCAACGTTTAATATAATATTACATATATGAACAGAAATATATATATAGAGGTTAATAGTAATTATAATGCACCTACCAATACATAATCAGTAGTATATACATAATCAGTAGTATATACATAACAATATAAGTTAACACCTAAATACTAAAATACAATTTTATAAATAAAGTAATAAATAGGAATAAGTAAAATAAACATATATAACTAAATTTCGGAGGCAAAATTTGCAATTATACTAGCTTTAAATTATCTAAGGCTCCTCGAAGTAAGATCTATAGAACTAGCTTCAGCAGAAATCCGGTTGTAGACTCGAGAAAGCCGCGATACAGGTGAGTCTTTTCCCAAATTGGTTCTAGACACCTTTACGTGCATTAAATTGATTGGCTTACGAGGAATCCTTCTAGGAACATTAAGCCCGAATTTATATAAAAGAAGGGGGCAATCTACTTTATTGTTAATCACCTTATACAAAAACGACATATTAATTATAATTCTTTTTTGTTCTAGACTCATTAGCTTAAAATGTTTCAGTTTGTTGGCGTAGGACTTTAGAGGTTTAGGAACTGTGAATCTGTATGAAAGATGTTTCATGAATCGTTTTTGAATACTTTCAATCCTATTTATATGTACTTGTTGGGTAGGAGACCACACTGTACAGCAGTATTCGAGCATAGATCTAACAAAGGCTTATTTTAATTTATTATACCCTCTGACATGCGCAACTTCAACCGTTTACGCAGCGCACGCAACGGAAGCTCTGAAAATGAATAAATTTCCCCTGTTTATGCAACAATTTTCATTGATGTTCTGCACTTATTGGGGTTTCCTCGATAAATGTGCTATTCAAAACTAAAAGAATTTTTAACGGTTCAGTAGTTCTTACCCCCTACAACCTCACAAGCTTTACCGCTTATTTATATTATTATTATACGAGTATAGTATTATTATTATTATTATTACTATACGAGTATAGTATTATTATATTATTATTATACGAGTATAGTATTATTATATTATTATTATACGAGTATAGTATTATTGTATTATTATTATACGAGTATAGTATTATTATATTATTATTATACGAGTATAGTATTATTGTATTATTATTATACGAGTATAGTAGTATATTATTATTATACGAGTATAGTATTATTATATTATTATTATACGAGTATAGTATTATTATATTATTATTATACGAGTATAGTATTATATTATTATTATTATACGAGTATAGTATTATATTATTATTATTATACGAGTATAGTATTATATTATTATTATTATTATTATACGAGTATAGTATTATATTATTATTTTTATTATACGAGTATAGTATTATTATATTATTATTATACGAGTATAGTATTATTATATTATTATTATACGAGTATAGTATTATTATATTATTATTAAACGAGTATAGTATTATTATTAATTATTATACGAGTATAGTATTATATTATTATTATTATACGAGTATAGTATTATTATATTATTATTATACGAGTTTAGATAAAACCTTATCGCCTACACTTTCCGCCATTACTTCCTGGGTAGGGCACCGGGAAGCCACATGAAACACCGATCGCCACGTCGATCGATCGAAAGCGAAAATAAAATGTATGTGATTTGACGTTTCTTGGCGATCGAGTTCTACCCATAGACAATATTTCCTATACAATTTTATCTATCGACGCGTCGATCGGTTTATCGATGTGGCTTCCCGGAAAGGCCCCTGGTAACTTCTCTCTCGCACATCCATCTATCTCACTTTAAGCTACGTTATTTGCTTATTTATTTATGGGCCGATTTTTCAAAATGTCCGATAAAGTTATTTAGCAGATATTTTTTTTTTTTAAATTTAACAGTTAACTAACTGTCGAATAACTTTCTGACGATTGAAAAATCAGCCCTAAGTTAAAGTTACTCAAAGAACTATCCTACTCGTACATGTTTGCATGTCTAACATAAAATATCACCTACACACCTATAGTGGTGACCACGGAGAGAGTAGGGTTGACCCGAAAAATTGCGTCCAGGAGGTACGGGCCTCACATAGAGCAAGGTACTTGGTGACATATGCTGAACTTAAATTATTTTGCCCTCGACCTGTGATTTTCGTATTAAATTTGTTTTGATTCTGTATTGTTATTTTATTTTTATTATTTCTGTGTTTTTTAATTATTGTTAATATTTAATGTTTTTAGAAACGTTTTGTTCGATTTATAAAAAAAAATATTGGTGACCTAATTGGTTGTACCTTACTTAAGGTATCTTAGTAGTAGTAAGGTATCTCTGTTAGTCGAAGTTTAGTACCCCTAGTGTGACTTTGCGAAGACTTATTGCCTTAATCATAAAAAAAAACTTATTGAGTTCTTGAAGCATTTTTTTTTTAAAAGAGACCAAAAAGATTGTAACCTAAAGTATTCTTCAAGGACTCAATAAGTTGTTTTATAAATACCGGTGTAAGAATACCATCGGGTACGACGAAATGGAATAATACCCCACCGCTGGGTACCCTAAGGCCGTCTATGCGTTTACAGTACCGCCCGTAAGGTACCCATGATGGTTTATGGTACAACGAAAATATATTTAATGGATAGTTCTTATATTTATTAACAAAATATATCATGTCCCAAGATAATTATTAGACTATGCGCCTTTGGCGTTGTATCCGGAGGTCTTGGGTTCGATTCCCACCCATGGCAAAAAATATTAGGTTTTTCTGTACAGTTTGTCATGGTCTGAGTTTTTATAATATTTATTTATTTATTACAAAAGGGCAGACTTAATGCCTCTAGGCATTGTCTACCAATCAACCACCATGTAATTTAGGAACAATAAGTTAGTTGTCAAAAATAAGAGTTAAGAACAAGTAATTATCATATATATAATGTTTTATATCGTTATTTCTGGTACACATAATACAAGCCACAGAACTTAATTTATGACCAGAGCAATATGTGTAAATTGTCCTACATATATATAAACTTTATTCACATAAGCAATTAATCAAAATAATACTAAAATATAGATATCTAATAAAATTAAACTAAACCTAATAAAATAAAACTACCTATAAATAAAAAATGTCCTCTAGAGACGTCCCATCAGAACAGGCAACATTTCCTCTCTGTATAGCGATGCTAATACGTTGGCAGAAATAATTGCCAGCCTTCTTGTCTCCAGACTTTTCCGTCAGCCGCTTGGATAACTCCCTGGCCAGGCGCTTGGCTGAGGGTCCCCATGGCCCCATCGTCTCGACCCCAAACGGCGTAAACTCGTAACCAATACTGAGGTTGGCGTTTACGCAGTTTAAGGTTCTCAGCGGAAACGGCCGACTTCCATATTAAATAATAATAATAATAAATTCTTTATTCGTATTATAAACAATGTGATTTACAGGGGACTGTCTGACTCCCAAACTAGGCAAAGCCTGAGCTATGGGTAGTCAGTCTACCTCATTTTTCTTTTCACAATATTGGGTAATTGTTTTTTCCAGTAGTTGTTCCCTCAATATTAAACAAAAACAAATAGAACTTACAGTTAAAGCACGCATCACATAAAATATTTCTAAATTGAGGTTTTTATAGTATTATGTAAAACAACAATACTTACAAAAAAATAAAAAATAAAAATAAGGCATGCACCACACACACATTTCTCATTGATGCTCGGCAACTTAGCATTAATTGGTCCCATCACAGGTTCATAATACTTTTACATTAATAGCAGTATTTTTCCTCTGATTTAAAATGAATAATTTATAGATTAATAATATATAAACTAGATTAATTAAAGCGAAGGTTGTTTTTTTTTTTTTTTATGAGAATGATTATGAATGTTAACGTGATTACGAATGCTTTGTGTCGTGATGATTCTCGATATTAAAATTATGCATGCATGTTCAAGTTTAATTATTCCTTTTCTACTACAGTTTTCTTACAACTATATCTGATATAAGATTGGGCCCCAATGCCCGGTATAGTTCGAGTTAGCGGGCCGGTCTATCGAGATTAAGTAACTTCGCAAAACAACATAATTAACTTAGCTGTTACTCACCTTATATTGTATTTGCGACGTGACGTTTATTATATTGGATTTTTTTGTTTTTCCATTGTTTTCGACGTGCGTGTTATGTTACGATATCTAACGAAATGAACAATTCTTGGAATAAAAAATAATTCGATATCTGATACAAAAAAGGATCTATGTGTAATATAATATTTTATACTGACAAAATTGGAATGTTTCTGGGTTTACAGGAGACTATTGCATCGATTTCTTGTTGAGGTGGTAGTCTCCTTTTAGGGTGCGGCTACGAAACAGCTGTTGATTTGACGATAAAGCAGCGAGGATATTAAAATAGACTCGTAATGCAAGTTCGTCTTTGTTGCCGCCCATTTCGTAATCGCGTCAATTAGCCAGAATAGTGGGAGCGATTAATGCTGCTGTTAATCAATCAATAGACAGTATTAATTGAATTTGTAGGTTTGCTTGCATGTAAATACAAAGTACCATACCCTGCTCCAATAATAATAATAATAATTCTAATAATGAAGATGATGATGATGATAATAATAATAATAAATTATAATTTATTATTGCCGTGCTCTTAAATATAACAAAAAAAAAACATTTAGCCACCACGTATCTCAATAAAAATAATATATGTGTGTAATACACCTCTAGCCAAGTCTTAAAGTTCGTATATACTTAGTCATATTACTTATACTAAAAATTTCGCCAAGTGCCGACGTAAAAGCCGCAAATAAAATTTTATGTTTCCACTCAACGGTTTTCCCGCACAATTTCTTGGAAAACTTATCTCTAATATCTATCATAAAGGAAAATTCTGAAAAAAATCTTCAGAAATTCCAAACACCGACCTCTAGATTTAATAAATAATATTTGGTAAAAAAGTTTTCAGAGGTTCTTGTTTTCTGTTTAACAAACGTAGTAGAACGGTGGATAACATGGTTTCATGGGGACCTTGAAAGGTTGTACTTTGACCTAGCATATGTGTATTTGCAAAAATATCTCGCAATAAGTTAACATGTGGTTAACATATCTAATAATTTAAATTGTAATTTTATTTGCTTTTACACCCTATGCATAATCTTTCACTCTCTCAAAGGTTAGCTGGCAGAAAATGCTTAAGTCATTAAGTTCTCTATGTACAATTTTATTTTGTAATTTTGTGCAAAAAGTATTAAAAAGATGGTAAGCAGACCTACAAAAACCATTAAAGGGTTCGATCAATACATTGTTGTTTAACAATATTGATCGCTCTCACTATGCCGGCGAAATGATGCGGTTACGAAATTGGTGGCGACAAAGACGAACTTGCATTACAATATCCTCGCTATCGTGAAATCCATCGCCGGTTTCGCAATCGCACCATGAAAGGAGACAAGAAATCGATGCAGTTGTCTCCGGAAAACCGGTGAACCCATAGACTAAAACCGAAATAATAAAAATAATAAATTGATTTAAAAGTGTAGAGTAGTGTCAAATGTAGTGTGGGTACCAAACCAGTTAAAGTTACCTAGGGATTGTTTCCTTAAATTTCTTGTAGATATGAGTAATTCATAAATAAAGTCATATTTACTATTCGGAAACTGATGTCATATAGGCAGTCTTGTACTCTATAAATAAACAAACAAATAAAAGTTTGAAAATACTCTGTAGATAAAACCCTAAAATTATTTGTAAACGACATTAATTTAGATAAAAGTTGTATTTCATTCAAATGGAAAGAAAAGAGAGACATCCTGTGAAGACTATGAGGCAATAAAACAAAAGTACTACTCAAACTTCCCCTCTGTTTTTGTGTCTTCACACATTGCACCCGGAACTCTTATTTGGAAAGGAAACCTCAATTTCAGCATTAGCATTTTTATTTGCCATAAAACGTTATTAAAATGCTGGTGCAGTATAAGAGGCCCACGTCTTTTGTAAGAACAATTCATCGCCCGTAGGAAGTACGCTCCATTTTCTTATGTAGGTTTATATTGTTTTTCCATTTTAGATTGTCAATTTTGACTGTTTTTTTTTGTATTAGTTAAACTTACTAGTAAACGTACTAGTAGCTTGGAATAAATATTGGGATATTTAGGTAGGAGGAAGGTCTCTATAACTTCGTTAGGCTGACCGACCGGTCTCGTTACCACCGCCTATACAGATGTAAAAAGAGTGACCTAGTCATGTATCAGTTTTCACCGGTTTTCAGGAGATTACTGCATCCATTTATTGTCGAAGTGGTAGTCTCCTTTCTGGGTGCGGTTACGAAATGGGTTGAATTGACAATAAGGCAGCGAGCTTAGAATAATAACGCATAGAATGATAGTGTCATACAAAAAACTGTCAACTTTGCTTGCGTTCGTTTTGGGACAGAAACATGTTCACAACGATCACGATGTATATTTATGCGTTTTTTTTGAGATTTCGGCGGCAAAAGTGGTGATGTGATCTGCCACAATGGCCGTTTTTTTTGGCCCAGAATGCTACCGTGAACTGATCACAATGACCCCAGTCGATAGGTGAGGCGTTGTGAACATATTTTGACATTTGTGGTTGTGACAGTTGTTGTTGTTTTAAACGTCGCGGCCGTCTTATATTTTTAGGACCAAATTTATTGTATTTTAAATCAAAATGATTTTAGAAAGATTTCGCATATAAAATTAGTGGATTGTACGATTTAACCTATATTTTACTTGACAAGTGACAGTTGACAGATTCGTGATAGCAATTGCGTTCGATTTGAATAGTGGTAATTGTGGCATTGTGATTGAAATTAACCAAAAAAAACGCAAGTTTGCACAATGTCATCATGATCATTGTGATCATGTCTCATTCCCATGACGAACGGGCCCTTTGAGGCAATAAAAATATTTATGTGTGCGTAAGCCACTAGTATTTACTCTCGAGGTCACGCTTACAAGCGCACAAACAATGTTACTAACGGAATAACAATTTCCCTAAAAATAGGGAAATTACAACATTTACATCATTAATTAATTTCATTTACTGTTTGTATTTTTTTCTTGTATATTTCTAATAAAATAACGGATTTCAACACAGAACGAGTAAAATAATGTTACTATTTTTAGCTATGATGTCACGTAGAGCCGGTAAACACAAAAAAACTTTTATCTTAAAAAAATTATATCAACAAATTATTTCATTTTCATGTTTCTTGTTCATTTTAGTTGTGTAGCATACATATTTTTTTTACTCTTTTCTAAAACATAATAATTTATGTGTTTGTGTTTTATCTGATGGTAAGTTGTGTAAAATCTATAATTGGACACAACCAATGCAATGGATTAGTGCAAACAAATAAAATTAGTCTTGAAGATAAAAATAAGTGTATTAAGTGTGTTTTAATATATAATAATAAAAATAATCGATAATCCTTTTCTGGCTGTATGCATTTGATGTTTCGGAAAAACGTTACCATGCAAATGAATTGTCATCTCCATACATTGGAGATGACATTAAAAAAATATATTGATATGGTCTTTTAAAAACATCTACCTCCTATAGGCAATTTAAATTTGAACTTTATATGCTATTTTCAATATGTTTATTTTTAGTTCAAATATTTTCGATACCGCAAATAAGATAATAGTATTACACATAAGATACAGCCACAAGCCGTAGAAAGCTACTCCAATTTATAATAAATGTTTTTATTGCAATTTATTGTGGACGACAGCGTTGATGATAACTTCAATGTTACAACTTCAATTAATAAAAAAAAAATGCATTTTATTTTTATTAATTTTGCCCAGTTTGATTTGTAATTTAAATGCAGAAAAATTTAGTTGTAATGTAACATTGAAATTTCAATGATAGGAATTAAAATTAGAACACAGATCTTTATTTATTTACTTAGTACTGTCAGTACTAAGTAACCCTAATAATATTCGCCTATTTCTGAAAAAAATCAAATGCCGATTAAAAATATAAAATTACAAAATTAGGTATTTTAAAAAAATACTATTGGCAACACTAATATATCATGGCGTTTGTTGATAATTTATTCTTTTAATTTTGTTTTAATTCGTATTTAACGTCTTAATAATAAAATAATCTTAGTACTTACAGATGTAATTATTAGACATTTTATTTTGTTTTTCCAAAGCATTGTAACACCCATTGATTGCACAAACCGTCATAATCAAATAAAAATCGCGAGAGCTGTTAGTGCGATAGTTTGACTTTGAGACTGATGCGGGTCGCGCAGTGCCAAGCTGTTATGGCTTGGTTTTAGTTGCTTCACTTATCGTGTGCGGACTTGGTTTCTATGCATTATTATTCTATGGCAACAAGTATATTAAAATATACTCGTAATGCAATTTGTCGCTACCTAGTTCGTAATCGCATCATTAAGTCGGCATAGTGGGAGCGATTAATTTTGTTTAAGAACAATTATTGATCGACCCCATTCATGGACATTGTAGGTCTGCTCACCACCAGGTAGATACAAAGTCACATGCCGTGCTCCAATAAAAAAATATCAATTTATATAAAAAATAATAATAAGAGAACCGAAGTCACCGATATTGCCCAAAGAGACTGAAGTGGTAATGAGTCGCAGAACAGGTTACTGCTTGGATGAAAAGACACCACAGTGGAGATCACTTATGGCACGCAGCCAGGGTGTCGCCAGCCAATAACCTAGGTGAAAAGAGGATAAAAATATGTAAAATTGAACTTTTAGTACAATGATAATAATTTGCAAAACATTACACACTTATTGCTTTGGTCACAAACTAAGCTCTAGGCTTGTACAATATGTACCAGTAACAACGATACCAATACATATTATATTTTATCCCTAAAATTGGAAAAAAAAACGATTAGTCCATGTTATACGCTGTCGTATGTCTGTCATACAGTATACTCGTATAAAACGAGGCATACCTTGTGGGTCAAAAGGGTCTGACACTCATTGTGAGTCTAGTAAGGGAGGACTTCCATGTCTTAGGTAGGTACATATTATTATTATCCTGGTAAAGTTTGAATACAATGCGAGTAGGCGAGTAGGTTTAATCTTGTTTGGATTTTCGTTGTGAAGCCAGTACTTTGCGTCTTTAACAAAAGGCTACAGGATTATAGTCGTGTAAAGTTAAGCGACTTTGCCTAATTTAATTTTAACTCTGTACCAACTTCATAAAATAAGTAAATAAATATAATCACAGGTGCCTTACGGCGCCCGAGACAGCCTGGACGGCCTCAGGGCGGAGGTTTTTAATCCCACCTCGTCGTAGCTGCTGGTATGGCGAGTCTACACTGAATAAGTGGCTAGCTCGTCGCGATGATTAGATATACTCAATAACCCATCTATAAACAGTTTAACAAGTTTGTATAGTAAAACCGGGATCGACAGATTAACGTGCTCTCCGAGGCACTAATAATACTGAGGCTCTACCATGGGTTTACGCATTGTAGCAATGTAACGTATTCATTTACGTATACGTGAGCAACAACCAATAGGATCGCTTTATTCAATCCTGTTACCAAAAATAAAGCGATCCTATTGGTTGTTGCTCACGTATACGTAAATGAATACGTTACGTTTCTACAATGCGCAAACCCATGGTAGAGCCTCTGGTGTTGTTGTTCAACAAATGTACATAAAATATTAGATTAAAAACTTATTAACGGACTAATTGTTTTTAAGTCTAACCAACTCGGCCACCACGTATATCAACCAACCAACTTCATTTGGTTAATTTAAGTTTTTTTTTAAATAATAATAATATCTAGGATAAATTTCTCTGGACACAAACTAAGCTCTAGGCTTGTACTTATGAGTAGGTACCAGATACAACGATACAATACATATTATATTTTATAAACAGCTACTTAGACCATTACAAACTGTACAGAAAACGCACTAATATTTTTTTGCCATGCATGGGTGGAAATCGAACCCACGACCTCAAACGCAGAGGCGGTCGTTTTATATGTAGGATATTTCCCTGATCATATTGCCAAGAGGCTCTATTTTTTTTAATTGTAGCACTGTGACTTTGTATCTACCTGATATTAAGTATACCTACAAAGTTCATGAATGGGTCAAATAAATTGTTGTTTAACAATATTAATCGCTCCCACTATGCCGTCAAATAAGGAGACCTAAGCTATAAGTGTAAGTTTGTTTTAACGTTCTCACTGCGCAAAGTGAGTAGGTACTCTGCATCAATAGGATCGTTTAATTTTACAAGCCTGTTAAAATAAGATGTAAAAAAGAAGATAAATAATAACCAAGGAAATAGGGATTCATATACATAGATAAAAACCTTATAGCTAGATCAAGGCAAATTGTAAAAACGTACTAATTATTGATTTACTTTCATACATACATATCATCACGGGTGCCTTACGGCGCCCGAGCCCGCTTAGACGGCCCCAGGGTACCCAGCGGAGGGGTTTTAATCCCACCTCGTCGTAGCCGATGGTATGAGTCTACACCGAATAAGTGGCTAGCGTCGCGATATTTGGATAGACTCAATAACCCATCTATAAAAAGTTACACAAGTAGGTATAGTGAATCCAGGACCGACAGCTTAACGTGCTCTCCGAGGTACTTTTACTTTTAATTTACCTTTAGTAGGAGTTAAACCCACGACCAATACACACTGACGACGTAACCACTATATATGTCTTTTCATAAAAGTCGACCAGAAAATAAGTTTTTAAGGTGGAAGGAAGGCCTCTATAACTTTACCAGCCGACCGACCGGACTCGTTAGATTGCAAAAACCGTCAAGTTACTTAGTCATGTTTCGATTTTAGACTGTGGGTTCACCGGATTTATTTCTTGTCGAGTGGTAGCGTAGTCTCCTTTCATATTACGATTACGAAACAGGCGATTAATTTGGCGATAAACCAGCGAGGATATTAATATAGACTCGTAATGCAAATACGTCCATATTGTCGCTCATTTAGTATGTAGGTATGTATCATCACGGGTGCCTTACGGCGCCCGAGACCGCCTAGACGGCCCCAGGGTACCCAGCGGAGGGGTTTATAATCCCACCTCGTCGTAGCCGATGGTATGAGTCTACACCGAACAAGTGGCTAGCTCGTCGCAATGTTTTCAATAGACTCAATAACCCATCTATAAACAGTTTCACAAGTTGGTATAGTGAAACCGGGACCGACAGCTTAACGTGCTCTCCGAGGCACTATAGTGGTTTTGTCAAACAAATGTACATAAATTTTTAATTAAAAACTCATTGGTACACACCGGGATTTGAACCAGGGACCTAAGTGTTTTTAAGTCCAAGGTCTAACCAACTAGGTCACCACGTATATATTTATTTATTTAGTAACCGCATCATTTACCCGGTATAGTGGGAGCGATCAATATTGTTAAACAATAATGTATTGATGTGACCCACTCATGGACTTTGTAGGTCTGCTTAACATCAAGTAGATACAAAGCCACATGCCGTGCTCCATAAAAAAATAATGTTATATAATATAACTATACATAATAAACAAATTCGCAAATACTCAAGAAAGTTTCTATCCAAAATAACTGACAGAAGCCAATTTTCAAGCCAGCAGTAAGTGCCATGCCGAGAAATTGAAGAGGCAACGAGGTATGTACGTACAAAATAAATAAAAAATATTTTACCTAGAATTGAGAATTTAATTTATTTTAGGTAAATCTCTAAAATATATTCAGTTTACTTACATAGTTTCACTATTATAGCACTTGTCGTTCACGAGGTTAAACAAAATAATTATACCTCCTTATTAAAATTACCCCCTTTCCCCCTCTTCCCCTAAACCTTTTTTTTATAAAATCCTGAAACCCCTATAATTTTATTTTCAAAAAAGAGTCTATTTGAAAAAGAGGGTATTTTTTTTAATTAACATGTATACTTTAACTGAATAAAAATATTTTTCAGTTATAAATTTGAATCAATCGTTATTTATCTTTATATAAATAACTATATAGCGTAACTTCGTTTGCGTAACTTTAAGCGTTTACTTAAATTATATAATAATTTTTACCTGTTTTTGCAACATTTTTTATTGTTACTCCGCTCCTTTGGTCGTAGCCTTATGTTATGTAGCCTTTCTCGGCTATCCAACACTATTTTTTTTTTTAATTTGAACCACTAGTTCCTGAGATTAGCGCGTTCACCCAAACAGACAAACCAACAAATTCTTCAGCTTTATAATATTAGTATAGATTTTAAAATTACAATAATACGTTTTTTTGTTATAAAGTTGGTGTACTAAATTATGTTTTAGATGTAACTACACAATATTAAACTCACTCAAAAGTATTGGTATATGGTATTTCTTCGTGTAGTTACATGTAGCTAATACGTTACGTTTTATCTTAAGGGATTTGCTGTCGTCTTAACGACCATACAAACGTACTTCCAATATTTGTATTATAATATTTAAAAAAAAAAAACTGGTTTCAATAAAAAGCTCAACACAAAAAGATTAAATGATACAATTACCGATAAAAATTAGTCGATTTTTACTGGAAGTGCGAAAGCTCTTTTTATATAGAGAGCGCAGACTTCGCGATTGCAAATGCAGCGTCCTTATTTTTTTATTGGAGCACGCTATGTAACTTTGTATCTACCTGGTGGTGAGCAGACCTACAAAATTCATGAATAAAATCAATCAATATTTTTTCTTAAACAATATTGATTGCTCCCACTATGCCGGCTAAATGATGCGATTACGACATTGGGGGGTGACAATGACGAATTGCATTACTAGTATATTTTAATATACTCGCTGCCTTATCGTCAATTCAACTACCCATTTCGTAACCGCACCCTGAAAGGAGACTACCACCTCGATAAGAAATCGATGCAGTGGTCTACTGAAAACTGGTGAACCCACAGACTAAACCGAAATATGACTAGGTCACTTGACGGTTTTTGCATCTGTATGGGCGGTGGTAACGAGACCGGTCGGTCGGCCTAACGAAGATATAGAGAACCTACCTCCTACCTAAATCAATTAATAGATGGAATTTCGCCTAAACTATAAACGGCATTGTAGAGTTGGAATATGTTGAATATAATAATAACTCAATAGTGGGAATGCAATATAAAATTAATGTATGGAAAATATGCATTGCATAACCTAAATGCGCTGTATGGGAATATAAATTCCATCTGCCTATATCTAGACGTTATTGTCATCCGTCATTCATTTAAATAGCTTTTTTTACGTTGAATGAAAGCAATGGCCGTTCTCATTATGCCGTCTCAATGGTGCGGTTACTAAGTGAATGAAATTCCGACTCTACATTAATATCCTTGTTGCTTTAATGTTGATTAACTTCTTGCTTCGTAACTTCTTGTAACGCACCCAAACAGAGGTCTCCGAAAACCGGCGAATCCGCAGACTAACACCGGTATTCATAAAACTTATTCTTAGCATAAGTCTTTGGACTAATGCTCGATTTCACCAACTCTAAGGCAGCTCCTAACTAAGTTAAGGGACAATTAATGACAGTTGTTTCATAGCAAATATGTCAAAATTATTATTTAGGGACTCCATTAGAATTAGGAATCATTGGTGAAATCGGGCATAAGACTTAAGTTATTGAAAATGAATATGTGTAAAAGAAACAAAACCTTCTATAACTAAATTGTTATTCATGGACTCAATAAGATTTTGTATCCTTTTACATATACTTTACATAGTAATTGGTATTTTTTAGTATAATGAACGTTTTAAATAACTTTGTAATATAAAGGTTAAAATAATAAAACGAGTACCTTTCTTATTTTTCCAATCTATTGATTATTTAATTTTCATTTTGTTTATTTTGTTTCGGTTTTAATAGACTAGTTTTGTTTACCACTTGTGTATTGCGGTTTACTTGGTTAAGCATTTGATATCAAGGCCGGACCTGGGATAGGTGACCGCTTTAAACAAAGAGGCGCTATACCATCATAAACACCGCAACAAGCTCGCCACTTTTTAGGTATTGCCTCCGAATACCATGGACGAAGTAAGAAGGGTTAATCCCTCCGCTGGGTACCTGAGGCCGTTTAAGGTATTTATATATTGTAATTAAATATATTTATAAATATATTGTAATTAAATATATTTATAAATATATTGTAATTAAATATATTTATAAAGAAACATGACTAGTTCACTTAACGGTTTTTGCATCTGTATGCAAAAACCGTCAAGTGAACTAGTCATGTTTCGGTTTCAGTCTTTGGATTCACCGGTTTTCAGGAGATTACTGCATCGATTTCTTGTCGAGGTGGTAGTCTCCTTTCAGGGTGCGGTTACAAAATGGACGGTTTAATTGACAATAAGGCTTTGTCGCCACCCGTTTCGTAATCGCATCATTTAGCCGGCATAGTGGAACCAATCAATGTTGTTTAAGAACAATTATTGATTGACCCCATTCATTGACTTTGTAGGTCTGCTCACCACCAGGTAGATACAAAGTCACATGCCGTGCTCCAATAAAAAAAAAAGTCAAATAAAAAACTACTTTCATTTTAAAAGGGTACCTAACCTAGATGTTTTATTTAAATGGGTTCTTTCCTCAAACAGAGGCGTCGGGAAATACATTTCTCAGTGCTCACTGTAATCCGGTTTCTGTAACACAACAGCGGTTCACTTACTGAGAGATTTGCCGAAATTGCCGGAAGAATATCTTGTTGGGACCCTTTGTGATTGATGCTTATTTTTTCTCCCTATATTTTCATATTATAATTTATATTAAAATACATTGTATCTACTTGTACCATCGAAATTTATCTTAAAACTAATATCTAAACCTCTAATTTATAAAATCTTTATTGAGCATACATACATACATACATATAATCACGGGTGCCTTAAGGCGCCCGTGATTATATGTGACCGCCTAGACGGCCCCAGGGTACCCAGCGGAGGGGTTTTTAATCCCACCTCGTCGTAGCTGATGGTATGAGTCTACACCGAACAAGTGGCTAAGCTCGTCGCGATGTTTTTAATAGACTCAATAACCCATATATAAACAGTTTCACAAGTTGGTATAGTGAAACCGGGACCGACAGCTTAACGTGCTCTCCGAGGCACTATAGTGGTGTTGTCAAACAAATGTACATAATTTTTTTAATTAAAAACTCATTGGCACACACCGGGATTCGAACCAGGGAGCTAAGTGTTTTTAAGTCCAAGGTCTAACCAACTCGGCCACCACGTATATGAGTAGTGTTTAAAATAGTGTTTTTCTCTTAAATACTTTAGTTCTATTCACTTTAAGTTATTTAGTGCTGATTTTTTAGTCGTCATGTGAATTTGTCCGGCGGGAAACTTGTATGGAAAATAAATAAACTAAAAGCTTTTCATGCAGGTTGGCTGTCTTTATTTGAGGATTGAGGAATCGGCCTTTAGTATTATTATTTTTATAGGTTATTTAATAAAATTTAAATATTTTCTGTTATATACTTACTTACATATATTTAAAAAATCCTGTTTAACCAATAGTACTTAGATAAGATCTGGAAAGAGACTGATTTCTGTAATACAGCCGAGGCTAGTAGTGACTCCCGGTCAGGGTGCAAATCATTTTGTAATTGTTTTTTTTTTATTAAATAAAGATTTATTATTATTATTATCTCTTTTCTGTTAAACAATTTCGAAATATATGTAGTGGCCATTTGTTTCACATCACCACTATTATATAGTGCCTTGGAGAACATTTTAAGCTGTCGGTCTCAGTTTCACTATACCAACTTGTGAACCTGTTCATAGATAGGTTTATTGAATCTATCCAAATATCGCGACTAGCTAGCCACTTGTTGTGTAGGTAGACTCATACCATCGGCTACGACGAGGTTGGATTAGAACCCCTCGGGCTGACACCCTAAGGCCGTCTTGGGCTATAGCACCCGTGAAGATATTTATTTTTATTTACCTAATTATGTAATTTATAAATGTTACAATTTAGTACTAGTCCGGGGAGTGGTCCAACTGATCTGCCCAACTAGTTAGGCTCTGATCCTTTACTAAAAAGTCATTTTTAATCATATTTTTGAGACAGCCTCGTTTGTGACTCCCCCTGTACCAGGATCTATCCAGGAGCTATCCAACTCGGCTAAGACATTGTATAATAGAAAGTAAAATAATAAATGAAAAGAAATAATACAGTTATTTCAATAAATAAGTTATTTATAGTAATAAATACATAGAGCTAGGTAAACCCCAAACAATAATAAAGCATTGAAGTAAATTCAGGTGCGGCAAACTTTGTATAGCAATTATTTCACACTAATTCCGATGTTGCGGGAGATCTGAATGTACCGTCGCCCACATAACAAGGTACACAACTAGCGAGGCAGAATAGTTGTTAGTTAACTTATTCTAAAAGTTGCCAAATTTTTGATAAGAAGCCTACAAGCGAATTTACTACATGTCCACCTATAAGGATATTTGTCTAAATCAGGGGCCCAATTCCCGTATTAATCGTAGTTCATTAAACTATCTTGATTTATATTTTTTGTGGAAAGGGGCATTAATACTTGAGTTTTTCAGTAGCGTTAATAAATACGGGTAATAGTTACATTAAATTTTTTTTTAACAAAAAACCGACTTCAAAATCATTAAAAAGTTAAAAATAATTATAATTTACAAGTGTTATTTAGTCCTACAGGATTCTACTTTTGAAGTTTGACCCACATAATATAATAATTGTTATTCAAATAACTACGAAAAATTGATTGGCACTAAATGTGTAACACTAAATAGCTTCCAAAATTATACTTACTAGTGATGACATGAGGAACTTCATAAAGTAGAATCCAATAGGACTAAATAGCACTAAAGTTAATTAGTTTTTTTGTTAAAAAGTTATTATTTCGCTTTTATTAGTGTATTTTTTGTAGTGAGCTCTGTATTTTTTCTTCAAATTTTAACTAAATTAATTTGAAACCTGATACTGATCTTTCTAATAAAAGAAGAATCCCTAAATAAATTCGGATTTGACATGGTGGTTGACTGGTAGACAATGCCTAGAGGCATTAAGTCCGCCCTTTTGTAATAAATAAAGTGTTAAATAAATAAAATAAATAAATAAATGAATTCAATGAAAAACAATCTTAAATTTTGAGGTGCTCCACAATCCGGTTTCAAAACCCTTCTTCCGATCATCTTAATCAAATTTATATCAAACCAATCTGTTGTAAAAAAAATATCATCACGGATGCCTTACGGTGCCCTAGACGGCCTCAGGGTACCCAGCAGCGGAGAGGTGTTTTTTAATCCCACCTCGTCGTAGCCGATGGTATAAGTCTACACTAAACACTAGACGAGCTACGTCGCAATACCAACCTGGTGTACCTTTTAAAATAAAGTAACAATCCTAAAAAACAACCGGTTCATCTTCACCAAAATTTTATTTAGTTTTGACGGAGATATGAAGTAACATACAAAAACAAACGTTGGATTATAAGCCATTTTTTTTTTAAGTCTGTTAAAACTTTAAAATGTTTATGCGCCTAAAATGTAGGTGTATAATAGTTTACTGTAGGACCTACTTTATATCGATCTGTGCTATTTAAATAGGTATTAAAAAAAAACAGAAACTATTTTGTATAGCAGACTTCGTTAGCGACAGTACAGAGCACAGCTACAGAGTGCTTGAACAAAACAATCCCTCTGCGAAATCCCGGCTAATAATCGGGGTTCGTCTCTCTCGTAAATCCTTGGGTTTCCGAAAACTCTTCTGACATTTTCCAGCTAAAATAGAGACGAGACGTTTGTTGAAGTTTTTGCTGTCAATTAAGCTTTGGTGAAATTATGTTTTGGTGATTTTTTTGTTTTATTTTGGCTTATTTAATCGAATACAATATCAAGTTGAAAGTAAAGTATAAAATTAAACAAGTAAAGTACTTATTCGAAGCC
The DNA here is from genome assembly GCA_947458855.1 of Monopis laevigella. Taxonomy (NCBI): domain Eukaryota; kingdom Metazoa; phylum Arthropoda; class Insecta; order Lepidoptera; family Tineidae; genus Monopis; species Monopis laevigella. The sequence goes on from OX381581.1 coordinate 18,818,221, forward strand.
ACAAAAATAACAAAGTAACAAAAAAAAATTTGCTTGCTTTATATAAATAATAAGACTTAAAAAGGTGTATATTTCACTATTCACCACACTAGGATTCCCTGTGCCGTGGTGACTAGTCTCTTCCTTGTAGTTACTTACTTAAATATACACATACCAGCTGATAATAATATATGTGGGAATAATCCGTAGGAAGAATAATGTTTTTTAGTTTGTTTTATAATTTTATGATATTTCCAAAGCCGTAATAACAATTTAAAAAAGAAGTAGTCTAAAAGTCAAAGAAAAGAAATATGATGGAAGAATTTTGTGTGTAAAACAATAAAATGTAATTAAATCAAAGCGTATTCTTTCATAATAATTCCAATTATATATACAGGGTGAATTTTTCAAGTGTGCCTTCATGGCCAAATCGGGATCTACAAGGAATATCGAAAAATGCTCAAAGGAGTCACGGGGCCGATTTTAATAAAAAGTAAAACTGCATCATTAGATTCTTGAAAAAATAATTCTCCTAGCCGGGAATCGAACCGATTGTTTTTTTTTTTCAAAATCAATCGGTTCGATTCTCGGCTAGAAGAATTATTTTTTCAAAAATCTAATGTGATAATAATAAAGCTGATAGTGTCGCTTTTAAAAATTAAAAGTGCATCATTAGTAAATAGATTGTTGAAAAATATATTCTTCTAGCCGGGAATCGAACCGGTTGATTTTAGAAAAAAAACTCACCTGTATTATTGCACCAGCTGATAATGAATGAATGAATGATTCTTTATTCACGGAATAAGTTTTACATAAGTTGTTTTACAGATTTTTAGGATCTCTTACTCCACCATTTGTGGTATGTGAATATATTTAGCATTGTTATTTACTTCATCATGCCAGCCTTTCGTGCGTCCACTGCTGGACGTAGGCCTCCCCCAAGGATCGCCACAACGACCGGTTCTGCGCTGCCTGTATCCATCGGCTTCCCGCGACCTTTTTCAAGTCGTCGGTCCATCTTGTGGGGGGCTTGCCTCTGCTGCGTCCTTCAGCACGCGGTCGACACTCGAAAACCTTAATGCCCCAACGGCCGTCTGTTCTGCGAGCTATGTGGCCTGCCCACTGCCACTTAAGTTTGGCGATTCTGGAGGCTATGTCGGTTACTTTGGTCCTTTTGCGGATCTCATCGTTTCGAATACGATCCCGCAGGGAAACGCAGAGCATAGCGCGCTCCATCGCCCATGTTATTTACTTATCTACTTATAAATTTTTACACTATATTTATATAAAGTAAAAATTACAATCATTTGTTAACATTATCAAAACCACAAACACACGAGATTACAACAAAAAGAGAATGCCACAATAATATTTGACTAGATGTATAAAAGATTATGTCCACTTGGTATTAAAAAACGATAATAATAATATAATGGTAATGTCGCTTAGAAGGATTAAATTCTGGTATGTAATAATAAACGGTAAATGTTTACCACCGTCTACTTTACCAACTAATCAAATTGTTTAAAATAATGCTCTTCAAACCCATCCTCATTGAAAACAACATCATATTTTTTTAAATAAACGTAAGAAAAATAAAATCACCTATGTATTGAAAATAATAGCTATGATTTCGCACAATTTATTAGTTAGGGTTTTAAATTTTTTAACATATTATCTTTAAAATTATCCCTTTCTTTTAGTTTACCGTTTAATATTACTTGCCAAATTTGATACTTATAGGTCGCTATCAGTTGGTGCAATAATACAGCGTGGCCTTTTTTTCAAAACCAACCGGTTCGATTCCCGGCTATAAGAATACATTTTTCAAAAATCTAATGATACAGTTTTAGTTTTTTTAAGCGACACTAACAGCTGGTGTAATAATACAGCATGACTTTTTTTTCATAATCAACGGGTTCGATTCCCGGCTAGAAAAATATTTTTTTCAAAAATCTAATGATGCAGTGTTAGTTTTTATCAAAATCGGTACCAAGACTCCTTTGAGCATTTTTCGATATTCCTTGTAGTTTAGGATTTGGCCTTGAAGACACAATTGAAAAATTCACCTTGTATATCAGGCACATAATCCATTTAAAAAAGCTAGTTTACACATTTCTTTAATCAACATTATTTTTTATAACTATCTATTAACTTGTTGAAAGTCTTATTTACTTTAATGTTACCGACATTAAAGGATCTTTTAATTAGGTAATGAAATAACCTTCTCGTGTAAATTCGCGTTATTCCAATGTTTGCAGCTGTAATTATAAATTATAATTGGAAACGTTTGCCTCTGATCTGACGGGAAAAGGCCTTTGCACATATTTACATATTTATGTTAAAACGTTTAAGCTATATGCTTTTGTGGCTTGTGTTGTATTTGCATATATATCTTGGACGATATTAAATTATTGAAGGAGCTGAATTTCAGTCTGTTACGGGATTGTTGGTTAATATATAGATATTACTAGAGCTCACAGGACTATCGAATATTATGATCGATATCATCGTATATATAGGTATATGACAATTTAATATATATATATATATATATATTATTTTTATTGGAGCACGACATGTGACTTTGTATCTACCTGGTGGTGAGCAGACCTACAATGTGTCAATCAATCATTGTTCTTAAACAATATTGATCGCTCCCACTATGCCGGCTAAATTATGCGATTTTGAAATGGGGGGCGACAATGACGAATTGCATTACGAGTATTTTAATATACCAGCAATTCAACTATCCATTTCTTAACCGCACCCTGAAAGTAGACCTTAAATCGATGCAGTAGTCACCTAAAAACCGGTAAACTCACAGACTAAAACCGATACATGTAGTCATGTCACTTGACCGTTTTTGCATCAAGCCATTTTTCAACTTAATTTTGTAAAAAAACTCTAAATTTAGATCATTGTTTTCAGGTTTGTTGCTGAGTCGGTTAGACCGTAGACTTAAAAACTTTTAGGTTATACAGGCAGGGCCCGATCTAGTTATTTAGTCGCTCCGACCAAAAATAACATTCGCGGCCCTTTACACTAACACCATGCCTACTGGAATAAAAATCTCAACGTTCTTTTGTTTGAAGGGGGGCTTATGAAATATATATTTTAGGCTTTATAAAATATTTTTAGATGATTTTTTATGATAACAATATAAATGTCCTAGATTGTAACAAATTAGTTTGACACGCAACATCAACCTTATAAAACGGTAGATTTTAGGTATATCCCCCTCCCCCCCTGCACTCCCCCTGGAGCCGTCACTGTGGGAAATCCTTTTCAATCATAATCGGCAAAAAAATCAGGAGAATTTCTTTATATTCAATATTCAATTATTACAAAATTGGAAACAGTTGGTTCCTTCTTTCCTATTTAAGTATTTCTTCTTCTTACTTTCGGATTTTCTTAAAAGTCTTAAAACAGGCATTATGTTGGTCTAAAGATTAACAATCGCTAAAGAAACTTAGTTTTTTTGAATAACCTTAAAAAAAACTTTTTTGTTAATAATTTTTTATAAGATTTTTCTATCGATCGGGCCCCGGTTCATCACACACATAATCACAGGTTAAAACCCCAGTCTAGTATTATAAAATATATATTTGTCTGACAACTATAAAAAGCACGTTCAGTTTTTGGTTCCAGTTTCAATATTTCAACTCTTTTAAATAAGTCTATACAAACACTGCTGCGCCGCGACCTGTTTGCCACTTATTGAAGGAAGGCTCAGAACACCAGCTAGTTGAGGTGGAAAAAAACCCCTTCACTGATCCGATCCAGAAATATAAACAAGATCGCTTTAGTTGTTACTTTACCTATTATAATTAATTAATATCTGACCAGAAAATTAGAAGATCATGTTTCAGGAAATTAATTAAAAGGCCTTCTCAATTTTAACTAATAATAGATATTATTTCTAGGGTATTTAATTTGTATTTTACTGACAACTTTTTATATCATTTAATACATCATTTAAAACAATATATATATATATATATATATATATATATATATAAAATAAAAAATAAAAAATAATATACCTATTTTTTATCATATATGCCTTACGGCTCACGAGGCCGCCTAGAGCTCTGGGTGCCCAGTGGTTTTACTCCCACCTCGTACAAATAGTACTCTGAGTCTACTCCGAACAAGTGGTCAGCTCGGTGTTTAGATAGACTCAATAACCCATCTACTTATAATCAGTTTCACAAGTTGGTATAGTTAAACTGGGACCGATAACCTAACGTGCTCTCCGGGACACTATAGTGTGTTATCAAAGATTATGATATTAGGTACTTTTTTTTTATTAAAAACTCATTGGTATTGGGGTTTAACTAAGTCTTAGGTTTAGCGAGGGTAACCAACCCTGTGTGCTCATTTTAAAGTATATGTGATCTAAAACTAAGGAGTTCAACCCAAAATGTATGAAATAAGATTAAATTAGCCACGGGAGCAAAAGCAGGTGGGGAAGTTTGAACCGCCCTCCGAAACGTAATGAAGTTTTTTTTTGCTGGCGTATGTTTTTTTGCTCATTAAAGTTTTAATTTAAAAAAAACTGAAAATTAATGAATCTCCTCTATAGGCTTGTACTATGTGTACCAGGAATAACGAAACTAATACATATTATATTTTATAAATACAAAAGAGTCAGTTCTTTACAAAAAAATATATTTATATTATATTTTTTTGCCATGGATGGTAAACGAACCCACGGCCTCCTGATACAACGCCGAAGGCGCAACGTCTAGTCCATGGAGGCGGTTTTGACCCAAATTAAATATTTATTTAATAATTCATAAATTAAACAAAAATTCTTTGGAAAGTGGTTTAGATTGTTAAAGTGATTTATTTGTTATTTATTTGTTAGGTGTTACAAAACCTAATGGTAAGTTTGCGTTGTTTCCCGAGGTCATCAGTTTGATTCACACTCATGGCAAAACGTTTTTCTGTATGTTTATTAAATATAATAAGTAATAGTAGGTATCGTTGTTTCTAATACAAGCCAATACTCATCTTGTGACCATAGCAATATGTGAGAATTAAAAGAAAATCCTTCCTTGTATTTGTGTACCTTGAAATTAATTCACTAGGACTTTTAACTTCATTCTTATAAGAGTTATTAGAAGAAAGCTCATAGGGGGCGTCTGTGTATAAGTAGATAACAAGCAATGACAAAATTCGTGAGGGCTGACTGGAACATGTTTGGCTCAGCGGTTGAGCGCCTTGCCGCGATAGCGAGGTTCGTGGGTTCGAGTCCCGCCACCATTTTTTTCATTGCGTTTTTATCTTTATAAATTTAATATAAGATTATCCTATAAAAGGAATTTATAAAAAAGCATAAATAGAAATTAATTAACAATAAATATCAAAAATAAAATTTGTTCACGAAGAAGATATTCTTAAGGGCTCTGGAGTCTACTTGCATTTCACAATTTAACTGTAAATGGTTTATATAGATATACAATTGTTCATTATACGTGGTGGCCTAGTTGGTTAGACCTTTGACTTAAAAACGCTTAGGTCCCTGGTTCGAATCCCGGTGTGTACCAATGAGTTTTTAATTTAAAAATTTATGTACATTTGTTTGACAACACCACTATAGTGCCTCGGAGAGCACGTTAAGCTGTCGGTCCCGGTTTCACTATACCAACTTGTGAAACTGTTTATAGATGGGTTATTGAGTCTATCCAAAAACATCGCGACGAGCTAGCCACTTGTTCGGTGTAGACTCATACCATCGGCTACAACGAGGTGGGATTAAAAACCCCTCCGCTGGGTACCCTGGGGCCGTCTAGGCGGTCTCGGGCGCCGTAAGGCACCCGTGATGATATATATATATATATAATTGTTCATTGTTTTCTCATTTTGGTGCCAATACATTGTACAATATATTGCGATATTAAAATGGAGTGGGGTGATAAAGAGAACCGAATCGCTGTGATTGCATTACACAAAGTAGGTATGGAGCCTAATGCAATTTTTAAACCTCTCCATACACTTGGTATTAGTCAAATGTTTGTGTACCAAGCTACAAATAGACTTCCTCTGTTTGTGACAGAAAAAGATCTGACCGTCCACGTAGTGTTAGTACGAAAAAGGTGGTCAAAGCAGTAAGGGAAAGAATTTGAACAAAACCTGTCCGAAAGCAAAGATTTTATGGGTATGGAGGTAGAAAGTTTTTGTATTTTTTTATTATTACAATTTACGTGGTTTAATATACGTGGTGGCCTAGTTGGTTAGACCTTGGGCTTAAAAACACTTAGGTCCCTGGTTCGAATACCGGTGCGTACCAATGAGTTTTTAACTTAAAAATTTATGTACATTTGTTTGACAACACCACTATAGTGCCTCGGAGAGCACGTTAAGCTGTCGGTCCCGGTTTCACTATACCAACTTGTGAAACTGTTTATAGATGGATTATTGAGTCTATTCAAAAACATCTTAACGAGCTAGCCACTTGTTCGGTGTAGACTCATACCATCGGCTACGACGAGGTGGGATTAAAAACCCCTCCGCTGGGTACCCTGGGGCCGTCTAGGCGGTCTCGGGCGCCGTAAGGCACCCGTGATGATACATACATACATATATTATTACAATTTGATATACCTACTTAGTTGTTATTATTAGCATTATTATTATTGTTAATATTATTATTCAAGTACTCATTTATAGAATAATAGTTTTATTTTCATTTAATAATTTGTTTAATATAATTTATAAATGCCTTATCATTTTCAATTTTAATATAATCTATATTTTTGAATCAGCGGATGACTAAATGTCAATCCCGATGAGATTCAAAAATACGAACTTTAGAAATCTGTCACTTTTTTGAGATTTCACTAAAAAAAGTCACAGATTTCTAAAGTTCGTATTTTTGAATTTCATCGGGTGACTAAAATATCATAACTATAATATCAATACGAGTGCCTTCTACTACTAGTAAATAAAGTCGCCGATGACAGATAATAAGCATCACAGATAATGTATGTTAAGTTCCGAGCCACCATTGAGTTTTTACGATTTAGCATAGACATGTCAATTATTATGAGAAACAAGAATGACATTCAACGACAAACAATATTTTCTTCGTGTAACGAAACGCAAGTAACTCTTGTGAATGAGAAATTATTTGTTAGTTGGTAGTGTTGGTACCGCACATATGACTTTTAAAAATAGGATTTTTGATAAATAGTGATTTCCTAGTCATCGGTGATAATTTTTTCATTGGTGATATCAAATCCGACATTCAAAAATCGCACCCCTGCTATTTAATTATAAACTTTTATGGACATTGCATACGGTCTGGTATAATGTAAATTATTTTTTTATACAGGATCTAAATCAACTTATTAAGCCCTTGAAGAATACTATAGAAAGAAGGTTTTGTTTCTTTTTTTTTGCAACAAAAATGAATAAGCGTAAAAGAGACAAAACCTATTTTAAGTAAAGTGGACAAGTCAGTTTTTATGAATTAGACCATAAATTTATAGGATCACAATAGTTAAAGAGACCTTTTAGATCTTAGCCTAACTCTGTTTAAATCCGACAACAATGTGTACGGACCCTAATAGTTCTGTAGCGACATAAAAGAGGATTTTCAGGAAAATGAAAGATAAGGAAATAAACACCTTTTTTGTACAGTTTTTTTCATTAGAAGCACACGAGTGGGTATCCATTTATCAAATCCTCTCCTAGATACGTTTTTCTATTGAACCCGCTAGATGTTTTTGTATAAGATTTGGGTCAAATTACAAAAAATCTTTATTATATTCTGTTTTATTACTAGCTGTTGACCCTAAGTTCGTGTGCGTGTTATTTATTATGAACAAAGAACACCACTACAGTAGCTCTACCACAAGTTATTGCAAACAATTTTTACTATAGTCGCTAGTAACTATAGATAGGAATCAACTAATAAGAGAGGTTTATTTTAAAAATGTAGTATCCTACTGGTTGATTCTTATCTATAGTTACTAGCGACTATAGTAGAAACGGTTTGAAGAAACTTGTGGTAGAGCTACAGTTTACCGGGCACGTGTTACTCGACGGGGCACGTGGCGTTATGAATTTACTCAGTAAATAAAAAAAAAAAATATATTCCGTGGGTCGATTTTGATTAAATAAACGCTAAATGTTACTAACAACACAATGAAGCTTCTTATACTTTAGTACCTAATTCGAAAAATATTTTATATTATAAAAAAAAAAATATCTACCAATGATTTTTTTTTTTATAATATAACATATTTTTCTTATCTTAGGTAATAATTAAGTAATCTTAGGTAGATTTTTTTTTTATAACATAAAATATTTTTCGAATTAGGTACCTACAGGTTAGGTACTACTTAGGTTCTTATTTTTCGCGTCTTTTTAGTACCTAGTGCATATTTTGCAAAAATCTTTAATTAATTATAATAATATGTTGGAGAATTTACACATATTGCTCTAGTGAAAAGCTAAGCCACATACACCATAGAGGTAGGTACTATGTGTACCAGAAACAACGATATCATACATATTATATTTTATAAATACCCAGACCATGACAAACTCCAAAGAAAATCGAAACTAATATTTTTTGGCCATGGGTGGAAATCGTATACGTGGTGGCCGAGTTGGTTAGACCTTGGACTTAAAAACACTTAGTCCCTGGTTCGAATCCCGGTGTGTACCAATGAGTTTTTAATTAAAAAAATTATGTACATTTGTTTGACAACACCACTATAGTGCCTCGGAGAGCACGTTAAGCTGTCGGTCCCGGTTTCACTATACCAACTTGTGAAACTATTTATAGATATTGAGTCTATTCAAAACATCGCGACGAGCTAGCCACTTGTTCGGTGTAGACTCATACTATCATAGTTACGATAAGGTGGGATTAAAACCCCTCCGCTGGGTACCCTGGGGCCGCCGTCCAGGCGGTCTCGGGCGCCGTAAGGCACCCGTGAAGATATGCATGTATGCATATGCATGGGTGGAAATCGAACCCAAGACCTCCGGATACAATGCCAAAGGTGCAACCACTAATCTACGGAGGCTGTCAATGTACAACTTTGTATAATTATCGAGTATATAGACTGAATTATTTGAGGCTAATTGAGTTAAAAAATAACACTTATACGCTGCTATTAACACTTTGTTAAGCCGAAGCCATATAATAAATAGTTGCTTCGAAGCCGCAGCTTTAGGATTTTACAAGTACAAACTACCCCGCGTTAAGTACACTTATCGTCCAACTATGTACAGTGTACTTCAACGCGGAAAGTTAAAATAACAGACCAATTGGAACTTAAGTGCACAGAAATAGAGTACATAATCCATTGATAAAAAAATTAAATAGAAACGGCCTCTTTAGGGTTCCGCATCTTATTATTAAAATAAACCCTTATGGTAAGACTTAGCTCCAGAGGCTCTACCATGGGTTTTTGGTTTGTACCAACGTAACGTTAAAACGTGAGGAACCACCAATAGGGTTGCTTTATTCAATGGCGTTTCTGTAATAAAGCGGCTCTATTGGTTGTTGCTCGTATTAACGTTACGTTGCTACAAAGATGTTATTTGACTTAAAAAAAAAACTGGTATAATCGACGCCATTTTTTCCTTTAATCGGTACAGTTACTTTAACTGACAATTTGATGCAACTGAGGCTCTACCATGGGTTTTTACGAAATATAGTAGCATACATAGTTTTAAAATAATAAGTAGCCTGCTAATAATAACACACGACGAACTTACAACTATTTTTTAATAATTATTGACTTAGAGTTTTTTTCACCTGAATCTTACGTTCTACTAGATCAACATGATAAACATTCCAAGTAAAAGAATGCTTCTCGAGACTCGAGATATTTGATGCAGACTGAAGGACAGACGAAAATCTAAGGCTAAGTTGCATCAAAGTGTCCGTTAAAGTAATTACGATTAAAGTTAAAAATGGCATCAAATGTTCCAGCTGTCATTTGACTTTAAAAAAACTGCTACATTCGAGGCCATTTTTTCCTTTAATCGGTACAATTACTTTAACGGACATGCAACTGAGCCTTAGATTTTAGTCTGTCCTTCAGTAGGCAGAGCCTCAGTTGCATCAAAGATAAACATTGCCTGTGTTCTTAAAGCCCTCAAAATCATATCAATGAAAAATTCGTTTTAGGTTTTTCAGAAAAAAAATTGGATCTCTCAGGGGAATTATCGCACTTGTCGAGTTGTTTAAACCAGAATTGAGTAAGGAACAAGGATACTTTAGAATGTCTGGCACTTTTTGTCTTCGTAGGTTCTGATATCGCATTTTAGTCGAATATATTGACTATTAGACAAATTTGGTAAAATATCTCTTATACAATAAATACTCCTATATTATAGGAGCACAGCAGTCAGTGACCTAATATCTACCAGATGTTAAGCAGACCTAAAAAGCCCATGAATGGAGTCAACCAATATTTTTTTATTGATATTTTAATAATATCCTCGCTGCTTTTCATCAAATCTACCGCCCGTTTCGTAACTGCACGCTGAAAGGAAACTACTTTAAGAAAACGATGCAATAGTCTCCTGAAAACCGGTCAACCCACAGACAAAAAACCGAATACGATTTTGCATTTTTTATTAATATACAATATATATTTCATTACGGGTGTCTTTCGGCTAAAAGTTTGTGTGAAAGCTTTGAGGATAGGTACCTATCTATATTTATCAATAGCGGAGGGTTTATAATCCCATTCTGAGGCTATATGAAACAAGTGGCGAACTCATCGTGTTAAATAATTCAACGGTTTAATTGAACAACAAAAGCTATGCTTCAATAATTCTACTAACAAATTCACAAGTTCGTACCGGTGGAATTGTGCGAGCACAGAGTAGTAAATAGATTGTTAAATTTTAATCAAGCATATATACTTCGTGGGTTCGATTCCCATGGCAAATCAATATTAGTACGTTTTTCTGTACAGTTTGCCGTGGTCTGGTATTTTACATAATATATTACACCAAAATCATAAACGTAAGATATTGCCAAATATAACAAAAAGTAGATATATTTTTAAGAAAATGGTCTACTTGCATTTCTACTTGAAAGAATCACAACAGTATTGTAAATGGTTTATATATTATATTAGAGAGAGAGAGACAATGTTCTTAGCAATCGATGGATCCGGCACCGTGTGGGTGCCGGGTCCATCGCGTGGTTGGAAAGTAAGGGAATGAACTGCAGCGTTCCCGGACTTGAGACCGCGAAGTAGGCCTTTTGAACTCTCACCTGCACTGTGTTCACTACCCTCTCTACTCAACCAAATACTATATGATCATGTTAGTGCCATCTTGGAAACACGCTCCATAAAAGTTCCGACGGCTGATCTTGGAAGGCCAAGATCCTTCATTAGACGATGCAACTGGAATTCCTCTTGCACCAACTTCCACTGCATAAAGTTGATTTGTAAATCCGTTTCTAGTAATTTCGTTTGTGAGATCAAAATATTTGTTCGACTTGATGTTGTGGTCCTTAGGAAAGTTTTTTTCCCACGGAACAGTGAGTTCTACAAGTATTACTTTCTTAAAATACCGAGAGTACATCAGTATGTCAGGTCTATAGGATGAAACTTCTAGTTCGTCTAGAATTTTGTAATGTGTTTTGAATGTATCCATGAATATTTTCCAGTCTTGTGTTTTGTCTAGGATTGAGAAAGGTTTACTTTGAGTTTTCTTGAGTTGTCCCTACTTTACAAAAGTAGTAACCCCCGTATTCTAAGACGTTTCCTTCACTCAAGGAGAGTCTGTCTCAACTTGCTTTTTATAGTTGACATTTGGTGGAAAGAGACAGACGTTCCTTAAGTGTAAAGTGGAGTTAAGGATACGTTTTAGAATACGGGGGTTAGTCTTTCATTTGTTGATAATAATTTTCTGGCTCTCGCAATACTGAGACTTACAGCCTCACGAATAATTTCTAAAACTTTATCATGTCGGTGCGAATTGCCTTTTTCAAGTAGAGTCTTGCACCCAGCAAGTATATGTCTGGCAGTCCCTACAGCAACACCGCACAGTGTACATGTCTTATCTGTTGCTTTCCCCCATCTTACCAGATTACTCTGGTCAGGTAGGGACATTTGAAAGGCATTAAACTTTATAAGTGCCGGAGACCAATCGTACATGAGTGTGCGCCATTTTCAGGGCTGGAGGAATACAAACAAAGAAATAATTAATAGTACAAAGTAAGCCATTTTTATTTATTATTTATGTATGTATTATTGTATGTGTGTATAATATAATACGTGTATATATTTATTCATTGTTTATGTATGTTATATTATGATTTTACTGTTCATGACATATTAATCGTTTTCCGGAAAAAAAAGTCAACCGGTTTAATGGATAAATCTTTTAGTTTAGCGATTCGAGGAAATTTATTTAAATAACAGAGGAGAGGTAAAGACCATTATATACTTCATAATAATAATAATATATATAGTATATGTAGGACAATTTTACACATATTGCTCTGGTTACAAACTAAGCTCTAGGTTTGTACTATGTGTACCAGAAACAATGATATAATACATATTATATTTTATAAACCAGACCATGAAAAACGTACTAATATTTTTTTGCCCAGGGGTGGGAATCGAACCCACGACCTCCGGATACAACGCCAAAGGCGCAACCACTAGTCTACGGAGGCGGTCTATATATAATAAAGTTGCTCCCACTATACTAAATAGCGTAAATAGGATGCGTGGGTGTCGATGCGCAAGTTTTGTATCTAGCATATGAGTGACCAATAGTGACCAAAGTGACCAATAGTGACCAATGATGGTAACCAAAATGATTAAGCATCCACAATCGATGTATAAATGTATGTATAGATAGTCCCAAACTGGTAAAAACAATCCAGGTAATCTATTCTAATTGGTAACAGTACCTAATTAATACTGGAGCACGGCATTTAACTTTTTTTTATATACCACAGATGTAAATATATTCAAAAGTCCAAACTGTTAAAGCAAATCAGAAATCTAGACCTCCGATTATGAGAATACCTCAAGTAATATTATAAAAAAACATAGTAATAATACTAGATATATAGAAGTAACTGGCTTTTTGAAAAACGTAATAGCATAAAGCTACCTTAATATAAAAAAATCGAAAAGTTACCTTAGTTAGTATCCTAGCGTTTCAAATTCAAATTATTTTGTTATAGCAAAAAAACTGTATTTTTTCCAAGAATTTCGCGTGTAATTTATTTTTTTGTTTCTCGCTCCAATGCCTTAAAAAAATTATATATACAGATTTTGCTTAGATTTTTCTGCACACTTTGTAGTGTGTCATTTATAGATGGTCTATACAGGGTAAATTTGAAAGGATGTACTTTGGGCTAATATGAGGTTCTGCTCCAATGCCTTAATAAATTAAAAAAAATATATATACAGATTTTGCTTAGATTTTTCGGCACACTTTGTAGTGTGTCATTTATAGATGGTCTATACAGGGTGAATTTGAAAGGATGTACTTTGGGCTAATATGAGGTTCTGCTGATCAAATCGAATAACTTTTCCCATGGAACCATGTGTCGCAAATAAAAATAAATTTTGGCTTCCCCATACAAATTGGTCATTTTAACATTACTAGTTTGTATGGAGAATATTTTTTTTTTCATTTGCGGCACATGGTCCATGAGAAAAGTTGTTCGTATTGATCAGTAGGACCCCATATTAACCCAAAGTACAACCTTTCAAAGTCACCCTGTATAGACCATCTATTAATGACACACTACAAAGTGTACCGAAAAATCTAAGCAAAATAGTAGGTAGGTATCCTTTTTTTTCTTTTTTTTTAATAAAAAAAATATATTAGGTATGTACTTGGGTAATACATTTATAAATGTGACAAATACACTACACACACGAGGTACACTGAATGTTATTCCGTCCTACAAAATCCTTTCTCAGCAGCTCCAAGTGATTAATGACTTGTCCCGAGACCTCTGTAATCTCCAAATGCGTCATCGTCATTTTTATATTTTATATTAATGTGTATTTTTTTATTATTTACCTACAGTGCGACCGTTGGGTGTCGGCAAATTGGTCAAATGTGACGTTGAACTTTTGCTCGTTGGTTGTCATAAAAATGTTGGTGGTTAAGGGTTAATGGAATGTAGAATGAGCATGTTTACCAGTGCAAATAGAAGGGTTGGAATAAATAAATTGTTAACTTTATTATTCTGAACGTTTTTGGGTATTATTTATTACGGTATAAAAGTTAAAAATAACTTTATAATAAAAATAACGCCTGATTTTTTTTTGTATATAACACTAAAAAATAAGGCGTTAATACTTTATTTACTTTTTCCTCTACACTAACGCGTATATCTTATCAAAAAAAAATACTTGTAAAAAGAATGATTTTGCAAAAAAGAAACCTAACGAGCTCCAAAAAGATTTATCTGTTTTTAATGATTTTTTGATTATTTTTTAAACATCAATACTTTTCGGTAGTTTCGTTTTTCACATCCCTCCAAAATACATTTTAATACTCGTATTAATGGCGCTTCGAAGTCCTGAATAATGTGAAAAGGCAAATGGAGGCAAACGTCGGGATAAAAGATTTAATGTCGTCCTCTGTAAACGTGTTGTGGCCGGACCTCCATTGTTGTGAAACAATTTTCAGGCTTTAATCGCTTTCCTGAACAATTTGCTGAGCGGCTGTCCGACGCACACTTCTCTCTAGTACGGGTCACACATGGAAAGACATTATAACAAGCAGTTTGAGTGTTTTTTTTTTAATTTACCCTGACAAGTAATATGAAATGCCGTTATTTATTATGAAATATACAATAATTAATGCTAATAATAAATACTTACTATTTTGTTTTCTTGAAGTAATAAGGAATATTGAAGTGCATGTAAAAATATATTTTTCGCATTAATAATGCTTGTTTGGTTTATTCATTTGAATGTTGATATTTCGGATATTACTTGGTCACCCGTCACAAACTAAGCTCCAGGCTCGCATGAGATATATGTATACCAGAAACGATACTGATTATCTACTTCTACTAAAAATCTGATGATACTGTTTTGCCATGAGTATGGGAATCAAAACCACGATCTACGTATACAGCGCCTAACAGCATGACATAACTACCACACATATTAATAACATTATTGTATCGTGTGTGACCGGGTTTGTTGTACAAAAACTTATATTTACATAAAACATAAGTTTTTGTAGTCCTTGTTAAATTCCATATTTTTTTATTTTATACTTTGTATCTACCTGGTAGTGAGCAGACCTATAAAATCCGTGAATGGAGTCAATCAATAATTGTTCTTAATCAATATTGATCGCTCCCACTATGCCGGCTAAATGATGCCATTACGAAATGCGGGGCGACAATGACGAATTGCATTACTAGTATATTTTAATATACTCACTGTCCTATAGTCAATTTAACATTCCATTTAGTAACAGCACCCTGAAAGGGAACTACATAAAATCGATGCAGTAGTCTCCTGAAAAACGGGGAACCCACAGACTAAAACCAAAACTTGCATCTGTACGAAGTAACGAAGTTATAGAGACCTTCCTCCCACCTAAAGATGAAGGTTTATCTATAACTTAATATTTTCAGTAGGTATTATATTCTAATCAGGTTTCTAGCTATATCTAGGAAAGGGATATTATCTTATGATTCTTTTTTAAACAATACTAATTACCTGTTATAGGATGGCAAACTCATTATTCATAAAAAAAAATGTTTATTAGTAATATGGCTTTGCCACGAGTGGGAATCGAAACACCGACCTACATGCGGACACAACGGCAAACGGAGTAACAAATCTGCCACGGATTAAACGAACAAGTTGTTCAAAAAATATTCGTAATATTATTTTATCGTGTGTGACCGGGTTTAGTTGTTAAGGGTGCGTGGCATAAAACAGTTTTTCTAGTCCTTGTTAAATTTCAGACGAAGGTTTATGTACAACTTATTACTCGTTAACATGTAATATTTTATAGTAGGTATTAAATTAAATTCTAATCAGGCTTCTAGCTAGGGACACATATCATATTTTATAATATGACAGCAACAATATAGAATAGTTCAAAAACATGAGTTATTGTGTTATATTATTTAAGGCCACACGTCCTAAGTATTTCAGGGACCTTTCTCGAGTAAAATCCCTTTTGATGGAAAATGTGTGTTGTGGCCGTTCTCCCGTACTACGCAATTAATTTCAGCTAAATCTCACTTTGTTGAATTATTCATCGACAGACAGTCGCTTATAAAGGGAGAGCTACGAGAAAGCAATTCGTAGAAAGTATTTTTTTTTTCCACAAAAAGCGCTTCTTTTCTATTTATTTATTATTGTGATGAAATTACGGGTGTATAAAATTTTATTGTTTCAGAAATTGGAAGGTCGTAAGCATTTTTATGTTCTTCGTGTCTGCTACGGGATATTTTTTATGACCCATAAACTACAAAATATGATAAACTGTAAGAGTTGTGTGATGCTAGTAAATTATTTGGAAATAAAATACTTATGTTATAATTTATCAAAATTATTATTAAATAGTTAAGTATTTTGTTCATATTTTAAATTAAATAAAGATTATATATTTATTAAATAAATACAACATTTCCCTAACCTAATATAGGTATATATACCTACTACTACAACATGTCCCTAACTTAGGTTAGGATATATAGGTATATATACCTATATTAGATTATATTAAATTTTTAAAGATAAAAATGCAATGAAAAAATTCCTGGTGGCGGGACTCGAACCCACGAACCTCGCTATCGCGGCAAGGCGCTCAACCGCTGAGCCAACCAGGTCCCAGTCAGCCATCACGAATTTTGTCATTGCTTGTTATCTACTTATACACAGACGCCCTCTATTAGCTTTCTTCTAATAACTCTTATACGAGTGAAGTCAGAAGTCCTAGTTTCTAATACTAGATGGCAGAGGAGTCTGTTTTTTGTTTTTACTTTTTTTCAGTATTTTTATATTTATGCATTTTTTTATAAATTCCTTTATAGGATAATCTTATATTAAATTTTTAAAGATAAAAATGCAATGAAAAAATTCCTGGTGGCGGGACTCGAACCCACGAACCTCGCTATCGCGGCAAGGCGCTCAACCGCTGAGCCAACCAGGTCCCAGTCAGCCATCACGAATTTTGTCATTGCTTGTTATCTACTTATACACAGACGCCCTCTATTAGCTTTCTTCTAATAACTCTTATACGAGTGAAGTCAGAAGTCCTAGTTTCTAATACTAGATGGCAGAGGAGTCTGTTTTTTGTTGTTACTTTTTTTCAGTATTTTTATATTTATGCATTTTTTTATAAATTCCTTTATAGGATAATCTTATATTAAATTTTTAAAGATAAAAATGCAATGAAAAAATTCCTGGTGGCGGGACTCGAACCCACGAACCTCGCTATCGCGGCAAGGCGCTCAACCGCTGAGCCAACCAGGTCCCAGTCAGCCATCACGAATTTTGTCATTGCTTGTTATCTACTTATACACAGACGCCCTCTATTAGCTTTCTTCTAATAACTCTTATACGAGTGAAGTCAGAAGTCCTAGTTTCTAATACTAGATGGCAGAGGAGTCTGTTTTTTGTTTTTACTTTTTTTCAGTATTTTTATATTTATGCATTTTTTTATAAATTCCTTTATAGGATAATCTTATATTAAATTTTTAAAGATAAAAATGCAATGAAAAAATTCCTGGTGGCGGGACTCGAACCCACGAACCTCGCTATCGCGGCAAGGCGCTCAACCGCTGAGCCAACCAGGTCCCAGTCAGCCATCACGAATTTTGTCATTGCTTGTTATCTACTTATACACACTTTACACTTCTGACTTCACTCGTATAAGAGTTATTAGAAGAAAGCTAATAGAGGGCGTCTGTGTATAAGTAGATAACAAGCAATGACAAAATTCGTGATGGCTGACTGGGACCTGGTTGGCTCAGCGGTTGAGCGCCTTGCCGCGATAGCGAGGTTCGTGGGTTCGAGTCCCGCCACCAGGAATTTTTTCATTGCATTTTATCTTTAAAAATTTAATATAAGATTATCCTATAAAGGAATTTATAAAAAAATGCATAAATATAAAAATACTGAAAAAAAGTAAAAACAAAAAACAGACTCCTCTGCCATCTAGTATTAGAAACTAGGACTTCTGACTTCACTCGTATAAGAGTTATTAGAAGAAAGCTAATAGAGGGCGTCTGTGTATAAGTAGATAACAAGCAATGACAAAATTCGTGATGGCTGACTGGGACCTGGTTGGCTCAGCGGTTGAGCGCCTTGCCGCGATAGCGAGGTTCGTGGGTTCGAGTCCCGCCACCAGGAATTTTTTCATTGCATTTTTATCTTTAAAAATTTAATATAAGATTATCCTATAAAGGAATTTATAAAAAAATGCATAAATATAAAAATACTGAAAAAAAGTAAAAACAAAAAACAGACTCCTCTGCCATCTAGTATTAGAAACTAGGACTTCTGACTTCACTCGTATAAGAGTTATTAGAAGAAAGCTAATAGAGGGCGTCTGTGTATAAGTAGATAACAAGCAATGACAAAATTCGTGATGGCTGACTGGGACCTGGTTGGCTCAGCGGTTGAGCGCCTTGCCGCGATAGCGAGGTTCGTGGGTTCGAGTCCCGCCACCAGGAATTTTTTCATTGCATTTTTATCTTTAAAAATTTAATATAAGATTATCCTATAAAGGGATTTATAAAAAAATGCATAAATATAAAAATACTGAAAAAAAGTAAAAACAAAAAACAGACTCCTCTGCCATCTAGTATTAGAAACTAGGACTTCTGACTTCACTCGTATAAGAGTTATTAGAAGAAAGCTAATAGAGGGCGTCTGTGTATAAGTAGATAACAAGCAATGACAAAATTCGTGATGGCTGACTGGGACCTGGTTGGCTCAGCGGTTGAGCGCCTTGCCGCGATAGCGAGATTCGTGGGTTCGAGTCCCGCCACCAGGAATTTTTTCATTGCATTTTTATCTTTAAAAATTTAATATAAGATTATCCTATAAAGGAATTTATAAAAAAATGCATAAATATAAAAATACTGAAAAAAAGTAAAAACAAAAAACAGACTCCTCTGCCATCTAGTATTAGAAACTAGGACTTCTGACTTCACTCGTATAAGAGTTATTAGAAGAAAGCTAATAGAGGGCGTCTGTGTATAAGTAGATAACAAGCAATGACAAAATTCGTGATGGCTGACTGGGACCTGGTTGGCTCAGCGGTTGAGCGCCTTGCCGCGATAGCGAGGTTCGTGGGTTCGAGTCCCGCCACCAGGAATTTTTTCATTGCATTTTTATCTTTAAAAATTTAATATAAGATTATCCTATAAAGGAATTTATAAAAAAATGCATAAATATATTAGATTATGGACATGTTGTATATACTCAAGACAGATTTATTAGCCTGCTCTTTCCAGTATCACATGATAAGAAAAGTGTGAACCGGCATAGTTGAAGCAACCTATATTCACAATTTAAACTGTGTTTTGGTTGTTTTCATCAATATTAATCATTTATTATCTGTATTAAGTAGGTATCTGTATATATATCCACTCTATATTAAGTTAAGTATTAAGCATAATCAATTATTAATTTAAAAAAGGTTACAGACTAGCTGACTGAAAATATCTAGCTCAAACCGAACTTAGACTTTATAGAAATATGAATTTTGGTCAGCAGCTTTCCTTTATGTTGTAGAGATTTTCATAAATTCAATTCCCGACGGAGTAAAAATGGAGAAGATTTTATTTTCTCCAAAGTTGAATAACTCAGTAACAGGGCAACTTCGGTATTGAAAATTTACCTACTTTAGACTTTACTTTAAAAACAAATTGTTTTAGTATTTTCAAAAACCACAAACTAACTAAACAGAAGAATAAACAATCTTTATTGTCTATTCTCCTTCTGTTATATCTGGTACACATAGAATAGGCTTATATATAATAATTATAATATGTAGGATAATTTTACACATATTGCTCTAGCCACTTGTTCGGTGTAGACTCATACCATCGACTACGATGAGGTGGGATTAAAACCCCATACGCTGGGTACCCTGGGGCCGTCTAGGCGATCTCAGGCACCGTAAGGCACCCGTGATGATATGTATGCTCTGGTCACAAACTCAGCTTTAGGCTTGTACTATGTACCAGAAACAACGAATATAATACATATTATATTTTATAAACATCCACTATAAACATGACAAATTATACAGAAAAACGGACTAATATTTTTTTGCCATGGGTGGGAATTGAACCCACGGCCTTCAGATACAACGTTATAGGCGCAACAACTAGTCTACGGATGCGGTATAATCATGTGCAACATTAAAAATATTTCAAAAATCCGTAGATTTCTTTGTAAACGTTGTTTTGGAGTAAACTAACCTAGACACTTGGTTCAACAGCGTAGGCTAGAAGAAGTGATGATCTGATGATGGCAGGTGGGTGGTGGATTTTGATTAAATAAAATTAATAATCATTATTTGCCAAAATATGTTACAAATTTAGGTCTTAATTTTTTTTTTTTAATTTTTTTATGTAGGACAATTTACACATGTTGCTCTGGTCACATACTAAGCTCTACTATGTGTACCAGAAGCAACGATATAATACATATTATATTTTATAAACACCCAGACCATGACAAACTGTACAGAAAAACGTACTTATATTTTTTTGCCATGGGTGGGAATCGAACCCACGACCTCCGGATACAACGCCAAAGGCGCAACCACTAGTCTACGGAGGCTATCAGATATAGTTTAGCATTCAACATATTGTACTGCTTGCGTTGTGAAAATTACTTTAATATATTTTTTTTATTTCAGAAAATATTATGAATGGAGATATTTATTAAGGGGGGTTGTTGTGTTTTCTTCACTTAAAATTACCCAGGACAAGGATCTTTAGCGAGATAAGTTTTACGAGAGGTACTTGACCAAATGAGTCCATGGACCACGTGACCGCGAGACTTTCAGCATGATTTTTGCCACCATATTACATTAACGTGATCGCTTTATTTTTGAATACAGAAAAACTAAACCTTTTCTATTGGTAGAACGTTACGACTGCCCATGGTAGAGCCTCAGGATTATTTTTCAAGATTTAAATAGATCTTTTTTTTTGTTAATTTTAGATATGCAAGTTATGTAGCCTCAATTATTCTTAGTATTTTGAATAAGGATACACACTATTATTATACTACATACTGACCCAAATTTGAGATTGTATAAGCGCAAAACATTGTTTTCAACTGTACCCATCTCAAAGAAAATTACCTACTTAAAATAAATCACAGCTTTCTATTAATGAAAACAAAAACCCCCAAGAGAGTACCGGTAAAACCTTCAATCTCTAATCGTATTTAAGGTAATTAGCAAAACCAGGCCCTCGAATCTCAGCCCCAACTACTCGAATTAGGTTTCCTGATCACGCTCTCAGTTGAGTATTATCATTCCATTATACCATGCCTCTCTGGTGAGGATGCCTGAGCGGTAATTGCCGAAAACTACGTGCTTCAAATCCTCATTGCTACTTCATATGAAGACTTTAATTGCAGTTTGTAATAGTTATGTAATGTATTAGAAATGAATGGCTGTCTAATTGAATAATTAAGATATTAGCCTTTCATGTACTTGTCACAAATCAAATGACAAAAGAGACAAAGGAGGTTGGAAGCAGTGGATATGCATGTTTAGTTAGGGATTTTTTTATTTTTTTAAGTAGGTTTTTATTTGTTTTGTGTAGTTATTATTCTATTATATTTTTTTTAAGTATAGGTATATTTCTTAAAATTTGAGACACACAAATTAGTTTTAAAATAATAATAATTAGATACAAAATAATAAAAATAAATAAATACCATCACGGGTGCCTATTTGGCTCCCGAGAACCGTTTAAACGGCCTCAGGGTCCCAGCGGAGGGATTAACCCATCCTCATTTTGCCGATGGTATTCGGAGGCAACACCTAACAAGTGGCGAGCTTGTTGCGGTGTTTATGATGAAATAGCCTCGTTGTATAAAGCGGTCACCCATCCCAGGCCGGCTTTGTTGTCATCTGCTTAACCTTGCTATCAGTTGCGCAGTGACTTAACCACTAGGCTGGGGCCGCTTTTTTATTAGATACAAAATTAAAATAAAATGTTACTTAATAGTAACAGACGTTTAACCAGTAATAACCGCTCGTTAATATTATATTTAAAAAAGGTACCAAATTATGATAAGAAATATAATCATTCGTTCAATTAAACCAGTTGAAACGCCCGGTGTGTACCAATGAATATTTAATGTAAAATAAAAAGCATTATTTTATCATTTGTTTGATAATAGCAGACTATACTGTTTCAAATTACGTTAGGTTATCGTCCCAAGTTTCACTATACCAACCTGTAAAAGTGTTATAAGTCTGTACAAACAGCATGACGCGCTCTACTTTATACGGTCTACTAAAGCTACATCGTAGCACAGCGAGGAGGGAATTGAACGCTGGGTAAGTTTAGGGCAGCTAAGCGCCGCGGCCGGACGGCATCCATATTTGTACTTTTCTTTTAAATTATCACTCTAATTATTTTTTTATGTTAGACAATTTATACATATTGCTCTGGTCACAAACTAAGCTCTAGGCTTGTACTATGTGTACCGGAAACAATGATATACATTTTTTTTATTTTAATATATTTTTCATGGGTGGAAATCGAACCTACGACCTACGGAACGCAGCGCAACCATTAGTCTGCGGTCAATTACCTATTTAACTTATCGCTTTCTATAATTAGGTGGTACTAAGTAGATAACTTGTTCGATCGACATGCCAAATTAATACAATATATCACCATCGATAAGGACGATCGTACGTCGCTGCTACACTTAGGCTGAACTGCACCAAAATGGCGTCGATTGTACCAATTTACAGTTCGAATGACAGCTGGTACATTCGACGCCATTTTAAATTTAATCGTTACATTACATTAACAGACACTTTGGTACAACTCAGCCTTAATCGATTGAGCATAAATAATATCATCTTCCCGGTACCGATCGATATCGATCGACACCAATGATCAATATCGTCAGGTTTTGGGGGGAGATGCGAACTTCTAACTTCACTCTAATATAAAGAATTATTAGAAAAAAGCTCGTAGAAGGCGTCTGTGTATAAGTAGATAACAAGTAATAACTGAAACCAGGTTGGCTTAGTGGTTGACTACCTAGCCGCGAAAGCGAGTATCATGGGTTCGAGTGCCGCCCACCAGGTTTTTTTTTCATTGAATTTTATGTTTAAAAAATTCAATATAAAATTATTAATAGGTATTTTTTTTTTATATATATTTGTAATTCATTTTTTTTTTCATTAAGTATAGACGCATCCAGAAACGTCTCGGACGGCGCTTATTATGGAGTCCAGACATTATGATATAGGCAGAAGTATCGAGTAGCACGTCATCCCACAGGATAAAAAATCGGTAGGATCGCGACTAGTTTCAACGATTGAGGCCGATCGAACTGGGCCTTACCACCTGGTAACCGATCGACGCGTCGATTAAGCCACATCGAGAAACCGATCGACGCGTCGATTGATAAAAATGTATAGGAAAATTTGTCTATGAAATGTCAAATCACATACATTTTATTTTCGGATTTGATCGATCGACGAGTGTCGGTTGGTATTAGATGTGGCTTCCCGGTAGGGTCCCAGATAGAGAGAGATGCACTTACGACGTACGAGGCCAATCGTGGTCAATCGATTGGATTATTTTGTTATAATACAAAATTCGTATCGTTCGAGAACGCATTTATTCACTAAGCTGCAGCGACCAAATGGAGATGCCGATCGTATAGGTGGAGAAGCACCTTTAAAATAATAGTTTATACCTATTACTTATAGAAAGTGATAAGTGAACTAATATTCCAAATTCTAATAGGTAGTAATCCACTTAGCCTACATGCTTTTGGCTTCGCTTATTAAATCCAAAGCAGGCACTTGAGATTTATGCGGGCCAACGAAAAATGGGCCCCGGTTAAATAGTTAATTAGTATATAGTTTTTTTTTAAGTTAGGGTCTGTCTTTGTTTTTATTGCACCACGACGTGTGACTTTGTATCTACCTGGTGGTGAGTAGTCCTACAAAGTCCATGAATAGGGTCAATCAATATTTGTTCTTAAACAATATTGATCGCTCCCACTATGCCGGCCAAATGATGCGATTACGAAATAGAATGACGAATTGCATTACGAGAATATTTTAATATACTCGCTGTCTACAAAGCAAGTTATTTTGTATCTATAATATTTCTGTTTGATACTATATGTGCTACATAAACTTTTCAATGTGAATATTCTCTGGTTGGAGTCATTATAAAAATTAAAGTTGTATGTAATGCCTAATTACAATTAAACAGTCTTTCTTTAACATAAAACCTAAATGTGCAGTATAAACTTTATGAGATTTTCAGTTTAGTAGGTTGGAATCATAACATTAGTTTTAAAATATGCCATAATAATTCTGGCCAGAGTTATGACTAGTATTCGAATCGAATGCGCTCTGGGGAATAAAAGCTTATTCGATTTTGGTAAACTTTGGCTACAAATGGTTTTGCTCCAGACCAAACATTTCTAAAATTTATTGTAATTTTAGTGTCTAGCTAGATCTTCGGTTTTATTTGTTGGCTATGTTTTGGTTAAGAAAGGCTTGCATCACTGGAATGTTTATTACCTTTTATTATTATTAGTTACTTTATTTATTAAGTTTTTTGAGGGTTATTTTTATACTGTTTATAAATGCAAAAACAATAATATTACACAAATAATAAACGAAAATACAAATATACGTCAACCTATCGTATAAAATACCCAAATTCCAAAAACATTACAGTTATACGATTTTTATATGACCAAAAATTTTTTTAAATTTAACTTCCTTTTACAATACATATTTAACCATAACAAGTTTTTTTTATCTAATTTGAGTTCTTTACAAATTATAATACTAACGAATAACGACTGTATCATTATGGGTGCACGGCCAGCGTAGGGGTTTAACCTTGCCGTAGTCAATGATATACTGACCCCCGTATTCTAAGACGTATCCTTAACTCCACTTTACATTCAAGGAACGTCTGTCTCTTTCCACCAAATGTCAACTATAAAAAGCAAGTTGAGACAGACGCTCCTTGAGTGAAGAGTGGAGTTAAGGAAACGTCTTAGAATACGGGGGTAAGTCTTAAATCTCCTACTTTCATTCGTTAAATTCGACAATGGTCTATATATTATATAGTCATCTATATCTATGATGTGGATTATGATTTTTAATTCACTGGGGTTAACTTTTTTTTGTAAGATAATAATAATTTAAACACCATTAATAATATTATAAAAAAATAAAAAATACCATCACGGGTGCCAATTTGGCTCCCGAGAACCGTTTAAACGGTTTCAGGGTCCCAGCGGAAGGATTAACCCATCCCCAATTCGCCGATGGTATTCAGAGGCAACACCTAACAAGTGGCGAGCTTTTTGCGGTGTTTATGATGAAATAGCCTCGTTGTATAAAGCGGTCACCCATCCCAGGCCGGTCTTGTTGTCATCTGCTTAACCTTGCTGTCAGTTGCGCAGTAACTTAACCACTAGGCTGGGGCCGCTTTTTAATAATATTATTATTGGTGTTTAAATTATTATTATGTTACAATTACAGTAAGCTCGCGGTTTTTGGCTAGAGCTCCAGAGGTAGTCTTACAAATAGCAATTTAAATGTATATTTTGGGAGGGCAGTTTGTTTTTAAATCTCTTCCCCTGTAATCTGTGAGCTTACTCCATGACTAATGACCACTTTGCTCAGTTTTATTGCTGTTTTAAAAGTAATAATGGTTCTTGATGAAGTTACGCTGTAAAAAGAAAAAAAAACTGAGCTGACTCGGAATAAATAAGAGGGTGGATCGTTACCTATAGTTAATGAGAATTTTATGCTTTCTTATTATTTTAGACCGCCTAGATTCTAGACTAGTAGTTGCGCCTTTGGCGTTGTATCCGGAGGTCGTGGGAACTATTCACACCTATGACTAAAAATCATACGTTTTTCTGTCAGGGTGTTTATATATAGTTTATATGAAATGAAATGAATTCTCTATATGTATAGTTTATATGAAATGAAATGATCTTTAATTGTGAATAAAGGTACATAAAGTAGTTGTTCTCGTAAATTACAGTTCGCTATGTTCCGCCTTTCGACATAAAAATATACAATTATAGTAGATATACTATTGTTGTTTCTGGTCCACACATAGTACAAGCCTAAAGCTTAATTTGTGACCAGGACAATATGTGTGTAATGTCTTTCATATTATTATTAACCCTGTTCAACAACATGAATTTCTCCAAACCATTATATTATTATTCTAAAAGTTAGTTTATATGAAACTGGACGGCCTAGCGAATATTATAACTTCGCTAGGCCGGCCGTCCAGTTTTTTACAACTTTTATGATATAATAATTTGGAAAAATATGTGGTGTTAAACAAAAATATCCTTACAATAAAGGGACCATTCGGTCGTCTCGCCGGTGTCCCCGAAGAAAGCTTTGGGATGCCAAAGTGTCCCGTTTTCAGATTCAGAAGGGCCAACACTGATAAAAGCTAAAATCTATAATAGGGCTTAGGTATATATATAAGCCTTAGGAATGTATAACAAATTTAAGCGAAATCAAAGCGAAGTTTTTGATAGTCGAACTATTAAATAAATTGTGCAGAAATATGCTCAGCAGAAAAATATTTTAATTTACTACTTTTTGATTAACTATCTAGGTATTATAATTAAATTTATTTCATTACTGTGACTGTGACCATAATTTTGAAAATATACCCTTTTGACTAAAATTTAAAACATCCACGTTAGCTTACAATAATAAGAAGTGCCTACGTTTCGGATAAACTCAAAATCTACTGAACCGATTTTAAACAATTCTTTCACATGTAAACATGTAAAGTATCTAATTTTTTTTTCC
This sequence comes from Monopis laevigella, assembly GCA_947458855.1. NCBI lineage: Eukaryota > Metazoa > Arthropoda > Insecta > Lepidoptera > Tineidae > Monopis > Monopis laevigella. The sequence goes on from OX381581.1 coordinate 18,845,251, forward strand.
GATTTTAAAACAAACGGCGGGCGCAATAGCAGGGCCCAGGTCGTCAGATAAAATTATTTGACAGTTAACTTGTATTAAGACCTGCCTAAGAATTTATTTATTCTCAGTATAAGTTATCTGCTAAAATTTGTATCTTACGATTGAAAAATAGGGCCTAGAATTCGTAATGGCGAAGTTCGGGTTTTCCTATACTATATAGCTTTTGAACTTCCAGTTTTTTTTTGTCGGCCGTTGTATTTATTAATCTTTTTGTGTTGGGTTTTTATTTTTTTATATCAAAAAAAGAGTTTTTTTTAATTATAGTAAAAAAATATTTATTACCCAAAACAAAAACCCTTTTGCGTTTTATTATCAACATAAAAATAATAATTGAACTTCGACCAAACACCAAGTTGTAATATTGGAAGTACGTTTGTATGGGCTACAGTGGTCATATTCAGTTTCTTTTAAAGGCAACATATAACGAAATCCTTTATATATTGTAATAATTAAAATTAAATTGAATGAATATAATAGTAATGAAATGTAATAATTAATTAATGAAATAACGCTATGATTTACCTAACTAATTTATATGTACACAATTAAGTTATTTTGCAGTGCCCTAGCAGGATTCATATTGTAAACTTTCCTGGCTAATTGATAAATACACCATCTCACGGGGGAGGTTTTAGCACGTACTCACTGGGTCACCTTCCCAGTGAGAGTCGGGCATAACCACCGCATACGGGTGCGGTGGTATCCATAAAGGATTTCCTCCCCCACGCAAAAAAAAAAAAAAACACCTTACTAACCTTAAACCTTATTTATGAGGCAATAAAGAATTTGTATTTGTATACAATAGAGTATTTGACTCATTTTTGAAACCCATTTTATATGATTCTCCATTACATAATAATCACACTACATTGATATTTCCGGGATATCTACTCTATTATTAATAAAAATCAAAGTTAAAATTTGAATTTCCACAATGGCGCTAAAAACGCTGTTTCGCAGTCTATGTCAAGTGTGACGTCACACGCAAGTAAACAAACAAGCCGAGATTAAATAATTTTCTATATATTATACTCTATTCTATTTAATCCACATGATTTATAATCTGTGTATGGTTTTGTTTACTTGCGTGTGACGCCACCAGTCATCAACCAATCAAAGATGTTTTTGTTATAAATAAAATTGTAAAAAATATTAAATTTAATTTCGTGTAATCTAAAAAAGATATACATAATTTAGTTTAAAATAAAGTGAAATAGGGTTTTTTACGCCATTGTCTGATAGGATGACCACAATTTATAGTATATTTTTAATGTAGTCAATAGCCAATTGTCACCTCACGGAATGCTAAAAACTGTCAAAGCAATAGTACCTGTAACACAAGGGAATAAAGTGCATGCCTTTTTTAGTATCGTTGTTGCTGATTGTTCAATGTCATTTTTAAAGGATTTCGTTATTTTTACAAGCTATATATATATATATATATATCTTCACGGGTGCCTTACGACGCCCGAGACCGCCTAGACGGCCCCAGGGTACCCAGCGGAGGGGTTTTAATCCCACCTCGTCGTAGCCGATGGTATGAGTTTACACCGAACAAGTGGCTAGCTCGTCGCGATGTTTTGGATAGACTCAATAACCCATCTATAAACAGTTTCACAAGATGGTATAGTGAAACCGGGACCGACAGCTTAACGTGCTCTCCGAGGCAATATAGTGGTGTTGTCAAACAAATGTACATTTTAAATTAAAAACTCATTGGTACACACCGGGATTCGAACCTAGTGTTTTTAAGTCCAAGGTCTAACGGACCACCACGTATACAAGCTAACTGTTATGAAAATATTTTGAAAGAAGTTTAATTGCCTAAAAATAAATATCAAAGATGAAAAAGTTTTCTTTTAAAATTTAATATTTCGGTTGTAGCAATTAATATTTAAAGAATCTGAACATACCAATCGTTATAAGAAACAAAATATGGCCGCTAACGTATTATTTCAGAAAGTAAACATTATACAATACTCGCTGATAAATTTTTGCCAATTTCTCTAACTTTCAACAACGTAAATAGTAATAAACCAATAAATAAACAAACAGTGACAGTATAAACACATTTACAAGACAAACGATAATTTCCTTTCTGAATATCAGATATCTATCTATCCAGTGTGACTGATTTATCAGTCCTATTTGGGACGTTAGCTAGGACCCGCTGCTGGCTGACACAACCACGATTTGCATTGCTAATATGTGTCGGTAATCATCAACATCTGACCGACCTTTGACCTCAAATGGCAAACCCGGGAAATTCGGACCTTTTGAAAATCTGATATAGAGAACGCAAAGGTGCTACAGTTTAAAGGATGATAATAAAGCAGTTAAAGTGGTTTTTTTTATTGCTTATTCAAAATAAATACACAGTATCCTTCTATTTTAATAATATGTAATTCTTTTATTATAATAATAAGTTTTAGTTAATTTTGAATGTTAACAGCCACTTGTTCGCTATAGACTCATACCATCGGCTACGACGAGGTGGGATTAAAAACCCCTTCGCTGGGTACCCTGGGCCGTCTAGGCGGTCTCGGGCGCCGTAAGGCACCCGTGATGATAATATGTCCTATGTATGTAATAACCGCTATCAGAAATCCTGATAACGCCTGAAAATATTTTAGTTTAATAGTTTTTTTCTTATGCTTTAATCATATTAACTTCAAAATACTTAGTATTTATATCAAGAAATAAAGTTAATTTGTTTCTATAAAAATACTATTAATAAAGATATTTTGAAGTTAATAAGTAGTTGATAATTTGTAATTTCTAATAATTTATTAAAAAACTTATTAAATAAGTTATTAGAAATTACAACTTATATAAAAATAGAAGTTTAACATACCTAATTAAGTTCTAGAAAACTAACTACACACCGGCGATAAAATCTTTCAGTTTAAGTTACAAGAAATAAAAAAAAAACTTTCTTGTAACTTAAAAACTGAAAGATTTTATCGCCGGTGTGTAGTTATTTTTTCTAAGACTTAAATAGGTACATTAGACTTATATTTTTATATAACTAGTAATTTCTAATAGTTTATTTAAAAACTGTACCTACGACAAAGATCGCCCATTCCGTAACCGTATCTTTAAGCCTGCACAGGTAGTAGATAGTAGAGCGATCAATGCACAATATGTTGATTTTGTAGGTCTGCTTAACATCAAGGAGATCCATAGCCTTGCTCCAAAAACAATAATTTGGTCAGTATTGGTCAAGTCATTAGCTGCTGGGGCATCGTCAATACCCACACATTACATAACAGTTTAGTGGAGGGTTTCAGTTTTAATAACATTATCCTAAAGACTCGTTACCCATACAGAAGTAAAAACCGTCAAGTGACCTATTCATGTTTCGGTTTTATTATGTGGGTTCACGGGTTTTCAGGAGACTACTGCATCGATTTCTTGTCGAGGTGGTAGTCTCCTTTCAAGGTGCGGTTAATGGGTAGTTGGATTGACGATAAGGCAGCGAGTATATTAAAATATACTCATAATGCAATTCGTCATTGTCGTCCCCCATTTAGTAATCGCATCATTTAGCCGACATAGTGGGAGCGAATTGTTTAAGAACAATTATTGATTGACCCCATTCATGTACTTTGTAGGTCTCACCACCAGGTAGATACAAAGTCACATGTCGTGCTCCAATAAAATAAAAAATTGCTAAGTCTGCTCTCTCCATACAAAGACAGCTTTAGCACTTCCACTAGGTAAATACTCGATTACTGTTTGTCGCAGAATTAAAATAATATTTTTGTCGGTCATTATATTTATTAATCTTTCCATTATTGTTTTTTTTTCTAAATCGGAAATAAACAGGCAAAAATAAGTATTACCCAAGACAGAAAGATTTTTACATACCAACGTAGAAATATAAAATAAGAATTGAACTTCGACTAACTGGGTGTAATATTGGAAGCACGTTTGTATGGGCGCCAAGTAGTCGACTTGGCGCCACAGAGGTCCTAGTGTGAGTTTGTTTTAACATTCTCACTGCGTTAAGTGAGTACTCTCCACCAATAGGATCTCTTAATTTCCCAAGCCTGTCAAAATAAGCTAATCTGGTTGGCGAAGAGTGCTCACTTACTTTGATGAGAACCATTCACAGACGCCATTATGCTTTTTTAGTTAATTTTTAATTACCACTTTGACATTATTAACTGTCTGTCTCTATCAGTTTCATAAGGTTGGTAGCTCTTCTTATCTTCGTTTATTTATTGTTCACCCGTCGACCAAGAGATAGTGGATCATGAAAAATTTTGCGCAAACATGCGACGGCCGCAGTTCCGTCGTTGATTATTTATTATGCTCTGCGATACGGAAGCAATGATAATGTGTCGTTTTGGTTATTTATTTTGTCACATTATTTATTACAAAAGGACGAATAATGCCCCTAGATATTGTCTATCTTTTCACCACATGTTACTTATTTTATAAAGTGACCATTATAATTTACAATGTTAAATATACAGGATGAATATGAGGTTCTGCTGATCAAATCGTATAACTTTTCCTATGGAACCATGTACCACAAAAGGAAATAAATATTGGCTTCCCCATACAAATTGGTCATTTTAACATTACTAGTTTGTATGAAGAAGGCATTTTTTTTATCATTTGCGACACATGCTTCCATGGGATTATATTTTAAGGTATTTTTCGTGACGACTGCAAGAGACCTGACGGATTAAGTCTAGTGCCTTGAAAGATGGGTCCTCGGATTGGGATTTGTTATACATGGTGACTATGAAAGGATGTACTTTGGGCTAATATTAGGTTCTACTTATCAATACGAACAAATTTTCCCATGGAACTATGTGCCGCAAATGAAAAAAAAAAGCCTCATCCATACAAACTAGTAATGTTAAAATGACCAATTTGTATGGGGAAGCCAAAAAAATATTTTCTCAAAAAAAAACTGATTTTGTCCGTCTGTATCAAATATCACGAAAATTAGTATGATTACCGAAAACAAAAGATTTTTGAGAAAAAAAATTAATAAGATTGGAACTGTGATGAACATAATTTTTTACTCAGCCTTCTTGATAGCAAAGCAAATGTACTAAAAAAGGGTTCAATATATTTCATAAAAAAAAGTTAAAATAATCAGCGTCTTTGGCTCCGATGGGATACAATACCCTCGCTATCTGTGTACTTTATCGTAATAGCATCGGCTAGAGGAAAGGGTCAAGAAATAATTCTCGACCTCTCCTCCATGAAGCCACTAGTGGGATGTTCCACAAATCGAAAAAGAGGGAATTTATATTAATGCGGGCCGTTCTGTAAGTGGCAAAACTTGGGTCGAAGCAAACCTCAAACCTGCATAAATTGTACCCGTATTCCTACATAACATAAAACTTATAATAGTAACCATGAAGGTAAAAACCGTGCCCGTCCGCGCGCCCCTACTGGAGTAAGCATCATTCAATTTGCAGGGTGCCGCGCGAGTGACAAATTTGTCACTCACACACACCTTTACATTTTTTACATCCTCAGTCTGATTTGTGCGCTCGGCGGAGAAAGTCGAAAATAGCTCCGCTTTTATTGTCGGAAAAATGGTTAATTGTGCATTAAAGCTGTGTAGAAACTACTATTAAAAAAAAGTACCTAGTGTCACGTTTTTCAAGTATGTATTTAACATGTTCTTATATTAAACCTTAATAAAAAATTATAATAAAACCCATAATTAAAATATCAAAATCTAACGTCGTAACTATGGTAACTGTCAAACTATGTGCATCAGTTAGAAGTTGAAGAACTAGTGATGTGTTTTTATTTTTAATGAGAATTTCGATACTTTAAAATAATTTATAATCTTTTCAATTTAATTTAATCAAAAGGTATGGCGACAACAGAAGCGTCCAACGAGGTTTGTCAGTTACTATTTAGTGATGTGATTTTATAGTTGATATACTCGATTTTTGTAAATACTCGTACTTTCATGGTTATGAGATATTATACAATTATTGTTTTTTTTATATAATACTAATTATATTTTCTATACATGATACAGTTTCCCGAAAGATCCGGCATTAAAACGTAAATGGGGAGGCAATTAAAAGAGAAGAAAATTGATAACCAACAAGAATACCCGTATGTTCAGTACATTTTGACGAATCAAGCTACGATTTAATTGTTTTTCGCCTTTTGTAGTTTGAGTATAACTTCCTCTTGGAGGTCGGTCAAAAATGTTGAGATTGCGTTTAGTAGGTACATGTAGTTAGTTGTGCATGTGTTTTAATTAAATAAATAATTTAATTTAATAAAGTATTTTAACTTATTGTTATATTATTATATACCTACATTTTTTAAATCCACTAGTATTATAAATGCGAAAGTGTCTATCAGAGTGGATTTGAAAGGATGTACTTTGGGCTAATATGAGGTTCTGCTGATAAAATCTAACAATTTTTTCTATGGAACCATATTTCGCAAATGAAAAAAAAAATGTACTTCCCCATACAAATTGGTCATTTTAACGTTACTAGTTTGTATGGAGAAGGCCATTTTTTTTTCTTTTGTAGAAAGTAGTTTTTTGTTCAAAGTTGTGTGTATCATCACGGGTGCCTTACGGCGCCCGAGACCGCCTAGACGGCCCCAGGGTACCCAGCGGAGGGGTTTTAATCCCACCTCGTCGTAGCCGATGGTATGAGTCTACACCGAACAAGTGGCTAGCTCGTTGCAATGTTTTGAATAGACTCAATAACCCATCTATAAACAGTTTCACAAGTTGGTATAGTGAAACCGGGACCGAGCTTAACGTGCTCTCCGAGGCACTATAGTGGTGTTGTCAAACAAATGTACATAAATTTTTAAATTAAAAACTCATTGGTACACACCGGGATTCGAACCAGGGACCTAAGTGTTTTTAAGTCCAAGGTCTAACCAACTAGGCCACCACGTATTTTGTTCAAAGTTATTGAGTCTATTCAAAAAATCGCGACAAACTAGCCACTTGTTCGGTGTAGACTCATACCATCGGCTACGACGAGGTGGGATTAAAACCCCTCCGCTGGTTACCTTGATGATATGTGTGTGTATTACAATTGTATATCGATAAATAATTATTAATCTTTGATGATCTCTATAAATCCCAAAATATTTGGTTTATATCGATAAGTAATAATATTTGCTGTCGGTGGCAACACTATCGAAACTATTAAGTATGCAATTAAATATTTAGCTTTTTATAATAAAAAAACAATACACTTTATAGACACGCACACATTCGTGTTTGCTTGTATCTCTTTTTTTCTCAAGCAGTTTTTTAAGTGTCAGAAGCGTTGAGCTGTCATTTTAAGCCACACCTTTTTCCCCGTTCTTCATTTGTTCGCCTCAGAAATTGGCGACACCGGTATCGTACTATTATGAAACAATTTATGTATCATGCTTACTCCATTGGCGCGGGGCGCGTTTTTTTAGCTTCATGATAGTAACCTTTTGGACACTTTGTATTATCACGGGTGACCGTCTAGACGGCATTGGGGTACCCAGCGGTGGGGTTTTATCCCCACCTCGTCGTATCTGTGGAATATTCCATAAGTGTACCCTTAACAAGTGGCAACCTCGTCACAGTTGTGGTTCACTTAATAACCCATCTGTAAATTGTTACAGGCATAGTGTAATTGGGGCTGACAGCTTAACATTATTTTCAAAGCAATATAGTTAGATTAGTTAGCATTATTTTATATAAGCTAATATAATAAGATCTATCCATTGATTTTATAATAATAATATGTAGGACCGTTTACACAAATTGCTCTGGTCACAAAGTAATATCTAGGCTTGTACTGTGTGTACCAGAAACAACGATATAATGCATATTATATTTTATAAACATCATAGTCTACGGAGGCGGTCATTTTTCAAACGACAATGAAATTTATGTAAAAAAAACAAACATTTGGTGGAACAAATCATGTGCCAATCCTGGAAATATGTACCCAGGTAGCATTTTGACATCTCTATGACGTCAACTTAATATCATTCTCGACACAATTGACGTCATAGGGTAGCATAACTGTTAGTTTTTTTTAAAGAGATAATTAGCTTCTTTATTATTAACCTGTTGAGCCCACTACTGAAAGAGTTTGATACTTAATAACAATAATATTTCTTGGCGAGTATACCTACTTACTTTCCTCCTTTCAAGGAGCGGGTACAAAACGAAAGCGACTCGTAATGCAAAATTCGTTTTTTTCTCCACCCATTTTGTAACTATCATTTATCTATTATCTGGCATAGTGGGAGCAACATATGATGCTAAACAGCTATGTATTGATTGACCCCATTCAGGGGTCGATCAATACATTGCTTTAAAGGACAATACATTACTTTAAAGGACAATAAATTACTTTAAAGGACAATTTGGTGCAACAGGAGCTAAATAAGAAAGTGGAGTGGAAAACAGGATATAATAAGGAGGTATGACTTGCCTACTTCAGCGGTTATCCTAATGCGTAGACGTGACGCACTTCAGTCTGCTTCAAGAAGGTCATTATCCAATGAGGTCAGTTTTCAAGGAGGCCAGTGTCCAATGACGTCAGTTTTTTGAATAGTTTATTAATTAGTACAATTAGTAGCCAAGATACAAATTAAAATTTACTTAAATATAAATAACATTCTATTAAATTCAAGCTTTCACCAGCAACATCGTCCGCGTTTACACGAAATGTAACGTCGCGTCGCTTTGTAGCGGAGTAGGTTATTTGAGTAAGTATGATATTTCATTTAATACTTCATATAAAACCTTTTATATTTTAAATGTTATTTTATATTTCGGTATATTTGTGCATTAAGTCTCCGAAAATTTAAATTTTAATTTAAATTAAAAATTTATGTACATTTGTTTGACAACACCACTATAGTGCCTCGGAGAGCACGTTAAGCTGTCGGTCCCGGTTTCACTATACCAACTTGTGAAACTGTTTATAGATGGGTTACTGAGTCTATTCAAAAACATCGCAACGAGCTAGCCACTTGTTCGGTGTAGACTCATACCATCGGCTACGACGAGGTGGGATTAAAACCCCTCCGCTGGGTACCCTGGGGCCGTCTAGGCGGTCTCGGGCGCCGTAAGGCACCCGTGATGATACATACATACAAGTCTCCGAAAATATAACCTAATTGGAATCTAACTTTTTTGGAAACTGACCTCAATGGAAAATGACTTTCTTGGAAACTGACCTCATGAGAAAATGATCTTCTTGAACCAAACACTCACTCAGTGCTTTCCTGGTTTCCTTTCGGATTGTATTATTTTTTCGTTAGTACCTACCATGTACTATCATAATGCAAATGCTTTATATATGTCATAATGCATTTGCAATATTTTAATAGAGGTTTTAATAACAACACAACAAATAATTTCGAAGACTATATTCAGAATCTTATTTTCAATTAATTCATCTCCCTATTAATTCATATTTCAAACATAAAATTATCTAAATGTACAAAAAATATCACTATATACACGTGCATTTACTAATTATATAAACAACAATAAATCAAAGAATATAATACTTCGACTTCAATTACTTATAATTTATAATTAATAAATTTTAAATGAATGTTATTTCACATATATTATTTTGTATAATATAATAACATTTTTATTAGTAAGTATTTTATCAATAATATATAGGCATTAATACTAATTTTATAATATATTTATATCTATATTAAAACATATAGCAACTAAACAAAAGCAAAAGGCAGACCGACTAATTTCATATTTACAGGACAAAATTTGGCACATTTAGGAATTTAAGCCAATTCGTAATCAAATGAGCAAATGGTATATGTTAGAATTGTCATTATACTTGCTCTAAATAAAATGTAATTATTTATTTAATTACATTTAGTGCCTTAAACTATTATACATATTATATTTACATCTCACAATCAGTCGTACCTAATTTTTTAACAATTTTTTTGATTGATAAATTAAATATTATATTTAGGCAGTAACCTTAATATTCTAATTTGGTAAACGACTAACCATTTTGGGTATATTATTACTATTACTAGTCCACTAACAATAGGCCGGACTAGTTAGGCTAGGCTTTTAAATAAGTAAATAATTAGAAAACATTGTAAAAAATATCAAAATACTATAGGAGCTGAATAAACATTTAATTAAGTAAGTACATATAATATTTTGCATTAATAATGTTTACAAACCGAATTTGTAACAATTTTTCACAACCAGTTACATTAGAAAATTATGAGTTATAAAGGCTTTAATGGTGATGAAGTATTTGAAATTCAAATTGAAGTAGGATAAAGGATAGACGTCAAAAACACACGTAAAATATTGAACTGCGTTCTGTTTTGGCGTAAAAAAGTATTTAATTATTTACATATGTTTCTAAAACTTTATTGTTGATTGGAATATTCTATACAGTTTTGTTAAGGTTATTAATATGAGATTTAAAAGATATTGTCAAGGAGGGTAAGTCTTATTTATATATTGTTTAGAAGTTATTATCGTAGGAACGTCGCCTAGAAAAGTGAGGTCTGGGGTATTCTCCGGTGTAGCCATATATCTGCGATCCTCCTCCTGTTTGTCCATACAACTGAGACCCACCATAGCTGTAATATAATAATTTCACTATTAACTTTTAATTTCACTATTACCTTATAATTTCACTATTACCTTTTAATTTCACTATTAACTTTTAATTTCACTATTAACTTTTATGAAAACAAACAGACAATTTGTTATTATTTAAAACTACACACTGATAAGGCTAATTATTTCAATAGTAGCGTTTGCTTCGTAAGGTACTTAAAATGCTGCCCAATGGTTTTATTTATGGCATGTGACTTTGTATATCCTAATTTTATTGTAAACAGACCTATAACGTCCATGAATGGGTTCGATCAAAACATTGCTGTTAGACAGCAATGATCGCCTCCATTATTTACACATATTGCCGGCTAAATGTTGCAAATACGAAATAGGTGACGAATTTGGTCATCTCCTAAAACCCGAGCCTTGGGTGCAGACTAAAACCGAAACATGGCTTAAAAGCGAATCCCAGTATGTGTGATATCTAAAGGCTATGTTTTGCTTATGCCGATGCGCATAATGTTCAATATATCAAAATATCTCGCATTGGTGACAAAATATACTATAAGCTTAATTATTTTAATATAATCGCTTGTTGTATTTTAAGTTTTACCTAAATGGGGAGCTAAAGCCTTTATGTATCGTGTAGGTATTTAATAATACCATAGTCTTGCTGAAGATAAGTCTGGATGCGGATGCATATAAGGACCTTATTTCTTGCATTTGCTAAAAATACACATCTTTTTAGTAGTGGCCATTAGACCACTACATCAAAATACCAAATACATCGTGCATTAGCTCGATTTCACCAACGATCTCTAACTCTAAAGGAGCCCCTAAATAAAAATATTGACATATTTGCTATGAAACAACTGTCATTAATTGTCCCTAACTTAGTTAGAGTTGGTGAAATCGTCCATTAGATTTATATAAACTTAAAAATAAAACTTAAAAGCGCTGTCTTAGTATTCTGTTAGTAGTACCTAGTCTGTTATATTATTAATTTTTCGATTGAGCGATCGAAGTAATATTAATTACGTTTTGAATCCCACATAAATACCAATAAAATGGTCTTTGTATGTCTTGACGATATTTTTGTACTAAATCTTTAAGTGATTTCCATTTTTTAAATATTTTGACAAGATATTGGGAAAACCATTATTTTCCTTACCCATAAATATTGCCACTATGTCCATAAATTTGTGAGCCCCTGCCAGAATCCTGGTTGTAATGCTGCATGTACTTCTGCATCTGAGGCGTCCACTCCGACCTCCACGAGTCTCCAGGGTTAGGATAGGCCAACTGCTCTATGAAGGCTGTTGACATTCTCTAAAACAAAAACAATAAACTTATGTTAAACATCTATAATTATAAAAAATATAAATTGTCGAATATGTATTAAGCGCATCACTTTAAAACAGCTGCACCTGCTAATTATTTTTTTGTTGTAGGTATTTGTAATTGTCAGGACAAGATTTGTATGAAAGGATATGTTTCAAAAATCGAATGGAAATTTTACATGGACAGAAAAACAGATAGAAAATTGTTTAGTTGTTAAGTTTTGTACATTGTTTTAGCTGTTACATGTTATCCAGTAATCAATTTGTCCGGAAAAATAATATATTTTGAACAAAGTGAAAATCTGCTAAATTTTGCAGATTAGCTTTAATTGTTTTGTGAAAAAACGTAGTAAAAATTACGTGGTCGTAGAGGAAGTATTTGGTCTTATTTTATTCATTAGTACCTACACCCTTGCGAAGCCGGGACGGGCAGCTAGTTTTCTATAAATGTTACTAAATTGTGTTAATATTTTATTATTAATAGATAGATTTATACTATTGGAGTATAATGTCGTCCAGGACAATACTTACGTCCTACAAAATAAATAAAAAAGATACTCTTATATATCCAAGTTTATATTTAACATACCTTTCCAGAAGGAGGATATGGAAGCTCACGTTCCTTCATTTGATGGACATCGTCAAAGCCTCCCATGTGACTTTTATCTAGTTCCCGAAGCATGTCTTCGCTTAACGGTATCGGCTGTTTAGCTTTAGAACTTTTTTGCCTATTCACTAACTGAAATTTCAAAAATAAATTAACAATTGGTTTTTTAATTAATTGAGTTAATGATGTTTTAATAAGTGATGCTTACCACAGTAACTCCAAATATAATAACAAACAAAAGCGATGCCAATGCTATAACGATGACAGCTATTCCCCATTGTGGAAGAAAAGATTCTTCTTCGGGTTCTATAATCGTTGGCTCTTCACGTTTAGGCAATACTATAAAAAAAATCACAGGTTTTGATTAATATTATGTAACTACAATTTAAAAAAAAAAGGTTTTAAATACCTAAGCAACACTCACCTATAAATTCAGTATACGCAGGATCCATTATGAATTTTCCTATTTCTAATTTCCCTACTGATTTATCTATAGTTTTCATCATTTTTTCGTCACTTTTGCTCATTCTATCTTCGTATGGTTGATCACCAAGCATTATATCGGGGTCGAAGTCACTATTCGTTTCATCTACAATCGGTTCCAAGACACTACCTGGTTTTGCTTGAAGCAAGGATTTGTGAAATAATTTCTTAAGTTCTTGAGTGTCTATTTTTTCGTCTACATCATTTAACTCTACATAGTAATCTACTAGCACTGAACCTTGACTAAACGCATCTATTCGAATATTTTTATACCATTTTTTCAATAAATCAGACTTCGAGTAGATTGAATTAAGCTGAAAAGTAAACAATTTGTTAATATATTTAGGTATTTATAAAGAATACATAGAACTAAAAAATAAATAAACATTACCTCCTCTTTTACATCCTTTGCTAAATTCTTCCACTCATCTGTATGATAATCGAGGAATTCTGGTACCCATTTAACACCTGCAACAATTTTAATTGATGCTGCTATTTCGCATTCTTTACGGCAAACTCCAGGTGTGGTAGGGGGTGGTGGGGCGACGGTGGTAGTAGTCGTGGTAGTTGTGCGATGAGTGGTAACTTCGGTGTTAACATTGGGAAGAGGGCTGGTTGCAGTGGCATTTCTTTGAGCTTCCAAGAGCTTCTCTATAGAGAAGGGAGTAGTAGAAGGTGATGGCCATCCAGTGAATTCAGTAGATGCCCTAAAATAAAATAAAAGTTAGCAAAGTTATTTAATTTTTGAAATTATTATTATATTTTGTTTATGATCTTTAAAAGCGCTTTGGTATGATATCTAGACTGATTCTCAAATTAAATACTTATTAACTAATGTATTATATACGTGGTGACCGAGTTGGTTAGACCTTGGACTTAAAAACACTTAGGTCCCTGGTTCGAATCCCGGTGTGTATCAATGAGTTTTTAATTAAAAAAATTATGTACATTTGTTTGACAACACCACTATAGTGCCTCGTAGAGCACGTTAAGCTGTCGGTCCCGGTTTCACTATACCAACTTGTGAAACTGTTTATAGATGGATTATTGTGTCTATTCAAAACATCGCGACGAGCTTGCTACTTGTTCGGTGTAGACTCATATAATCGGCTACGACGAGGTGGGATTAAAACTCTTCCGCTGGGTACCCTGGGGCCGTCTAGGCGGTCTCGGGCGCCGTAAGGCACCCGTGATGATATGTAATGTAACGTAATTAAGTCATCCATTATATAAAATATCTTATTTAACAGGAAATTTAATTCCACTCTTTTTTTTATAAAAAAATAAGTAACATAAGCCCTGAAAGTAAGGGCTCCAATACTCTACATCAAAATTTTCATTGCAATTTACCTTACTAATTTAAATAAAAAAAATATAATAGGTTAAATAAATAAAAATGTTTACCTTACTGGCCATCCTTTGCTAATTTTAGGAGTAGCAAGTTCAGGACCAACACTAGAACCAGATTTTGGTGTCGTTGTTTTCCTATTCGCCTTAGACCCGCTTGGTCTTGATGGGAATACAACTTTAAAACCATTTGATAACGATTTTGTTGTAGTTTCAGTCGGCGTTGCCGTATCCGTGACATTAGGTGTGAAACTTGGCGGTAGTGATTTTAATAAATCTTCTACGTTTAATTTGATGGGGATAATTTCATCACTTTTATTTTCAGTGTTATTTAATTTGAATCCAGGTGGCAGGAAAGATAAAATATCTATTGGTTTAGCATTATCCAATAATTTTGATTCTATTGTAGTTTTAGTTGTAGAAGTTTTCGTTAAATCTTTCGGTAAAAGTGTGGATATATTAAAAGCTTGAGGTTTTCCTGTTGTTACTGTTTTATCCTCAGATTTTTTCGGTAGCTTGAAATCTGGCGGTAAAAATTTGCTGATATCATCTACAGTAACAGCTTTGAAGATATGGTCTTTTGGTTTAACTTCACTTGGTCGTTTATAGTTTTTCGGTAGTAAAGACTTTTCATCTAATATAATGACTTTATTTTTCGACGAAATACCTGAAGATCGACCTTGAGTACCATTAAGGATTTCTTCTTCAGATTCTGATGTCGCTGGCATAGGAGTAGTCGATGTGGTAGTAGTGGAGGTAGTAGTTGTAGTCGTAATCTTTTTGTCTTTATATGAAGCTCGCGGCTTATAACCGGGCGGCAAAAATCCAGCGAGATCGTCCATAACAGTTACAAGTTTTTTCTTTGGACGTTGAGTTGTTGTAGTGGTAGAAGTCGTAGTCGTAGTTGAAGCTTTTGGTGTGAACTTTTTTATTAAAACAGGCAGAGGTTCTGGGGATGATTTTTCTGTAGCAATAGTTGCCTGGGTACTTTTTAACGTAAAAAGATTTAATGGACTAGATACTGTAGAAGTAGGAGTTGTATTTTCTACTGAAGATTCTGTTATACGAGCAATATTTTTGTCATTATTATCTAAAGCTCCAGCAAGTACTGCACTTGATAACTCTGACTGTATACTATCTAATTTATCATTTAAGTTTTCAGTTGAGGAAGAATCTGACTCTGTAGATGTACCTGCTTTAGGATTTTTCGTTACAGTCTCTTCTTCATCTTCTATTAAAACTTGTTTTTTCTCTTCTTGTTCTACTGTTGGGAAGGGTAGAAATCGTGCACCAGAAACGCTTCTACTTGTTTGTACTGATGCTACAACTACCCAGTTTTCAGTGGTATTAGGAATAGATGAATTATCATTATCACTGCTAATTGATGGCGAATCATCGGTCGACATGTTGTATTTATTAGTAGTAGGAGAATAAGTATAATTAGGAATTGAAATTGTACCATTTACAACACTTTTTGTAGTTACCACGGATACAATTTGTTGTCCTACTATTGAAGGGGATTCAGCAGAACTTACTTCATCTGATGATATTTCTTCACTCGTATGTGGTAGTTCCGTGATAATTTCACTTGATTCATTACTTGGGATTTGCTCAGTTTGATCAATTACAGTTGTATCTATAAATTGTTTAAAGTTATCATCCTTAACCATTGTGGATTTTATGGCTAAGACATCGAATGTTTTTGTACTATTGTCTTTATTTTCTTGAGTCTGTTCTATTTCTTCTGAGTTATCATACTCATCATAAATATCAGGAGAATGTTCTGTGCTATGTGTCAATGGTGTAGTATGTGGAACCTCTGTACTTTCAGCGTCGTCGTAATAATCCACATACTCCCCTTCATCAACTTCAACTTCTTCATGCGCATCGTTATCTTCTAATCTTGTAGTTTCTTTTGTTTTGGTTTCTATATCATTATGCCTAGCATTACTATTTGATTCATTATCTCTTGCATTTGATATGTTGTGATCAAACTCTGTATGGTCATTTTCTTCTGTGGATTTAATAACAGCAGACTCATTGGAAATGTTACCAGTGTTCATAGAACTTGCAGACGGGTTATTATCATATTTATCATAATCTACTTTGCCTTGCGTATTTTCATCACTCGCTTTTATAACTTGTACGTCAAATGAGGCTTGTGTATTTTTCATTAATTCGCGGAAAGAAGTAATATCGCTTATGTCATCTTCTAATAAAGGTTCTATATCTAATAAAGCTTTATATTCGGTTGAAGACTGCTGACGATTTTTGCCATTATATCTATTACTTATTAATTTTGATGATTTTATGCCATTTTGTATGTTTGGATTATTATTATTAATAGCTTGTGAGTATTTATGGAAAGTATTATTATTTTGTAGGTCTTCGGAAGAAAAACTTTCTTCGTGTGGTATATAACCAATATTAGATTTAATATTCAGTCTTTGTTTATTAGAACCTTTATTCGGATTATACGTAGTAACCTTGTGATGTTCATAGAAATCTTCGATATCAGCGTCATTATCATTAATTACGCCATGGTTATGGTGATTATTGGATTTTAGACTATTGCCGTCAAACGGTATATTTTTATACAATCCACTTTGCAAATAATCTATATCAGGATTATTAAGTGTAATTTGTCCTAAAAATGTTTCTGGTTTTGAAGGATCGTTTTGATATGCTGCTGAGTGTATCTGGGATACGTCTGGTCGTTTTGTGCTTCCTTGATGTAATATTTGAAAATTGTGTGGGAGTGATGGTCTGAACCGCTGTTGTCTTTGTGATGGGGAAGTGAAATCAGCTTGATTTAAGTAGAATTGACCAGATGGTTGACTTCGTCCTGTTGGTAATTGGAACGGGGACGGGTGCTGATTATAATTTGGGCTCGGAAATCTGTGTCCCTCATTAAACACTTGTTGCTGTCCAGAATTTGGGATATTTGATTGCGGTAATCTAAAATTTTCTGCTTGTTCAAAATATGAAGCAGGACGACTATTAGGAAATAATGGTGGTTGAACTTGAGCAAAGCTTCTTTCTACAGGTGTGTAGTAAAAGTCGTTTTCATCTGTAACAAAAGAAAAGTATCGTTAAAATAAATGTTGAAATACCTGAGTGAGCAATCGTAAAGTTATGTTGGTTAAGTCTTGAATGTGACATTTTTATTCAAAACGCATACAGAAACCTTAAACTTTTAAATTTTTATGTAAATACAAACAACTACTTCTTCGGCATTTATAAAATAATGTTTTAAAGGTTTTTTATTGCAAGATACTGGCTTTTATTTTAACATGTAAAGTTTTTATTTTATAGATAATCTACCTACAGCAAAATATTTAATTAGTACACTATATTCTTAATGTCCACTACATTAATTATTAAGCGAATCTTATTCTTCTAGAAAAAAAAAGAACACCCATTTCCTTCTATTCAATTCAATGACTCCATATAAACCTATACTCTAAATTGACAGGTCAAACGTCGAAACGTTATTTTAATATCAAAATTATCTACAAATGGCGGATTCCTATAATCTGCGGTAATCAATACGGTTCTTTATTCCCATAAATTGCCTTAAATCATCGTTTCTCAACCTTCAGGCCGCAGTCAGGCATAGAGGGATGAGAGGCTACCTCATACAAAAAGAAAAACAAACCAAGCTGGTAATTTTTTCTAAGACTGAGTGCTCCAAAGTGTCTGTTAAAGTAATTGTAACGATTAAAATGGCGTCGATAGGACCAGCTGTCATTCGACTTAAAAAAAAAAAACTGGTACGTTCGACGCCATTTTTAACTTTAATTGTTACAAGTACCTTGAAGAGCACTTTCATGCAACTGAGGCTAAGAGATTTTAATAGTAACGCCCTTTAGTATACGCGACTAATGTAGACTATCACGTTAGTAATAAAAAAAAACATACGCGAAGAGTCGTAAGGTAATTCAGTTTTATTTTTAATATTTAAACGGTTTCGCCAATAAAAAGGTTGAAAACTGATATATATATATATATATATATATCACTAAATAATGATGGTTAAATTTTAATTACTAATATTAACTCTTAAGTAATAAATAATTAATCATCGATTAATTTAATTTTACCTTAGCTTATTGACCAACAATCTGTCATGTCGAATTATAGGTCGAACAGTATTATATATTTTGTTAAGCAAATAATCCAATTAATATTTTGGTAATTATTTGAATCTATACTTCTATACTAATATTATAAAGCTGAAGAGTTTGTTTGTTTGTTTGTTTGTTTGTTTGTTTGTTTGAACGCGCTAATCTCCGAAACTACTGGTTCGAATTGAATAATTATTTTTGCGTTGGATAGTCCAGTTATCGAGGAAGGCTATATAACATAACGCTACGACCAATAGGAGCAAAGATATAGTGGTAAATGTGTAAAAAACGGGAGAAATTATTTCATCTTTGAAGCCTTCCGTTGCGTGCGCCGTGAAAACGGTTCAAGATACACAAAAAATATGTATTAAAGAATAATCTAAATATATATAACTCAAAGGTGACTGACTGACATAGTGATCTATCAACGCACAGCCCAAACCACTAGACGGATCGGGCTGAAATTTGGCATGCAGGTAGATGTTATGACGTAGGCATCCGCTAAGAAAGGATTTTGATAAATTCTACCCCCAAGGGGATAAAATAGGGGATGAAAGTTTATATGATAAAAAAATAACTATTCCACGCGGACGAAGTCGCGAGCACAGCTAGTTTTAAATAAAAATTTTCACAGCGAAAAGCAAATTAAATTGTACTGTTAAATAATTTAAAAGAGAAAATACAGAGAAGAGTTTGCGCTGCATAAAAACAACGCAAAATCTCTCATGTCAATGGGGTATTTTCAATAATTAATTTTGCCTTTGATGCACACGTTAATTGATAAAACTTTCACAAAAGCGTTCAACCCGAGCTTACGAAATTAAACGAATGAAATAAAAAAAAAAAAACAAATAGGTCGCTTGCAATTGTTTGTTTTTGGAAAAGTGGAAAAGAACATAATGAATTGCTAAACAATGTTATAAAGATTGCATAATACGGAAGCAGGATAAGTTTGTGGCTGACTTAAGATATATCAAACGCTATGATCTCGTGCTAGCACACGTTAGATATGCTAGCTCGATACTCTCACGTAAACAACAATGAAATATACTATTGAAGATAGGGATCAAAGTTGGTTTTCTCAAGAAATATATACAGAAATAAAGCTGCTGTTGTCGAAATGATTTTAACAATGGACAGGTATTTTATTATTTTCAAATGTTTTTGCAATATTTAGTATTATACAACTTCTTAATTGCAATTGCAACTTGATAAATTATTGCTTCGTTACTATGTGTCGTAGTGTAATTTAATAGTCTGCAACCTCCATAATAACAGGATTTTTTTTTTAATAAATACCAACACGGGTGGTTATTTGGCTCCCGAAAACCGTTTTTAAAAAGCCTCAGGGTACCCAGCGGAGAGGTTCTAATCCCACCTCCTCGTAGCCGATGGTATGAATCTATACCGAGCAATTGGCTCGATAACCCATCTATAAACAGTTTTACAAATTGGTATAATGAAATTGGGACCGACAGTTTAACGTGCTTTCTGGGGCACTATAGTGTTGTCAAACAAATGTACATTTAAAAAAATATATAAATTCATTGGTCAACCGCAGGGTTTGAACCGGGGACCTAAAAACTTTAGTATTTTTATGTCTGATGTCTAAACAACTCGGCCACCACGTATCTACATGTAGTAATAAATAAAATAAATAACTATTATAAAATAAAAGTAGCGCCTGATTCAATTTACTAAACACAAAAAGCCTTTAAATAATTTTCCACGAATTATCGGTCGCATGCGCCAATAACGTTTTTCTCCTATTTATTACAAGAAAAAGAGCTGAATAGGTGTAATTACATACTAAGGGTTTCTTTCATATACTTGTGCAGAAATCATTTCCAGGAAATCACTGTTGTACTGTGAAATCACTTTATTATAGTACGTATTCTAAACAAGAATAGGAGAATGGAACCTTTTAATATCTATATTGCCGGCGAAGGGTGTGAAAGAAAATTAATTTAGTCACAGGATGTTTCTGAATAAAAATACTTTTTTTTTATGTGTACCCACATACCTATAATATATGTTATATACGCGGTGGAAATAAGGTGAAATTTTAAATAAAATATGTAAATTTCTTTGACAAAAACATTATTGATCGCTCATACTACGTCGGCTAAATGATGCGTTACGACTTGGGCGACGACAAAGACGAATATTTAGCAGTCTCGCTGCTTTATTGTCAAATTAACTGCCCTTTTCGTAACCGCACCCTGAAATCAGACTACATCGACAATAAATCGATTCAATAGTCTTCTAAAAACCGATGAACCCTCAGACTAAAACCAAAACATAAGGTATACTATATCACTTGACGGTTTGCATCAAAAACTAAGATGTACGCCCGAGACTGCCTGAATGGCCTCAGGGTACCCAGCGGTGGGATTTCATTCCCACCTCGTCGTAACCTATGGTAGTCGAAATGTACACCGAACAAGTGGTCAAATCGTCGCGGTGTTTGGAAAGACTTAAAACTCCATCTATAAACAGTTTCACAAGTTAATAAGTAGCTGTCGGTCCCAGTTTAACGTACTATCCTAGGCACTATAAAAACACCAATTAGTTTTTAGTTGATTAAGTGCACAGAAAATGGATTCGTCTTTAGAGACTATCTAATTAGGATCGAGTAAGTAATATTTACACCTCCACGTGTTCTTTAAAAAAAACTTTATTATCACTTAAAACAAATTTTTAAACGTTTTATGGTCGCCCGTTACAAATGGTGTCCTAGAATGGGGGATATGGAACTACATTTAGGATATGGAACGACATTTAATATTATTCTAGCACAATTTACCTACTATCATATTTATCTCATCAACAACTTTTGATGTTCATTGTCAATAAATTTATTTCTTTATTTAAACACTTTATTCAACAGTAAACAAAAGTTAAGAACTTAATGCCTTAGGCAATATCTACCAGCTAACTTTTAAGATTGTGTACGGGGATGAGTCGGGTGTTTAATTTTATAATAATAAATACCATCACAGATGCCTTTATGGCTAACGAGGACCTGTTTTTTTAAACAGCCACAGGGTACTCAGCGAAGGGTTTTTTAACCCGTCCTCATTTCGCCGATTCGGAGACAACACCTAACAATCGCGAGCTTATTGCGGTGTTTATCATAGTATCTATAAAGCAGTCACCTTGTTGTATAAAGCGGTCCCAGGTCCGGCATTGTTGTCATCTGCTTAACCTTGTTATCAGTTTCGCAGTGACTTAACCACTAGGCTGGGGCCACTTTTTAATAAACTAATATAATAATAATTATTATTATAATATTAATAATTATATATATTAATAATAATAATAACAATAATTATTATTATTATATTTTGTTTGTATTAAAAACATATTTTCATTTAGTTTTTTAAATCATTTCAGTAACACGCTGTATATCCATTCTACCTTGGCCTAAGATCATTCTAATTAGGGTTTTGGACAGGACTCAAATCCGGGCGTAAATTAACATTATAGGAAATCGATATTTACCCGGAGCATTTACTCAGAAGTGGATTGTTTGAGTAGTGGTTTGAGTGGCTCCCGGATTAGTTTAGGGACATTTGTAAATACGCTAGAGGGCGACTGAGTTGGACATTGTGATTCGAATTGAATAAAGGTTTATCAGTTTTGTTTTGTGTAAGGATTATTAATCTAATTGGAAAGTAATTAATAAAGGAATTTATTAAATAAAATAAGTATTTTTTAAGCTGTGTTTGGAGCAACTAACGATACATTTTCAAGCTGAGTTTGGAGCAACTAACGATACATTTTCAAGCTGTGTTTGGAGCAACTAACGATACATTTTCAAGCTGTATTTGGAGCAACTAACGATACATTTTCAAGCTGTGTTTGGAGCAAATAACGATACATTTTTAAGCTGTGTTTGGAGCAACTAACGATACATTTTCAAGCTGTGTTTGGAGCAACTAACGATACATTTTCAAGCTGTGTTTGGAGCAACTAACGATACATTTTCAAGCAAAACAAATGTGAGGGTTTGTTAAAAAATCTGTTTGTTAAATTGTGAAATAAAATATGATTATTACACATTACTTAATTTGATCATGTGTTCATATGTCTGCGTTACATCTTTACGTTCACTAAATACTTTCGTAATTAAACAATTGAAAACAAATTATGCTAAAAATACCTTCATGAGACGCATCTGTGAATTTTATAGTAATAAGCTGTTAAATATTGATATTTTTCCAAAAAAAAAAAAAAAGTTTAGAAAAGGCATTGGATTTTTGTTGTTCGAGTACCTATAATTATTTTAAGCGAGTATTTGTCAAGTTTTTTATATATTATAATTTTCAATGTATTTATGTGTTATTTAAATTTTTTTAATGGTATAATTAGGGTAGTAAGTAAATATATCTTACTTGAAAATTAAATAAAAATAATAATAAAAATGTCTATGTAGTAAATAAATAAATATAAGAGACAAATTTTTTGGGCCGCAAAATTAAGTATATAGATAAAAATATTTTTGAAGTAGGTACCTTAAAAATATGTCCCGATTTATTAATAGAAACTACAAAGAATCATAGCAAAGTCTAAGTGGAATTGTAAATTTATTTCAAATAACATGCAATTTGATATGATAAAAATAATAAATATTTTAATTTAGGCGCTATAATAAAAACATATAATTCAGTCTAAAGTTTTTGTGGGCCTACCCGTCATATAAAAAAATGATCTTCATTTACGTGGTGGTCGAGTTGGTAAGATCTCAGACTTAAAAACAGTTTTTAGGCCAGGAGTAGGTACTAAATAGTTATTAATTAAAAAATATATACATTTTTGTTTTACATCGCCGCATGAGCATGTTAAGCTATCGGTCCCAGTTTTACTATACCAGTTAACTTGTATGAAGAACTATCAAATTTATTCTTTCTCCATACAAGTTATCTTTCGAATAACTTTATTTGACGATTGAAAACTCAGTCCTTATACACATAAAACTAAATTATTAATAAATATTTTATGAAATTTTATTGCGATTATTATGTTTATCGTAGTAAGTATTATTTATAGTATTTATACTACTATTTCCTGCTATAATAGGTAATGCTCGTATTTATTTAGGTACATATTTTTAAGATTCATTCAAAAATGTTATACAAGATCCTCGTGAAATAAACTTGTCATTTATCGTGGCTCCTATTCAGAAAAAAAATCGATGTCCTTTTTTATTGGTGTTTGCTTCCCCAACCCTCGAACCTACAGTCCTCGATAAATATCGCCGAAGAGAAAACGTAATCGTAGGTCGAACCGAAAAAGCTTTCGATATGCAATGCAAATTGACACCCTAGTGAAGACTTTATATATATATATCTACCACTTATATAAGCTGCTACGTTTATGGCAGAGAAGGGAATAATATCATAGGGAAGGGGCCTAAGACCTAAAATTACCTATAAAAATATGAGAACACAAGATGGCCGCCCGCCATAACAAAAGTTATAACAACATAATATGGCGGCAACAAACATTTTTGACGTTGGAAATTTAAAAGAAATTTATAGTAGATATTTAAACAAAATAAGAGTTAATCTCTTTTCCATTTGTAGATTTGAATGAGAGGTTTATAGATACATATATATATATATATATTTGTGATTCACGACAGCACTTCTATAATATTCACACTTTCATGGTTTATGTTTGACACGTAAACATTACTTGTGTTGCGATACAAAGACGTTTTAAGATTTCTTTGACACTGAAAAAAGGACTTTTTCAATAGCAAGGGATGAGCATGAATTATTCAGTCTACGAATGCCCTATTTTTTTGTGCTGTTGTTTATTATTTCCGTCGTAATTTTATTACTCAGGGATTTCAGGCTGAAATTGGTTTGAAATTTGATGGCTTTTGTTGAATAAACGAAATAATTGAGCTCTTATTTTCAATCGGTTGTCAGGCTTTTATATTGACATAATTTAACTTAAAAAATACGGTAAACGTTTTATAAAATTACATTTAGGTAGGTAGGTAGTTAATTGTAAAATCTCTGGAAAACAGTTTTTATTTTTCTAAGCAATTTGGAAATGAAATGATGAAAAAGACCTGACTGTTTTCAGATTTAATTAAAATTATATATTTTTTAAAGTTCTCAATGTTAAAAATTTTTGGGAATATCTAACTATGTCGGCTAAATGAAGCGGTTACGAAATAGGCGAAAAATTTGCATTAAGATCTACTTCAATAACCTTGCTGCATAATCGTCGATGTTTTACAACCCTGATAGAAGACTACCACCACGACAAGAATTCGATGCAGTAGTCTATTGAATACCGATGAACCCACAGACTAAAACTGAAACATTAATCAAATCGATGCAGTAGTTTCTGGAATACCAGCGAACCCACAGACTAGGTCATTTAACGGTTCCTGCATCTGATTGGGTGTTGTCACAAACCCGGCCAGTCAGCCTAGAGCGAGACCTTTCTCCCACCTAATACATACTCAGTAGATACTTACTCACTTATATTTTCGTTAACACTTCGGTCAGTCACTGTCATCATCTCTTAGTAGGTATACCTATACATTTTACCTTGTTCACAATATCAAGGTAATCTCTATAAGCCTTCTAATTTCTACCAGACCCTCATCAAGGTCTGTTTGTTAAATAAGCCTTAAAGCTAGCGGAAAATTATCTTTATACTCGTAATTATAATAATTACTAATTAACAATGTACGTGAACAATGAAAATTGATGTTAAATAATAATCTGAGGTTTTAATTTTACAGAATATTACGAGTTTCATACTTCTAGCCCCAGAGGGGTAGAAATGTTGTTCAAATTTAATTTCTAACAAATAATAGGCTCACGGGCGTAGGAGGAGCCAGGAGGAGGTTTTGGGGGTTCAAATCCCCCCCGAAATGTATGAAATATGAACTGAGTAGTATAATTTTTTTTTTCATAGGAATAATTTTATCTACTTTTTTTGTTTAATTTTTTTTTCTTTTCAACCCCAACTAAAACCTGGCTACCCCCGTGAATAGGTTAAGTTTTAAATAAGTTTATTACGTTATTTCTATGCAAATAATGTCCGTAACATTGTTTTTTATTTTTTATAATTGACAAAGAATGCGTTTGACCTCAAACGTACCTGAGTGGGTACTAGAAACGTTGATGAGGTCGAATTCAAGAATTCCCTGTAGGTGTCTATTTTATTGGTGTTGAGTCTGACATAGGTTAAAACAGTCCGACCCTATCTAGAAAAACGGAAGCAAGATTTAAGGAGTTCCAAATCTCTGCCGTACGATTTTAAAACGTGAAAGCACGAAAATAAACGTTACAGGCTTTAAAAAAGAAGAGTGTACACGTCTTCTATTTTCGTATTATTCGACCCGTGTACAATACAATACCCGTGTACATACAATAGTGTTATACCATTGTATGTACACAGTTCCTTAGATCGTTTAAACTACGTAACGGATTTTGAAGCGATTTTCACCATTTATTAGGTAATTTCTACCGGAAACTTTATATATATAATAAAGTACATATAATTAGTAGAAATCCGTGCCAAGAGGGTAGTTTCTTATTTTTGTTTTTTCTTTACTGTGACTTCTTGCCGCACTGCGATCGCATTGACTTTGCGCACGTAGGACGTCAGTGGCTTCTACAATGGGTTTGCGCATTGTAGCAACGTAACGTATTTGTATACGTATACGTGAGCAACAACCAATAGGATCGCTTTATTCAATCGTGTTAACAAAAATAAAACGGTCCTATTGGTTGTTGCTCATGTATACGTAAACAAAAATGTTACATTGCTACAATGCGCAAACCCATGGTAGAGCCTTAGGTTAAAGATTGCAAAACGGACTGTGATAAGGCTAATTTGTATGATGTGTCAGTGTTATTATCCTTGCTGATTTAACATTAATTATTTAACAGTTTACACAAGTATCAGTTAACCCACACACTTAGGATCTTGGTCTTGGATGTGCATTATATCTCTTTGACATAAGATGTATATTTTGTTATACCTAAACAGTAAACAAGAGCATTTTTAGATTTCAAAAAAATATTAAACTGACAATTTTTTCGACATTATGGATTATAAACAAAAAAAAAGCTAAGTTCTATAAAAAATATCTTTAGAATAAGATTTCTTTCAATATTCGACTTATTTCTCAGGATTTTTTTTTACTTAGGTTTTTTGAGTTTTTTATTAAATTTTGCTTAAAAAGATCATCACTATTTAAAAAGTAAATTTCAAGTATGTTTTAAGATTGTTATTGTAGATCATACGGACAGACAACCCTATAGCTGAGTCTCATAGTAAGATTTTCTGCTTAAAAAGTAAATTTCAAGTATGTTTTAAGATTGTTATTGTAGATATGCATACGGACAGACAACCCTATAGCTGAGTCTCATAGTAAGATTTTCTGCTTGAAAAACAATACACCAAAAAAGGAAGTAAATATTTTGATTGTGAAAGCTAAGGATGTAAATATGCATTTAGATCAACATGGCTATCGTATCAAATGGAATATTTATTTCGAAATTAGAGTATACTATATAGGTATAAATAAGCTCCTAGGTACGTTTTCTACCCAAAGCTTTAAGTACCAGACCGTCCTAAACGAATTTTAATGCGAAGGATCGGTCTGAATTTATAAAATTTAAATGAAAAGTACCGCTATTAGAGAAACGAGTGCTCTTAAGACTTTATTTGACATCTTTTAACTTTCAGCTTAAATCGGTGCTCAAACTTTAAAAGCGGTGTATTAATTTCCTTTTCAACAATATGTTTTAATATATAATTTAATGTATATAACTAAGTTTTTTTGTGCTGTTATCCATACACCTAGTTAACAAATAAATATTTATAATCATCATCAATCTACAACAGCGTAGACTGTAGACCATGGATATATAATAGGGAGGTGCTCATGACCCTTAAATCGCCTCCCCAGTTTTGAGAACAGAATATGGCCTCCGCCATACATTAAAAAAAAAGTGTGAACACAAGCAATCCGTGAGTGTTGATTGGTTGAAGTGAGAACAGAATATGGCGGCAACGAACTCGTTTAACATTTCGTTTTATTTATTTATTTCATGGTGTAGACTAAGAATACCATCAACTACGACGAGGTGGGGTTTAAACCCCCACCTTTGAGTTCCCTGACATCTAGACCCCTGGCTCTTGTCGGCGGAACTATTTTTATTCCTTTCTGTCCTCTGTCAGTTGTTTGAGATTTAATTTTATCTGGTCTACATAGACCAGATAAAATTAAATGTCAAACAAAGTATTCTTATCGGTATTTTCTTCCTTTTTCGCCTTATATTTTTATATTCCGAGCCGTTTAAACGGCCTCAGGGTACCCAGCGCAGGGATTAACCCGTCCTCATTTTGCCGATGGTATTCGGAGGCAACACCTAACAAGTGGCGGTAATATTATAAACACCTAATATTCCATATATATTATTAAGGGTATAATGTTATATAATACATTTATTTATTTATTTTCAGGAAAAAATCACAATTATAAAATATACATTTAAGTTTACATTGTAGAATTAATATCAGGACCATAAAAATTGTTCCACCGTTTACATTCATATATATTTTATTTTTATGTGATGCTGGGGTGTGTCTGTGTGTGTGTGTGTTTGTGTATGTATTTGTTTATATGTGAGGTTTGTGTGTTTCTAACTTGTATGTTTGTTTCTAAATAGTATGTGTGTTTCCATGTGGTGGTGTTTGTGTGTGTGTGTGTATGTGTATATTATATATGTAAATTTGTTGTATTTGTGTGATGTAGGCGATAGATGTTATATGTGGGAATATGAATAAATATTAAAATATATATAGGTAATTGGATTAAATAATATGTCGGTACATTACTTTTATGTATGCTTTAGCGTGTTTTTTAATAAGGTTTTAAAAGTAATTATTTTGTGTGGAAATATATCTATACTTATGAAGTTGTTGTTGTAATTATCGGTCATTCTATGCACAAGGGAATTATGCACGAGCGTAACTTTTGTCTTTTCCTGAGCATTGAAAAACAATCATAGCCACGGGGATTTCCGTGTTTCTTCCAATTCTTGTGTTGGTTTTTCTTTGAATAGATTTGAAGTATATTTTATACATATTTCACTTTAATTAGAGGTAATTAGTTCGCCAAAACTCCAATTGCTGGACTTCTCTCATCATTTAGTCGGCATAGTTAGCTCCCACTATGCTGTTCAACAACAATAAAATTCTTGACTATTATAAGATCTCGGTTATAATATTAATAACGTAGCCCGTTCTAGCCTTAAAATTTTAATGTTAGTGTACCGATTTGATTGGAGTTTCCATCGTCAACATAAAATATTTACGCTGTCAGTGTCCCCACCAATCAAACTTGGATTAGGGTGAGATTATACTGTCATAGAGGGAACATAATACCTATCATATCGTGTTTTGATAATGTAAACGTACATACAATACCAATTCCATGCAAACATAATAGAGGTTCATAGTTTTATTTTTATTTTCAGTAATTTAGGGTTGGTAGTGAAAAAAATGGCGCTAAATATGTTGGCATATCTTGAAACTATATTATACGAGCTTCTATAAAATATTATCTACTATATTGAAAGAGGAAAACATATCTGGAGTATTTTTTGTGATGATGTAAAATTTAGAAGAACTCGTATTTTTTCTGATCTGAATTAGTTGTTTTTTTAGACTAAGCTAATAAAATATAAATTATACCGTATTTAAAGACGATATTAATAATTTTGACATATTTTCATATCTATTTTTTATATTTGGTTTACGTTATGTTTTTTACTAGAAACGATACTATAATAATATTAATATAACACGGCCGCCAAAATTTCTCAATTTGATAATTATTTTATTACATACAAAGTTCAATTACTGTACAAGATTTATTTTGAAATCAATTCGGTAATCTTTCTTTTTCAACAAATAAATTGTAATAGTCGACATATTGCGAAGACGATAAGAAAACATACATGGATATACGTAGTGTTCGAGTTGGTTAGACCTTGGACTTAAAAACACTTAAGTCCTTGATTCGAATCCCGGTGTGTACCAATGAGTTTTTAATTAAAAAAAATATGTACTATTGTTTGACAACACCACTATAGTGCCTCGGAGAGCACGTTGAGCTGTCAGTCCCGGTTTCACTATACCAACTTGTGAAACTGTTTATAGATGGGTTATTGAGTCTATTCAAAACATCGCAACGAGCTAGCCACTTGTTCGGTGTAGACTCATACCATCGACTACGACGAGGTGGGATTAAAACCCCTCCGCTGGGTACACTGGGGCCGTCTAGGCGGTCTCGGGCGCCTTAAGGCACCCGTGATGATTTGTATGTTTATAAGAAAACACTTTTTCCTTCAACTTAATATAGCAAAAAATCACATTCATAAACAGAATAAAATTTACCGCTACTAAGAATTTTATTCTGTGCGAGGTAAGACTTCACTGAAGCATGGATTGGATACATTGTAATCCGAGTTTGTTGTTCTTGGAAGCTGAGAGGTCACGTCCCGCGAGCTGTAGAGGATCTTGGAGGGATTTTAGATCTAATTATCATATGTATTAAGTTAAATCTTCAGGTACGTGTTGTTTTTACTAATCAGCATGAAACAAAGCTGCAGCTCTTGAGGTTAGTAATTCATTTACTGCGCCATACAATTTAATTTTGGAACATTAATTGAATTAAGAACTATTATTTAGATTATATTAACACTTTTTTTTCTGTTTGAATTGCCAAATATAAAAAGGGACATTTTTTTTATACATACAAACTTGTATAAATTATGAGGCTTGTATTAGGCATAAAACTCTTTCCGATAGTTATAGGGAAATCTATAAAATAGAGAGAATACCTCTTCTTATAGTATATACAGGGTGAATTTGAAAGGATGTACTTTGGGCTAATATGAGGTTCTGCTGATCAAATCGAACAACTTTTCCCATGAAACCATATGTCGCAAATGAAAAAAAAAATTGGCTTCCCCATACAAATTGGTCATTTTAACATTACTAGTTTGTATGGGGAAGGCAATATTTTTTTTCATTTGCGGCACATGGTTCCATGGGAAAAGTTGTTCGTATTGATCATTAGAACCTCATATTAGCCCAAAGTACATCCTTTCAAAGTCACCATGTATAGGTAGGTACTCGTATATATATATACCAGTACCTAAATAATATAAAACTCGTAATATACATAGTGACTTTGGAAGGTGGTACTTTAGGCTAATATGAGCCTCTTCTGATCAAATCGAAAAACTTTTCCCATAGAACCATGTGCCGCAAATTTTTTATGCTTATTTTAACATCACATACTTAGACAGTTATAGTTTCTATTTCTGTCTACATGAAGGAATTTTTCAAAATTTTATTGGAGTGGTTTTCGATATTGTTCTAAATCTCTGAAACGACGGGTTTTATAAAAGTAAAAATTGGTGGACCCTTTTTTATCACCAATAGTTAATAGACAGGTGTCTTACAATTTAGAAATAGACTGTATTAATTTTACAACTAATTTGACTGGCATAGGCGGCATCAAATGCTAGTATCAATCTAATTAACAATTAATAAATATATTTTCATATTTTATAGATAACAATAAGTAGCACAATAATAATTGAAGTAAGCCTCTACCTTTTTAGAACAAAATTGTAGTTTAATATATATTTGACGAAAACCCTTCTAAAAATAGGTTTACATTTCCCTCTCTCGACTGTGAGAATTTCCCAAAACTAAATTATACCCTAACTATAATGTATGTGTTGTGGATATCATAATTGGAATAAGTAAATGTATTAGTTGGCACCCGGGAGCCGCTTGGGGGCCGCCCGCCTTGGCGACAGCCGCCCACGCCAGCCTCTTGGAGATAGGCCTTTAGAACTCGATTGAGAAATTAAATTAAACGCTCTATTTATGTTTTAATTAACAACTTTATTAGATATTTTATTGTCGGAAATAATCTCTAGGTGGATCTAATAGATAGGTAGTAAAGTAAATTATTAAAAAGTTTTGTGAAATATTTCGCTAAAGTTAGTAAAAGTTATAGAAAACTACTGATGAAACTTCTTTAAATTAACAGGATTAGGTATTATTTTCTTGCTTTATGATACCATATTATAAAATAAACACAACATAAAATGGTTTATTCCACGTGTTCATTCAAATGTTAATTTCGAAGTACCTATTTGTAAATATAATTTGTGTGTTTATTGTGTGTACGCTTTTGAGAATAATGTGTTTACTCTTGATCATGAAGGGTGTTTTATGTGTCGTACCTTTTTTGTAATGTAAAATGTAATTTTGAATAATGCTGTAGTTATTATTATTATTAAGTAGATATACTAATAATTTTTATATTTATTGAACTTTAGACATTATTTTATTACTGTAAAAAAATACAGACATGCCAGTTTTACATTTTGGGTTTTTGTTTATAAAAAAACATGAATAATTACTATGTTTTATGTAGTCATGTATGGTGACAATACAATACACAATCAACAATAGTTTTTTTCCTAAGACAGAAATAGGATGTATTTTCTAAAGATTTTCCATATTTTTTTTCTTAAAGTTACCACAAGAAACATTTAATGAAAATAAGTACCTCAAAATCCGGTTTTATTTTCTAAATAGCATG
The DNA here is from genome assembly GCA_947458855.1 of Monopis laevigella. Lineage (NCBI taxonomy): Eukaryota > Metazoa > Arthropoda > Insecta > Lepidoptera > Tineidae > Monopis > Monopis laevigella. The sequence continues at coordinate 18,877,451 of OX381581.1, forward strand.
CAAATTATACCATGAAAGAAAGAAATTTTATAGAAATCTGTTTAACACGGAAAAGCATAACAAAATTTTCTTTCGCTTCACCTATTTTACTGACACGAAAATATTTTAGTTCATTAATATTTTTGCTGAAAATTCTTTTGATGCCGTCTAAAATGTTGAGTTATTCATCCGCTGAGGAATGCCTAGTGCGAGTAATATTAAGTGATCCCCGAGGCTCTCCGCAGAGAAGGGGCTCACCTCTCTATGAAGCTTCGTTATCGTCGACATACGTTGAATTTTTTCGCTTTTGATTTATGTGTTTGTACATACAACTATACACTTAGACTACTTAATATTTTATTTACTCGGAAATACATACTTATATATTGATACATGCGAAAATGAGTTCGCAACTTCCTACAAACAGATGTCTTTCTTCCATGTCTGTTTGTCGATTTGTGAAAGTTTCACGTCAAAACTACTAAACCGATTTGATATACCAGATAGAATATATAGACAGCCTTCGTAGACTAGTGGTTGCGCCTTTGGCGTTGTATCCGGAGGTCGTGGGTTCGATTCCCACCCATGGCAAAAAATATTAGTACGTTTTTTTCTGTACAGTTTGTCATGGTCTGGGTGTTTATAAAATATAATATGTATTATTTCGTTGCTTCTGGTACACATAGTACAAGCCTAGAGCTTAGTTTGTGACCAGAGCAATATGTGTAATTTGTCCTACATATTATTATTATTATTATTATAAAGTCGCGAGGACAGCTACTGTTACCTTTACTAATATTATATCGAATTGTTTAAAGATAAAATGCAATGAAAAAAATCCTATTTGGCTGGAATTGAACCCACGATCCTCGTTTTCGCGGCAAGGTACTTAACCACTGAGCCAACCAGGTTCCAGGGGAGTCTTTTCAAGTAAAAACAAAAAACAGACAGATATAGTTTTTGAAACTAGGACTTCTAACTTCACTCTAATATATTGAGTTATTAGAAGAAAGCTCATAGAGGGCGTCTATGTATAAGTAGATAACAACAACGATACAATTCGTGAGGGGTGACTGAAACCTGGTTGGCTCAGTGGTTTAGTACCTATACTAATATTATGAAAAAAAAAAGATTGTTTGTTCTGGAAATAACTTCTTCCGTAGATACCTATGCACAGTCAAATGTTTCAGCCTCCTAGTCGGTCCTTGCTTCGGCCGCTGGCGCTGCGGAAGCGCGTAAACGGTTGAAACATAGGGACTTAACCCAAAATTATATGTTTGTGGCTTTTGGTGTCGAAACTTCAGGAACACTCGGTCCCGAGGCCAAAGAATTTCTCCATGACCTCGGGAAATGTGTATTTTTCGAATGTGGAGACCCCAAATGCCACAACTACTTCAAACAAAAAGTTAGCATTGCCATCCCACGTGGCAATGCTGACTTTTTGTATCCCATTTAAGGAGATTTTTTATTTAATTTAGATAGTTTTAATTTTGATTTATTTATATATGTTTTGTAAGTTTCTTTGTGTAAATAAAATTATATGACTACTTCTTCCGTAATTCAAAACATATTAAACCGATTAAAAATAAAACTCTTCTTTAATATTAGTATTATACTTTACTAATAGATAGCTCTATTTCGATTGAGTGTAACCGAGAGATTACCTTGACAAGTGTAATGATTATCGGTGATTTCAATAGAATCAATATTACACTAGCAGTCGAGTTATAAAATAATGGCTGAAAATTCGTATTTTGTATAAATGATTATAAGCGATTCTATTGAAATCACCGATAATCATTACACTTGTCAAGGTAATCTCTCGGTTACAGCAAGTAACATAGGATGTATTTCATTTTCGATCCGATTTCTTTAAAATTTAACGGCGAGTAAAATCGCAGGTCCCTGCTAGAGTTATAAATTAATTACATACATAAACACGCGCAGAAGGATAAGTTATGTACGAAATCGTGGGAAGTTTTAGTTAATTAATTTGATTATTAGAACCGTGAAAACAAGGCATTATTTAGTTATTTGCCTAAGTATTATGGATGCTGTGCCTTAGACCAAATTAATAGTAATAAAGTAGCAATGTAAAGTATACAGATAGTACTAATATATTCTTGTCTTTCATGACTTTATTAGCAAAACCTTTGCTTTTTTCAATTACATTAATATGGAATAAAAGTGACAAAAAATATTTAGCGGCTATTCTAAAATAGGTGTAAGAATTACCCGGAGATCTCTCGGGGAAAAAAAGGAGATGGAGATATAGTACTGTATTTTGGAAGGCACTATGTAACTTTGTTGCATTTATATATTTTTTTGTAATAAAGAAACAACATAATTTCATAAAATAATAATATTATGTGGGTCGTTATTATAACTTACCGTAAAATATATTCAAAATAACTTTTGGAAAGAAAGGCGAAATTTCCAGCCATTATTTTATAACTAGAATGCTAGTGTAATATTAATTCAATTGAAATCACCGATAATCATTACACTTGTCAAGGTAATGTCTCGGTTACACTCAATCATACTCGGCTGATTTCGAGTAATGCGATGATCACCCAGGTAAATTAACTCGTTTTGGAACTTGGCCTTATTGCCATATTTAAGAGTAAACATTTCTGAATAGAGTTGTTTATAAATAGTGTGGTCAGTCCAAGAGTGAACTAGTAACTAATTTCCATTCGAACCAATATATTTTTTTTTTTTCCTAGTTTTACCGCAGTTTGATTAACAAGGTTTGAGTGAAATATCAGTTTTCGAGTCACACTGAAGATAATTGAAATTATAGCTTAATCGCTAGTTTTAATACCAGTAGCCAAGCTATACTTGCTTAATACCTCATAGTTCACCATTTCGATTACTTGTTTATGCGTCAATATTTAGTTAGTAGTTTGCTATATACCTATCCATTATCTTATTGTTTGTAACTTTTCAGTTAACCATGGTCTGGGTGTTTATAAAAAAATATGTATAAAATATATTATATAGTTATTTCTGTGTCATATAGAACAAGCCATATGGCCATATTCATAAAAAAAACTTATTGAGCTTGAAGAACACTTTAGTTATTAAAGGTTTTGTCTCTTTTACACATATACATTTTTGTTGCTAATAAAAAGAGACACAACCTTCTATAACTAAAGTGTTCTTCAAGGACTCAATAAGTTTTTATTAATACCAGTGTTAGTTTGTAACGGACAATATAATAATATGTGAAATGTTTATATGTCAAACATTTCACATATTATTATATTGTAAATAAATAAGTTTCTAAAAAAATTAAATAAAAGACTTTTTCATAAAAAAGAGTAATTTTGGAAAAGGAATAATTCGGTCGCTAAATATAATAAGGTAATATTAAACTTTTAAGTGGACACCACCAATATTAAATGACTATTATTAGAATATAGGATCTTGGTGCTCACGAAAATGTATATATATTTAACAAACAAAGCAGAATAGTTTTTTTTATTTTATTTAGTAATTTATACTAGAACACTATATACTATAAGCTCTTCGGTCTGACCGCGCTGTTAAAAGGTTAATTCACATAGGACGTGTGTACTAAATCTTGCTGTTTACTATACTTGCGAAAGTACTTGTGGTGTAACTGTACGTGAATTAAATATTAAACGTAAACTACTTGTATATACAGAACTTTTAATAGTCATACAATTTAGTGAATTAATTAATAAAACATTACTGGTCCTAGCATATTATTCATTACGACTATATTTACTATTATACATCAGATTGATATAAATGCAAGTATTACCATTAAGTTAAAAACTAATCATAAGTTGTTATAACGCTGATAAAATTAATATAAAAATGATAAAAATAATATTTTATTTATTTATTTACCAAACTTTATTACATAATATAAAGGCGATAATTATGTTAGGTCACGCACATTTTCCACCAATGTTAGATAATTTTAAGCATGTATTAATTTAAACAAACTCATGATTAAAATTAAGAACATGGAGGCAGCTCTAGCAAACTTTAAACATGAATTTCGGCTCGATATATCCAAATTAAAGTGACAGTTTTCTCTACAGAGATCTGTCACTTTTTATCCGACACGCAAGTCGAAAGTGCCAGCATTAACCCTGGGCGAAACTAAATGTTCTAAAGTCCCAAAGGTTTGACTGTCAGATGGCATTAAGTATTATTTTTCACAATAAAGTTTCACAAATAAACATAAATAAAAGAGATACAAACAAAAAACATATTCCAAAATATATAGATACATAATAAAGACTTGCCGATGCAGAACTTTTATTATAGTTAGATATGGCTATACACTTAAAAGAGCCAATTTCAAAACAATCTCTTGTAGGTAAGGTAAGCTAAGGCTGCTATAAACCGGTAATTTTATTCAGTTACAATTCTATCTCCATTTTTAGTAACAAAATAGAGCAAGAATTGTACGTGGGCTGTATAAAGGTTGGAATAGCGCTCGTGGCTTTTTACTTTAAAGATTCTGTCGCATCGCCCACGACTATTTATTTATTATATTGGCAAGATAAATTGTATCTTTACATGAAATGCTATTTAAGCATTTGTTGCCCACGCGTGTATTTATAAAACAATATGTATAATTTGTTAACGATGTAATGTAAATATGCTAACCATTGCTGTTATACCTGGGTCTGATAATGAATTTAAATAATCGATTTATATCGGGTATAATTTAGGGGGTTTCTTTACAATTTGGCTTGGACTTGCTGTTTAATGAAATGAAATAAACTTGTTTATTTTTTCAAAAACACGGTGTTCAACTAGTTTTGACATAAATGGCATGCAAATACATAGGTTATATTATAAATGTTGTTATTATAATTAAAAGTGTATATGTACTCGTATGTATGTAAAAAAGGTCACGTTTAAGGTCACATTAAAATATATAATGTATTAGTATCGATGTTTTTAGTACACATAGTACAAGTCTAGAGTTTAGTTCTGACCAGGGTTATATATGTGAATAGCCCCTCATAATGTTATTATATTTTGATACATCCTTTAAAGCCGTTTTTCCCGAGAGCCGAAATAAATCCGAAAAGTTAGTCTTTTGGGTAAATAAAAAATATGATACCGACACGAGACGGCAAGTTATAAAATCTTTTATCTAAACAAAATTCTGAGTAACAAAAAATAAAAATTTCAGACATTTTGAAGCAAAGTTTAGACATTTCGTCTAACATTTTGGACATTGCTTTTTTGAGTTTTTTTCTATATAGATAACTTTTAAAATAGATTAATAAAAATACAGTTATCTCTACGGGTGATATTATTAGGTAATTTAATGGAATCAGATCGAATTGCTTTTGTAACTAAAAGTGTAAGTTAAAAATTAAACGAATTGTGTAATAGTTTTTTCTAAAGAGACGATAATGATTATAAGCGATTGGGCCTTCTTAATACGTAAGCTTTTTAGAGTCGACTTGACGGCCATGCAAACGTACTTCCAATATTATAACTTGGCTTTTGGTCGAATTTTTTTTTTTCATGTTCGTAATTGTTAGTAAAACTCTTCCTATTGTGGGTATTTTTTTTTGTATTATATATTAATAAATTATTATTTCTGATTTCGAAAAAAAAAAGACTTGAAAATGATTGAACCTGACCCAAGTCATTATTAGGGTCATTGTTTTTCACAGAAAGAATAATAAATATAATGACCGACAAAAATATTATTTTAATTCTGCGACAAACAGTAATTGATTATTATTATTCGAAGTGCGAAAGCATTTTTTTTATGGAGAATGCGGAGTTAGTGCATTTCAGTATAGATAAAATAATCCTGCTATACTTACTACTAAACCGATTTTTAACGAGCACGGTATGTGACTTTGCATTTATCTAATGTTAAGCAGACTTCTACTACAAAGTCCATCAATGGGGTCGATAAATATATTTTTGTTTCACAATATTGATCGCTCCCAATATGCTGGCTTAATTTGCGAGTGTATTTTATAGGCTCGCTGCTTTATCGTCAAATCAAACGCCCGTTTCGTAACCGTACCATGAAAGAAGACTGCCCACCCCCTCGACAAGAAATCGATGCTGTAGTCTCCAGAAAACCGAAACATGACTAGGTCACTTAACGGTTTTTGCATCTGTATGTGCGGTCGGTCGGCCTAGCGAAGTTATAGAGGCCTTCCTCCCTCTTAAAACACCACCTTCTAATTTTTATGAAAAGTTAAAATAAATGCCGGAAATCACAATAGGACTTAATGATGTCTAGATTTTTTTTACAAGAGCTCGGCATGTTTTCTCACATCCACCTGATGGAAAGCAGTATGAAGGTCCACAAATGCAAACAACAATTAAAATGTGGCCCTAGCCTAGTGGTTAAGTCACTGCGCAACTTATAATAAAGTTAAGCAGATGACAACAAAGCCGGACTGGGATGGGTGACCGATTTATACAACGAGGCTTTACCATCATAAACACCGCAACAAGCTCGCCACTTGTTATTGCCTTGGAATACCTCGGCGAAATGAGGATAAGTTAATCCTTCCGCTGGGTACCATGAGGCCGTTTAAAAACGCGGTTCTCGGGAGCTAAAAAGGCACCCGTGATGGTATTTTTTTATCTACGAGTATTACGAACTAATAAAAATCGAAGAAATGGAAAATGCTGGAGGAGGCTTTCGTCGAAGGACGTACTGATAATTTGTTGTTTGTATAATTAAGTATAATAAAGGCTTATTAATTATTACGAACTAATATACTTATTGATATGAAACTAAAGGAAAATGTTAGTACTTATATATATAATTAAAAGGAAATGGTTGAAATAACGCAAGCTCCAGTCAAGAAATTTCTCGTTCGAACCCTAATGAGTTTAACTTGAGAATTATTATTAGATTTTTAATAAAACTCAACATGTAACCTTGCAACCTTATTAGTCAGCATAGTGAGAGCGATCAATGATATTAAACAATAATGCATTGATCAACCCATTCACAGACTTTGTAAATATGCTTGCCATTAGGTATATAGATACAAAGTCAGATGCCGTGCTATAAATATATAATGTCTAATATAAATATAAATAGTAATGTTTTCAAATACTATGACCGCCTCCGTAGACTAGTGGTTGCGACTTTGGCGTTGTTCCCGGAGGTCGTAGATTCGATTCCTACCCTTGGCAAAATAATATTAGTACCTACGTTTATCTGTACACAGTCTGAGTGTCTATAAAATATAATTTGTATTATATCATTATTTATGGCACACATAGTACAAGCCTAGAGCTTAGTTGGTGACCAGAACAATATGTGTAAATTGTCCCTACATATTATTAATGATATTATTATGTATCTCGGAAACAAATAATGTTAATAAATATTCATATAAATAAACTTATTAAAAAAAAATATATATATTCAAGAAAAAAAAAAAATTTTTTTAGCAATAAAAGATTTTTTTTAAATGCATACCTTGGCAAGCCGCGTCTCTACTTATAGCAAGTAGGAAGGCTGCGACGGCTATAAACCTCCATCGGCGCCGTCCCATTGTAACTTCTTCACCGGATCTCGGAGGAACTTGGAAACACGCCCAACATCACCATTGTCCACACTAACACAACTTTTTATGCTAACACACTATCGCAAGATGCGTGTTCATACTTTTTTTATTATTTGTTACACCATTTTCTTGTAGATTACCTGAAACAATTGGTAAATATTAGTTATATAATCATTTCTAAATACTTTTTACATAATTCCTATCATTTGAAATAATTACATATTAATTGTAATTCAATATTGTTATACAACAATGTATGGATCGACCCCATTCATGGCCTTTGTAGGTCTGCTTACCATCAGGTAGATACAAAGTCACATGTCGAGCTCTAATAAAAAATAAATTAGAAATAATTACATATTAATTGTAATTCAATATTGTTATCAATGTATTGATCTACTCCATTCATGGACTTTGTAGCTTACCATCAGGTACATATAAAGTCACATGTCGGGCGCAATAAAAAAAAACTACTGAGTCATCGATTTTTTAGTTATGTATTATCTTTCTGTTATAGCAAAATACATTTGAATTTAATAACTTTTTGATTTGATTCTCCAATAATAAAAAAACGATTTTTTCACAAATTATAAAATTAATATCATTTATAACATTATAATAAAAAAAAAAAATAGTAGCTAATTGAATTAAGATTTTAATCACACAAATTTTACACGCTCTTTAATATTTTTTCCTAAGCCCTATTGTCTCTTAATAGCGTTTTGTAATTGGGTAAAGAGATAATATCACAGTGAAAGTTTGCCACTAACTAGTATAAATTTAGTATAAAACACAGCCTATTCCATCTTCAAGACCTCCGCGGTCATTATGACGTGGGTTCATCTTTTATGGGATCGATTCCCACTACTACTATCAGCTGGTCCAATAAGAATTGACTTTTTTTTTCAAAATCAACAAATAAAAAAAATCTAATGATGCAGTTTTAGTTATCATCAAAATCGGCTCTGAAACTCCTTTGGGTATTTTTCGCTATTTCTTGTAGTTACTAGAAAAATTACTGACCCTCTATAAAATATTTTCATGGTTAAAACGTAATTTTAATATCGGTAAAATTGAAAAAAAAACCCTTTAATCTTCTATCTTTTATATTTCCTTTTGCAACTTTACTAACAAATAGACATTTGTTACTTATTCAATTTGTTGATGAAACTTCAGCCGAGTGTTTGTACCCAAATGACATGTTTAAAAATGTCGAAACACTTCTCTAAACGTGACTCTGGTATAACAGTAACTATGGATAAACGGACCTACAAATGACATTCGTTTCAACTTGCTAAATGACTCATATATGTATTTATTTCTTCCGTAATAAATACCTTAGGCAAGCAAAGTAGGCCAGGGTGATATATTACCGAAACAGCATAGGAAACATAATGATATTGTATGTATGACAAATATAGCAAAATTATCTCTATGTACCAATGATATTTATGTGTACCAATGAGTTTTTAATTTAAAAAAAATATGTGTAATGTACATCTGTTTGACAACACCACTATAGTGCCTCGGAGAGCACGTTAAGCTGTCGGTCCCGGATCGGACCAACTTGTGAAACTGTTTATAGATGGGTTATTGAGTCTATTCAAAACATCGCGAGCTAGCCACTTGTTCGGTGTAGACGACGAGGTGGTCTCGGGCGGTCTCGGGCGCCGTAAGGCACTGGTGATGATATGTATGTATAATCTCTATGTAGAGAAAAACTTACAAATTAGTTCTCTTTTTCTGTCTCTTCTACTTATTTTGTTTATTAATAAGTAAGGATCGGTAATTGAATTATTGCTTAAATTTAATGCAGCATAAAATTAATGATAACAAAATCATAAGCATAAAATTAGTGGTAATTGAATTATTGCTTAAATTTAATCCAGCATACTAATTATATTAAAAAAGTAAAGACATCTTTTACTTTATAATTTAGTTAGTTTTTTAAGAACAAATTTTAACTTAAGAAGGAAAAACTAAGAACGAAATTAAATTTTAAGATAAGGCTACCTTAAATTTTAAATAAGACACAGTCTACCTATAATTATAAATATATCATACAGATATATATACATTCATCCATTCATGCTAACACATATATATACATACATACGAGAATATTTATCAATTCACACATATTTATATCCATAAAACCTTTATGTAATACATATACCCATACATACATATACAGTCTCGGGCGCCGTAAGGCACTCATGATGCTATAATTTATGTTCTATGAATAAAAATCACTGTGGTTAGTTGCACAAAAGAAACGAATAATACCACAGAAGAAATAGTAGTACAAGTAATAATACTAAGAAATGTCCTCAATGTGCCTATATTCAGAAGTCAGGTCCATAAGGTCGGCTGGATGGACCCTAGACATGCTGGAAATACTGAACGAAGAGAAAATTTAACAAATCATACATTTATGTTTAGCCTACACCCTTCAGTTTTATTACATACCTTTTACCAATCAACCATTTATTTTTTAGACTTAAAATAAATCTGTCTGTAAAATATTACATTTAAGTGGGCAGGAAAAGGATTCGCGAACTCGAGCGTCAAAAAACATCTAAATGTTGTTTTCAGTTATAATAAAGTTTTTTTTTGGATAAAAAGAACATGGAGGTGTAGATTTTATTTACTTGATCCTAATTAGGTAATTTCTTTATAAAAAATCTGTTTAGTTTTAAAATGAGAACTAAAGTAATATTTTTAGAAACATAAATCAAACTTTGGGTGTCTTTTCAAAAGTTAATATATTTTTTATAAAAATACTATCTAATTAGGATCGAGTAAGTAATATTTACAACTCTACGTTCTTTTTCATTAAAAATAAACTTTAATATCACTGAAAACAACATTTAGACGTTCGAGATCGCGAAACCTTTTACTGGCTTCTTAACTCGCCTACGTTTTACTGTAAAAATACAGAACATAATAAGCAAGATTTCGTTATTTACATTAACACTAAAGCATCGCAAAGCAAATGATTAACGGACCGAGTGAAACGTATAACGACGTCACTACTCAAGATGCCCAGCTCCAATCAACTCGCGAGGATCGTGAAAGCGGCGCCGGCGCAGAACGCGTTCCGAGTCGCCGCGTCGTTTTCTCGAGTTACATGTGCACATTGCATAAATCCAAACATACAATGATCATTATGTATTTATAACTACTAACCTAATCCCAAAATAGTTTTGAATATCAAATTTGGTGTATGTATCTATTTTATTTAGTGCCTCATATAACATATTTAATGCTTTGAGAGTCCCAGTTTCACTATACCAACTTCTGAAATTGTTTGTAGATATGTTATGAGTCTATCCAGGTACTGCGACGAGTTGACCACTTGCTCGATGTGGACTCAGAATATCAACAATTACCACGATATGGGAATATACCCCGGCAGCTGGGTATCCTGATGCCATCTTATTGATAAAAACGAAATTATTTTCTTATTTTTAGGCTAAATTTTCGAAATCAAAAATATTTTTTACTTTCTTTCATTTTTCAAGGAAGCACATTGATATCTACTGTAACTATAATCCTTTTTGCGGGTAAATTGTTATTTTACATACCAATGTCTAATAGTTTGAGATTTTATTAGAGCTAAAGTATATTAAATATCTAATAGTCAGCTATTGGTAATAATATACCCCTACAGCCTTTTTTATTCAGCAGATCTAGTCTAATATTGGACTCTATATGCTCTCTCCTTAATAATATTATAAGAGATATAAAAATTTATAATGTAATAATTCCGAATATTTTCCTGCGCAAGACTTTAATTTAAGTTAAAAATTAAACAAGAGACTCGTTCTAAATTACTATGTTAAAATGCAATTTTCTTTAACATATAAACCGATTTTCTACCTTGCCCATTATCATAGATATTGGCTTTCTATTCACCACAAATTACAAAGTTGCCAAGGTAAATTGGTCAGCTGAGTACCTATAGTTAGCGGCTAATTGCTTTGCTGTACAACTGCTATACAGCTGTTATACAACAAAGCCGCTGTACATGCAAATAACGTAAGAGGTCCGAATGCATAAACTACTCCTATTGTGGGAGTTATGAAACTCTCTCACGACCATTGAAGCATTGTCACGTATGCTACCAAATATTTAGGCCATTTGTTGGGTCAATTTTACGCTATATTAGAATTTAATTAAGTAAGAATGCTATTAAGGTAGTGCATGTGTTGACCAATGAAATTTCTTAAAGCACGTTGGTATTTTAGAAATTTGCCATAAAGATGCAGATCGATTATTGCATAATATTTTCGCTAGACGAAAACGATTTTATTTTGAGATTTTATTTTGTCTGAAATATATAAAACGCACATATATAATCGGAAATATAAAATTGCAAGTTTTCATATAGACAACATAATGTTATACAGTTTTATACTTGAACTTCTAATATGAGTTATGAATCATTTGAATTGATCTTATTTTACTGATAACTATGAAATAGAAGCAAATTTGTTTATATACAATTAGATAAGAAATAACTATTATTTTTTCGGCAAAATATAGAGAACTTGAGGTTCTCTATATTTTAAGGTTCTCTGATCTTTTTAATAATCCGATGATTCATTAGCCGTCTCCATGATCAAGTGATATCTAGAGGGCGTGGATTCGATTAACACTCATGGCAAATAAATATTAGTAGGTAAGTACGTTTTTCTGTATAGTTTTCCCTAAACTAATATAAATGATTAATAATGTTCGTTTGTTTGCTTGAATTAATTGCATGTAGTTTGGATTATTTCTTTCTTTATATAAAGTTTTTTATTCTAAAATACTCAAAGATTATGTCGTATACTCACAATAGTAAGATATACGTGGTGGCCGAGTTGGTTAGACCTTGGACTTAAAAACACTTAGGTCCCTGGTTCGAATCCCGGTGTGTACCAATGAGTTTTTAATCTAAAAATTTATGTACATTTGTTTGACAACACCACTATAGTGCCTCGGAGAGCACGTTAAGCTGTCGGTCCCGGTTTCACTATACCAACTTGTGAAACTGTTTATAGATGGGTTATTGAGTCTATTCAAAAAACACCGCGACGAGCTAGCCACTTGTTCGGTGTAGACTCATACCATCGGCTACGACGAGGTGGGATTAAAAAACCCCTCCGCTGGGTACCCTGGGGCCGTCTAGGCGGTCTCGGGCGCCGTAAGGCACCCGTGATGATATATATATATTTATTTATTTATTATATATATATATATATATATATATATTTATAAGATGTAGTCCAGATGTTAGCTCAATTTGTGAACCTTAAGCCTATTACAACAATGTAATGGCTACATCTTGTCGTGAGTATCATACTTAAATAAATAAATCTTGGTTTAAATATAATATGAGTATATATTAGTATTTTTGGTATATACACATACTAGAAGCCTAGATTTTAGTTTTCTCTACATAAGATCACGTATTAGATTACCTACAATTTAGGCAGTAAAACGACTTTCTGCCATACTGTTTTCTACCCCTAAACTTTAATAAGTTTGAAAATAAATTGTTATATTTTATTTAAGAGAAAATAAACGATGTCTGTATGTTTTCCTTTTTTATATTTACTGACTTATAACAATAATTTTAATATGATGGATTTTTTGGCATTTATTGTTATTTCAAAGGTTGATATTTTCTTTCCCATATCAAAGTTTAAAAAAAGTGAAAACGTACGAGCCTATATAATGGTCATACCTACTCGTATTTATGACGCCTCTAAAAATCATAAAAATCCATGAATGTTTAAGGGAGGGTGTAAAATAATATGTAAAAATAAATGGTAATAAAATACTAGTGGTATTTTACTAAATGGTAGGTATATACCTAAGTAAAATACTAGTGGTATTTTACTTATATACTTACCATTTATTTTTTACATATTTTTTACACCCTCCCTCAAACATTCATGGATTTTTATGATTTTTAGACCGCGGGTGATCGCGGGTGCCTATTTGGCTCCCGAGAACCGTTTAAACGGCCTCAAGGTACCCAACGGAGGGATTAACCCGTCCTCATTTCGCCGATGGTATTCGAAGGCAACACCTAACAAGTGGCGAGCTTGTTGCGGTGTTTATGACGAAATAGCCTCGTTATATAAAGCCGGCCTTGTTGTCATCTGCTTAACCTATATATATAAGGTATATAAGTAGGTACATTGAAATAGATTTAATCATAGATCTATTTAAATAAATTGATATACCAAGTCAACCGTTAATTTTATTTTAGTATGGCAATGAAATCCAAGGTGTCCAATCTACTCCGTTCGAAGGTGTGTATGCATGTGTTGCGTAGATATATTATATACGTAGGTATATTGTATATACTAATGACTATCAACTTTTAGTTTTGTAATGTACTGTGACGATGAGATGTGAAATATTTGTAAGCAAATTAATTTGAACGTTAATTGAAAGGCATAGAGTAGGAATAGATATGTTACGTTTGCATATAAAATTATTTACCTTAATCTTTCTGATTTTTAAAATTTAATTAAGTATTTTTATTCACAGCACTCCGTAGACTAGTGGTTTTGCGTCTTTGGCGTTGTATCCGAAGGTCGTGGGTTCGATTCCCACCTATGGCAAAAAAATATTAGTATACTTTTTCTGTACAGTTTGTCATGGTCTGGTTGTTTATAAAATATAATATGTATTATATTGTTGCTTCTGGTACACATAGTACAAGCCTAGAGCTTAATTTGTGACTAGAGCAATATGTGTAAATTGTCCTACATTGTATTATTATTATTAAAAAATAAATTATTTTAATTATTTTTAATTAAGATTTGGAGAATAGTCTCTAAGGCAATCATTGAAATGTGGCTTGATGTGAAAGCCTCATCTTTTTCGCCTTTTTACTCCCAACCCGGTGTTTTAAAGGGTTCAAACCACCTGTTCTATTAAACACTTTTTAGATTTAATGACTATACCTACTTCAGATTTGAAGAATCTAGGTAGAGCCATTTAACATCTATAAAAATCGGAATAAATAAATACGGGCCCATCAGTCTTCAGTAATAAATAATATGAGAATAAAATTTCTTCCGCTAAATTAATGTTATTTATTTTATATTACAACGAGTACCATAACGGGTGCCTTACATCGCACGAGCCTACCTAGAAGGTCTCAGGGTACCCAGTTTTAATCCCACCTCACCGTAGCCGATGGTATGATTACACCACACTGAACAAACTTCCAGCTTGTCGCGGTATTTTGGATAGATCCAATCACCGTTTATAAAGAGTTTTACAAGTTGATATAGTGAAACTGGGACGACAGCGTAACGTGCTCTTCGAGGCTACGAGACACTATAGTGGTGTTGTTAAAAAAAGTACCTACAATTTTTTAGTTTATTAAAAAGTTATTTGATTTTTACCTGTCATAATTCAAAGGATTTGAACATGTGACAATTGTTTTTAAGTCTAAGGTCCAACTCGGCCACTACGTTAATATATTGTCTTAACTATTATATTATTTAAAACGAACTTCAGCAAAGTAACGCAATTATACTTAAACTGAGAAATATAATTAGGTGGCTATATTATTTAATTAACAGAAATACAAAGAAAAGAAAGGTTAATTAAAAATGTTTTAAAAAGATAAAATATTATTCAGCGAAAATTATTAACTGTTTGTTTTTCATTAGACTTCTCATTTTTATAATTAGTTAACGTTTTACATTTAAAAATGTGCGTTAGATAGTCACTCTTCGTGGCATTTTTTTTGGTACGGTAGGTATATATGTTTATGTATTGCGTGTATTATATACCGTATTTAAGTATTGTTATGTATTATTTATTGTTATTGTTATATTATTTTTAACATATATTTTTACAGTGTTAATTAATAGTGTAACAATTTGTTGAGGTTTAGAAGACATTCATTAGGTCCTTGATCCCTGTGCTAAGTTACCCTGTATTACAGGGATCAGATCCCCGATAAATTTAAAATATAAAAAATATAAACTAGTTAACTTACGTAATAAATTTAAAATTAGTAAAAAATAAAATAAATACAAGAAAGCTTACTGACTAATTGGTTTAGGTTCCAAAATGTTTGACAATAGTACTAAAACTTATATTATATATATATATATATATATAATTACACATCAATACATGAAGTTACAATAGAATATTTTACTTTACTCTTATCTGTTAGGCATGAGTACGATTAATGATATTTATTATATCTATTCCTTTTTTTTTATATATTATATCTTTTATATATATTTTATCTATTCCTTTTTTTTTTCAACACAATTTTGCACCCTAAGCATATTTCGCTATTCAAAATTCTCAAACGTTAGCTGATAGAAAATGCCTAAGTCATTAAGTGCAATAAATATTTTTAAATAACACAAATTACTTTACAACCCAAAATGTTATTAATCTGGGTAGGTAGCTATACTGTTTAGCTTAGGTAATCATTCGCAAGACCTACCGCAAGATAGAGATGCAATATCTAGACATCTATTTTAAGAAAACAGCTAAGTACCTACGAACGTGGCGTGCGGTCTATTAAGCCAAAAAGCCATTAAATCCTAAAATCTAGAGTATAATAATCTAGTTCCTAATTATTATTTATAAAAAAAAAAATGCTTGAAAATAATATACTGCCACTATAGTAGATTATTTATACCCTAGATTCTGGGGTATTTGTGGATTTTTGGTACCCACTTTTACGTACCCACTGATAAGAATCACAACTAGTATTTTAAAAGCAAAATCATAGTAAACAGATTTTTTAAACTTCTATTTGAGATTTAATTTTATAATTTGTTTTATTTTAATGTAGAGCTCTTATGTAATATTTATTAGGTCTTTTTATATTTATATAATTATTTCTTATTTATTTGGTTTTTGTTTTTTCTATAACTATCGATGTCTTAAATTTGAAACAATTACCTACATATTATATTATTTTTAAAAACAGGAAAATTAAAGTGGCCGTTTGGAGGTTTCTCACGTTAACGTTATACACAGCAAAAACTGATAGTATACCTAGAGACTCTGGTTTAGAGTAAAAATATCCCTACCTAGTATTAAGGTTGTATCTAAGTAAACTAAAATAATATATCAGTACAATTTATCTATTTTCACAAGTTGGCTAACAAACATTATTTCATAGATCACCAAAGCTATTGTGGTTAACGCAATAGTTATTATATTACTCAACGTATTATTTTTTTACATCGTCACCTAAGAGACCACACTTCCACTTACTACTAACTTAATTATGTACCCTATTGCCTATTAATTTAAGGTGTATATTTGTACTAATAGCCACTCAGGTTATGTAGCTATGATCGGGTTTGGTAGGTATGCGCACAACCTTGTCTCTCCCCACCACATCACTACCGCCCTCGATTTACTTTCACTACAGTCGGCCTTCGTTCGGATATGTTCGTGTGCCTTCGCTTCTAGTATGCACCTTGGCTATGATAAAGGTGTTCATACACGATCAATGGAATAATTGGCAGACGTTATAAATTGAAATAAAACGTGAGGTAACGAGGAAACTATTTTTTTGCGGTTTCATGCTTTACACTAATAAAATTGAATTTTAATGTCGTACTATTATTGATTACTTACGGTTAGTTTAAGTTACTTGGATCTAACCGCACAGTTAATGTTTAATTTTTAACCTACATACAGTCAGCCTTGCTTTTATATTTTGTACTTATTATTATTATATATTTTACTTATAGGTACATATAGAAAGGTGCTTCATAATATAAATTTAAATACCTATGTGAAATATTTAAATATCTATTTATTACAATTTAATATAAAAATTAAAGTTATATTTTTTCTTTACTTTACTTTAGCGTTAATAATAAAATATATATAGATCAGATGCTCTACCATGGGTTTGCGCATTGTAGAAACGTAAAGTATTCATTTACGTATACGTGAGCAACAACCAATAGGGCCGCTTTATTTTTGGTAACAGGATTGAATATAGCGATCCTATTGGTTGTTGCTCACGTTTACGTAAATGAATACGTTACGTTTCTACAACGCGCAAACCCATGGTAGAGCCTCTGGGGTCAGAAACCTAAAGCTAGTGAAGCGCCACAAATGTTGCCAGAGAATCAGAGGCTCTACCATGGGTTTTGCTCCTTCGATCATTATTTCGTCTGAGGTTTGCTCATTCTATTAACGTAACGTATTCGAATACGTATACGTGAGCAACAACCAATAGGATCGCTTTATTCAATCCTGTTACCAAAAATAAAGCGGCCCTATTGGTTGTTGCTTACGTATACGTAGGTATAAAGTATATTTGCAAAGTACGTTTTTCTATACAGTGTGTTTCTATCTGGGTGTTTATAAAATACAATATGAATTATATCATTGTTTCTGGTACACATAGTACAAGCCTAGAGCTTTGTTTGTGACCAGAGCAATATGTGTAAATTGTCTTCAATATTATTATTGTTATTATATAATGTATACTACTATGTATACCTAATAATTTAACTCGCATAAAATCCAAAAAATTAGACGGGGCTAGGACAATTTATCAAACAACTTTTTATTACATGTTAAAATATTAATAGCCAATTTATAATAAAAACCTAATATATAAATTAAATCGATAAAAAATATAAATATCGATGCATCGAAAAAAAAATAGGTACCTACTGATATAGTTTATTCATAAAAGACAATGACGCTGGAAATAAGAACACGTTTTTCCAGTGACGCTATCATCTATGAATAATTTATGCTCAAAATATCAACCAAGAGTCTTAGTTCTAAATGTCACTTGTTCGATACCTCTGAGAGATGAACCAATGTCCTTGTTTATAGGTAGGTGCTTATTAAAAACTTGTTCCTTTGTGTTTTTATTATTATAGGATTTGTTGACTTAACTGTACTATAGATGAGTTCATTATTATTACAATCTTTCAAAGTAAAGGTTGACAAGTTAATGCTTTAACTTGCCAACCTTAACTTTACAACGATTGTAAACACTCCCTTTACAAGTACAACATAGTGTTCATTAACTTAACGCTATGTTCATAGTGTTCATTAACTTAACGCTATGTTGCTTTTACCTTTTTACCATTATACTCATACAAAATGGTTTAATTATTGTATTCTCTACAATGTTTTTATATATTTTTATTGGAGCACGGCATGTTATATACGTGGTGGCCGAGTTGGTTAGACCTATTATGTACATTTGTTTGACAACACCACTATAGTGCCTCGGAGAGCACCTCATATTGGTTGACACACAAGCGCCCTCGCACAGACATATCTGTAGCTCTACCATAACTTTATGCAAAAAAAAAAATACTATAGTCGCTAGTAACTATAGATAAAAGAGGTTTATTTGAAAAATAAAGCATTCCTATTGGTTGAACCCTATCTATAGTTACGAGTAAAAGCGGCTATAGAGTAAACTGTTTCCAAAAACTTGTGGTAGAGCCACTGCTGGCTCGCACTTTACCGCTCCATTTTAATAAATAGCAATACGTCAACATGACAATTCATAGCAGCATGCCAGGTAGTAAACAAAATAGGTACGACTTAAATAAAAATTAGTTAAAAATCTAACCCCTTTTTTTCTTGGACAGCCTTTGTAATATGTGTGAAATGTCCTAATATAAGAAAAAACTAAATTATGTAATGTTTATTTTTATATGCCTTTTTTATAATTTACGGTATATTTTTTACCTGATGGTAAAAAACCTATATAGTCAATTTTAATATAAAAGGTTTGATCAATAGCCAATACATTTCTGTTTAACAGCATTGCTCCTACTATGTTTGCTACTATGCTCCCAAATTTACTAAACTAATTATTGCAATTCTAATTACAAATATTCGTAATCAAAATGTTTGTAAATAAATTATATTATGAAGAATGTGAAGGTTTGATTAACACATTATATAAATTCTTGTTGATATAAATCTATGTATTATATAAATTAGATTGCTAGGTCAACACAGCTGCTCCAGTTTGGGATGTAAATGCATTGTTTATGAAGCACTAACCCAACTCGAGATATAAATGTAGGAACCTTGTAAACCAGTCGTATTCCATTAAGTGAATAAAGGAAGACGAAACCAAAAACAGACAACTATGTATAATAGACAAGCTGTTTAGTACTAAGATATTAATTATAAAATAAGATAATAAAACTGTTTTTTGAGATTTAAAAACCGATTTTTTAGACGTGTTTATTTGTAGATTTATACTGTGTGTACCAGAAACAGTTACTAATACGTATTATGAAATGAAATGAAATCTCTTTATTTGCCTTAAAATATGGTTACATATATAGATAAGTAATTGTAATAGTACTATAATAATAGTATTATCTATACTATAATATACGTGGTGGCCGAGTTGGTTAGACCTTGGACTTAAAAACACTAAGGTCCCTGGTTCGAATCCCGGTGAATGAGTTTTTAATTAAAAAAAATATGTACATTTGTTTGACAACACCACTATAGTGCCTCGGAGAGCACGTTAAGCTGTCGGTCCCGGTTTCACTACCAACTTGTGAAACTGTTTATAGATGGGTTATTGAGTCTATCCAAAACATCGCGACGAGCTAGCCACTTGTTCGGTGTAGACTCATACTATCGGCTACGACGAGGTGGAATTAAAACCCCTCCGCTGGGTACCCTGGGGCCGTCTAGGCTGTCTCGGGCATCGTAAGGCACCCGTGAAGATATATATAATATCATAAAGAGGTAAAGTTTGTGAGGTTGTAGGGGGTAATCTCTGGATCTACTGAACCGATTTTGAAAGTTCGTTAAGTGTTGTCCTTTTTATCGAGGAAGGCTATAAGCTTTATAATATAACGCTACGCCCAATAGGAGCGGAGCATTAATGAAAAATGTTGGTAAAACGGGGAAAATTGGTTCCTTAAAAAGTTTTTTTTTTATTAATTTTAAAATATACTTCCGAAATTCGCTAATAATGTATTTGATATTTTATAATTATTTATCCATTTACCGGAATACTAATTTAAAAGAAATTCTTCCATAAATGAAGGCCATTTATGCCGGGAGACCGAGACGCACCACCAAGGGAGATGGCCGACCTTGTAGAATACTGTGCTACTCAAGGATGGCAAATAATAATCTCAACGGATACCAACGCGCACCACCCACTCTGGGGAAGCGCGACATCGAACAAAAGAGGTGAGGAACTTACAGAATATCTCTTTACAACTAACCTCTCTATTCTAAACAGGGGCTCGGAACCGACATTCGTCACAAGCAGATGTCAGACAATAATAGATGTTACATTAACTACACCAGAGGTAGGTGATCTAATATCTAAGTGGCACGTTTCGAGGGAAGCCTCACTTGCAGACCACAGGCGCATATGCTTCACACTTAACATGACACTACCAGAACAAATATCCAAGTGGAATCCAAGGAAAACAAATAAGATCCTGTACAGGAACTCCTTGGAAGCTAATACAATAAGTATAGACCTGGAGGATATGACAAACACAACTGACAACATCGAACACAACGTGAATACACAAGTGAAGAACATAACAAAAAGCTATCATGAGTCATGCCCTCTGACGAAACCACCCCCGCCAAACAAGAGAGGTAATCTCTGGTGGGGACCAGAGCTGGAGCGACTCAAACACAAAACAAGGAAGCTTTTTAACCGCGCGATGAATACAAGGGATGAAGAAGACTGGGAACAGTACAAAACAGCCCAAGCCCACTTCAAAAAACGCGTTAAACATCGAAAAACCGAGTCATGGAGACGTTTCTGCGAAAACATAGAAACAAGCCATGAAGCAAACAGGGTCAGGAAAATTATGACCACCAACCAAAACTGTATAGGATCACTGAAAAAATCCGACAACACTTTTACAAACACAGACAAGTAAACCAGTGAGGTACTTCTACAAACACACTTCCCAGACTGTCAACTTACTGACAACAAAGACTGGGAAAATAGTACCCAACTACCACCAACGGATGAGGACTGGATAGTCGCGAGAACCGTAATCACAGCAGCAAGGGTAGAATGGGCAATAGAAAGCTTTTCCCCTTACAAATCCGCAGGCATAGATGGTGTATTCCCAGCTTTCCTTCAGTGGGGTCTCACTACCATAATGTCCGCACTAACAGAAATATTCATTGCGTGTCTAGCCCATAGATACGTTCCCAAACAATGGAGAGAGGTGAAAGTGGTCTTCCTACCAAAACCTGGAAAGAGTGACTACACACAAGCCAAATCCTTCAGAACCATTAGCCTGACTTCCTTCTTACTGAAAACAATGGAAAGGCTATGCGATAAACATCTCAGAGACACGATCCTGACTCAAATGCCACTGCACCCCTATCAGCATGCATACACCACAGGAAAATCAACAGAATCGGCACTACATCATGTAGTAGGCAAGATAGAAACAACTTTAAACAACAAAGAATCAACGTTAGGAACCTTTATTGATATAGAAGGGGCATTCGATAAGACTTCCTTTGTCAGCATATCAACGGCTCTAACCAGATACAAAGTAGAGCCGACTATCACAGGATGGATAGAGAACATGCTGAAACAACGAGCGGTACAGCTCACCGTTGACAGTACGACCAGAGGAATAGCTGCAAAAGGCTGTCCACAGGGAGGGGTCCTGTCCCCCCTTCTGTGGAACCTCGTTGTGGATGACTTAATTAGGACTCTGAACAACCAAGGGTACTACACGGTGGGCTACGCAGATGACCTAGTGATCCTAGTAAGCGGAGCATTTGAGAACATACTATGTGAAACAATGCAGAACGCTTTAAGAATCATAGAAACATGGTGTACAACAAGTGGACTAAATGTAAATCCAACTAAAACGGAGCTTGTTCTCTTTACAAACAAAAGAAAACTGAGAAACATGACCATACCTACACTATTTAACACGAAACTTACTCTAGCAACAGATGTCAAGTATCTGGGAATAACACTAGACAGCAAGTTGAACTGGAGTAAGCATCTGGAAAATAAACTGAAGACTGCCTGCACCACAATGTGGCAATGCAGAAGACTTCTAGGAAGAACATGGGGGCTGAAACCTAAAATCACCATGTGGCTATATACCACAGTAATAAGACCGACTATCACTTATGGAGCAGTGGTGTGGTGGCCCAGAACCACCCTAAGCATAGTGACAGCCAACCTGCAAAGTCTGCAAAGACTGGCCTGTATAGCAACTACAGGATGCATGAAAACTACACCGACAGCAGCCATCGAAACTTTATTAAACCTAACACCACTACATCTACATGTACAATACGAAGCTGCTCTCGCTACCATAAGACTAAAGGCCTCTGGTCAGTGGAAACCAGACCTACGAGCGAGGCACACTCAGTCACTGAAAGAAACACAACCACTCATAAACGCTGTGAACGACAGATGCCCACGCGTTTACATACTTGAGAGACAATACCAAATTAACACCCAGGAAGAGCCAGCTGA
The DNA here is from genome assembly GCA_947458855.1 of Monopis laevigella. Taxonomy (NCBI): domain Eukaryota; kingdom Metazoa; phylum Arthropoda; class Insecta; order Lepidoptera; family Tineidae; genus Monopis; species Monopis laevigella. The sequence goes on from OX381581.1 coordinate 18,900,485, forward strand.
TAAATCCGGTCCTCACGAAGTCAGGATCTACACGGACGGGTCGAAAACTAAGCACGGGACAGGAGCAGGGGTTTTCTCTCTTGACCTGAACATTAACATTTCTGTGGCACTTGGCACACATGCATCTATCTTTCAAGCAGAGTGCATAGCCATTATAGAAGCAACAGCGGCAGTGTGCGCGAGAACGATAGAACAACAGGGCATTCGTATTCTATCAGATAGCGCAGCCGTATTACTGGCATTGAAAAACAGACAGGTAAACTCAAGTCTAGTAAAACAATGTCACTACGCACTGGAGACAATAGCAGCCAAAAACAGGGTCATTCTCCAGTGGATTAAAGGACACAGCAACTCGCTTGGTAACGACGCGACGGACGAACTAGCAAAAAGAGGATCGGCTACCATTCCGGTGGGACCCGAACCGTATGTACCGATCTCTTTTAATCAGCTGGGAAGTTGGCTGCGAGATAACATCCACAACCATCACTGTAAGTATTGGGCCAATTTACAGAACTGCAGGCAGGCGAGAGAGGCGGTCACCAAACCAGGCCCGCGCCTAGCTCGAAACCTGCTTAGTCACAACAGAGGTAACCTAAGGATGGTGGTGGGCATTTTGACCGGACACTTTCCATTAAACAGACACCTTACCCTTATAGGTATCACCAACAGTCCTCTATGTAGAGGATGCATGGAAACCGAAGAAACACCTACTCACGTGCTGCTTCACTGCACCGGGGTGGCTTCACAACGGGCGGAAATCCTCGGAACACCGAGGTCGCTCCTCGAGGCCTGTAGGAGTCCAAGACTCCTTACTGCCTTCTGGAAGGAGCTGGGCTGGCTAGAGTAGCCGGCCGTTTACATCACGCAAAAAGGCCTAACTTCCTGGCCAATTGCGGAAAAGTGGACCCGCCATGAAGATGAAGATAATAGACAAGCTGTTTAGTACTAAGATATTAATTATAAAATAAGATAAGAAAGCTGTTTTTTTTTTGAGATATAAAAACCGATTTTTTAGACGTGTTTATTTGTAGATTTATACTGTGTGTACCAGAAACAGTTACTAATACGTATTATGAAATGAAATCTTTTTATTTGCCTTAAAATATGGTTACATATATAGATATGCAATTGTAATAGTACTATAATAATAGTAATTATAATAGTAATTATAATAGTAGTATCTATCTATACTATAATATATTAAAGAGGTAAAGTTTGTGAGGTTGTAGGGGGTAATCTCTGGATCTACTGAACCGATTTTGAAAGTTCGTTAAGTGTTGTCCTTTTTATCGAGGAAGGCTATAGGCTTTATAATATAACGCTACGCCCAATAGGAGCGGAGCATCAATGAAAAATGTTGGTAAAACGGGGAAAATTGGTTCCTTAAAAAGTTTTTTTTTTTATTAATTTTAAAATATACTTCCGAAATTCGCTAAAAATGTATTTGATATTTTATAATTATTTATCCATTTACCGGAATACTAATTTAAAAGAAATTCTTCCATAAATGAAGGCCATTTACTACAAAATTTATAAATATTTCTTATACTTAATATAAAACGAAAATATTCTTTTTACGATACTGAATAAATTATTAAGTTAAGTAATCCTTAAACCGAAGTTGGAGTTTGTTAAACTTCCCAAGTTATTTTAAGTCGGCCATATTTTGTTCCAGCATAGAGCCACTGTAGACTAACTATGAACTTACATTTAATATCATTTTGCCACCATCTGCGCCACTAACTACAAACTCCGCTCATTTTCCTTAAAAGCAAAATATTTTAGGCTTGAAATTTGTCGCTAGAAGTTCTCGTGCAAGTTTAAACGTGTCTAAAAACTTGGACGTATCGTTACAAGAAGTTTCAGCTACTTTTCCACTTTAACGAATTCTTTTCAGGTTTCTTCACTCTCTTGAATTTTTCTCTTTTTGTGCCTGAAATGCGCAAGATCCAAGTTGTTGTATACGTGTCAGAACGATTTTATTCCAATTGTCAAGTGGTGGAATATTACGTGTTATTCAAATTACATGCCTCGTTCTATATTTGAACTTGATTTTCATCATATATTCTTTATAAAATTGATATATTAACGTACTAAAAGAGGCTTTCTGTAGATCTGAAAGAATTTCTCATTAAAATATATAATGACATGTGGCAATTTTTGTTTTATTTATGTCAATAATAAACCTGTATTAGTGAGAGAAAAAAGTTTTTACCTAACTAGTAGACAATCAGTCTTTACTGAACTTTATAATGTAGGTACTATACTATCTAAATGTTCCTCAATTTTTAAGAACTAAAAATAAAAAAATATATAAGTTTAGCTATTGTGTGTATATAATACGTGGTGGCCGAGTTAGTTATAAATAAATAATACAAAATGTATAAAATGTATTATATGATATTTATAGGCCTAATACGCAATATACGTAATATTAAATGTTATACGTAAGCAGAATTTCAGATATCATCATTACTGAGATATAAGTTATATTAAAGTTTATAGTTATATTAATACTTCCTCAAAACATATTTTCGGTTTTTAATAAAAGAAGAAAGTTAAACTACAAGCCTGACAATAATACATTTTAGGAATACTAAAACTTTTCGAAATTAATTATGACTGTATATGTATAGCACCCTAATATTAGGGTTAAACGTAATAGACAGGTTTATTTTCATCTAAAACAAATTTAATATATCTCATTCAACTCGGTTATATTGCACGAACAACCGGTCTCCAAAACCGGACATGGTTTTTGTTCAACTAGGTAGTGGACACTGGGCGGCATACCAACATTTAATACAAGTTCTGCATGTAGCCGGTACCAGTTCACCTCCTTCATACTTTCGATTTCACAGCTTGCCCACCCGATGACCTCGCCTTAGACTGCACATGGCCCAACCCTGTTCGTTCACATACTATATTGGTTTGAAAATTCAATTTAGTCTCATTGAACGGTTTGCAATTTTGTCTTGTGAAATGTTAGGTAAAGCAATTTGTAATGCAAATGCTGGGTATGTGTATCTTAATAAGTTTTTGTGTACTTAAAATAAAATTAAATGTATTAACTACTAATAATGAGAGTACTTAAAAGTCTACAGTAGGTAAAAACTGTGCCCGTCCGCGTTTATTTAGCTTCATGTTAAAAGTAAACTAAAGTGGAGAACACAAATAATAAAATTAAAATTAAGAAAAGATATAAATAAAATAAAGTTTATCTAGTAGATAATCGCCTAAATACTGTATATATATATAAACTGAGACCATGACCCTATGGTCCAAGACTGGTAAAAGACGAATATTTTCTATTGGAAAAAAACTTAAAGAGGTGACCAAAGTCAAATCCAACAGATAGTATCCATAGCACAGCGTGGCAACATAGTTAGTGTTATGGGTTCTTTTCCAGCAAACTTATAATGTTGTATAAACATATTAAATTGTATATTTAAGTAATAAATATGATTATATAAACTTTCTATGTGATGAATAATATGTGCCAGAATGCAAAGCTTATGCAGAGCTAAGCTTTGCTACAGTATATCTATATATGTATAATGATAGATTCACAGAAAAAACTAATAGAAACACCAATCTAAAGATATCTAAATATATTTTTTAATCTAAAAAAACTAAGTATGTTTTCGTATATTCTAGTATTCTACTAAACATCTTATAGACAAAAAAATATCATTGTGTTACAGTATGAACAATTATATAAAAATAAATCTTACATTGTATAAATTACGAGTATTATAATAAACAAATAGGATTCATCATTTATCATTATTAGTTGTTTCGTAACACACCTATTATCTCATCCATCATCTTCTGACTAAATAAATGACCAATAGTTAGGCAGTGCTACAATAGTTCTAATCATTGTAATATTTTTTTTCTAATAATAAATCGTTTAATTATGAATATAAAAACTTTTTTTTTAATTATAAATACCTAGAATGTATCGAAATTTTCATTATAAACAATGAACGGTGCATATTTAAAATGGCGCTATAAAAAGGTTATTTTTTCCTTCTTATTATTTTTCGTGCATGTTAGAGAAAAGTTATGACTGTGAATGAAGCAAAAGGGGTATGTAGAGTAGTTTTATCTTGCACTGAAATACTTTCACTTTAAATCGTGTTTATTTTGTGACATGTTTTTTGTAAGATTAAAAATATATCTGTATGTTAGAAAATGGAAACTAAGATTTGAGAAAAAACTGGTAATAATATATCACATTTTTTTTAATACTTTTACTACTACCTACTATTCTTTTATTTTCAGACTTTTTCCACATAGGTATTTGGTTTGTACCAAACTCAAAATTGGCGTACATATTAGTTACTGTGGACAAAGCAAAGGTGGTCTGTACCTATCCCATAAAAGACTATATTAATTTTATTCGGGAAAAGACAAAGAAGTCCGCCATCTCTATTCTAGAGCAATACAATGCCAATGCCATACCAATTCCCCCAAGGTTTTAAATTCAATTTATTTATTCTTCAAGAGCTCAACAAAGAAGTATAATGGATCTGAACGCTTTTAAATTCAATGTCAGATGGCACTGACGCTAATATTATGATTTATAACATTAAACCTTGTAAATTCACTCAGAGCCAGAGATTTAATGTTAATAGATTTCTGCTTGGGGCGATATCATAAACCTGCAGAGAAACAAAGGGTTATTGTGGGGAATAGATGCTCCACAAATAGATATCTGAGAGGGTCGGCATTACGCCTTGTCGACCTACATTTGTTCTTCCATATACAGGTCTCCCTACTACTACTACTTGCGTATTGGTGTTAATCTCTTCAGGAGTTTGCTTGAGATAGGTAAAGTCTTGCGCTATCAATTTCCTGACTGTTATAACTATGGAAATAATAAACTAATAAATTTATGACTCGTAGAATATTAGAAGGTATTATCCACCGAGTGCCACAAGTCAATTTGGTGTGTTTACATGTGATAGCATAATATCCACGCAAATACATATTGTAAGACTTTGTATCTACCTGGTGGTGAGCAGATCTACAAAGTCCATGATTGGGATCAATAATTGTTCTTAAACCATATTGATCGCTCACGCTATGCCGGCTAAATAATGCGATTACGAAATGGGGGTGGTGACAATGGCGTATTGCTTTAAGAGTATATTTTAATATACTCGCTGCCTTATCGTCAATTCAACTACCCATTTCGTAACCTCACCCTGAAAGGAGACTACCACCTCGATAAGAAATCGGTGAACCCACATACTAAAACCGAAACATGACTAGCTTACTTGACAGTTTTTGCATCTGTATGGGTGGTGGTAACGAGACCGGTCGGTCGGCCTAACGAAGTTATAGAGACCTTCCTCCCACCTAAGACAAATGTATCAGTCTTTAGAATTCTCTAAGATGGACCTTTGCATACTCACTGCGTGCGCACTATGTTATATCTAGTATACTTCATGCTATCATAAAAACAACGTACATAATGCAAAATTTCCTGCCAACACAAGGAAAAACACTACGTAAAATTATAGAACCTCCTCCGGGAAGTCTGTCAAAAAGAGAAATTGTTAAATATTTAATTGAATGTTTTCAACTCAATGACTAGGTACCAAATGACATGAACGACGCAAAGTGAACGCTTCATTAAGCATGATATAAAAGTGTTTTTAAATTGGTCATGGGGACAAAACGATGGCTGGCAACACTTGACAATGCCCGGATGTACCGGTGTCCGTAGTTCTTACTAATTACTCTCGACGCTCGGATGCACCTCGACTGTTCAAAATTACAGGTTAACTTATTTCCTGAATATAAATTAAGTGTTAATTTTAAGGTGGTTTAGGTAAAGACTGCTGTTTTTATGTATGAAATGTGAAGGTTTTGCAACAGATAATTTACATAAAAAAATAGTATAGACGTAGATTATTTTATATTATCATTAATTTAAGAGCCTGGCTCTTGTCGGTGGAGTAATTTCCATTACTTTCTGTCCTCAGATTGACTTTCTTGTATATATTGACATGACATTTATCTTTTATCTGTTCTTCTCGATTTCAAGCTTCATCTTTGGCATTTTATCTTTACTTTTAAAACATTACATACATACCGTTTAAGTGTAAGATGTCGGAATATTGTTCTTCTTTTCTCTTCAACTCCCTCTATTAATTTTCATTATTCTTCTATTTAGCAACTACTTCTTCTTTTGTCACTCTCTCTGTCTAACTTACAGAACAATATTAGAGAATAAAGATATTAATTAATATCTCTCTATGTATCAATGCCCGTCTCTCGCTTTCATATATAATTTGTCAACTTTCGTTTATAATGATCAAAATATTTAAAAAAAATATATATGTCCTTGAGCAAAATATTTAACTAAAATATTTTACTTTATTTATTTAAAAACTTTATTGCACACAATTAGTAAAAAAGTGGACTTAACCCATACATTAATTATAATCTTCAAGCTCCTAAGACAGGCACTGCAGGATCTAACAAATTAAAACACGTTAATAAAGGTAAATAAAATTTATAATAAAATTGTTTGCCAAAGAGTAATGTAATTTCTTTCAGTAACTTCCAACAAGTGTTTTAATTTATAAAACTGCATTTTCTAGGAAAAATATTTCGTTCATTTTCTACGGAATACATTTTCTCTCAGAAAACAAAGTCGTGACCGGTGAGAGGCGAGGCTGGCTCCGAGAAAATTACAACACTTTTGCTTGTTTTATTTATAGTCGACGGGCCTGTTTAAGGGGCTACTCAATGAAATTCTTGTAAATGTTATAGTTTTTTTTAACTAATACCTATTGTCTATATTTTTTTAAGAAGTAGCACGGCATGTTTCTTTGTATCTACCTGATGGTACCTACAAACTTCAAGAACGAGTACGATCAATTCGTTATTTAACGTTATTGAATGCGTACTATTCCTGTTAAATAATACTACTAGACAAAGACGGATTTTTCATTACGAGTCTTCTTTAATATCTTCGCTGCTTTATCGTCAAATTTCGTAATCGCATCTCAAAAGGAGACTACTATCTCGAAAAAAAATCCATGCAGTAGGCTCCTGAAAACCGATGAACCCACAGACTAAAACCGTAATGACTAGTTCACTTGACGGTTAACGAAACCGGTCGGTTGGCATAGCTAAGTTATAGAGATCTGCCTTTTACATAAAATAATATTAAAACATACTGTTTTTATTTAACATATATTTTTTTTCAAATCAACAAACAATTAAAACTGTATTTTTTAACATACAGTTTTAATTCAGTAGTGTATGTGTTACACTACTGGATTAAAACTATGTACATAACAATTTGCATGTTTTGTAGCTCACTTTCAAAACTATAAATTGCGTTATTATTGCTCTTAATAAAATTTTCTAGCTATTCTTGCAGTGATGAAACACGGCATAATTCGACGCAGTCCTTGAAAATAAAGATAACGGAAGAGAAATCCTTCGTGAGTGAAAATGTAGTTTACGGTGCGATTAAAGAAAACCGTACCCCGAGTTCTGGTAAAGATGTATATCAAGAACGGTTTTTGCTTCATTACTGGCACGATTTTATCTTGTTTTTTTTTTGTTTTGTCTATGGTTTGTGATTCTGTAATACATCTGTTGAATAAAGGTATTCTTTTACTGAATTACGAAAGAGTATTTGTGTAGAGTTTCTAAGTGCATATATATATATATATATTGGAGTATGGAATAATAATTTGAATCCATCTGATGGTAAGCAGACCTACAATGTCCATGAATGGGATCGAAAAATAAAGAATGCAATTAATTTTCTTTATTCGAACGGCATGTGCTTTGTATCTACCTAATAATAAGCAGACCTACAAAGTCTATGTGAAATACAAACTTTCATAATCTGTGTCCGCACCGAACAAGTAACTGCATAGGCTTAATAACCTATCTATAAACAGTTTTACATGTTGGTATAGTGAAAATGGGACCGACAGTTTAACATGTTCTCCGAGGCAATATTTATAGTAGTGGCAATTTTTTTTTAAATTTAAAACTTATTGGTACCCACCGGAGTTTGAAATCTAAAAAGAGTACTAATTACTTAATTCCAAGGTCCAACAAAATCTGCCACCACGAATATTAACTATTATTATTATACTTACTGTTAGTCAGTATGCATGGATACTAAAATGTATACTCCGTAAATAGTCCATAAATATGACCTATTTAGTTAAAACTGCCCAGATAGATGTTCTAACAAATTCTATTAAAATTTCAATTCGACCAGTCCCTATCCAGTAACAAATAGCCTCGTATTTTACGAAATGTTTGCAAAAGCGGATTTATTTCGTGAATATATAAAAGTGACTTTTGTGAGGCGCTAGGGAAATCCTGTACCTTCTAAACGTGAGAGCCCGGGGGAGATAAACACTGGAAAACACTGGGAATTCTTGATTGATCCGTGTGGTGCTCCACATTTGCTGGAACGAGAAAACTATGTAATTTATTTAAACGTGGACCAACTGAGAAACTATGTAGGAAAATATATTAAATTCAATGATATACTGGGTGAATTTATTTCATAGTAATTTTTTTTTATGCTATGACTATCAGGATTTTGAAAATATGAATTGGCCACATTTTGATAATACGAATTTGCTAATTATTTTTATGCCAGTAGTTGGTAAAAAATTAGTTTAATGAAATAAAAAAAAACACGTTTGTTAAAACTATACAGTTACATGGGATTTTTCCCATATTTCGGATTGAAGTGATGTTTGCGTGGTTCGGGGTACATTTTTTTTACAAACTATACCTATTTTCTAAGTTTGTAACTAGTGGAGATTTAATGATATTGTAGTGCACCTAAATAAAAACGTCAGGTAGGAGGGACCAACAATAATCCATGCGGATTTTTTGCGGGCATAAGAATTATTAGCAATATTATTACAAAAAGTGACACCCTCAATCCTGATACTCATGTTTTTTTTTTATTATGTAGGACATTTTACACATCACCCTGGTCACAAACTAAGCTCTAGGCTAAACTAATTTCGAATCCATGGAACCATGTGTAGCAAATGAAAAAAAAATGCCTTCTCCAGACAATCACACCACATCTAGTTGTTAAAATAACCAATCAGTATGGGGACGCCGAAAATAATTTTCATTTACGACACAAGGTTTTATTATATTAGTAAACCAAACCAAATATATTAGAAAATAAAACAGTTATTTTGGAATACCAATATAAATTAACGTTTCTAAAAATTCCAATATAAAATCTGCCTATCTGAAGCTAAAAACTCAGTCATTTTAAATGAACTGTGAAAATACAACATCAACTTTCATTGGATAAACATTTTCTACGAAACGAACGAGAAATTTCAATGTCTTTTAACTCGTTTGAAGTTGATTGAAAAAAAAATACAATGAAGCGCCATAAACGAGGCGAAGTAGCGTGTCGTGTGTCGCACGCAGCTGACGCATATTATGTTTGTCGAAGCGGAAATTACGATTTGTTTCAGTTTCATGAAAATACATATATTTTCCTTTTTTGTATTTTCAATTTTGTAAGCTTGCTATATACTGGGTGTTTTTTTTACAATTTTTTATGCCTTCAGTATTATTTATAGAACATTCCTTTTTACTTTAACCATTTTTAAATAAATACATATTCTTTTCTTCAAAAAAAAAAAGTGCCCGGTGCATAAATTATTATGAATTTAAGCATATACAGGTGATGTACTTAAAATTACCCCAACAAATAATATAATATTGTCTTCGCATCAGGCAAATAAAAAATTAAAAAAAACTGTGCAAAACAGCAACACAAGTTGTTATAGTGAAGCTGGGACCGACAGTTTAACGTGCTCTTCGAGGCATTATAGTGCTGTCAAACAAATGTACATGTTTTTTACGGTTGGTGGGACCTAAAAACTGTAGTAAACTGTATTTTGAGTCTGAGGTCAAACTAACTCGGTCACCATGTGTAAATTATATACGAGGATATAAATAAGTATAGTGTACAGTATATATACAGTTTGTCATGGTCTGGGTTTAGTGGAAACCAATAAATCGATAATAAGTAAAGTTATATTTCAAAGGGCATATTATTTACTGATATATTTATAACGTACTTAATATATCTATGTTACTAAATACAGGTAAAAATATTATTATTATTCACTATTTGGCTAATTTTGACTATTTGACGATTACAGCTCCCTACTATTGTTTAGTAATGGTAACTACTTAACTACTATCGATTAAAAAAAGATCGACGGCAGTTGGATAACTAAATATTTTTTTTTTTACAAACAATCAAAATAACTTTATCACGTTACGTAACTTAAGGCTAACAACTTAAAGCTTGAATAATAAATTAAATTAATTAACTAAATTATAATTTAATGTTTAAAATTTAGGCAAAAATTATGGTGTAATATGTAACCAACCTATAACCTTTCTTTGACAGTGAAAGTGGTTTTACAACTAATGGAAAGTGTTCGCCAAGTATTGATATATTTGCATTAGAAATTGCGAAGAAGCTTTCTTTCTTCAAGATATTTTTGGATGTTAGAAAAGGATGTTATATATTATGTTTTTTTCTCAATTGATTATACGTGGTGGCCGAGTTAGTAGGCTTAAAAACACTACTGTCTAGATATGTATACCATATACAGGTGAATTTGAAAGGTTGTACTTTGGGCTAATATGAGGTTCTACTGATCAAATCGAACATTTTTTCCATGGAACCATGTGTCGCAAATACATTGGTCATTTTAACATTACAAACTAGTAATGTTAAAATGACCAATAAGTATGGGTAGGCCAAACATTTTTTTCATTAGCGACACATGGTTTCATGAGAAAAGTTGTTACATTTCATTAGTAGACATTAGCCCAAAGTTGTACACCTTTCAAATTCACCTTGTGGTGGCTTACGGGACGCCCAAGACCGCCTATACGACGTCAGGGTGCCCAAGTGGTATGATTTTTTTTCCACCTCGTAGAAATCAATGGTATTCTAAGTCTACAACGAACAAGTGGCCAGAAAGCGCTGATATATATATAATAACCCATCTATAAACCGTTTTACAAGTTGGTATAATGAAACTAGAACCAACCGCTTAACGTGCTCTCGTGGTGGCCGAGTTAGTAAAACCACATAGGCGATCTCATATACTGGGACATTTTTGTATTATGACGAACAATAAATATTATATTTTGTTAAAAAAATAATTAAACACGATTTTATTCTTTTTAGTGTTGTCCTTACTAAAATTTTAAGACATGATGATTTTTAGTGCATTTTTTTATATGTAGGACAATATACACATATTGCTATGTGTACCAGAAACAACGATATAATTGTCTTACTAATTTCTATATATTAAATGTTATTAAAACTTAGGTATATTAAGAGTTAAAAAAAACAATTAGAATCTTTTATTTTTTTCTAAAGTAAAGCAAACATGTTCTCAATAAATTGGAATAGAAAAAAAGAAGAATCAAAAGTAAATACGTACGCTACGTGCCAAGACCCACTGTGGACAGTAAACTCGCTCGTAAAACTAAAGTGGAAATGAGACTTGGAGAAAAACAAATATGTAGCAGAATTATCTATATTGCTATTTTCTATGCACCTGCAAGTATAAATTTACAGGGTGACTAATGTAATGTGAGGTTTTAATGGTGTACTTTGGGCTAACAAGAGGCTCTATTAATCAAAACGAAAAACTTTTCCCATGGAACCATTGCCGCGAATGAAAAAAAAATCCATGCAAATTAGGTATTTTAATACACAGATTAATAATTATTATTAATCTGAGTTTTAATATTACTTTATCATGGTCTGTTTTTATAAAAAAATTGTCGATGAAATTAGAAAATAGGTAGATATTCTAATTTGAATTAAGCTTGATTATCGTTGTGTAAAAAATAGTATAATTAATAGACTATTTATAGGTACGGTACGACAGAATACGTTGCCCACGTAAACTAGGTCCAGGTGGGCAATTCACGCGCTTTCGACATTCATCTCGATTCGAAATTCTTAAACGAAAAATTACTAAATATGCCACTTTTCGTTCAAAAATATCGAACATTAAACGAAATAAATATTAATTAATAAATAATAAATATAAAAATATTGAACGAAAAATTACATATTTAGTATTTTTTTGTTTAAAAATCTCGAATAGAGATGAATGTCAAAAGCGCGAGAATTGCCCAAAGGGGCTTTATTCCGAGTTTGCAACCGCTAAAAACGACAAGACGTTGAGTTAACTATAAATATTGAAATATAAGTTCTATCCTATTAAATATAGAGTTGAAATTCCAATGCCCATAAGATGTTCAAACTTGCGAAGAATTCGTGTATTTCAAGATGGCGGCATTATTATAGCCAACCTAATACAGACTATATATCCATTGAAATAGAACTTATATTTCAATATTTATAGTTTACGCAACGTCTTCGTGTTTAACGTTTAAAAACTCGGAATAAGGCCCCTGGTGGGCAATTCTCGCGCTTTCGATTCTCAAACTTTATTATTTATTTCGTTTAATGTTCGTTATTTTTGAACGAAAAATGGCATATTTAGTCATTTTTCGTTTAAAAATCTCGAATCGAGATGAATGTCGAAAGCGCGAGAATTGCCCACCAGGCTACATAACGTATACGTATACGTTAGGTTGCTACAATGCGCAAACCCATGCTAGAGCCTCAGATGTCACTATTGCCACTTTGTCTAGTACTACTACATATATTCAATACATTTACTGTTGAATATCAACTGTATGGACTCTGAGGCGTACCGATAAATTATAATTATAAATGAAAATGATAAAACCTATAACTATTTTATATGAAATATATTTGTTTTATTTTATAATAAATTCTTATTTGCTAACTTAAAAGAAAATACCTACAAACTTTACGAAGTGGATTTATTAGCCGGTCTCTAGATTTTTTGTACAGATTTTTCTGAATTAAATCTTGCCTCGTGTCTTTGAACCTTGGCAAGTTATGTTGGAGAACTGCCAATAGTATTGCATGGGACCTTGCAATAGCAGAAATGAAAAAGAATGCTAAAAGAATTTAATATAACGTAAGTTAGTAGGTATAAAGTATTTTATGAAAAAAAAATTTACTTGACTCAAAAAGCATGTAGAGATTTATTTTTAAATATAAATATCAAAAATATATATCATTACGGGTGCCTCGGGCGGTTGTTTGGATAGACTTAATAACCATTTTATAAACAGTTTCCAAAGTTAGTATAGTAAAACTGGGACCGACAGCTTAACGTGCTATCTGAAGCACTATAGTGGTATTGTTAAACAAATGTACATATATTTATAGATTAAAAAGTCATTGGTACACACCGGGGTGTAAACTAAAACTAAGTGTTTTCAAGTCTAAGGTCCAACTCGGCCACATCTTTTTTATTTAGATTTTTTTTAAAATTAATAGTAAATAATCTGTCTTTAGAAATGGTTAATTTTTGTTATAATTTAAGTCAAGAGTTTAGTTTGATTATTATAAAAAAATATACATATAAAACAAACAAATCTGTATTTTTATATAGAAATATATCCTATATATTTCTATGAGTTTTATTTTATCTTTTTTCCATATTTAATCGAAATTGGTTTAATAGTAGTTTAAACATCTACCTTAATTTCCTTGTTAATTGGCCGTTAAATTAACCGGCCGCTTCGTAACCTCACGCTGAAAGGAAGCACCTTGACAAGAAATCGATGCAGTAGACTCCTGCAAAATCCGAAACCCATAGACTGAAACATTTATACATCACTTGACAGTTTTTTTGCATTTGTATGGACAGTGGTAATGAAATGTAACAGCCCGGTGGGTCAGCCTAACGAAGTTATAGAGACTCATCCCACCTAAAGTTTTAAAATAAAAAATATAATTTGTTATGTAGATCCATTAAGTCTTATGTAAGAATTTAACGCAAATCATACCTAACCTACCTACATATAAGTTTGTAATTTCGCACGATTTACATTATTGCGTATAAACTATTCGTGCTGCATGTGAGTTCTTACGCAAATAATAAGCAAATATAGCACTAGCTTATGCTAGCCTGCACTTATACGCGTAATCATAATTGTAGTTTTAACTAAGTATGTAATTTTTAATTGCACCTATGTTTTTATTATGCCTATTACCAATCATTATGAAAAAGTTAAGATTCGAGCTCTTATCGATGGAGTAACTTTCTGTCTTCTCTCAGTCATCTTACTTCTTTGCAAATTCTTCAATTGTTCACTGGTGGGTTTTTTTTTTGGAGCACGACATGTGATATCTACCTGATGGTGAGTAGACCTACAAGTCCATGAATGAGGTAGCCGGCATAGCGGAAGCGTAACTGCATAATTTTATGCAGTTGCAAAACGGGCGATGATAACGGAGGTTGCATTACAAGTCTATTTTAATATTCTCGCTGCTTTGTCGTCAATCCAACCGCCCGTTTTAAACCGCACACTGAAAGGAAATTATTATCTTGACAAGATTACTATATCGATGCATTAGTCGCCTGAAAACCGGTGAACCCACAGATTAAAACTGGAACATGATTAGGTCACATGACGGTTTTTTGCATCTGTATGGGCGGTAGTAATCTTATATCTGATCCAAATAGATTCTTCTTGGACTCTTTCTTTCTATTTTGCGTTTGTCTATATCCTTCTTTTATTTAATATTCCTTATTGAGATATCATGCCGTATTAGGGTGTCCGAAAAGTGCATCTTTTCTTTCTTACATATCCTCTATTTTTTTTTCACTTTCAAACCAATACTTCTGCATTTGCTATTATTGCATAATAAAGCATCAATTCGCGGTAATCAGAAATGTAATACAAAAATCTAAATTGCATATAAGTACTAAAAATTTAATGGGAAAGTTTAAATTTTTGTTGCTTAATCACGTCATAAAAGATAATAACTGAAGTTTGAATAAAATTTTGCATTACTTCATATACGAGTAATTGGATTGACTATATAAATTGAATACTAACTGGCTATTTAAATTTGCCTTAGTACAAAAATATTAAATATTGCCTTTATACCTATCACGTTTATATCTAATATACTTAATAATATAATATATAAACGTTCATATTATATCTAAGCTTATTTATTTCGATAGATATTCCTTTAGGAGTCTCTAAATATAAAAGTTTCATAAAAAACTACAGGCAAAAGTTAAAGATAAAATACCTACACGAATATAAATATTTGACATTTAAGCCGGTTACTTAAAATGACTTTAATTGACTGATTGAGTCATTGACTACATCTTTGTCATCGTTAAGAAATATTTTTTAGTAAAATAAATAATTTGGCTGACGTAACTAAATCTGACCTTTTAGCATAATAGTAATAATACATAATGATAGCTTTTAATATATACATATCATCACGGGTACCTTACGGCGCCCGAGACCGCCTAGACGGCCCCATGGTACCCAGCGGAGGGGTTTTAATCCCACCTCGTCGTAGCCGATGGTATGAGTCTACACCGAACAAGTGGCTAGCTTGTCGCGATGTTTTGAATAGACTCAATAACCCCTCTATAAACAGTTTCACAAGTTGGTATAGTGAAACCGAGACCGACAGCTTAACGTGCTCTCCGAGGCACTATAGTGGTATTGTCAAACAAATGTACATATTTTTTTTAATTAAAAACTCATTGGTACACGGGATTCGAACCAGGGACCTTAGTGTTTTTAAGTCCAAGGTCTAACCAACTCGGCCACCACGTATATAGCTTTTAATATAACCCATTATTTGATTTTAAGTGTATCTAAGCCGTTTTTGCTAGTTGTTCATGTTTTTAAACTATACTGTACAGAAATATACATATCGATAGATACTAACAGAACTAATATTATAAATTAGTTATAGATAATGAACATTTTATATGTGTAATAAATGACTATAACTAACTATAAATTTGTTAGCCGTAAGTTTCCTGAAACTGACCTGAAATATAATAAATAAGTAAACATCTAATAACATCTAACTATATATTATTATTTTGATTACACTGTTACTAATTAAAACGTAACTGTAAATGTAAGAAAATATATGTATATAAAATCTATCTCCCGAGAATAAAGCTATAAGGATCAGACAAGGGTTGTTACTTGTAACAGAATAAAAATGCAAATTAAGCACAGCTGTGCCCTCACATTCTAACACGGTTCTCTTTCTCTATTTAAATTGATGAATTAACTTGGCTAATTAACTTTTTTATTACAGTTACTTTTTTATTCCGGTACAGCACAACTCGCACTGATTGCAAAATTCATACCAGTGACCATCTCGTACTAACGTTTTGGCGATTCATACATCTGCCGTACTATTAAAATGTGGAACGCTCTACCAGCTTGCTTGTTACCTAGTGTGTTGCGTGTTAGTTTCTCGAGCATACATAGTGGAATCAATCAATTGAAGAAAGCATCATTACTACTATTCGTTGAGAACATCCTGTCACAAGTCCTGCTCTATAAAAAAAAAACCTTCATCTTGTATAATATAATATAAATAGAATGGAATAGGACTAATCTTAAGCCGGCATAATAATGGCAACCAGCGGTACACCTGTATGCATCCACTGGTTGCTATCATTCATGGACATTGCATAGTACCTACTTAACATGTAGATCAGGTGGGCAATTCTCGCGCTTTCGACATTTATCTCGATTCGAGATTTTTAAACGAAAAATGACTAAATATGTAATTTTTCGTTCAATATTTATATATTTATTATTTACTAATTAATATTTATTATTTATTTCATTTAATGTTCGATATTTTTGAACGAAAAATGCCATATTTAGTAATTTTTCGTTTAAAAATCTCGAATCGAGATGAATGTCGAAAGCGCGAGAATTGCCCACCAGATGTTGAGCTCTTAAAAAAATCACACTCAATATAAAATTCTGACAACTCAAGAACAAATTTAGGTCATGTATTATATAGGTACCCTTAACTTATAAGTACATATATGCTCATACTAGTTCATACCAAAAGGGATACGAGACCCAAATTGTATAGTATCGTGTTGCGTAGAAATTAATTAATAATGATATTCTATGCGCAGTCCAGTTCGTCTGTCACTCCATATTATTGGTTGCGGAAAGTGGCTCACGTAACAGTAGTACGGTATCCCTAAACGTGACTAGAAATATTATGTATAAGGACGCGTCATATTCTATTGTAGAAGGCCCATTTACCCGTTAATTGGTTTTGTGTACTCAGCTTTATAGCTGCTTGGTTTAGACGCTAGATAGAATGCGCTTGAATATTCTTATTTATACTAATATCTATAATAAAGCTGATATATGTTTGAATGATTAAAAAAATATATTTTTCAATTGATAGCATTCTTGATAAAGGCTATTTAACATCACGCTACTACCCTTAGGAGCCGAACGGGAAATTCAACGGCGCGGCGGCGGGTGAATACGCGGGGTTTTTTTTTAAATAATTATTTTAAAGGCACTGGATTCTATTACTTAATACGCGGGGTCACAGCTAGGCGGTGTTCGAGTTGATTGTTATTGTTGCCCAAAACGCCACTAAATGTCGTACATTGAATGTTTTCCATTATCTTGGTATTGTAATAAAACAAGCAATGTATTACGTTTGGTGGCGTTTTGGGCGAAAATTATAGCCAACTCGAACGCACACCTGGAAATAAATATATTGAGATTGGTTTTAAATCTAAATTAATACACATATTTACACCGGTATTCATAAAAACTTATTAAGTCCTTGTAGAACATCTTAAATAGGTTTAGTCTCTTTTTTTACAAACAAAAACGAATATGCGTAAAATAGACAAAACCATTATGAATTAAGTCATTGATTATAGTTATTTTATTATTAGTTTCGATTTAATTAAATTTAGAGTTCCGTTATACGTATATATAAGAAATTAATACCTATTTACATACATACATATCATCACGGGTGCCTTACGGCGCCCGAGACCTAGACGGCCTAAGGGTCCCTAGCGGAGGGGTTTTTTAATCCCACCTCGTCGCAGCCGATGGTATGAATCTACGCCGAACAAATGGCTAGCTCGTCGCGATGTATGGATAGACTGAATATCCACCTATATACAGTTTCACAAGGTGGTATAATGAAACTGGAACCGACAGTTTAACACACCGGGGTTTGAACCAGGGACCTAAGTGTTTTTAAGTCTAAGGTCTAACCAACTCAGCCGCCACGTATATACTCGGACACCACATATATACTCGGCCACCACGTATATACTCGGCTACCACGTATATAAGTACCTATTTCTATTCAATTAAACATTTAGGTATTAGTTAGAATTCTCGGCAGTCTCGCTTATTTCCCGAAGTGTATCGTGACTACGTACATAGCGTGCGAGGTGAAATCGGGCATCCGCTCAGATAAAACTTGTGAGGTATGCGAACGCGCATCTGCGGTGAAGATTTGATATAGTACCCGATTACACATAGAGACTAAAAAGCCAGGCGTGAAAATATTACAGAATCTCACAACTTATTGTTCGCAACAATGAGATTAATATAGAGGAGTATGGCAATAATTAAAGTATCCTTAAATGGGATTTTTAGATCTTTATAATTTACAGTAGATTGTGAGAATATTATATTTTCAGTTGTGAAATTCAATTATTATTATTATCGCAAGAATAATATTTATATAGTATAGTATGTGTTTTGTACAATAATAACCTGCAAGGTGTCCTATTAAAATTCTTACAGACCATGTCTTATAATTTTTTTTTTATTAATTTTCAGATGACAGTCAAGAACCGACATAAGTTTTTGTCTTAACAAAGCATGAAATGTTTACGATGCAAGTGTTTACGACTCTACAAATTTTAATCTCATTGGTTGGTAAAAGAAAACGCTGTGTCACGAATATTTTTGACAAGCCTAATATATGATGGGAACTCTCAAGTTGGTACTTAAAGTTAAGTAAGTACTTAGGAAGAGAAACCTTAATTCTATAATCGTGATGAGTAAAAGTTGAAGCACCAACATGTTAAGTTTTAAATTTTTACTGTTATTTTTATCTGTTTTTTTATTAACTATTTTTTTTTTGTAATTTAAGTTAATAATAAAGTGCGTACTTAAGTATGAACAAGAAGTTGGTATAAGTCACCGTATTGTATAACGATCAAGAAAAACGTGACTAAAAATTAAAATAGTAAATTGATAACCATCACTTTCTAGGACGAGGCTTCATAAAAGAACAAACTTTATTACAAAGTTAATATAAAAATCATTTTGGCCTCACTGCGCTAGTACCAGCCATATTGTCTGCGTATTTCATAATCGTCCGTCGACCAAATAGCAACACAATAGTCTTCTAAGAACCACTGAGACTCATCATTACAGCATTTATATATTTAAGTGGCCTAGTATGTACGTGGTAGCCGAGTATAAATGTGGTAGCCGAGTGTGTACGTGGTGGCCGAGTATAAATGTGATAGCCGAGTGTATACGTGGTGACCGAGTATAAACGTGGTGGCCGAGTACGTAGAGGCTGGGTATATACGTGATGGCCGAGTATATACGTTGTTGTCGATTATACACCTGTGGGCGAGTAAAAACGTGGTGGCCGAGTATATACGTAGTGGCCGAGTATAAATGTGGTAGCCGAGTGATACGTGGTGGCCGAGTATATATGTAGTGAGCGAGTATAATCGTGGTGACCGTGCATACGTAGAATCTGACTATATACGTGATGGCCGAGTATATACGTTGTTGTCGTATATAGACGTGGTGGCCCATTATAAAACGTGGTGACCGATTATATACGTGCTGGGAGAGTATTTACGTGATGGATGCGTTTGTAGACCGTAAACATATAAACACTTATAGAGGCTCAAACCAATGAATTTCTTATTTAAAATATTGTGTACATTTGTTTGGCAACACTACTTGGTACCTCAAACAGCACATTAAGCAGTCGATTCCAGTTTCACTATACAAACTAGTGAAACTTTTATTATAAGCCTATACAAACACGCAATGCTGCATGCAATGTCCATGATAGAACGAACGTACTAAATATATTGATAATAGAGTATAATTTACAAAAGCTCTACGACGCTTACAGACTGACTACAATATGCGATTATCTGTGCAATCATCCACACCTCTGGATTACTAATTAAAAGCGTCTAATTGAAATGCGTCTCTATTGGATGGGATCAGCTAACGTTGCGTAATCTTCAAAATTTGACTAGATAATCCCTAGAGCTTAAGGCGCTAATAGTTGTTAACGACCTTGATCAGGAGCCTGACGGTCCTAAAGTATGAGGGGAACGGTGAGGTGCATTGACCACTCATACAGACATGGGGATAAGGGATTCTATAATAAGGTGACTAAAGAATATTTATATTATGATGACTATGAATGAATTGCAAGATGAGAAGATTTAAGTAGGTATAGGATTTTCCAAAAGTTCCTTCTAATTTACAATAAATATTTAAAAAAAAACCCTATATTGGTGATGATTTAAGAGATATTTTTTATTTATAGGTAGGTATTTATGTTTTTAATATTTATTTTAGTTTTATACTTATTTGTTATACTTTTTATTTATTGAATAATAATTGTATTAATTTAGGTAATTGTAATGATTTAACTTTATTGTAATAATTTGAATAATTTAGTTTAACATAAAATATATTAATATTGTAAAATATTAATAAAATATACTATGTGTGTTTGTTTAATTTTACGTATATGTACGTGTGTAGATAATTGCATTAATTTATGTCTAAACATTTTAATTACATATACAGAGTAAATTTGAAAGTATGTACTTTGGGCTTTGAAAGTATGAGATTCTGCTGATCAAATCGAATAACTTTTCCCATGGAACCATGTGTCGAAAATGAAAAAAAAAATGGCTTCCTCATACAAATCCGTCATTAACATTACTAGTTTGGAGAAGGCATTTTTTTTTAATTTGCGACTCATAGTTTCATAGGAAAAGTTGTTCTACAATTACAACAGAGATATGCAAATCCTAACGATAGATTAATTATATTACAATATATCGGGGTTACGTCTTGTTATCCCCTTAACCAACGAACGCGGATACAGAGGTGGCCTTCGTTAACCGATCGATGAATCATCCCATCATCGATTCACAACAGAAGTATAATTTGGAAACTGTGCTCAACCTACGGCTTGGTTAGAACCAATGAGATCAATATACATATAGAGAAGTACGAGAATAGAAACTTAAAAACGGAACGGTTAAAGTATGCACTGTTAACGGTTTGGAAAAGTGCTCTCTATGCCTTTGTAATAAAGGTCAATACTATAAAATTTAACAGTTTTTAAGGGATATGTAGGTGTACATAAATAGTTAAAATACATTTGCTATATTTCGCCGTCATATGCGTGTCATAAAAAGGCGAAATATAGCAAGTTTATTTTAATATGTATATTGTGTTTTAATTAGTTATGTACCATCTATTACCCAAGGTGCTACAAATAAAACATATTTAATAAAATCATCAAATTTTATACTTTATCTAGCCCCTAATGTAATGCCTAGGATGCTAAAGTTTTTAAAATTGTTTATAATATTACATGTAGTATTGAGTAATTTGTGTAATGTTTGCGTTAGCATAACATTTTATAATTATAGTTTTATATGAAATCACACAATTTCTAATCGAAAACAGGCATGTGGCAAGATTCTGATAAGCTACAGTACATTGTGTAAAATAATGTAATGATTGCGTCTCTATTTTTAATCTCTTTGGATTTAATAATTTGTTTACAAATCGGTTACGTTTGGCTAAGGGTTTTTTTTTTCATATAGTACACATCATTATTGTTTTTAAGTTTGTATTACAGCTTTAATATGAGCTTTTATCTGAAAATCTTGTTTCCGACCATTTTTATTTTCTTATTTATATATTTATGCATTTTTATAAATTCCTTTTTATAGGATAATCTTATATTAAATTTTTAAATGCCACCAGGAATTTTTTCATTGCATTTTTATCTTATTTATATATATAATTATTAGTCATGGATTATACAAATGCGAGGAATCTTAAAAGTGTGTTTTGTTATAAATTTATATTACCTAGGTTACTTTGGATAAAAATAAAAATTTTACTTTTTTATCTATTTGTCCATTCTAAGAATGTAATTTTTCTTATTTTTTAAATGTTTTATTTAATAATTTAAATTACAATCGTTAAGACTTGCTTAAATATACAAGGTGTTAAGTAACATTTAACTAAGTACTTGAAAAGTAGTTTTTTTTTTAAATAAACGTCTTTATATAAATTATTATTGTATGAATAGAGTTATTTACATTTGCAATTAGTAATAGATAGGTATGAGACTATTAATAAATGAAGTCATTGCGCATTTTACTTAAAACCGGATATATAAAAAATGTCAACATGGTGATTAAACAGCAATTGCACGTAATTAAACTAAATACTTAACAATTATTATTATATATACGAGGTGGCCGAGTTGGTTAGACCTTGAACTTTATTAAATACACTTAGGTCCCTGGTTCGAATCCCGGTGTGTACCAATGAGTTTTTTTTTTTATATATGTACATTTGTTTGACAATACCACTATGGTGCCTCGGAGACGCCGACGTTAAGCTGTCGGTCCCGGTTTCACTATACCAACTTGTGAATCTGTTTATAGATAGGTTATTGAGTCTTATCAAAGCATCGCAACGAGCTTACCACTTGTCGGTGTAGACTCATACCATCGGCTACGACGAGGTGGGATTAAAAAACCCCCCGCCGGGTACCCCGGGTACCTTCTAGGGGGTATGTATGTATGTATGTATGTACTTAACAATTAATATACATTTATTTATTATATTGGCTCACTCCATGTGTCTTTGTATCAACCTGGTGGTAAGCAGGTCTGCAAAGTCCATGAATAGGGTCGATCAAAATATTGTTCTTTAACAGCATTGGTCGTAATACTATGCCGGCTAAATGATGGGGTTACATAATGGGCGGCATAGACCAATTTTCAATATTAGTTTACTTTAATATCCTCGCTGCTTTAGTGTCAAATTAAGTGCCTGATTCGAAACTGCCCACTAAAATGACAAGAAATCGATGCAGTAAGCTGCTGAAAATGGGTGACCCCACAGACCAAAACCACAGAACACTCTAAAACCGAAACATTACTAGGTCATTTGAGAATTGGTTGTCTATAAACAATATCTCTTTCTGGGGTAAAATTAATTCAACGTGTTGTTTAAAATGTTGTCTCTCCATATTAAATTATAAAATCTCGGAAGCATAACAGATAGAATTATATAAAAATAGTGTCCCACCCATAAGCAACCCTTTACCGAGATAATGCAGCTCAGCTGTACAGTAAATTTAGTAAATTTGGTAAATGAATAAAAATTATTATTATTATAATAAGTATTCTATGTCAGTTTCTAGAACAGAAATACGTGCAAATTTCATTCAAAACGGTTCAACATGTTTTTTTGTTTTAACATAAGCTTGGTAAAGTAATAAAGCTGAAATAACATCAGGACTCTCAAAAGGACTAATAATGACTTTCAAAGTAAATGTGTACAATTTGTGGACTAATAAGAAACAAAGCCCTCGGCGCTTTATAAATAAAATGTAAATAACATTATTTTTTTGTTGAAAAAATAAAGATGTTATTCAGATTTATTCAAAGAGATCTTGTAGGAAATGAGAAACTTAAAGAAACAAATCAAAAAGGAAGTGTCTAATTATTAAAATAAGATAATAAAAAAATACTTAGTTGATACTTAAAAAAAATACCTTTGAGACAAAAAAGTAATTAGGTAGTTACTGGATAATTAGTTAATTCACGTAAACAATGATGAATATATAAGAGATAGAATATAGAGTACAAAATTCTAATAAGTATAAGTATTTTAATTTCTCTTACCCTATTAGTATAATACAAGTTTTTATTAACTCCAAAACTATGTCTATTAAAGTTAAAAAAGTTACTGATAATTTAAAGTCAATTCGAGAATGGCTTAAATAAACTTTTCAAATATTTGCATTGGCGCTCCGCCATATCTCTGGTGAAATTCTTTATGTACCTAGTTAGTTATTAAAAAAGTTTCTCACCAAAGAAATACTAATGATATTATTATTGCCTTTTAAAATCTAGGCAAGGAATAAACAAGTAATCTTAAGAATTCTAAACATGAGACCGTAGGTATATTTATAATGATGTATTCAGAATGTAACAAAACAGATTAAGTTTTAAGAACATTAAGCCCTCTTTTCTGTTTCCACATTTTCGGCATCCAGTGAGTAGAGTTATAACTCTACTAAATTTGATATATCTTATGGTTCCATCAATCTACTATGATCTTCTGGTGGAATCAAGATTTGTAACAAATCATAAATAAATAATGTATGGTATGTCTTACATATTATATCATGATTCACTAACTCGTCTGGCCAGTATAGTGAGTATTTGTAGGACAAAACTTCAATATTTTTACAGTAGGGTATCTAATGATGTGTTGTCGAAATAAAATGTTTAAAAAATCTTTTTCATTAGTAGAAATTGTAGAAACAAGCGAGGCATTGACGGAGAGCAAACCTCTTAAAATCACTTGTTTATATCAAAACTCCCGAAACTTCAAATGTTGAAAAAAATATGGGTTTTCATTTCTAGGAATAAGAATTGATACTACATTCAGTCAAGTACATTGTGTCTCTTTTATTCTTTCTTGATTTAAAATGTGGTGAAAAGAATCAAGATTTTAGTTGAGTGAATATTGAGTGCCAGATCGATCCATATTTTTATTTTATTTATTTAGACCCTGAAATGTATTGCTCCATCCAGAACCAAACTCGCCGTGAAGATGGTCTCTAGAAGCAGACATTGACCAGAAAATCAAAATGCCCTGGTTCTAGACTCTTTAGTTAGGGATTTCTTCTGATGTTATTCTACATCAGATTTTTTCCTTGCTGATAAAGTCTGGAGTTATTATGTTTTATTAGTAACAAAAATAAAATTATAAATTCCTTGATGAAATTTATTTTCCAAATTAGTAGATTTTGAAAGGGTATTTAGTACATGTAATGGCTTAAATTAAGTAATAAATTCCATTGTCTTGGAATGCTAAAGACCTACTCCAACCCATCAAACACTGGTTTCGACCTATAAGTGAATAGTTATATTGAAGCCTTTTACTGATATGCTATTCTCATCCTTAATAATAAGGACTTAAGGTTAAATATCAAGTTGTTTTAAGTGAATATTATGTGAATATTGTTTATTCAATTATACTATAGTTTTACTAATAGTTTATATTTATTATAATTTTGTTTGTTGAAATATTCACATATTTAATATTGGATCTACTAAATGGAAAAATAATTTATCCTAGATACGAAAAATAAAAATAACGATTTTTAGTTTTAGTATATTTAAATTCTTTTTTGAATATCCAGCTCGAAGGACCAATAATTGAATTTAAATTTATGAATGAAACTTACCAAACAGGGAGTAAAAATCCAATTAGGCACAAAAATTGTCACAATAACAATTCAGCTAACACTCCTCGAATAAAATTTAACACAAAATAATAAAATAAATTCACCAGAACAAAACAGCCTCACTGGTCCAAAACAACGTGAGTCGGCACTGCACTGCTAATAGAATTTATCTCTCAAATTTTTTGAATGGACTCAAATGCTGTTACTGGATGACAGTGAGTGACGCAATCTCGACGGTCGGGTGTTGTAATATTTACGATTTTTTTTTCAGGTTGTCAGATTAACGACTCCGATCGGTGGAGCAAGAGAAGCGATATCCACTCCCTCCGAACGTTCGGCCCGCACTGCCAGGCCATAACGCAAAAGGTCGTTCGTTCCCCAACATTCTCTTTCCGCGCAAGCCTTTCCAGGCGAGACTGAGATAGAACACAAAGGGCAACCACTTTGCTATAAGACAGAATGAGATGCAAACAGTTTTGCTTGCAGAAAAACCCGAATTTAAGACTTGTTACTTTGGACTAAGTTGTGGCTGTGCTTTGCCTTTATAAATTATTTGTAAGGTGCTCAATGTGTGCAAGTATGCGGTTGGAATTTACGGATTAAAGAGTCATGATATTTTTTTATGAACCGACCGCTTCTTCCTTATACCTAGGTACAGTTATGATTTTAAACGTCCTCCCTTCTTCCCTGGCATTTTCAGGATATTTTTCTTTACTTTTAATTATTATTTCTTTGCAAATGAAATTTAATAAAATAGGTACGAAATTTAATATGAATATATAAAATACTATAATTATACTTTTAAGCTGGATTTCATGTGTCCTGAAACATTTAAAACATACATGGTAATCAATGTGATTTGGTAAAAAATAATACGATAGATTTTTTGAGTAAATAATTTTACTCAAAAAAGTCAGAACGTTAAAAGAATTATAAATCTAAGGAAAAATCACAAGGCTAAAAAATAGAAATCGGTGTAGACATTGGTACAGTCTTCACGTAAAACTGGTGCCGCATAGAACATTTTTATAGTAAGTACCTACTCGAGTCAAACTGTCAAGAGTTCCCCGTTTGTTATAAATTTTAACTCTTGATAAGCCTCAAGTGCTGCAGAAAGGGTCTCTGGTGGATTAGTATGCATTCGTACAATGATATAATATTCCCAGAATTCTGGAAAATATATAGGTACTATGCTGGAATCATTTGTATTTTTTGAACCATATTTGTAAATACAAGATGGTAATTATTGAACACTAGGTGATTTATTATTGTGACCATTTTTAGGCAAATAAATTCTATTATCATTATTCAGATTTTATGAAGATTACTTCTACCTGTTTATTTTTATTATTTTGTCTTTTCTAAATATTCAAATCTGTATATAGATCTTAATTTTACAACTTTCTAAATAATTAACAATTGTATCATTATGTAGCTTTGCTGTATTTAAATACTTAAGCTCTTTCATATTATTTTCGTAGTATTCCACTACAACAGATAGTTGATAGCTGAGGGTCCTAAACAAAGTAGGCTTTTTAACTTTTTAATGATAAATTCGTTTCTGGTTTTATCATCACTTCAATTATCTTATTCACACTCCTTTCATATTAAGCAACCAGATAGTTGATAGCTGAGGGTCCTAAATAAAGTAGACTTTTTAACTTTTTAATGATAAATTCGTTTCTGGTTTTATCATCACTTCAATTATCTTATTCACACTCCTTTCATATTAAGCAACCAGATAGTTGATAGCTGAGGGTCCTAAACAAAGTAGGCTTTTTAACTTTTTAATGATAAATTCGTTTCTGGTTTTATCATCACTTCAATTATCTTATTCACACTCCTTTCATATTAAGCAACCAGATAGTTGATAGCTGAGGGTCCTAAACAAAGTAGGCTTTTTAATAATAAATTCGTTTCTGGTTTTATCATCACTTCAATTATCTTATTCACACTCCTTTCATATTAAGCAACCAGATAGTTGATAGCTGAGGGTCCTAAACAAAGTAGGCTTTTTAACTTTTTAATGATAAATTCGTTTCTGGTTTTATCATCACTTCAATTATCTTATTCACACTCCTTTCATATTAAGCAACCAGATAGTTGATAGCTGAGGGTCCTAAACAAAGTAGGCCTTTTAACTTTTTAATGATAAATACGTTTCTGGTTTTATTATCACTCCTTTCATATCATCAAGCAACCAGTTAGTTGATAGCTGAGGGTCCTAAACAAAGTAGGCCTTTTAACTTTTTAATTATAAATTCGTTTCTGGTTTTATCATCACTCCTTTCATATTAGAAAACTGTATGAGTTTTCTTTAAGGTTTTCAGTGCTTCCTATTCAGGCACTTTATTCAAAGAAGATGTTGGTAGTAAGGTAGAAGATGGTAGAAGTAAAGTAGTGCTGTATCTTACATTACGTCCTACACTACTAATAACAACTAGTAATTTATTCGTGACGCTCCCAAACAAGTTCTTCCACGATAGCAATCATTAGGTTTAAAATTCCAAACCTATTAATGATTGTTTCCAATTTGAAACAGTTTTGCGGTGAATCAACTAAATTTACTGTCTCTGTTTGCGGTTTTTGGTGTTATAATTTAGGTTTAATTTGCCTCAAATAACCTGAGAACTAAGTTTTTATTATTAGAGTAAATTCTATTTTATTGTTATAATTTATATTTTTATTCTCATATAAGACCAACAATGATGTTGCAATAGGAGGCTGGAATGCACCAAGTTAATAAGTACCTACTTTCAAATTGAATCAAGTTATATTAAATGTTATACTAACATCGAATGCTTTTGTTGTAATACTGTATATATATATATATATGTATACATAGTAAACAAATGGGTAAACACATACATAATACATAGGTTTTACTTTCACAAAAATATTTACAAGTCTTCCCTGCGGTCACACCCGCCGTTCAATATCTCGATTGCTAAGGAGCTTATATTAGCGAGATGTTAAAATATAGCCTTTATCCTTATTCAAAAATTGTGTTATTAAATGCAAGTAAAAAAACAAATCCGACTGGTAGTTCCAGATATTAACAATGCTCGTTTAAACAAACTTTCAGCTGTATTATATTTGTAAAGTTAAGTACACATAAAAATAACTTCTTACTTCTTTGAAAACGATGCAGAATATACATCATTACTAGAGTATCTTACAAATATGCGGAAAAAGAATAAGAAAATCATTGATTACGTCTCGGGACTCAAACTATGCCCTCGTTGATAATCGGTCACTTTCTACCCTAGGTCAACAATGTCCTATGTACTTTAGGAAAAAATTTGTACCTACTTATTTTTTCTGAAAACATTTTAGAGTGGTGTTTCTAATATATTTACATACATATCATCTCGGGTGCCTTACAGCGCCCGAGACCGCCTAGACAGCCTCAGGGTACCCAGCGAAGGGGTTTTAATCCCACCTCGTCGTAGCCGATGGTATTACATAGCTCGCTTACGGCGCCCGAGACCGCCTAGACAGCCTCAGGGTACCCAGCGGAGGGGTTTTTAATCCTACCTCATCGTAGCCAATAGTATGAGTCTACTCGCGATGTTTGGATAGACTCAATAACCCATCTATAAACAGTTTCACAAGTTGGTATAGTAAAACTGAGACCGACAACTTAAAGTGCTCTTCGAGGCACTATATGTATATGGTGTTGTTAAACATTTTTTTTTGAAACTCAGTGTTTTTAATTCTAAGGTCTAACCAACTCAATAGATTTTGAAATATTATATATAACGATAAATATTGTTTTTTAAAACATATGGATTAATAATCTGACTGACGATGACTGGTTAAAGTTAATCGTTACTAAAAAAAAACACAAACTGCTCTGGTGCACCCTAGCCTAAGCATACTAAGTGTATATTAAGTGCTCTACATAATTGTAAAGCGCTTAGTTATAGCAAGGTCTAGCGAAAGTAAAGTAGACGAGGACTACTTATCAAGGTTCTGTTTTTTGCTGCTATTCATAAAATATAGCATGGCAAGCTAAGGTATTGCATAGAATAAATTTTAATATACATTTTTTATTATTATTGAAGCACGGAATGTGACTCAGACCTACAAAGTCCATGAATAGGGTCGATCATGGTAATTTAACAATATTGATTGTTCACTACACCGGCTAAATGATGCGGTTACAAAATGGGCGGCGACGTAGACAAATTTACATTACGAGTATATAATTAATTTAATTACCTAGATGCTTTATCGTCAAATTAACTGCCCGTTTCGTATAACCGCACGCTAAAAGGCGTCTCACCTTTGAAAAGAAATCGATGCAGTATACTACAGCGTTTTTCAGGAGACTACTAGAACGGTACTTAAAACGGTGAACCCACAGACTATATATAATAACCACACAGTAAAAATGCAGTTTTTTATTAGTTTCTAAAGTCAGTACTTATACTAGGGCTAAAAGGGATCAATATAGTACATTTTATTTATTTATAATTATTGTTAATTATGTAATTATTTTCTCTTTTCTCATTTTATAGTTGGTAGTATTCGGTATATGTAGTTTATGTAAGTATGTATATATATATAAGATATATTTAAGTAGTGTATATTAGATTGTAAGTATTTTATATAATATTCACTTGATTATAATAAATACTCAGTTAATGTATTGCACCTACCTCACTTATTAACTGCTTTTATTGTTCCGAAGGTTTGACTGGTAGAGAATGCCAATCGGCATTAATTTTTGTATTTTGTATGCAAAAGAGATTTAAATAAATAAATATTTTCCATTGTTAATTGTAGCCTGATTTTTGTGTCAAAATAAATGTTTTTTATTTTACTTTAAATTAAATTTTACGTTAAAGTTTAGGCTAGGTTTGAATCTTTAAAAGAAAACAGTACAATATTGTGCATATTTGTGTTACCAAGTGATGACGTAAAATAAACCTTAGTACGAATGCAAAATAACTATATTAATGACTTACCCTGCTTAATCTGTCTCTAATAAACTATTAAGAGGAGTGTCTGATGAGGCTATTCGATGCTCATGCTGATTCAACTGCAAAGTATTACCTCTCCCCGCGCATGACGGTGAGTCCGATAACCATTCCATACATTTATGTAAACCTTCCCCCCGACCCTTAATAAGAGAAAGATCACGTATGAGATTATACCTACAATTTAGGCAGCAAAACCACTTTCGGGCCATAACTGTTTTCTACCCCTAAACTTTAATGGATTTGAAAAAAAATGGTCTCATTTTATTAGAGGGAAAATAAACGATGACTGTACGTTTTCCTTTTTTTAATTTTCTACCTTGATATTTTATAGGAATTATTTTAATGTCAGGGATTTTTTAAAGATTTTCTTCGAATTTTCTTAACAACACACGGGGGTTGATATAATTTTTTCTATACCAAACTTAAAAAAAAGGAAAAAGTACGAGCCTAGATATAGGTCTTATTAATAACGCCTCCAAAACTCATAAAAAACTATGAATGTTTAGTGGGGGGTAACAGTTAGTACCAAAAGGTCGTTAATGTATGGGAAATGTTTGATCAGACTCCGCTCTTAATTAGAAGGTTTTTTTTTACGTTTTTAAAGCAAATGTAAAGTTTATTTCTGCTAAAAAGTGGAAATATCATGCAAAGATCTTCCAGCAGACATTTAAATCAGTTATCATTGTTAATATTGATATTAATCCAATAACTGATTGTACCGACTCTAAAGTGAAAAAAAAAATTATCTATACTAATATTATAAAGAAGTAAAGTTTGTGTGTTTGTATTGTTATTGGGAGTACCTAATCTCTGCGGATATACTGAACCGATTTTAAATAATATTTTAGTGTTAGATAGCCCATTTATCGAGGAAGGCTATATAGGCTATATAACATCACGCTACGACCAATAGGAGCCGAGCATCAATGAAAAATGGGGATAATTTTTCCTTTTAAGAGCTTCCATTGTATTTAGTATATGTACGAACTGACTATGATGAATAATGATTACTAAATAGATTAATTAAGTATGTATAATACATTCTAAAGCAGCCCCAACCTAGTGGTCAAGTCACTGCGCAACTGATAACAAGGTTAAGCAGATGACAACAAGGCCGGCCTGGGATGGGTGACCGCTTTATACAACGAGGCTATTTTATCATAAACACCGCAACAAGCTCGCCACTTGTTAGGTGTTGCCTCCGAATACCATCGGCGAAATGAGGACGGGTTAATCCCTCCGTTGGGTACCCTGAGGCCGTTTAAACGGTTCTCAGGAGCCAAATAGGCACCCGTGATGGTATTTATTTATTATACATTCTTGCATGTGAATATATGCAGTGAAAGGGCGTAGTTTTAATATAGATTAGGTACCTCTAACGTTTATTACAAGTACTCTCGGCACATGCCTGCATTGTCTCGTTCTTATATAAAAGGTACCTATGGAAATTGAAATGAATTTGATTAAAAAAACTATAATTGTTATCCACAATTGTTTGTTACTAATGCACACCTGAGTATGAACATTATTAGAGGGTTTTAGTACAGAAGTAAATGAAGATAGAGCGACTATTGCTTCGAGCGATTAACTTCAATAATGTGTAACTACTAAGGACTTAGTTGGTTAGACCTTGGACTCAAAAACACTTCCCTGGTCCCTGGTTCAAATCCCGGTGTGTACCAATGAGTTTTTAATTAAAAAAAAAATGTACATTTGTTTGACAACACCACTATAGTGCCTCGAAGAGCACGTTAAGCTGTCGCTCCCGGTTTCACTATATCAACTTGTGAAACTGTTTATAGATGGGTTATTGAGTCTATTCAAAACATCGCGACGAGCTAGCCACTTGTTCGGTATAGACACATACCATCGGCTACGATGAGGTGGGATTAAAAACCCCTCCGCTGGGTACCCTGGGGCCGTCTAGGCGGTCTCGGGCGCCGTAAGGCACCCGTGATGATACATACTAAGGACTTACTTATTATGTATACTATATCTATAATAATAATATATCTATTATATAATAATAATATATCTATTATATAATAATAATATATCTATTATATAATAATAATATATAAAGATGTAAAATTTGTGAGTTTGTGAGATTGTAGGGGGTAATCTCTGTATCTGCTGTAGCAATTTTTAAAATTATTTTAGTGTTGGATAGCCCATTCATCGAGGAAAGCCATAGGATATAACATCACGCTACGACCGATAGGAGCGGATCAATGAAAAATGTTGGGAAAACTGGGAAAATTAGTTCCTTCTGAGAGTTTTTTGACTCTTTCGCATGGAATTAGAGAGCGTGAAAGTCACATTATTCTGCTAAAATATGTGTATTAACTGAAAATCGAAGTCAAAATTTTACATAAAAGTATCCAATGCAAAAAGTGTCTCTATTACTAACAGTTAATATCCAGAATAATATCTAACTAAATAGTATCATAAAAATTAATCGCCGTTCGTAATTCTTCCTGAAACTCAAAAACGGCTTCAACGAATTGATTTTTTTTCTTTTGTTTGCTTTAATACAGGGGTGGGTTTAAAAAGAATAATAATGGAGAAAATTCTAAAGAAAAATTTAAAAAAATATATGAAAAGTAATTTTGTACGTAAAATCTTCGCGATTGTTTATTTTGATCTGTCATCTGTCACTATATTTTTTTTCTATTCTTTTACAAGTGTGTTGTTAAGAAAATACCTTGAAGAAAGTTTTGGACTCTTCGTTCCATTTCGTTGAACATTTCTTCGAGATTGATACGTTTTTCAACGCATGCACGTCACGCCTACTCGACCGTTCTATCTTAATGTATTTAAGTGGTTCTTACGGAGTTTTCTCAGTCATGACTAAACAATAGAAATGGTAGATCAGTATACGATAAGTATATGAATAAGCTATTGTGATATACCCATATACAATGTGGAATTATTACCTTCACGCTTAATTTTTTTAGATATTTTAATTGTACATAAAATAAGAGTATAAATGTAAAGATATTTGGTACCGGTAACAAAACGGTACCTATATACCTACGTGGTGCCGAGTTGGTTAGATCTTAGACATAAAAAAAAAACACTTAGGTCCCTGACTCAAACCCCGGTGTGACCAATGAGTTTTTAATCTAATAATGTATATACGTACGTTTGTTTAACAACACCGCTATAGTACCTCGGGGAGCACGTTAAGCTGACGGTCCCAGTTTTACTATACCACTTGTGAATCTGTTTATAGATGGGTTATTGAGTCTATTAAAAACGACGAGCTAGCCACTTGCTCGGTGTAGATTTATACCATCGGCTATGACGAGGTGGGATTAAAAACCATTCCTCTGGGTACCCTTGGGCTGTCTAGGAGGTCTCGGGAGTAAAGCACCCGTGATGATATCTATCGTAATGAAAAATTGTATATGTCGCTGGACAAAGGCCTCCCCCAAGGATCGCCACAACGACCGGTTCTGCGCTGCCTGTAGCCATCGGCTTCCCGCGACCTTTTTCAGGTCATCGGTCCATCTTGTGGGGGGCCTGCCTCTGCTGCGTCCTCCAGCACGCGGTCGCCACCCGAGAACCTTAATGCCCCAACGGCCGTCCGTTGTACGAGCAATGTGACCTGCCCACTGCCACTGTTTGGCGATTCTGGAGGCTATGTCGGTTACTTTGGTCCTTTTGCGGATCTCATCGTTTTGAATACGATCCCGCAAGGAAACGCCGAGTATAGCGCAATATGATAATTATTATTTTTAATATTTAATTATTATTGATTATATATATACTAGCTGTGCTTGCGACTTCGTCCGCGTGGAATAGTTATTTTTTTATCATAGAAACTTTCATCCCCTATTTTATCCCCTTGGGCGTAGAATTTATCAAAATCCTTTCTTAGCGGATGCCTACGCCATAACATCTACCTGCATGCCAAATTTTAGCCCGATCCGTCCAGTGGTTTGGGCTGTGCGTTGATAGATCACTATGTCAGTCAGTCAGTCAGTCAGCTTTGAGTTATATATATTTAGATAAGATCACATGCCGTGCCACAATAAAATAAAATAAATATATATAGCTACGGACATAAAAGCTTTTATAAAGCTGCTTTCGACCCTATTGGTGGTTCCTCACTTATTACCGTTAATGTTAATACGATAGCAAAAACTCATGGTAGAGTAGGTATAGTAGACTTAAACAATAATTGCGCTTTTAAATCCCATTCAAATTGAGAACAATTAGACACTATAATGGACTTAAACTTAAAAAAATCGCTTATTATAATAATTACCAACCACCTTTATAATACCTACAATAAAATACAAAGATCAAAATAATGAAAAACAACTTTCAGTGAATATACAAAACCGAGAGATCGCTCCGTTTCAAAAGACGCAGTTAAAAATAGATTCGAGCGGAGAGCTGGAAAACAGTGCTGAATTCAGCGGGTTGGTCCGGATATTTTCTGCTATTCAATTCTACAATGTCTCAGATTGTAAGCAACAGCGACAAATAGATTGTAGTTAAATTGAACGAATTCCAATTATATTGCAATGAATGAGCGAATGAATGAACGAATATTGGTCTGAAATCCAATATTGATTCGTTACTTCGGGTCAACTCGCTACTAGCTATTTTAGTTATTATTTAATTAAAATGTACATTTATTGTGTTACTGTATTTATGAAACATCAAAAGACGTACAAATACTTTGATGTTACGAATGAAATTACGGGAAACGGTTTTTAAACTCAACATTATACAGTAGTGGATAGCGTGGTAAAAGGAGTTTTTCCAGCAAAGTCTTTGCATCGTCTTTTGAAGGATCTTGGATTTAATAATTATTTAGACTTAGAATATGGGCCGTCAGAAGTGTTTATGGAACGCGTTTCAAAGATGGCGCTGACAGGGTCGTGCATTTGGTTGGGTAGAGAGAGTACTGAATACATTTAATACCGGGCAAGCCTTCAAGCCTGCTTCGCCATCTAAGTCTTGGAACACTGCAGTTCATTCCCCTGCCTCCAAACCACGCGATGAACTCGGCACCTTGACGGAGATTACATGGATAGCTAAGAACTTTGTCTTGTCTCTCTTTCTGTTAATAAATAAAAAAAATATGGACATTGCACACATATTGCCCTGATCATAAAGTAGGCTCTAGGCTTGTACTATGTGTACCAGAAACTACGATACTACCTACTTATTATGTGTTATAAACGTCATCCAGACCATGACAAACTGTTCAGAAAAACGTACTTATCTTTTTTTTGTGGGAATCGAACTCACGACCTGCGGATACAACGCCAAAGGCGCAACCTACCATGGTCTACGGAGGTGGAGGTTGAATCAATCCTGTTAGTGCCGTCTTGAAAACGTGTTTTATAAAAGTTCTAAAGGCAGATCTTAGAAATCCATGATCTTTCAAAATTTCCAGGACTTTGCTGGAATACCTCTTTTAAAACGGTTTCTAGTATTCTCATTTGTAAGATCAAAGTATTTGATTGTCTTGATGGTGGTCTCTTGGATTGTTTGTCTTTTCCACTATACATTCAGTTCTACATGTATTACTTCTTCAAGCACCGAGAGTATACCAATATGCCTGGCCTTTATTTTGTAATATAATTTTTAATATTCTAATTTTCGAATAAATCTGAGGAGATATTTTATGTGAACGGACAGAAAAAAAACTTTATATATTAAAAAAGCTTAAACCACAAAATTAAACTTTATAATACTTAGGTAATCCGCGCAAAATCTATCTCTATACACATAACACTAATATGACCGTAAAAGAGGTGTTCAAAAATGAAAGCTCAAGCGAAATGGGAAGCGAGCAAAGTGTCAGGGGCGATAAAGTCAAAGCCGATATGAGCTTAACAGCACATAAGCGGATATTGACCAAACATTTCTCGCCCGGTTCCCGCTGACAACAAAAGGGAATTTTTATTTTATTTTTTTAATCTCAGCGTAATCTGGTCATAAAATTGGGACACAACAGGAGGATAGAGCGGAAGTTCGAAGGCAAGACTTCCGCACTGCAGAGCGTAAAACTTTTTATTGTTTCCGGGTCACGGCTTCCTAACAATTCGGTTTCCAATCAACTTCTTTATAGATGCTGAGACACGTTGGTCTGTACCGGTGGTGATAGCGTTAATCTTCTCTATTCAACTTCATAATACGAGCTTTAGCTTTTTGCTGAAGTCTTAAAAATATCTGTAAAAGTTGACCATTCTTTTCTCGTTTAAATTAATTAATTTTCAATTGATTTTTATTTATAATAATCAATTTAAGAAGAAGAACATAAACAAATAATAGCGTTTTTGTATTCATAATTACTCAAACAAAATATTCAGTCAAGTATCTATGTATTTGGGCTTTGCGTAACCACGTCTAGATATAATTTAACAGTCGATAAAATGAAATGCATGAATTATACTAACTTATTTAATTCCCTTGAGGTGGTCGACCTGTTTAGCACTAGTTTCCAAACATTTAAAAGTAATGTACTCGGCCAGTTTTAAATGTTTCTCAGTGTGTTCAATTCAACTTTGTTCTTTAGTAAAAATCTTATAATGCTCTATAAATATTTCTTCATATTTTTCTTTTTTTTTTTCTTCTTTATTTTTTATATAGACATTTTTGCAGGAACCTGATATCGGTTTTTTGTAATAACTATCAGTAGGAAAATGTTGGTCTATGCTACACTTATATTGTTCTACCTACTTTAAGTTATGTATTGTACTGTTTTTCCTTGAATAAATGAAAAAAATTAAAAATAAAATCAATCATTCAGAAAATGGATATATTGTACCGATGCTATACTAGATATACTAAGGCCTTAGAAAAAGGCTAGGCCCATCGTCTCATTTCACCAAATGTCTAACCAAAAAAAAACAAGTAAACCATCTTCCCCTATTCAAATTTCGAAAAATAGTGATACACGTGTCCAACAATTTTATAGAAGAGTCTACATAAAAAGTATTACTATTGTAGCACTTGTAGTTACTTAGATATTTATTACACAGTTAAGAAAATCAGCTCCTTTATTTCCTGCTCCCCCTGCCTCAAAATGAAATTTAAAAAAATGGTGAACCACCTACAAATTTATTATTAACTATCCTGAAAAACATGTAACCCCTTTTTCATAAAAAAATGGAGCTGTAAAAAAACACCCGATACATAATTTAATAAAAGAGGAGGTACCTACTTACATAATTTGACTGACGTTAAAAGTATGTACCTTCTCTTTTTTAAAGAAGGTAAAAAATGCAATGGCTGTACAATTCGAATATTGAATTTCGAACCTCGAACAAGTCTTCTCTTAATTGACAGACTGTTTGTGCATGGACCAATCACGTTCTCAATCAAAAGCCTTGCAAATTGGAAAGCTCGTATAGATCAGCAATTATTTACGACAGTTCGAGTGCTTTTTGCGTCACCAAACTGACTACCGGAAAATTCATACAACGTTCCACATTTTAATTCAATTTCTTCGAACGCTGCGTAATCAAATTTGGAGAATATTTTTATATTTTTTTTTTTATTGGAGCACGACATGTGACTTTGTTGATGGTAAGCATACCTCCATATTCTATGAATAGGATCGATCGATACACTGTTGTTTAACAACAAGAAAAATTATAATGTTTAATAAAAATGCAGATAGGCAAACAAAATTGACATACCAAGATTTAGATTACAAAAAACTAATAAATGTTTTCAAATAAACAGTATTAGGCTATTTAATAAATTACCAAAATCAATTATAGAACAAAATGATATAAAATTAAAAAATTGTATAAAGCAAACTTTAATAGCCAAGGCGTATTACAAAGTTAATGATTATATTAATGACAGAGATGTCTGGAATCAGTCCTCTCTGCGTCTGGAATCTCTAAACTAATAGTAACTGTCATATTGTAATAATTCATTATACTTACTAATATATGTATATATTATTTGTTTTTTATACTACAATAGGTATTTTTTATATATTTTTAGATGAGGTGATAACTTGTTATTACTATAACATTTTATTATTATTTTAAATTTAAATATTTATTATTTTGGACAAGGTAATAATTAGTTATTACTTTGAAACATTTATGTTAATTTGTCTTATTTATTTTAAGTTATTTTGTTAACATAATTATAGAATACATGATTTTTTTTTTTTAACTAGTAGATGTTTGCGCAGGCTTTGGATTCAGCTATGTATTTGGCCTTGCAATGTAGTAGTATACGTATCCAGCGGATTTCCTCTACTTTGAAGGTCATTGCAGTGGTGGCTCGAGTGCCGGGTTCTGGTCTGCACCTTAAGGGCCTGGTTGAGCAGGAGGATGGCTGACACATACGTTACGTCCGTGATCGGGTGCTGCTGTGGGGGCCTTGGATTTCCGTTGGGCACACATCGTTCGATTGTAATCATATAATAAGCGGAGATCCTGAAAAATCTTCTGCTGATAGGCCGGCGCCGGCATCGAAAAAATGTTGTGTTCTGTAATTCTGTACTTCTTTCAATATTGTAAGATAGTATATCTGCCTTGGGGTGTTCTACGCGTGCTCTTCAGTAGGATGAGAGTATATACCACATTCTATAAGCATAGGTGTAAGTAAATAACCATGCTCCTCTGATGATACGGTACATGTGGAACACCAGAGTTTTTTACTTGCTGGTACCTTTTTCTCCAGGGTGTCATTGAGGCGATCGACTTGCGATCAGTGTTTGTGCCCTAAAAGGTACCTTCCATCTATCTACACGATCTATCTACCTATATTTTGATTACTTTAATATATGTATATTTGGGGCGTAGCTATGGTCTGTTGGGTTGGTCGCCTTGGTGGCACTTTTGCAGGGCAGTCAATGATTGACAGGTCAATGGAACCAGCTAACCACCTAGTCTTAAACTGGTTGGTTATGTAGTGTGTTCGGTTGTTTTTTTTTTCTCCCGCAAGGACAATAGTTTAATAGTTTACGATTTGTTTATTTTGTATTATATTCTCAACATTTGTCTGTAGGAGGAATGGCGACCTGGCCAAGTGCACACATGGACCTTATATATACTTTTTCTTTTTTTTTTTTACTTACTTACATATACGTTACGTTGCTACAATGCGCAAACCCATGATAGATCCTCTGCTGTTTTGGGCAAGTGACATAAGCTATTGCATGCTCCCACGTTTATACATTGTAATAATTTTCCGTCTTTCGTTAGTTGGATTAAAGGTGACTTTAGTTCTACGTTTGTATCATGTCGGTGTGGGTAACTGATGGTGCAATGGATTCCTATAACATAGATTATAGGAATCCACAGGTAACGGCTCATTATGTCCACACAATACAAAAATATCAACGGCAATAACTTGTTCAGTTATTTTTATATTGGAATAACGAACCATTAAATACCGTAGGTATATTATAGGAATCCATGAATGGTCCATAAGTTACTACTATGCATTTAGTTAAGATAAGAGTTTTAGACCTAGACTAACTATACCTACCTATAATAAAATAACGAAACAGCTATCTAAATTTAAATTCAAGCTAAGATAATTATAATTAATTGAGTTTTGTTGTTTTTAATCGAAAGCTAAAACATAATTCAATTAATTAACATCGTTCAAAGTTTAATTAATTTAAGCAAAAAGTTTTCTACGAATATCAGTCATGAATTTTTCACTTTTCATCAAATAATATCTCTTCCAATGAATATAATATTATAGTCATCAATCAATCTAAACTTTTTCGCGAGTTTCCTCGAAAATTGAAAATTGACGTTTATCTTTCTCCTCCAAAGATCAACATACGCTTTTTTGCACACCTGTATAATTATATAAAGATCTTGTTCAAATGCTGAACAAGACCTTGTCAAATGGCGTTTTTTTTAATTTATTAAGGCATTGCTATCAAAGACCATCAGCCTAAATTGTATAAATTTTTATACCATTTGGTAGTAATAATATAAAAGTAGATACACTTAAACTAAATCTTAAATTATACAAAAAGAATTCCAAAAATATTTAATCTATAACTCTTACGGCGTATTATTTGAGATCCCATTTAATTTTTCAATACATTAACAATGATTACCTAGTTACGAGTATACTTTTCAGTTTTACTTGAAATTTATAATGGCTAATAGATTTTGTCGACTCCCATATATCCATGATAAAAAAGCAGTATTTGAATTAATAATAAAATTATGATAAATAAATCTATAGAAAGCTCTTAAACTTTTTTTTTGGTATGAGTCTACACCGAACAAGTGGCTAGCTAAATAGACTCAATAACCCATCTATAAACAGTTTCACAATCGTAATGAGTCTATCGCGACG
The DNA here is from genome assembly GCA_947458855.1 of Monopis laevigella. Classification (NCBI taxonomy): domain Eukaryota; kingdom Metazoa; phylum Arthropoda; class Insecta; order Lepidoptera; family Tineidae; genus Monopis; species Monopis laevigella. The sequence goes on from OX381581.1 coordinate 18,941,333, forward strand.
TGCTAGCCACTTGTTTGGTGTAGACTCATACCATCGGCTACGACGAAGTGGGATTCAAACCCCTCCGCTGGGTACCCTAGGGCCGTCTAGGCGGTTTCGAACGCCGTTAAGCACCCGTGATGATATAATAAAAATATCCGACATTTCACACATATTGCCTTGGTCACAAATTACTACATATTACAAGCCTAGTTTAGGCTTGTAATATGTGTTCTACAAACAGCAATGCTTACGTATATTTATTAAATACCCATCAAGGCAAATGTTATAAAACATTTGCAAATCGTTACGGCATAGTGGGAACAATAGAAATAGGTTACTAACCTATTTCCGTTATAAAGCCTAATTAGTCTTATTCATAAAAACTTAAGTTCTAGAAGAACACTTTAAAATGTGTTTTCTTTTCTTAGCTACAAAATAAATTTGCGTAAGAGCTAAAAATAGATTTTGTGGATTGTTTGAAACAATTACATAAAAACGAAACAATAAATATAAAAAACAATAACTTTAAACCCATTTTTAATTAATTGGAATTTGTGCTGTAGTTTTTATTTCAGAAGATTTATTTTTACAGAAAATATGCCCAGCAAACTCGTTTGTACAAAGTAATAAATGTGTATGCACTTTGTTTTGTACTAACACTTGCTAAAATATATACCTACCTTATAATATATAGATAGTACACAAGTCACAAGGTCTTGGTACAAATGTAAGACATTAAATGTCTTTTTTTTTTTACGACCATTTATGCATTGTTTTTTATCTTTTTTTTTTTATATACAAAATATATACAAAATATATACCTTTTATTAGGTGGGAGGAAGGTCTCTATAACTTCGTTAGGCCGACCGACCGGTCTCGTTACCACCGGATACAGATGCAAAAACCGTCAAGTGACCTAGTCATGTTTCGGTTTTAGTCTGTGGGTTCACCGGTTTTCTGGAGACTACTGCATCGATTTCTTGTCGAGGTGGTAGTCTCCTTTCAGGGTGCGGTTACGAAATGGGTGGTTGAATTGACGATACGGCAGCGAGTAAATACTCGTAATGCAATTCGTCACTGTCGCCCCTCATTTCGTAATCGCATCATTTAGCCGGCATAGTGGGAGCGATCAATATTGTTTAAGAACAATTATTGATTGACCCCATTCATGGACTTTGTAGGTCTGCTCACCACCAGGTAGATACAAAGTCACATGTCGTGCTCCAATAAAAAAAAAAAAAAAAAAAAAAAAATACTCGTAGATACTCGTAACTAGGTAATTATTGTGGGTTTATATTTTTGTGTATTATGCTCGGAAGCGATGTTTTTTTCTTCCCTGTGCTAAACTTATTGTCATGATGTGACCTTATCTCCTTGTTTACAGTAATGTTAATGGATCAGCTAACCACCTATAGTCTTAAACTAGTTAGTTATGTAGCATACGTTCGGTTGTATTTTCATATCGCGCGGTTAGTTTCTATAACATTGAATGAAAAATAATCTATGGACCTATTTTTGGAAATGAATGGCAGCATATAACCAAATGCACTCTAAGACCTTATTATTATATTTTTTTTTTACTTTTCATAAATGTCTGTAAAGATTTACATGAAATACATAATTTTGAATTAAATTTTATTAGACTCAATAACCCATCTATATAAGTTCCATAAGTTGATATAGTGCGTGCCATTGTAGTGGTGTCGTTAAACAAATGTACTTAATAACGTAATTTACACATTTACATACCAGGATTTAAGCCGGGGACCTAAAAACTGTGTTTTTAAGTAATAAACACGCAGCTGGTAAAGCTTTTCATATTCAGCGGCCCTACCGCGAAGCCACATCGACATATATGTATTCGACGCGTCGAGTGATCGACTAAAAACGTTAATCCCATACATTTGATTTTGGATTTCTATCAATCGACGCGGCGTCGATATATAAGAATGTCGACGTGGCTTCCCAATAGGGCCCCTGAAAGTGCGACAGAAATATGAATCGATAAAACGTTAACGAATAGGTTAGTATGGGTTGCAACCCATGTTCTTTTAAAAGTAACCGTGTGGTGTGGTGAAAATTGTACATTAAATTGTAAATTTTTATTTTGACAATCTAATAGTCAAAATAACGAAATCCTTCAGGTACAATTGTCACCACACGGAATGCTAAAACTATCAAAGTAAAAGCATCTGTAAAACAAGGGAATAAGGTGCATGCCATTTTTAGTTATTGCTATTGGTGATTGGACAATGTAACTTTGAAAGGATATCGTTATTTTGACAAGCCAACGTTTCCTTAAAAGAAATAGAATATGACCACGGTAAAGAATGACATATAAAGGCTCGCTCTGTTCCAAAATTCAGCGAGGTTACTTTGTATGTTGTTTAACCGATGTTTAATGATGTTAGCGCTCTCTAACTGCCTTCTAAGCTCGTCATGACAGTGGACCAACGTTGCAGTGCCAAGTATTTCACGCGAGGCCTCGCTCGCACAGCGCTACAGACTCATTTGTTTAGGTCCGGCGCTCCACGCGATAAATTCAAATTGAATAACCAACAGTGACATGTGACATTAGTTTTGCAGGACATTTCGTAGCTAAGGGAATAACTAAATCTGCCTACCTTTATTGCAGAATGTGTATGTAGAATGATGATACCTACATATCTAAAGTAGGTATCATCATTCTACATACTTATAATATTTACCTTTATTACAGAATGTGTAGGTATCATCATTCTACATACACATGATACCTACATACCTAAAGTAGGTATCATCATTCTACATACTACATACACATTCTGCAATAAAGGCGTACTATCGATGATGCATAAACCGTCACGTGATCTAGTCATGTTTCGGAATTAGTCTGTGGGTTCGCCGGTTTTAGAAGTCTATTGGTCTACTTTCAGGGTGCTGTTACGAAACAAGCACTTATTTTGACGATAAAGCGGTGTTATTAAAGTAGACTCGTACAAATTCATTTTTGTCCCCACCTATTTCGTAACCGCATTATTTTGCCGGTTTGGTGGGAACGATCGATGCTGATAAACAAAAATGTATTGATCAACCCATTCATGGATTTTGTAGGTCTACTATCTTGTAGATACAAAGTTATGTCAGGGCTGGGCAGTATTTGGATTACTTGTATTTGAAATATCTGAAACAATTAAAGTGTGTTAGATATGTTTCTTATTAGGTAAAATATATAAATTGAAGCTATAAAATTTTATTGCCAAATATTTCGCCTCTCTTTAGAGCGGAGTCATCAGTGACAGTCAAAGAGAGGCGAAATATTTGGCAATAAAATTTTGTATTTGAAATACGTTATTTGAAATACGTTATTTGTGATTATACTTTAATACCCCTCCAAAATTTATTTTGTAATTTATAATTTAAATACTCCACCCAAACGTATTTTGTAATTAGTATTTCAAAATGTTGTTGGAAAATACATTCCGAAAAAATACTTTTTAGAGCAAATATAAAACTAGCTGGATTAAACTAAAATAAAACAAAACGCATAGTTTGTTATTCCTACTGCAAAATAATAATAAAAATAAATAGATTGGTACATGTCTTTTTGTATATGGAATAAGAGATAAAGCCATATCGACTTTATAAATTGGTCGATGGTTGTTGGGATCTTTTCCAAAGAAAACACAGAAATCCAGACACTAGCTAATTTTTAAAGAAAATATGTTTAATGTTTATAATCCTTAACTAATAAATTGTTCAAAATGATAAATATTATTTTCATTGCAAAGCTGAATTCGCTTTTTATTACTATTATTTGAAATCATATGGTGTTGTTATTTTCAAAGAGCATAAAAATTATTAAAAAGCGGCCCCAACCTAGTGGTTAAGTCACTGCGCAACTGATAACAAGGTTAAGCAGATGACAACAAAGCCGGCCTGGGATGGGTGACCGCTTTATACAACGAGGCTATTTCATCATAAACACGGCAACAAGCTCGCCAGGTGTTGCCTCCGAATACCATCGGCGAAATGAGGATGGGTTAATCCCTCCGTTGGGTACCCTGAGGCCGTTTAAACGGTTCACGAGAGCCAAATAGGCACCCGTGATGGTATTATTATTATTATAAGCATTATGTCAATATGATTTTTTTTAAATAAATAGTTTATATTAAAAAAGAGCACTTTCCTCTTTAGTTTGTCGCTTGATATTTCTTACCAGATTTGATTCCTATACAATTATTTTCGATTCCCAACTAGGAGTATAACTAGTTTTTTTGAAAATTTAATGATGCAGTTTAAGTTTTTATCAAAGTCGGCGCTGAGACTTCTTTGAGGATTTTTCACCATGTAGTTTAGGATTTGGCTTTTAAGGTCCACTTGAAAAATTCACCCTGTATATATCTCCGGTGCTGGTTATACTCATTTGACCACTAGGGGTTGCTTATCAGATAGTTAGCACATTTGAAAGCCTTGTGTACATTTCAGTAAGGTCAAGTAAGAAGTTATTGTAATAATTTTGTTAATTTAAGTGAAATACCAATGTAAAAGAAATACATGATATTTATTTAATATCCATTATAAATTAAAACCGCAAATAAAAATTGTTTTAAAAACTAAGAAAAATATATTTTTGTATTTTCTTAGTACATGAAAGTAAATAAATAAATAAAATAAATACCATCACGGGTGCCTTTTTGGCTCCCGAGAACCGTTTAAACGGTCTCAGGGTACCCAGCAGAGGGATTAACCCATCCTCATTTCGCCGATGGTATTTCAGAGGCAACACCTAACAAGTGGCGAACTTGTTGCGGCGTTTATGATAGTATAGCCTCGTTCTATAAAGCAGTCACCCATCCCAGGACCGGTCTTGTTCTCATTGCTTAACTTTGTTATCAGTTGCGCAGTGACTGAACCACAAGGCTTTGGCCGCCGATTTAATATTTATGTACAAAGTTTAAAGTATTTTGTATTTAGTCATTTAAATACTTCTTGTAGTGTATTGCCCAGCCCTGTATATCGTATAGTAGTAAAAAAAAAACAGTAAAAAAACTGTTCATATAATGAATTATGTTTCCATTTCGTATAGCGAGCGGTTATATATATATTCCCAAGCTTGGAAAGGCGATTTTAGCTCTTAAACTAATTCTTTCTTAATATTTTCATGTTTTATATCTAGTTTACTAATTTATTTACTATAAAGCACTTTTTAAAGTAAAAAATGTGTTATATGCCTATATAGCACTTCCATATTACTTATTGTAACGTTCGAAATATTTTTTTCAAACTTTCGTTCACTCACTTGAAATAAGGAAAGCCTTCAGTCAAAGCTCTACCCCACACACAACTTTTCTGATATTCAAAACAAGGCAAACGCCTTTCATGACGAAAGCACGTCTCTTTTAAATAAACAAAGACTCACAAACCCAAAGCAATTCCGAGCACAATTCTCACCACAATACCTGACAAGTTTGGGCTTAAAAGGTATACCTGAATAGAGGGTACAGAATTAAACTATCGGTTCATCCAGTCGACAGAGCTTCAATACACGTACTTATCATATTATTATACATTAGGTTTTAACAAAAAAAAATGCACTTATGTTTTACACTTAATAATTATATTTAAAAATTAAATGTATTAATTGTAAATATAATAAAATAAATAATAATATACGTGGTGGCCGAGTTGGTTAGACCTTGGATTTAAAAACACTTAGGTCCCTGGTTCGAATCCCGGTGTGTACCAATGAGTTTTTAATTTAAAAATTTATGTACATTTGTTTGACAACACCACTATAGTGCCTCGGAGAGCACGTTAAGCTGTCGGTCCCGGTTTCACTATACCAACTTGGGAAACTGTTTATAGATGGGTTATTGAGTCTATCCAAAACATCGCGACGAGCTAGCCACTTGTTCGGTGTAGACTCATACCATCGGCTACGACGAGGTGGAAGTACCCTTCGCTGGGTACCCTGGGGCCGTCTAGGCGGTCTCGGGCGCCGTAAGGCACCCGTGAAGATATATATATATATATATATTAAAATAAAATAAATTATAGCTAAACTAAGTGAGTTGGCCATGATATAGCTAAAATAGCGAAGTTACAATTAAATTATAATAAATATTTAGAATACAATGATCTGGAATGTATGGGGTTAAACAGAAAGATATTAGGTACTTATTATTATATAGATATTACTTAAGTGCATTAATTTTTATTATGTCATATTATTATTCCAAAATAATATGAGAAATACGGATGTAAGGGAGCTCTACTGTTAACTGGAGAAACTTGAACTACTTATTTATTAAGGAAGAAAATTTAGAGCGTTACGACTCCAAAGTCTTCGTTACCTAACATACTCAGACCTTATTCCAACTGATTTTCATTGAAAATGAGAAAATCATAATTATTACAAATTTCAACTTTCTATCTCAATTTTTTTCTTATGTTCTACCGAGAAGCCCGATAAAAACACAAATCGACGCGGAGATCGTATAAAATATATAGAAATTTTAGTCTATTCATAGAGCCTGATCGACGAAAATCGTCAAATCCAAATATACGTATTTCGATGGGTTTTTCGATCGGTATTTCGATTAGCTTCTGGGTAGTGTCCACCGCATTCGTTCTTGACCGTTTTTTATCAGCAGACTGTGCACAAGAAGTATAATTTATCATTGATTTTTTTTAACATAAACCAAATGTTTTTAAACAAACAGCAATGTCTATTAACTTTTTAACTCGCCAACAAGGAGTCGCTCCAACGATCGTGTTTACGATTGTCGCCGCGATCAAACAGTGGCGAACTTTACTCAATAGGCTCACGCAGGACTTCATCACTGGAAGCTTCCTTATTGCTTAGAGCTCATAGTTCTGTGTAGAAATTTTGTCAATAGTCACCGGTCCCTTTGACCGTACTCATTTACTATTCAGGTACTGTAATAGTAACTCGTAAATTACATATTAAAAATATAATAATATATAACTGACAACAAGTGCAAAATCTTGCTGAGGCATTTTTTAAAATTAAAGTACCTACGACATACCTAAGTAAGTAGGCCTACAAAGTCTAAAAATTAATTAGATAAATTAATTGTCTTTATCAGTATTAGTCTATATATATATCTTCACGGGTGCCTTACTTAGTTTTACTATAATTTATTTTATTTTAATATATATATATATATATATATATATATATATATATATATCTTCACGGGTGCCTTACGGCGCCCGAGACCGCCTAGACGGTCCCAGGGTACCCAGCGGAGGGGTTTTAATTCTACCTCGTCGTAGCCAATGGTATGAGTCTATACCGAACAAGGCTAGCTCGTAGCGATATTTTGGATAGACTCAATAACCCATCTATAAACAGTTTCACAAGTTGGTATAGTGAAACCGGGACCGATAGCTTAACGTGCTCTCCGAGGCACTATGGTGGTGTTATCAAACAAATGTACATAATTTTTTTAATTAAAAACTCATTGGTACATACCGGGATTCGAACAAGGGACCTTGGTGTTTTTTTTAAGTCCAAGGTCTAACCAACTCGGCCACCACGTAGCCCTCGATGGACGGCGATAAAGATGATTTTGGCTACTTTAACGTTATAAAAAAACCGTAACCACACTCTAAAAAGACATCCGACAAGAAATCGATGCAGTAAACTATTAAAAATCGGTAAACACTCAGTCAAAACCCGAAAATTTAAGTAAGTATTAATTTTAATAGTTTTTACTAACTGCACTAATTCATAACCATCAAAAACTGACATAATAAACATAAGAAACTAGCCTTCATGAAAAGATACTTGAACCAGACTAAAACACAATATCTATTGACACAAATGTCCTAATAAACTAAAAGTTATTAAAAGAAAGCTAATAGAGGGCGTCTGTGTATCAGTAGATAACAAGCAATGACAAAATTCGTGAGGGCTGACTGGAACCTGGTTGGCTCAGCGGTTGAGCGCCTTTCGTTCGAGTCCCGCCACCAAGATTTTTTTCATTGCATCTTTATCTTTAAAAACATATATAATAAACTAAAACACACAGAGGTAAGCATGAATTCCCGTAGTTAACAACATATCTAACAATAACAACTATTCGACAATAAATTTTATACCAAAGCCCCTAAGGTTTAGTTTGGAGTAAGTAACTATTTGATCAGTGAGTGATTGTACTTCTCAAACTCTACTTCGAGCTGTATTCCTGGTAGCATGATGCATCACCACAATCCTATAGTTAATAGTGAAGCATTTGCTTTGTTACCAACGTCTATTATTTAGACGTTCGTCGTAGTAAAGACTATGTTATAGTTATATAGAACAAGAATTACTAAGCTTCGAATTGATAGAGATGGCTTGGTATGCAATAAGTTGGTTTATTAAACTTCTATAGGTACATACATTTTAGCTTTGCCTTTATATTCGTGTTAAATAATAAGAAATAATTTGGAAAAATATAAGGGTTGTGTAAAATAATCTATGTTTTACAACTTTTTATGTATGTAACAACTTTTTATACATATACTTGGTGGCCGAGTGGGCTAGACCTTGGACTTAAAAACACTTAGGACCCTGGTTCGAATCCCGGTATGTACCAATGAGTTTTTAATTTAAAAAAAATGTACATTTGTTTGACAACACCACTATAGTGCCTCGGAGAGCACGTTAAGCTTTCGGTCCCGGTTTCACTATACCAACTTGTGAAACTGTTTATAGATGGGTTATTGAGTCTATTCAAAACATCGCGACGAGCTAGCCACTTGTTCGGTGTAGACTCATACCATCGATTACGACAAGGTGGGATTAAAACCCCTCCGCTGGGTACCCTGGGGCCGTCTCGCCTAGACGTCTTTTGCCAAAAAATTAAGGTACTTATGTAGTTTTATATGTTTAGTAGGTTTAAATCCTTAAAGTAACCAAAAAGATAAAATAAAAAGTCAACTTTTACCCAAAAATTCAAAATCTATCAAAATCTTCAAATAGTAAATATAATTTTTAAAATATTTTAATGCAGTTTTATGTACCCAACTAATCTTCATATAACAGTTTTCTCTATCTGGTGTATTTACTTTTTTGTCCTAAGAGACTCTTAAAACACAAACAGCCTGTATGTCTCCACAGATGTGCTGTATGTTCTTTTCTGGGTCTTAAACTACCTCTATACAAAATATATCTGAATTAGTTTAGCGGTTTAGGCCTGAAAACGTAACAAACAAACCAATGTTTAATTACAAATTACTTTCGCATTTATAATTACTTTACATAGCCAAACTACATACCCAAGTTTTATTCCCGCCTCGTTATAGCCGATTATATACCTATAAATAATTTAAAATTCTTGGAGGAAGATGGAGTTCATTCGTTCCCGATCCAGCGAAACGCAAATTCCCGGGAAAACATAATCCTGTACTCAAGAAATTTTTAGCTATTTTACGGAAAATCCCGGTATTTATTAAAATGATAATTAATAAGTTCTCTAAATCACTAGTAAAACCCCCGTTATTATAAACAAATAAATAAAATAAAACATATTATTGTACATGCCAAATTCTAGATAAATAATATTACAAAAAAACACAAAAATATATGACATATATTCATTCAAATTCCAGCCAGCTCTACCTATATAAAATTGTTTTTGTCTGGCCTAAAAAAAGTACCTACATATATTTAAGACATTCCTGTTTCCATTCCATTCATAATGGTACTGATGGAATGACCTAAACTTGTTAAGGCCTAAGCTACAAACGTAGAAGGGAAAGACATATTTCTTATGTCCCAAAGTTATGGAATTTATGGCTAAAGGTGAAGTTCACATGTCTACATCGCAGTCACTCACAGAGGCGTTCGTCGGCACCCTTTGTTTAAGCCCAGCACCTCGCATTTCATACACGACAAAGACGCGTTGAGCGATCCTTCTACGTAAGCCTTGGCTCGACGCGTTTCCCATTACAGCAAGCGAGCTTTAAGTTGTAAGAAAAGAAGGAAATAAACTGCGCTTTGGGATTTAAACAAACTTAAATGAATTACTGCTAGTCGTTCCAGCTAGCGTCTCTAACATTTAAACGTTTCATTTCGTTTTTTTTTAAATAAAATAAAGAAAATTATTTATGATTTTAAGGTAAAGAGGACTACTGTATTATTCTCAACTTTCAGGGTGCGATTACGAAACGGGAAAATGATTTGACCTTATAGCAGCGGGGATATCAGAGTAGACTTGTAGGCGAATTCGTCTTTGTTTCCACTCATTTCGTAACCGCAACATTTAGCTGCCTTAGGAGCGATCAACAATATTTCGTTTGACTCCATTAATGGACTTTGCAGTTCGGATTACTAAGGTCACATGCTGTATTCCAAAAAAGTGTAAAACAACAGCATGTTATGGCTAGCACTGCTTAAAAAATCTCTGCAGCATTAGGTACCAAAGTAGATTATAATGGTTAGCTAACACTATAGTTTTACAGATGTAACTGAGGTTTAAAATGGTATGTTTATATTTGTAACCATAATAGTTGGGCCATTTATTTATTTGTTCGAAATACATTTATACTTCTTCAAACTGTTCTAAAAATTTTTATAAAATTGTATGTACAACAAAACGGTATCTTGTTTACGAAGTGGTTGTAGCTCAACATTCTTTTATATTTAAAAATGGAAAAAGCACGGCATCCAGTAGGCTCGGCTTGACTACAAATTTTTCATGAGAAAGTTATGCAAACTTCTGTATATCGGAACCCCGTAAAAGTTTAACCGGCGCCTGACGGAAAACTTGAGAAATCTTTTAATATAGCAAAGAGTTCCCTTGTTACAAGTTTTATTTATGTACTTCTAAAACATATGTGTTTAACTTTCGTGGAAATACACGAATTGTGCTTTTTATTATATATATATATATATATATTTAAAAGTAGCGTCTGTTGATAGACTGTTTAACCCCAAAAACATTAATAGATTTTTATGATTTTGGAGGCATCATAAACATTACCTATATCTAATATTAGGCTCGTAAGTTTTCCCTTTTTTAAAGAGATTTGTATAGGAATCTTCAAATACCTTAAAATTTAGGGTAGAAAACAGCTATAGCCCAATAAGAGAGCGCGAACGAGATTATACTTACAATTTAGTGTAAGTATAATCTCATTTAGGTAATTTATGTTTGCGTTACTGACTCACCGAGAGGTAATACTTTGCAGTTGAAATAGCATGAGCATCGAACAGCCATCATCAGACGCTCCTCTTAACAGCACCACTATAGTAACTCGGAGAGCACGTTAATCTGTCAGTCTAGTTTCACTATACCAACTTGTGAAACTTGAGACTGACAGTCAAATTGTTTTATTAATTTAAAAACAACTTTCAAGCAAAAAAAAATCTTCATTCTGCAACTTCATATATATGCTTGGGGCGTTTTCTTGAATCTGGTACTCATTAGGTTGCCTTTTGAAGGCTGTCTATACGCCTCATGCCCCGGGCTCGAAGGGAACACGGCACTTGCCTGTCCCACTCCCTTGTTTGTGCGACACAAAATACGGCGACACGCAAAACCCTTCAGGCAATATGATTTACACAATTTGTTTAGGAAACTGAGAGAAAGTTCGTGTATGATGTTTTTTTTGGTTTAGATATACATCTTACCTATTATAGCTAGACGTGGGTTAGGGGGTTATATTTATTTTTTGGCATTATTATCGGAAAACTCCCTCTTTATAAATACAAAATAACAAGTTTCGACTAATATCAATTTTTATTAAAATAATAAGTCTTTATTTTTTCAAAAAAAAAAAAATATTTAAAATTCTTTATTGCACTAAAAGGTTTGTACAAAGGCGAGATTAATGCCTTAGGTATACCAGCTAACCTTTCGGAGAGTGAAAATTGTAATAGGATGCACAGAAAAATCATTTTCAATGGGTCTTTCTTTACAATCCTCTAGGTTAATGAGTAGGTCGATCAATAATTTGTTGTTAAAAACAGTGATGGGTCCCACTATGCCGGCTAAATGATGCGATTACGAAATGGGCGCTGACCTAGGTGCCTTAACGTCCTTTCAACCATCCGTTTCATAAACGCACCCTGAAAAGAGACTAGAGCAGTAGTCTCCTGAAAACCGGTGAACCCGCAGACAAAAACCGGTGAACCCGCAGACAAAAACCGGTGAACCCGCAGACAAAAACCGAAACATGACTGCTACTTGACGGTTATTGCGTCTAAGGGCGGTGGTAACGATATTTTATTTTATAATTTATGTCAACTTAAAGCAAAAAAAAAAAACACTTAAAATATGTATTTATACATCGCGACGAACTAGCCACTCGGTGTAGACTCATACCATCAGCTACGACGAGGTGGGATTAAAAACCCCTCCGCTGGGTACCCTGGGGCCGTCTAGACGGTCTCGGGCGCCGAAAGGCGTCCGTCATGATATGTATGTATGTATTTATTATAAAATGAAACAGCAAATATAGTACCTAGAATTTTAATAATAATAATATATAGGACAATTTACACATATTGCTCTGGTCACAAACTAGGCTCTGGGTTTGTTCTATGCGAACCAGAAACAATCATTATAATACATATTATATTTTATAAGCACCCAGACCATGACAAACTGTATAGAAAAACATACTAATATTTTTGTGGGATTGAACCCACTACCTCCGGATACAACGCCAAAGGCGCAACCACGGCGCTACAGAGGCGGTCAATAAAAAATCATCTATATTTATTCCCTGAAAAAAAAACATCAACACGAAATTGCGGGTAACAATTAATATCAAATATACGCATTATTATAATATGTATGTAGAGGAAGAAACGGATCTCTACAATACGCACTAAACAAAAGCGCCTGAAAACAAACGAAGGTAAACGGTTTTCATATTAGATTACAACCAGAATGGTAGACTAGCTACAATAGCCTTTAGCCAGGAGCCTGGAGCGATGACCGCATTGTGATGTGGCTAAGCTTTAGGAAAGCGATCAGCTATTGTGGTCGAGAAATTATACCGGAATTTCAATGAACATTTGCTTTATTAGTATAGGGTCTCACCGTTTGCACATGGACCGGTGCAAGTGGTAGGTATATCGTTTGGAACGTTAGAAATTTTGTTTGTAAGATATCTATTGATAGGTCAATGGAACCAGCTAACCACCTAGTCTTACACTAATGGGTTAGATGGTGTGCACATGGATCGGTGAAAGTGGTAGGATATATCGTTTGAAACGTAAAAAAAAATATTTGTAAGCTATCCATTAATGGGTCAATGGAACCAGCTAACCACCTAGTCTTACACTAATAGGTTAGATAGTATGCATTTGGTTGGATAACTTTTTTTTAATAGAATGACACTGTTTTCTTTTGCCCTGGGCCCGGTTCTATTGCTTAACTTTTTAATAAATCCTGGCATAATCGCAATGTAATAAATTTGACACTTTTCGTATTCTGCTCATAGAAAACCGTCAAAAAAAGGCGAGCATGATTCTATTATGATACAAGTACGATTCTATTAAAGTAAGTTTATTTAAGAGAATTGATATCCTTTTCTACTGCGCGTATTAGGCATATTAAGTTTTAGGCTAATGAAAAGCAATCGATGTACAATATTTGATGGTAAGGATAGCGGCTAACCAAAGCCACTTTAGACCTTATGGTATTGTATTTAGATTAGAATTTTATTTGTACTAAACTGTAAAAAAAAAAAAAGTAATTTTTTTACAGGTTGCATTTAGCGTAGCTAGGTTTACTGGCCAATATTATTCGGGTAAGTGTTTAGCAAAATTTCCTAATAAAGAAAAATATAAGAAAATGTAAGTATATTTTTTCACGCCCTTACGAGTTCGTATAAGTGGTCACTTGAGTGCGTGGCCTCTATCCGCAGACTGAGAGGCTGAACAAATATTGATACAGGCCTGGGCTTGACGTCAGTGATTGATGGTGATGACCACGCCGCGCCACCTGAAATTAATTTGAATATATGCTTCTATGTGTACAATTTTATATACCTAAGTAAAGAGATATTATAAGTCATCACCGCTATCAGCACAGGCTGAGGCTTGATGTTGACATAGGCCTGGAATTGACGTTACTGGTTGTGATGGCTACACAATTCCACATGAAATTAATATGAAATTATCTTAACAATCTATTCTAATATAATAAAACTGAAGAGTTTGTTTGTTTGTGTGATCGCACTTATCTCCAGAACTACGGGTTCGAATTGAAAAAATAAATATATAATTAGTATCGGATAGCCCATTATCGAGGAAGGCCATGCTACGACCAATATGAGCGGATCAATGAAAAATGTTGCGAAAGCGGGGAAAATGTATTCCTTTTGAGAGCTTCCGTTTATACAGCTGCATAATTCCATTTATGCAGCAAACGCACGCTGCATAAACGGAAGCTCTCAAAAGGAATAAGAGGTTAAACTTACGTAGACAAAATTTTGAGGGTCAGCGTCAGTTTAAATAAAGGTATTTATTATATTTTAATGATTAATATATTGTAAATATTAGTACGATTTTCTGTCCTGTCTGGGTGTTTATAAAATATAATATTATGTATTATATCGCTGTTTCTGGTACATATAGTACAAGCCTAGAGCTTAGTGTGTGCCCAAATGTGTGTAAATTGCCCTATATATATTATTATCTTCTATATTTCATCATATATATTATTATTAATATTCGTAATGTAAGCCTCTACTAATATTAAAAAGAGATTGTTCCGTAATTTTAATTAATGGCAACCATCATTATTAATCAATATTTCTGTCAGTGTCAAGTAGTATTGAATATTGTACGGTGAGAGTTTATAAGTAAATAGCAACAACCACGCGCGTAGCCATGGGAGGGGGGTGTTTGTTGATTAACCAAGGGTGTGTGAAATAAGATCATCTTTGTCGCGTGGTGTTGGTATGAAATGAATGAAATGAAATATTTATTTATTAGGTAACAAATGCTTATAACTAGATACAAAGTTGCTTTGGGATCTACTTTTAGGTATATAGAACACCTGTGCTTAGGTATAGAAGGGTACACGCGGAATTTTTGGTGATGACGTTTTTTTTTTGCTCATCTATATGTGATTTAAAAAAATATCTTTTCTTCGAGATTTTTGCCCCCCGAAACGCAAAATCCTGGGACAAACACAAACACGCGCTTTATATTACAATAATGGGATAGCGACCCTTATTGTAATATAAAGCGAATTTGGAGACAGCACAAAAAGTCTGGTTTTCACTCATTTTTTTTTTAGAGAAAAAATATTCCACGAAATCACCAACACTTTCGAATAATAAATTATCACGGACACAAATTTTCAAAAAAAAAAACATAAACACAACCTTCCCCATAGGCTTTCGCCAAAGACCCCATGGTCTACTTGTCCAGTAACTCTATTACAAGTTTATGCAAACAATTGTTATTATAGTCGCTAGTAAATAGATGGGAATCAACCAACA
Organism: Monopis laevigella; assembly: GCA_947458855.1. Classification (NCBI taxonomy): domain Eukaryota; kingdom Metazoa; phylum Arthropoda; class Insecta; order Lepidoptera; family Tineidae; genus Monopis; species Monopis laevigella. The sequence continues at coordinate 18,956,771 of OX381581.1, forward strand.
AGAGAGGTTTATTTGAAAAATAAAGCAATCCTATCGGTTGATCTCCATCTATAGTTACTAGCGACTATAGTAGAAACTTTTTGCAAAAACTTGTGGTAAGGCTACAGTAACATAGAAAAAGACGTGACTGTGATTGTACTCTTCTCTAAAATCACTGCCACCGCAGCGAGCGCCACCTTAAAATTAATGGCGTCGTGGCAAAACTCGAGTTTTTAAAATTCCCTAAACTTCGAAAATAAAATCTAGGGTAATTAAAAAGTTGAGTTCGAATTCTCTTGCCTTTCTACTTTTCAGAGTTAAACGTTTAAATAATAAAACCGTTTAGCCCTGAATAACTAAGGGTAATAATTATACAGAAGTCAAAAACGTTAAGTGACCTACTCATGTTTCGGTTTTAGTCTTTGGGTTTACCGATTTTCAGTAGACTATTGTATCGATTTTTTGTCTAGGTGGTAGTCTCCTTTCAGGATCCGGTTACGAAATGAGCGGTTAAATGTAGCGATTACGAAATTGGCGGCGAAACAAACGAATTTGGACATTATTGTCAAAATATGGCATTTTGATAAAAAACAGCGCCAGGTTATTAAAGTAGACTCGTAATATAAATTCGTTGGTTTCGCAGCCTATTTCGTAACCACATCATTTAGCCGACATAGCGGGTGGGATCAACGCTGTCAAACAACAATGAATCGATCGATCCCATTCAAGGATATTGTAGGTAAATTTATTTACCACACACTTACAGGAGGTTTCGAAAACAAATACATGTACTCACATATTTAACACACACCCACACACATTTTTATACCAACACATACATTGCCCCGAATTGTTACAATGAAATTAATTAATTTATTATTATTTTGTAATTTATTTTTCATTCAAATACGTATTATCATGATTAGAAAAATCACCGGATGCTGAAATACAAGTTTTACTTAGTTTGGCAACGAATGTTATGGATTTTTTAAATAAACTATTTATTTAATTAGCCTTAACAAAAACTGTAACTTAATGCGTTTTTTTGAATAACAAGTTATTTAGTAGTACCTAACTACGAGAAACTATGTAATATAAATTCATGAGGTAAAGCTACATCATGACAGTGCTCTAAAGAGCTTTTCAACATTATTCCCCCTTTCCCTTTCAGTTACAGGATAACACGCCCTGGTTGCAAAATACATATGTATACCGTGGCGAATGTACCAACCCATTCTAAACGTTTTGGCGATTCATACATCTGCCGTACTATTAAAATGTGGAATGCTATATATTATTTATATTATGCTTTAAACGAAGCGTGAATAGGCATCTAAAGCCGGCATAATGGTGGCAGCCAGCGGTGCACTTTCATGCAACCGCTTGTTGCTATCATTCCTGGGCATTGCATACTGCTTAACATCAGGTGGATGCAAGGTCACATGTTGAGCTCTTATATATATATATATATTTTAAATCTTAAGAATGTAAATTTAGCTTTCTTAGACCTCAAAAACCGTCTTAATTTTGGTTGTATTACGACCACTGTTAAATAGAAAATAACTTGCATTAATTTATGCGGTCATTTTAATATTAAAATAATTAACTTGCATTCATATTATTTACAATACAAAACAAAAATATTTATTGTCTTTCATTAAAAAAAAGTTGGGACACTCCATTTAAGTGTATGCGCCTGTAAGGAGAGTACAATGAAGTGTGTTAAGTATTCCTTTGAATATCGATAGAAATAAAATAGACGTATGTATTTTCATTATTCAAAGGAACGCCTAAATGAATGCAAGTTTTTATCTGTGATATTCAAATATACGCCTAAATGTGTACCTAAAAGTTATTTATTTATTATTTATTTAAAGAAACACCTAAATTAATGCTTGTTATTTGTTTCGGCATTTAAAGAAACGCCTAAATAAATACATGTTATTTCGTTCGGTATTTAATAAAACGCCTAAATGAATGCAAGTTTTTACCTGTGATATTCAAATGAACGCCTAAATGAATGCAAGGTATCTTTTTCGATATTCAAAGACTCCCTAAGTGTTATTACTTTTGATATTCAAAGGAACCACTACATGAATGCATTAAGAATATCTTTCGATATTACAAAGCCATGCCTAAATTAATGAATGTTATTTATTTCAATATTCAAAGGAACACTGTAATTCTCTTTTTAATAGTAAAAAGTCGTAATAATTAACTTTCTTTATTCTTGAGAACGCTTTATGAGTGAGTGGTATTTACCTACTTAAAAAAAGCTATATACTTGGTAGCCGAATCGGTTGGAACGTAAACATAAAAACACAGGTGTATCAAAGAGTCCCTATATTTTTTTTTAATCTTTCAAATTGGTATTTTTTCTGTATTGTTTTCTATTTTATTTCAGTCATTTTTTTGTTTTTTTATACAGCAGGATTTTATGAATGTTATTCTATATGTCTGTTATTAATATTTCTGACTAACGCTGATAAAATATTTTTTATTTATTTAATACTGTTTTACATATTTATTTTGTTGTTACTAATAAAAATGAACAAATAAACTCACTGTAGTGCCTCGGAATGCCCGTTACCTATCGGTTCAGTTAATCACTTGTGAAATCTATACTAATATTATAAAGCTGAAGAGTTTGTTTGTTTGTTTGTTTGTTTGAACGCGCTAATCTCAGGAACTACTGATTCGAATTGAAAAAATATTTTCGTGTTGGATAATCCATTTATCGAGAAAGGCTATAGGCTATATAACATCACGCTACGACTAATAGGAGCGGAGTAACAAAGAAAAATGTTGCAAAAACGGGGAAAAATTATTCCTTTTAAGAGCGTACGCTGCGTAAACGGTTTAATTTAAACGCGCAGACAAAGTTGCGCGGGTCAGCTAGTTGATTATACATGTATAATTTTTATTAGCGTTGTATCCGGGGGTCGTGGGTTCGATTCCCACCCATGGCAAAAAAATATTAGTACGTTTTTTGTACGTGTTTATAAAATATAATTTTTTATTAACACCACTATAGTGCCTCGGAGAGCACGTTAAGGTGTCAGTCCCGGTTTCACTATACCAACTTGTGAAACTGTTTATAGATGGATTATTTTGTCTATTCGAGACGAGGTGGGATTAAAAAAAAGGCCTGTTGTGGCTTGGTTCCCATGCCTATTCCTAGAACCCAATATCTGTCCTATTCTTATTTGAATTTACGCGGCATCGTCACGTGACCTCTGCGGCGAGGCGCAAACGCAACCAATCGGCGATCGAGCCATTTTATAAACTGAAAATTAACCTAAAAACAGCGTGTCCTTGCTAGCATCTTTAACAATAGGAATTAATTGATAAAAGCCTAAATAATACAAATATATCATTAAAGAACAATTAAAAGAAGGGAAAAATATAGTGCTTGGCCGGCCAGGCTATTATTCGTCGTTGAACCGTGAATACCTTGTCTTAATCCTCCAAGTTACCTATTTTCTTAACACTTAGATCAGGAGATTTCATTATCCCCTAGCTTGGATATGAACCAGGGAAGTCCCTTTAAAATAAGCAGCACAAAATATAGATGCAATATTGACCACCAAGCTATTCCGCAAACAAACAAAATTATATACCTACAGTCCACTGCCTAAAGCACAAACAGCACCCGTGATGATATAATTGATGATTATTAAGTCTATCCAAACACCGCGACTAGCTCCATAGAACCATTTGTTCAGATTAGACTAAGAATACAATTGATTACCACGAGGTGGGAATAAAGCCCCGCCGCTGGATACCCTGGGACCGTCTAGGCAGTCATTAAAGACGGCGCCAGTATTAGAGCATACCTCACTTATTAACTAATCCTTACCATATAAAAACTTCTTTCGCTAAACTTTTTGGCATATTCCTAAATTACTATATATTATCGTGGTGGCCTAGTTGGTTAGACCTTGGACTTAAAAACACTTAGGTCCCTGGTTCGAATCCTGGTGTGTACCAATGAGTTTTTAATCTAAAAATTTATGTACATTTGTTTGACAACACCACTATAGTGCCTCGGAGAGCACGTTAAGCTGTCGGTCCCGGTTTCACTATACCAACTTGTGAAACTGTTTATAGATGGGTTATTGAGTCTATTCAAAACATCGCGACGAGCTAGCCACTTGTTCGGTGTAGACTCATACCATCGGCTACGACGAGGTGGGATTAAAACCCCTCCGCTGGGTACCCTGGGGCCGTCTAGGCGGTCTCGGGCGCCGTAAGGCACCCGTGATGATATATATATATATATATATATATATACTATATATACAACAAATTACTTAATTAATATGCACAGATTAAAGTGTAACTTTAAAACAAGCTACCGTCGACAAACTAAACTTTTAATTAATAAACTACTACTTAACTACATACGAAGAAACCGAAGAACTAACACCCATGCTTATTAACACACATAAACACACGCATCCATACACATAAACACACTGAAACGGTGTATGCGTTGCCATGTATGTATTTATGTGTACATGGATATACACATAAATACATACATAAATATATATAATACCTATTATATGATGAGAAGCTCTCTATATTCAGCCATTTTGGCGTACAAATTACAATATATTATGAATCAATTTATTATAGGTTCATGAACGCATCCACAATACTTGCCAAGGTAGTAGCTATAAGGAAATTATATTTAGATTAAACTAGTTCAGCCTAAACCAAACTTTAAGTCTGTCTATACCTTTCAATTGAAACATTATTCATTTATTAATTAACAATATTCCTTATAGTAGATATTGAAGAAAATACGCCAAACAGCTTCCCAAATTAAATTTATAGGTCATCAATAACAACAATTTTCCAACGTTAACCCTTCAACCCCCAGAACCAAATCAAAATCACAACCCTTACAGAATTACTTAACTTAAATCCTACGCAATGGCGAATATTTGGAATTATTCCAATTTACTGCTTTTGAAGGTTAAATTATTTTGTTAGGCTGCGTAGTACTGCCTCGGTATTTTTTCAATAAAATTTAATAACCAGGCTTTTTTATTTTTCAGGCTTGAAATTTATTGCCAATTCTATTAGATATATTGAAATTCTTTGTACCTATCCAAATATTAATGAAACAATGTTTATATTTGTATTTGACTTGCCATAATAATATCAAAGAATGCATAAGAAAAATACATAGAAATATGATAGGTGTAACAAGAAAAACAAACATAAGACATATAACTGGAATAGAAGACGTTATAAGAAAAGTAAGAACTCCTGAATAAGTGGAGATAGACAGTACATATGCTAAGAGAAACTAGATTGAAATGGACATTAATAAGACAGAACAATGTCCCGAAGTTAAAATAAGAAAAAGAGGACGACAATCTATTATAGCTAGAGGATGAAAATACGAACTAAGGGAGAAGGGCGCTATACATGCGGATAAGATTAGCCCAGGATAAGAAGAAATGGAACATACTGGAGGAGGCCTTTGTCGAAGGGCATACTCATATAATAATAATAATAAATTTATTTCCAGAAATATACACACCTGAATAAGAATATAGTAGAAGTATATATACTGTTGTAAGATTTTTTTTTATTTTTATTTTTTTTATTGGAGCACGACATGTGACTTTGTATCCACCTGGTGGTGAGCAGACCTACAAAGTCCATGAATGAGGTCAATCAATAATTGTTCTTAAACAATATTGATCGCTCCCACTATGCCGGCTAAATGATGCGATTACGAAATGGGGGTCGACAATGACGAATTGCATTACGATTATATTTTAATATACTCGCTGCCTTATAAGATTCTACTAATCCTATTGTATAGTGATCCTCACACTAGCCTAAGCCTGTCTCGTGAGGATCATTCAGCTATTTTTAATAATTCCTAATTTAACTTATATACTATTAATTATAATTATATATTTATTAATTTAATTTATATACGTGGTGGCCGAGTTGGTAATTATTACACAAGTCAGTATTACGTGTTCTTTATTTCAATATTGGCTACACGTTTTCTTTGTGTAGATACGTGAGCCCTCGCGAGGCTACAACACACGAGCGTTGCGTCATATTACGTATGACAGCTAGCACTACGACGCCTAAGGGATAACAGTAGTGCTTCTATTTTAGAATGTTATTCCTATTTCTAAGATATATGCCAGGCTGACCGGTCAAGTCGTGTTTCGGTTTTAGTCCGGTCGAGGTGCTAATTTCCTTTCAAGGTGCGTTACGGAATAGACTGCAGTTAAATTGACGATAAGGCAGCCATTATATTAAAGTCGACTAGACTAGACTTGTAGGTTTGCTTACAACACATGCCGTGATCCTTTAAAAAACAGATTTAGTGTAAACTAAACCTGCACGCCACTCGACTAAATGCAATCATGTGTACACATGCATGTGTACTACATGTGTGCACACGTGTGTTATGTTATGGAAGAGTAAGAGTTAGTGTGTTTAGTGTATGGAAGAGTAAGAGTTAGTGTTACGTATTGTCTATACATGTTCCCAAATTCGTATCCAGTCAGTGGGTGACAGAGTAACCAACACTTACTGACTAATAAAATGATAACCAAATTGGTTGATCATACTTTATAAAAGTATGCATATAAATCTATATGCAGGGGAGGATCCAGGATTTAATATTTTTCCGTTTTTTTGTTGGGGTCAGAACTTATACTAAAAATATCCTAAATTGTGAGGTTATGAATTAGTTTCATGCGTAATAATCATCTATAAACTTATAAAAACTTTGAAAATAGGTAAGTAGTAGATTTTAGGTAACATAGTTTGGGAGGGGGGATTACTTCCTGCCCCCTATGGATCAGTCACTCGTGTATACAGACCGTTCATCGTAAGATGTCCTCTGTCGACCATAGTGCCAACATCACGGCAGGGGGACACTTACGGTGAACGGTCTGTATATCCATATGCACACGAAATACTTTTATACTTTTGACATGAACAGAATAGTGTTACAAAAGATCGTAGACATGGTTACGACTCCTTTATTGGAGTATTCGATCTCTCACGTACGTGCGAGGCGACATCACGAAAGTAGCGTAATATATTATGTATATATAACATCTAGGACTGACTATGATTCCTTTGGGAGAGTTCAGAGCTTCATTTTAGATATTTTATTTCATTCATTTATTTATATCACAGCCTCTCTAGACTGGTGGTTGCGCATTTGGCGTTATATCCGGAGATCGTGGCTTCGATTCCCACCCATAAAAATAAATGTTTTCTGTACAGTTTGTCATGATCTGGTTGTTTATAATAATAATTCTAATATTTCTTTATTTGCCTGAAAATGGTATAAAATATAATATGTGTACACATAGTACAAGCCTAGAGGTTAGTTTGTGACAATATGTGTAATATTGTCCTACATATTTTTTTATTGACTAAAACTAGTGACCGCAGACCGAAAAAATAGTTTTCGAAAGATAGTTTAATTTATCCGACCGTTTCAACCGCACCCTAAAAAGAGAAAACCACCTCGACAAGAAATCGATGCAGCAGTCTCCTAAAAACCGGTAAACCGACTAAAACCGAAATATAAATTTTATGTTTTATATAGTCTGTCTGTGAGTTCACTGGTCACTTTACTATTTTTGGATCTGTATGTCACTATACCTAGCGAAGTTGAGTATAGACACCCCAACTAATACGTATTTTATTTTGTGCGATAAATACATTTTACCTCAAAATTGTGAAATACTTTTTCATTAATTTTATTTTAAAATAATAAAATTTTATAAGAAATTTAATTATAAGTCTCCGAAATCGGCGTGCATGTATGAGAAAGGTTGTGACTGTGGATGAGAAAGAAGGAGTATGTAGGAAGACAAATGCTCGCTCTTTTATCTCACCTACCCTGACAGCGCGCTAATAACGAAATTCGTTACTTTGACAATCTAACGATCACGTTATAAGAAACAGAATGTGGCCGCAAGACCCCTTAACATACAATATATTGCAGAAGTGATTTCGCCTTGTCTTTGAATATCTACGTTGCTTTGTGAATGTTCCACCAGTTTCGATAACAAAGGACGTATTGCATGTGTTGGCTCGCTTTGGGACCGGAAAGTCGAGCAAACACGCCTCCTAGCGGATTGTAGCCTTTATTCCCCTGCAGTCATATATAGTTACTGTAATTTTTCTTCTAGTTTCTTGGAACGTTGATCAAATTAATCTATGCTCAAAATTAGTTGACAAGGCACATGGTTTGTGGAAATTTCACGTGACGTGACATTACATTTATAATCTTGTGGCCATGTTAGCTTATTTTAACTAAATATTAATTTTGTCAACGATTTAGAAACTTGGGGTTAGAACACGGGCGTAGCCAGGGGGTTCAAACTCCCCCCTAAATGTATGAAATCAGAGCCGAGGACTAAAATATTAATATAGATTTTTTTCAGGAATAATTTCATGCACTTTTTGTTGTTTTACTTTCTTGACCCTCCCCACAAAAACACACGTACCCAACATTATTACACCGCATTATTCACAGTATAATAAATAAAAAAGAAATCTAACAATGGCCAAAGTTTCGTCTGTGCTGTAAATTTTACTACTAATATTAAAATGTGTTGTGGATTTTACTACTAATATTGAAATGTGCTGTAGATTTTACTACTAATATTAAAATGTGCTTTAGATTTTACTACTAATATTGAAATGTGATGTAGATTTTACTACTAATATTGAAATGTGATGTAGAATTTTGTAATAATAAATAAATAAATAAATTGGAGCACAAAATGTGACCTACTTAATGGTAAGCATATCTACAAAGCCCGTGAATGCAGCATATATAACAGCATTTGCCACTCTAAATGCCTGCTAAATGGTGCGTTTACGAAATGGGCGGCGACAAAGGCGAATTTATATTAAATTTATAGCGAATTTATATATCTAATATGAGGGTTTTCTGATATAATAAACCACATATTTCCATGGAACCATGTGTCGCAAATAAAAAAAAATGCCTTCTGCATAACTAGTAAAAAAATAACAAAAAAAAATGTTCAATTTGATCCAATATTAGCCCAACCAAAGTACAACCTTTAAAAATACCATGTATATAAATATGGTCATGTTGTATACTTATGTATCAATAATGCCCCGTATGTATATGGTATATATATGTATATTATATACATACCGGGTGATTTTTGTCACTGAAAAAACTTTTATATTGTGTTCTATGATGAAAACACGTATTTTTATTTCAGAGCCACATATTTGCCCAAAGTACAACTTTTCAAACTCACCCTGTAGGTATTCACAAACTTAACTTCAAATAACGAAGCAAAGCCAGCTTGGATTAGGTTAAGCTAACATAGTAGCAAAATAAATTCCGTAATTGGCTCCGAATGTAGAGCTCTTATCGACATCTGCGACCCAAATTGTCATATTACGCTCAAACGTCCCAAATGTAAATCCAGAGTGCCGTTACAGTTTTCATGCGCGAGTGGATATGAATTTTCATGATGCACTACGAAGGCTGTCGAATCCGACGTTTACTCTTCCATTTGGTACATCAAAATTCTGCTTGCAACGGCACAACGTTCGGTTCGGGGTCCATTTTTAAATTCTGTAGAGGTATTTGTTTTGGAACGTTTTGTTGGTTACGGCAAAAATATCTAATATGGATCGAGAGGCATTTTATTTCCAAGTTTTGTTTGAAGTGTCATTTTTCAAATATAACAGTTGAACAGTGGAATAAAAAAAAATAGAAGAGGAGTGAGATAGGTTTTATAGAACTGTAGATTCTGTTGTCATTTCTTGGGCACTATTGGTTATAATATATTTACGTTTAGCTATCGGTCCCTTTTGAAACTTTTATGGTATGGGTTATTTAGTCTATCCATACATCGCAAAGAACTAGCCACTTGATCGATGTAGACTCATACCATCGGCTACGACGAGATGGGATTAAAAACCCACCCGCTAAATACCCTGAGTCCGTCTAGGCGGCCTCGAGCGCCGTAAGGCACCCGTGATGATATGAAAATAATAATATGTAGGACAATTTACACATATTGCTCTGGTCACAAACTAAGCTCTAGGCTTGTACTATGTGTACCAGAAGCAACGATATAATTCATATTATATTTTATAAACACCCCTGATCATGACAAACTGAGAGAAAAAACGTCTAATATTTTTTTGCCATGGGTGGGAATCGAACCCACGACCTCCCGATACGACGCCAACGGCGCAACCACTAGTCTACGGAAACTGCCAATATATATATATAATATTTTTGTTTTGGGTTTTTATGACAGGCAGCAATCTTCTATTATTCGCGTTTTAGGTCTTAGAGTAGTTCCATATTATACTTTAACCGCAAAAACATAACATTAATTAGAAAGATTTTATTATAAATATTGTCATTAAATTAACTGAAGCTATATAACTATTAATTTAATCAAAATGGCATTCAATATACTACTAGTAGTTAGATTTAGGAGTTAGTTGTTACAAAGTTTTATTGGCCAATGACAAGACAATGCTTTCAGAGTTGTAGCAGTTCGGCCTAATAGAGTCTGGTCAATTAGAATCCGTAATCAATGGCCGACAAGGATGCTACTAATTGAATTATCTATTCTATTTATTTGATTACCTACAGATGTAGGCATAAAGCATTAACTAAATATTTAGTTTCACTTCTATATATATATATATCTTCACGGGTGCCTTACGGCGCCCGAGACCGTCTAGACGGCCCCAGGGTACCCAGCGAAGGGGTTTTAATCCCACCTCGTCGTAGCCGATGGTATGAGTCTACACCGAACAAGTGGCTAGCTCGTCGCGATGCTTTGAATAGACTCAATAACCCATCTATAAAGTTTCAGAAGTTGATATAGTGAAACCGGGACCGACAGCTTAACGTGCTCTCCGAGGCACTATAGTGGTGTTGCCAAACAAATGTACATAATTTTTTTAATTAAAAACTCATTGGTACACTTCGGGATTCGAACCAGGGACCTTAGTGTTTTTAAGTCCAAGGTCTAACCAACTCGGCCACCACGTATATAATTTTCACTTCTATAACTAATATTATTTATTTATTTTAATTCTGTAAGTAGTTAGTCTATTTTTTTTTTTAATATAAAATATGTTTCAAATAATGTCATAATCGAAAGATAATCTGTACTTCTATAAGTTAAAGACTACACAATATAGGAATTGTATTTAGAATTACCCGCAATTTTGTTCTTTTTTTTATCTAAGGCTCTATAATGGGTTTGCGCATTGTAGAAACGTAACGTATTCATTTACGTATACGTGAGCAATAACCAATAGGATCGCTTTATTCAATCCTTTTACTAAAAATAAAGCGATCCTATTGGTTGTTGCTCACGTATACGTTACGTTTCTACAATGCGCAAACCCATGGTATAGCCTCTGGAGCACGTCATGTCACTATATAGATGTCAGCTGATGGTGAGCAGACCTAAGTAATCCAAGAATTGTTGTTTAACAGCATTAATCGTTCCCACTATTCCGGCTGAATGATGCGTTCACGAAATGTACGGCGACAAAGGCGAATTTGCATTATGAATCTATATTATTATAATATTCTCGCTGCTTTATCGACAAATTAACCGCCTGTTTTGCAACCGCACTACTACCTCGACAATAAATCGATCCAATGGTAACCACAAAACCGGTGAACCCACAGACTAAAACCTTAATCACTTTTACGGTTGTTGCATATGTACCTACTGTAGTGAAGTTATAGAGACCTTCCTCCCACCTAATTACGGCGCCCGAGACCGCCTAGACGGCCCCAGGGTACCCAGCGGAGGGGTTTTTAATCCCATCTCGTCGTAGCCGATGGTATGAGTCTACACCGAACAAGTGGCTAGCTCGTCGCGATGTTTTGAATAGACTCAATAACCCATCTATAAACAGTTTCACAAGTTGGTATAGTGAAACCGACTTTTTTTACAATATTTATTTATACATTATATAACTCGCCACTTGTTTGGCGTAGATTTAGAATACAATATGCATCGATAAACGGAAAAGAAAAATACATCGCTGCCTGAGACCATGTAGGTGGTATCTGTATTGATAATATATATGTACACATACTTGCTAATATCAATATACCCATATTATTAATTCTACAACACAATTAATAATAATTTTGTACAATCTAGTGTCTAGTTAATATAATTACCTAATTAATTAGATCAATCAAAATGAAATTTAATTATATACCATGAAAAGCAGGTCAGAGGGCTTCATATTGTTCTGTTATATACTCAAATACATTTACTCGTACGCAATAATACTTAACTAGATATATAATAATATAGACTATACCTATGTGACAGTAGTTTTTCATGAGTTTTTACCGTCGTATGACCGTGAGAATTCACCATTAGGAACGCTTTTGAAAGATTACAGTTAAACCTTTTCTATCGGTCCCGGGTAGCATTTTGACATCCCTTGACATCAACTCAGTGTCATTCTCGACGTCATTGACGTCATAGGGACGTCAAAATGCTACCTGGGGTATAACTTAACTTTTTTAACCTACTAATGATCGTTAATACGAGAACAAAACTATTGGAGAGCTCAATACCCGTTCGTTTGTTTTATGCAGATATTATAGTCCTCGCACTATAGGTAAAAATTCATTTTTTTAAGCAGCTTGATTAGCACAAATAACAAAATTTAGATCATTAAATATAACCTAAGTATATTTAAGGATCAAAATTTTCTAAGAGTCACTAATTCAAGTCTAACTTAAGTTAAATAACGCTTTATGAATCAGACAACTTTTAGATATATAAGAAAGCGCCAAATACTATGCAGATGTACCTACACGTTAAATTTAAATATTTTGGCGATTCTTTTACATCTGTCGCAATATTAAAAAATATAATTCTCTACCAGTCTGTGTATTCACTTCATACACATATACATATCATCACGGGTGCCTTACGGCGCCCGTACCGCCTAGACGGCCCCAGGGTACTCAGCGGAGGGGTTTTAATCCCACCACGTCGTAGCCGATGGTACGAGTCTACACCGAACAAGTGGCTAGCTCGTCGCGATGTTTTGAATAGACTCAATAACCTATCTATAAACAGTTTCACAAGTTGGTATAGCAGTATTCACTTAATCGATTATTAAAAAGCTCTCCAGCCGTCATACTGCAGACAATGTTATTTTAATTCTTGAACTATACACATAGCTAACTACCAGGTGGGTGCTCTACACCCATGTCGAGATCTAATATATTTATATCATCACGGGTGCCTTACGGTGCCCAAGACCGCCTAGACTGCCCCAGGGTACTCAGCAAAGAGGTTTTAATCCTGCCTCGTTGTAGGCGATGGTATGAGTCTAGCAGTTTCACAAGTTGGTATAATTAAACTGGGACCGACAGCTTAACGTCCGTCTCCGAGTTACTATAGTGGTGTTGTCAAACAAATTTTTCATTAAAAATGTAATAAAAAAATACATAGGTGTATAAATACCAATCCTTAATGATTACCTTCCAAAGTTTCTTAAATCACTAATTAAATTTTACTAATGTTGAGTTATCAATAGATCGAAGATTTACCAACTCCAAGTAGGTACATTTAAATACTTAACTGTATATACAAATAATTGTAATTATTAAATGTCGTCTCGCAAATAATTCGAAACCACTTTATGTACTCTCACTGTGTTTGCTCGAAACGTCATTAATTTGGTTTAATAACACTCCTATATAACCACAACACTGTAGGTATAAACCATGAAGCTAAAAATCGCGCCCCGCGCCAATGGAGTAAGCATGATACATAAATTGTTTCATAATAGTACGATACCGGTGTCGCCAATTTTTGTGACGAACAAATGAAGAACGGGGAAAAAGGTGTGGCTTCAAATGGCAGCTCAACGCGTCTGACACTTAAAAAACTGCTTGAGAAAAAAAGAGATACAAGTTAGCTATGGTCAAACATGAATGTGTGCGCGTGTCTATGAAGTGTGTTGTTTTTTTATTATAAAAAGCTAAATATTAAATTGCATACTAAATAGTTTCGATAGTGCTGCCACCGACAACAAATATTATTACTTATCGATATAAACCAAATATTTTGGGATTTATAGAGATTATCAAAGATTAATAATTATTTATCGATATACAATTGTAATACACACACATATCATCACGGGCCCCAAGGTAACCAGCGGAGGGGTTTTAATTCCACCTCGTCGTAGCCGATGGTATGAGTCTACACCGAACAAGTGGCTAGCTCGTCGCGATGTTTTGAATAGACTCCATAACTTTGAAAGGGTATACTTTGGGCTAATATGATCAAATCAAACAACTTTCCCATGGAACCATGTATCGCAAAAGAATAAAAAATGACCTTCTCCATACAAACTAGTAACGTTAAATTGACCAATTTGTATGGGGAAGTCAATTTTTTTTTCTTTGCGATATATGGTTCTATAGAAAAAGTTGTTAGATTTTATCAGCAGAATCTCATATTAGCCCAAAGTACATCCTTTCAAATTTACCCTGATAGACACTTTCGCATTTATAATACTAGTGGATTTAAAATATGTAGGTATATATTACAATAAATTAAGATACCTACCTTATTAAATAAATTATTTATTAAATTAAAACACATGCACAACTAACTACATGTTACCTACTAAAAGCAATCTCAACATTTTTGACCGACCTCCAAGAGGTAGTTATAAAAGTCGATGCAAACTACAAAAGGCGACAAACGATTAAATCGTAGCTTGATTCCTCAAAATGTACTGAACATACACGGGTATGATTGTTGGTATAACCAATTTTCTTCTCTTTTAATTGCGTTTACCCATTTACGTTTTAATTCCAGATCTTTCGGGAAACTGTATGTATAGAAAATATAATTAGTATTATACAAAAAAAACAATAATTGTATAATATCTCATAACCATGAAAGTATTTACAAAAATCGAAAAATCACATCACTAAATTGTAACTGACAAACCTCGTTGGACAGTTCTGTTGTCGCCATACCTTTTGATTAAATTAAATTTAAATGATTATAAATTATTTTAAAGTATCGAAATTCTCATTAAAAATAAAAACACATCACTAGTTTTTCAACTCCTAACTGACGCACATAGTTTGACAGTTACCGTCAGATTTTGATATTTTAATTATGGGTTTTATTATTATCTTTTATTAAGGTTTAATATAAGAAAAACATGTTAAATACCTACTTGAAAAACGTGACACCAGGTACTTTTTTTAAAGAGTAGTTTCTACAGAACTTTAATGAACAATTAACCATTTTTCCGACAATAAAAGCGGAGCTCTTTTCCACCTTCTCCGCCGAACGCACAAATCAGACTGAGGATGTAAAAAATGTGAAAGTGTGTGTGAGTGACAAATTTGTCACTCGCGCGGCACCCTGCAAATTAAATGATGCTTACTCCAGTAGCGGCGCGCGGACGGGCACGGTTTTTACCTTCATGGTATAAACTAATTTAGTTTATCACACTATTTACAATGTTTGTACAATTTATTTTGTATTATAAATTACTTAGATTCTAATATAATAGAATAAGATGTTACTATAAATTGAAGTAGATTAGATTAAATAATTAAGCTGCTTGTCATTGGTCTGGCTATATAAATTAAAAGACAAATTACAAAATAGGCAAAATTTCAACTTATTTTTCATTATTTACATATCTTCACGGGTGCCTTACGGCGCCCGAGACCGCCTAGACGGCCCCAGGGTACCCAGCGGAGGGGTTCTAATCCCACCTCGTCGTAGCCGTCGTATGAGTCTACATCGAACAAGTGGCTAGCTCGTCGCGATGTTTTGAATAGACTCAATAACCCATCTATAAACAGTTTCACAAGTTGGTATAGCGAAACCGGGACAGAAAGCTTAACGTGCTCTCCGAGGCACTATAGTGGTGTTGTCAAACAAATGTACATATTTTTTTTTATTAAAAACTCATTGGTACACACCGGGATTCTAACCAGGGACCTAAGTGTTTTTAAGTCCAAGGTCTAACCAACTCGGCCACCACGTATAAGTATAGGTGATTATTTAGGTCTTCGCAAAATTGTAGTGATTTTTTTGCGTGTATAAGGGTGCTCCATACATTTTTTTACACATAGTGTGCTTGTACTATGTTTACCAGAAACAATAATACTAATACATATTATTGGTATGAAATCGAAATAAAATTGGAAAGCTAATGTACGGACGCAAAAGACAAAAAAAACTCATAATCTATACATAGATATATAACTCCAAGGTGATTGACTGACATAGTGATCTATCAACGCACAGCCCAAACCACTGGACGGATCGGGCTGAAATTTGACATGCAGGTAGATGTTATGGCGTAGGCATCCGCTAAGAAAGGATTTTGTTAAATTCGGGTAGAATTTAACAAAATCCTTTCTTAGCGGACTAAAGGGGATAAAATAGGGGATGAAAGTTTGTATGATAAAAAAATAACTATTCCACGCGGAAGAAGTTGCGAGCACAGCCAGTATCTTATAAAATAATATAATTTTGTCACTCGCGAACTTAAAAGTTGATTCGCTAAATTAAGCTTTAGACAATTTGGTTGAATAATTGATCAAACATAGGAGTATTTTACACTGTCTAAAGCAAAATACACAAATAGAATAGTTGTTTAGTCATACTAGTTATTCTGCATTAAAACCGACCATTATAATGCTATAAAAAAAATCATCCTTATAAAGTATTCTGTAGCAGCAAAAGACTGGGGTATGCCGAGAACATTCCGCTAATTAACAGCTATAAGGAGATCCTTCGTAATTAACTTAGTACAATGTAATTATCGTATAAGAGCTGTATAAGAGCTATATAAGGTGTACTGTCTTCTTCTTACGTATACTTACTCTTAAGTGAATAAGTAACGGAACATTTACTTAGTACCGTGTGCTAAAATAGATTTTATGAAATTAGTTATTATTACCTACTGTCAAGGTCTGGGTGTATATAAAATATAATATTTAGATATTATATCGTTGTTTCTGGTACACATGGTACAAGCCTAGATATTAGTTTGTGACTAGAGCAATATGTGTAAATTGTCCCACATATTATTATTATTTTTATATAATATAAATGGCTTATATATAATGTTTATTAGTTACGGAACAGAACAGATAGATTTTATATTTACAACAATAATAAATTTATAAAAATAATACACCTACATTTTTATAGTTATATACAACTGTATAGACAACCCTCTGAGGCACTATAGTGGTGTTGTCAAATGTACATTCTTTTTAAATTAAAACTCATTTGTACACCCCGGGGTTGGAACCAGGGACCTAAAAAGCCACCCCGTAAGTATATACAAAAATAATATAATTTTAATATATAAGTCATTTAGGTACATATTCGTCAGAAACTATGGATATGTATTTATAAATAACTCTTTAAGTGAAAAGTTGTTTATAGGAACTTTTATATTAATGCCTACATATAAAATTTTACAAACACAAAGACCGTGGCAAACTGTAGAGAAAAACGTACTAAAATAATTTGACAAGCTATTTAGCCGCTACCATACTCTCAGCATCTCGGTCTTATTAGCTAAAGTAAAGTAATACATCTAAAGTAGAATTATACATCTGTAGTAAAATTATACACCTAAAGTATAATTATACGTCTATAAACCAGTCCTCAAGATGCCTCGTTAAGAGGCGAAACACGTGTCGAAGGCTACAGTGTTCGTTCGTTGGTGATATTTCTTCTTGTTGTTACATGTAACATATAAATTAATACACCAACATTAATAATATTTTCCGCTTATTGCTAAAATAAATCCAATTGTAATCAATATAAAATGGACTTCCGCAAAATAACGCCTGTTTCAATTAAATATATATATATATATACTTTCAGCAACTCGGTCTTATTAGCTAAAGTAAAGTAATACATCTAAAGTTAAATTATACATCTATAGTAAAATTATACATCTATAGTAAAATTATACATCTATAGCAAAATTTAGCTATGTTTATAGTAAAGGCTGTTGTGCTTGAGGGATGAAGCATAGATAATAGCTCTCAGGCCGACCCAAGGCATCCGATCGTCTATAGAAACTGTACGTGATCACAGATTGGAAACCATAATCGTACCTCGGGGTATAATCATGACCAATCATTCATTTCATTTGTGTTTCTTAGTAATTGAATCAGGATCACCTTTTGTACAGATTTCTTTTCAGGTTTTGTTTCTGTAGGTAAAAATTTTTTTTTTACGAATTGACTAATAAGTCTTAAATATTTATATATATTATTCTAAAGCAACCACCTTTCTTTCAAAATGCAATTTTGCTGTTCCTGGATTCGCCCCAAAAATAAATGCAATCGGACTATATATCTTTCAATAACAATACAATAGGCCAACATATATAAAACCTCTCTATAAATTGCGAAAAGGCGAATCTAGAATGCGTTAAAAGTTATAAATGCATATACGCCCTTTTGTGATTCGCCCGATAAATAATTGCCATCGCACCATATGTCTCAACAATAATACAACATGCAAATTTGAAATACATTCAAAACATTTGCAATATCTGTCTTGTTGGAGCGAAATTTTGCGCTAACTGCAGTAACTTTCGATTGGAAAATTGTCGTAGTTCTGCTACCATAGTTGTTGTCTACTTCTGCAATGTTTCTTGTTTGTAACAACATCCTGTTGTTTATTGCTATCTTCGCCAACTACTCGACAACAATTTACAACTTTCAACGGTATACTTTTGCTACATTTTCTTAATGGGCGGTACTTTTGTAAAGTTAATAGTTTTATCTGACTGTACAAAGAAATACATTTAGATAACTATCTTAATTGTGTTTTAATTAAATATGTAGTACGTAGTTCAGCGGGGTGAAAACGCTAAGCTAAACTTTAATTGATAGGATGCATACTCATTTTAGTTAAAGTTTAGCATAACGTTGTGCGGCGTAATAGGTCTACAGAATAAAGTAGTCAAATAATTAATTGATGATTTTGTTTTATTCAAAAAAAGTACCTAAATTAACGGAGCACATATTGTACACTGGTTATTCATTATATAAAAAAGTTCACATACAGATACACATATGCATAATTAAAAATATACCTATATATATAGGAAACAGTACTAGTTATCATGCAAAATTACGACCCACCTAACACCCAAATTTTTAGCTTAACAGAAATGCAAACCAAATTAATAATAATAACATAAACTAAAATACCTATTTCACACCTACCTAAAAAATACTGTTACTTAAGCAAAGGAAAACTGTATACATACAAACGTACCAATATTGATTTGCTTTGAGTGGGAATCAAATTCCAGATACAAATTATTGTCGTATTGTACCATCACTAGTGCCTTACGGTACCAAAGACCGCCTAGACGGCCCCACGGTAAGGTTTTATTTCCACCGATGGTATTTTGAGCCTACACAAAAACAAAACGGTGAAGTACTTACTCGTTACGGTGTTTGTATAGATTAAATAACCAATCTATAAACAGCTTCTCAAGTTGGTATAATGAAACTTTAACAGACAGCTTAATATGCTCTTCAAGGCATTATAGTGGATTTGTCAAACAAATTTACATATTTTTTTAATTAAATAGTCATAGGTACACCGGGGTTTGAATCCAGAACCTAAAAACTGTAGTGTTTTTAAGTCTGAGGTCTAACCAACACGGCCGCCGCGTGTACCTACTTGTAAACCCAAATATAATAAGATCAAAAATTTATTTTATCTAACATCTCATTTATATTATATTATACCATCACGGGTGCCTTTTTGGCTCCCGAGAACCGTTTAAACAAGCTCAGGGTACCCAGCGGAGGGATAAACCCGTCCTCATTTCGCCCATGGTAGTCGGAGGAAACACCTAACAACTAGCGAGCTTGTTGCGGTGTTTATAATGGTATAGCTGTATAAAGCGGTCACCGAGTCCCAGAACCGGCCTTGTTAATCTGCTTAACCTTGTTATCAGGTTGGGCAGTGACTTAACCGCTAGGGCCGTTTTTTTTCAACTAATATCTAAGGCCCTGTTAAACATACATACATATCATCACGGGTGGCGTACGGCGTCCGAGACTGCCTAGACGGCCCCCGAGTACCCAGCGGAGGGGTTTTTAATACCACCTCGTCGTAACCGATGGTATGAGTCTAAACCGAACAAGTGGCTAGCTCGTCGCGATGTTTTTGAATAGACTCAATAACCCATCTATAAACAGTTTCACAAGGTGATATAGTGAAACCGGGACCGACGTCGCTCTCCGAGGCACTATAGTGGTGTTGTCAAACAAATGTACATTTTTTTACAATATATATATTAAACATTTTTTTTTTAATTAAAAACTCATTGGTACACACCGGGATTCGAACCAGGGACCTAAGTGTTTTTAAGTCCAAGGTTTAACCAACTCGGCCACCACGTATAAATTTCCTCCATAATATTTCACGTTGCTATCCATAGTACCTATTTATATTTCCATTACTTAATTACGTAACATTTTGTTTCATTACGTTTTGGTATTTGTGGGAAATTGATTTACGCAATCCGATAAATTAATTAATTTAACGAGTCTCTAGAGCCTTAGATGTAGAGAACAAAAACCACTTCGTCGCGTGTTAAATATATATACAGCGTGACTTTGAAAGGTTGTACTTTAGGCAAGTATGAGGTTCTACTGATCAAATCGAACTACTTTTCCCATGGAACCATGTATCGCAAATGTTCAAACCTTTTAAGTTTACTCTGTATATAAGTATAGATTGGCCAAATACTGATGAATAGAAATACTTTTATTATTTATCTAATACGTTATCTACCTGGGTGTTTACCAACCCTACAAAATCCTTGAATGAAATCGATCAAAACATTTTTTTTTATTTTATAACAGCCTTGATTGCTTATACCATGGCTAACTGTACAGAAAAACACACTAATATTATTTTGCCATGAGTGGGAATCGAACCTACGACTTTCGGATACAACGCCAAAGGCGCACACGGACCACGGAGGCCGTCAATTTAGCTCAGTACATAACTAAGGTAGATTTAGAACCTCATATAAATTGTGTACATAAAACACCACCCTATATAAGACACAAAACAATTGAACTAACATTTAGAAGGTGTTCGCACATTAGGTACAGTGGGCTCTCTTTATTTTATTACCACCTTTTCGGGCCGCGGTCAAAGGGCCTAGGGCGGCCGGGCGGCCCCTACTGTAATGGCCCGTTAATTCTTGGCCTGACAGACATACACGACAGTTTTGTTCACTACACAAAATAACAATAGAAACTTTTTCATAAATCACAGTTGCGATTGATGTACCTATTTGTTATTTGGATTGTATTTCAAATTATGTCGCCGGACTATTTATTATACAGATATTGAATGTGTATCGCTATTAATAATGCTATAAACAAAATGGATTATTTTTAAATGCATGTTATTTAGTGTTTTGGACACTGTAAAAATAACTATGTAAATAATAAACCTTTAATTTATTAATTATATTTTTGAGTATCAATGATTTTTTAATTAAAAAAACTCGCCTCGGAGAGCACGTTCTGCTGTCTGTCCCAGTTTCACAATACCAACTTGTGAAAATTGTTTATTGATGGGCTATTGAGTATTTTAAAATACGAGCTAACCACTTGTCAGATGTAGACCCATACCATCGGCTACGACTAAGTGGAAATTAACGCTGGGTACAGAAGGCCGTCTAGGCGGTCGCACTATTAAATAATAATAAAATCAAACAAATAAATCTTATAGACCGTCTCCATGTTCGAATGTTTTCACCGTGGATGTTGTATCCCGAAGTCTTGATCGATTCCCATTCAAGACAAAACAGTATTTTAACGTTTTTCTGTAAATTTTGCTTTTTCTAAGTATTTCTTCTTCTTCATATGCCTCTCCTATATTCCAAGACACTCCTGTCTGTAAATTTTTGAAAGCTTTCTCTTTGCCATGGCAACTTTTCTGAATAATTTGATGATTTTACGCAACCATTAAAATTTTCTTCTGCCTTTTTTTTCCGGATATATTTTCCATCATTATAACAGCAGCAGGTAACGATCATGGCGCGTCACATAACCTAAGTATTCAACCTTCCGCTGGTTGATGGTTCATACCAGTTCATTCTGTCGGTTTGGCTATTCGTTAAGATGATTTTGTTAGAGATCTTATTCTTTATGAATGTGAAGCATCGCCCATTAGGGAAGAACTGCTGAAAAGTCTCGAGGTCAGATCGCAGTTTTCAGAACCACTGGCCGTACAAGACATTCTTAAAGTCTTGTACGTAATTTTAGGCAGAGTTGAGAACTACTAAAGCGGTCGCAGCCTAGTGGTTAAGTCGCTGCTCAACTGATAACAAGGATAAGCAGATAACAACTAGGCCGGTTAATCTCTCCGCTGGGTACCCTGAAGGACGAGGCGGTTTAAACGGTTCTCGGGAGCCAAAAAGGCACCCGTAATGGTACGTGTTATACGTCTATAAGTACAAACACCGTGATAATACTGCTACTCATTATTTTTTTAAGAGAGCTCGACATGTGACCCTTCATCCACCCGTTGGAAGGTCCAAGAATGAATACAACCAGCACTTATAAATGTGTTGAAAGGATGGTTTCATCCATTATTATGTTAAGATGCCATTTAACGTTTCGTTTATAGGACTCAAGCTTTAAGGCACAACGATGTAAACTCCGAATACCAGAGTCTTCGGCGAAGTGGAAATAGATACCCTCCGTCTGATACCCTGAGACTACAACTTGAAATACCAGTCCAAAATTATTGCTTCCATTTAAAAGGCACCTTTAGGAATCTCATCTTTTTATTTCAGCACTCTACCGAGAGCCAATAATGTGATTTCCTTTGATTACGCTTGAAACGACAATTTTTTACGGTCCAAAAATCCTTTTTGTTCCAGTCAAAATTCAGTGTGCGTCAGGATGGCTGGCTCTATAAAATTACTCCTATTTCTATTAAACATAGGTATAAAATAAATAGTGAGAATTTTATTATAATTAAAATGTAACACTCTTTAAGCGTGCTCGATATAAAATATAACTTGGTTATTCTTGTATTATAAGTAATTAACGATTCTTACCATATAAATAAGACATTATTATTAAAGAATATCAATTAGGTATATTTTTTCCTACATTTTTAGTTATTATTATAAAATATAGATTTACAAACCATACCTACATACTTGTGGCCTTATTCATAAAAACTTATTGATTAATTGAAGAACATTAGTTAACACAGGGTTTGACTCTTTTACTCATGTACATGTTTTTGTTGCTAAAAAAAGAGTAAGAATGAATAAGTACTACAAAAATGAATAAGTTTTTATGAATACCGTTTGTTAATATATAAATAATGACGCCTCTGTAGACTAGTGGTTGCGTCTTTGGCGTTGTATCCGGAGATCGTGCGTTTAATAGGGTTTATGCATGTAACGCCAATTATTATTATTTTAATATATATTGTTCCTTTTATATCTTTGAACATATTTACAGTAATCCATTTTATTTTGATTAGCAATTTTTTTATAAATACAATTAAAAAAATACATATTTTTGTAGAAATGGAACCCATTTCTAAACACTTCAAAATAAACGCTTCGAAATTAGCAAACACTGCATGTGACGTCATTCGTGCAAAAACAAATGTCAACGTGTATTCTGTACATAGTCTACGGTTTCTTATTTTTTGGGTATTTATTGTCCTTATAAAATAATTAAATAAATACCATCACGGGTGCCAATTTGGCTCCCGAGAACCGTTTAAACGGCCTCAGGGTCCCAGCGGAGGGATTAACCCATCCTCATTTCGCCGATGGTATTCGGAGGCAACACCTAACAAGTGGCGAGCTTGTTGCGGTGTTTATGATGGAATAGCCTCGTTGTATAAAGCGGTCACCCATACCAGGCCGGTCTTATTGTCATCTGCTTAACCTTTATTGTCCTTTGTTACGAGAATTTGTGATAAGCAAACCTTTTGACTAACTTTTGAGGTGCAATAACATTAAAATAATATGCTTTTTGAGCACGAATGACGTCACAAAATGGCGGCTAGTGATGTACCGTTTTTTACTGCGGTAGTGGCAGATAAAATTTAAACCCTTTAATTTTTGTGTTTTACCCTTTAAAAAATGTTTAATATTTGTTTTTAGGGTCTAACTACATTAGACCCTATCAATTAATGAAATAAAATAAAAACATGCATATTCCCTATTCCCACCCATGGCAAAATAATATTAGTATCTACGTATTTCTGTACAGTTTGTCATATATATGGGTATTTATAAAATATAATATGTATTATATCGTTGTTTCTGATACATATACATCGCGTTCCGTGCTTAGCATCGCTGCCACGGATCGCTGGTTTTTTTAACCAAGGACGTTTCACCGCGCGGAAATGTTAGCAATTCAAGTTACCTTCAATCGTTCCGCGACCAGAAATTTTAACACGAAAAGTTAGCACGGCTACTTTTTGACAGATGTTTGTTTACATGTGAATATCTATCTACAAATTGGAAATTAATTAATTATTTTATATATTCATATTTGTTTTAGTTTTAAAAGTTTGATTAAACCTAAAAAATAAATATCGTGTAACTAAATTCAGCTTTGGTATGTTTAGTTTGAGGTTGTTAATTAAATTAATATTGTGATATTATAAAATTATTGTATTTAAAATAAAATAGTTAATTAAAAAATATTGATTTATTATATAAATAAGGTAGTAATATTTTTAATTTCAATTATTTAATTCAAAATAGTGCTTCTTGTCAAAAAGTGGCATCAAAAATCAACACCGATCGTTTCCGAGCTGCATTTTAGCATCGCTAAAAAAAATGACATGGCTGTGTTGAATCGGGCGGTCGCGCTGGTTTTTGAAGTCAGCACGAGAAACTGCCCGCGTTAGCTCTCGGAACGCAGGGATAGTAGCCTAGAGCTTAGTGTGTGACCAGATCAATTTGTGTAAATTGTCTAACTTATTATTATTATTATTAATATAATTAAAAATATGCAGGTTTCTTACGATTGCCACGAATTTTACTATTAATTTTAGTGAGACCTTTTTACTACGCTGTCGCTCAACTTTCTTTTTTTTTTATCGGAACAGTAGTTTTTAATATATTCGTGCGGATAGACTCATTATAGTTTCGCCAAAAGAATTATTTTTATTAAGTACATAAAAGAGTTATTTACAAAATCAGCACCCGAAAAAACCTGTGCTAATTGTAAAAGAAATCTCTGCTATTCTGACGCACCAATATTCAGCAAGCGATATGCGCCGGAAGATAAAAGACATCTGTCGCCATCTCACAATAGCAAATGGAACTATTTGTCACAACGACGTGTAATCGCTTTAGCAGCCTGACCCTCTTGGTTGCCTCACTCGATAAATTGCGATACTTTTATATATACTGTGTGTTTCGAATCAAAGGACAAATAAACAGAGAGTGAAACGTGGTCTCATTTTATTTTAGTTAAAGAGTTTTTGATTCCTTTTTTTATATATATGCATTTTTATAAATTCCATATTAGGATAATCTTATATATATATATTTTATTTTTTAAAGATAAAAATGCAATGAAAAATAATCTGGTGGGCGGGACTGGAATCCACGAACCTCGCTTTCGCGGCAAGGCACTCAACCACTGTGCCAACCAGGTTCCAGTTACCCCTCACGAATTTTGTCATTTATTTGTATCTAGGTACTCATATATAAATTAAAATGTACAAATATAAATGTAAATAAAAAGTACAAACACAGGAGCCTTACAGCGCCCGAGATTATTTATATAAAGGGTACCCAGCGATGGGTTTTTATTCCTAAGTAGCTGATGGTATTCTGAGTCTATACCGAACAAGTGGGCAGCTTGTTGCCGAGTTTGGATAGACTCAATAACCAATCTATAAATAGTTTCATAACTCGGTATAGTGAAACTGGGACCGACAGGATAACGTGCTCTCCGAGGCTCTATAGAGGTGTTGTGAAATTTTGACTGGGGCAAAAAGGATTTTTGGATCGTATTTTTTTTTAAATTAAAATCTCATTGGTACACACCGGGGTTTAAATCGGGTTTAAATCTAAGAACGTTTTATATATGGACAGAGTTGCATTTGACCTCAATCTTGCCTGATGATAAGCATCTAACCAATTTGGCCACCACGAGAAGTGAAGTTGATTTTTAAATTTCACCAAAATAAATATATGACAAGGAAAGTCTCTAAAAACTGCCTAAATTGGTTACATATTTTTATATTTCAATAAGTTTTATTCAATAAATAAAAAATCTACAAGTTTTCCTAATTGATTAGAATTTTCGACACGTAGTTTTATGACCATTTACGGTCATTCTCATTATTAATTTTGACAGACAAAAACCTGTTATATGACTGTTACTTTTTATGACATAAAGCAATTTATATGTATCATCACGGGTGCCTTACAGCGCCCGAGACCGCCTAGACGGCCCCAGGGTATCCAGCGGAGGGGTTTTAATCCCACCTCGTCGTAGCCGATGGTATGAGTCTACACCGAACAAGTGGCTAGCTCGTTGCGATGTTTTGAATAAACTCAATAACCCATCTATAAACAGTTTCACAAATTGGTATAGTGAAACCGGGACCGACAGCTTAACGTGCTCTCCGAGGCACTATAGTGGTGTTGTCAAACAAATGTACATACATTTTTTAATTAAAAACTCATTGGTACACACCGGGATTCGAACCAGGGACCTAAGTGTTTTTAAGTCCAAGGTCTAACCAACTAGGCCACCACGTATAAAGCAATTTATTATAATAATAAATTACTTTATGTCATAAAAAGTTACAGTCATACAAATTAAATTGAAGAGTTAACCGCACGGCGAAAACTGCCCAACTATTTAACTAACTGTCCAATTAACCATTTTACTGACCATTTATTTATTTAATCAATCACCAACCTATATGTTCATGTTTTACGACAGTATTAATTTACTACCCGCAAAAAAACATACTAGTAGTAATATTTTTTTGCGGGTACTAAATTTTAAATTACGCCGGTAGCGGTTTATTTTTTAACTTTTATTTAATAAACGTACAAATGTTTAATTATGAGTAACAGTCGTAAAAAATATATCCTTTTTTGTTTATTTTATGTGGCTGGCATTTTTTGTGGCTGGCATTTTATGTGGATGGCATTTTTTGCGAGATAAATTAATTACTTATATGAAAAGGCCGTGGTGGCCGAGTTGCTTAGACCTTATAGACCAAGACTTAAAAACTCTTGTCCTTGGTTCAAACTCCGGTGTTTAACCAATGAGTTTTTAATCTAAAATAAAATGTACTCGTTCTAGTGCCTCGGAGAGCACGTTAAGCTGTTGATCCCAGTTTCATTATACCAACTTGTGTACTGTTTTTAGGCGGTTCATTGACTCTATCTAAATATTGCGACGAACTAGCCACTTGTTCGGTGTAGACTCATACCATCGGCCACGACGAAGTGGGTTTAGAAACCCTTCCGCTGGGTACCCTGAGGCCGTCTAGGCGGTCACGGGCGCCGTAATGCACCTGTGATGATATTAATATATTATATTTTTATATGAAAAGACGAGAAATTATAGCCACTTTATATTTCGTACACATTTTTTTATCCAAAAGCCAATACGAGAAATAAACACATCAATCGCTATATTTTTCAGGGGCTAGCCAATCCTCGTTTCATTTAATTACCCAAAGCATGGAACGATTTCGAGGATCCCAATTTTATAGCGACCATAAACCGTTAACTGCCAAAGGGGAACTTAAAAGCTAACTAAAAGCTTCCACTAATACTTTTATTTTTCACTTAAAACAGATTGTAACAAAATATACCATAATAAAATATCTCACAAAGAGATAGAGTCACGTAGCTTATTCTTTCAGGCGTCAGTGAAATAACCAGTACGTCACAACAATGGCGCCATTTTTCATTTACAGGCCATTAAATGTACGGTTTCTGTGGGCTTATGCGACAGCTATAATTCCAGTCGTAAACATATACCATAATATAGTCCATAAACAGTCTCGCCTCTCTGGGTACTCTGCCTTCAGTTGAGCTATAATGTTTTATCGATGTGTTATCTGATTTTATGCAGGTCATTGTATAAGACGATGTTATTATCTAGTCTAAGTGGTGCTTCACATATACCAAGCTTTGTGTTTCAGTTTACAGATACAGTGAACAAACTATTTCGAAATATAATATGAAAAGGGTTTGCGATATCTCAAAAAGCGTGTAAATGTTGTTTTCAGTGATATCTAAGTTATTTTTTAATGAAAAAATAACGTATAGGTGTAAATATTACTTACTCGATCCTAATTAGATAGTCTTTTTATAAAAAATCTATTAACTTTTGATAAGACACCTAAAGTTTTTTTATTTATGATTCTATAAATATTACTTTAGTTGTCATTTCAAAACTTATTAGAGTTTTTATAAAGAAATTATGTAATTAGGATAGAGTTAATAAACTCTACACCTCTATGCTCTTTTTTTTTACCAAAAAAAAACTTTTTAAAAACAACATTTAGATGTTTTTTGACGCTCGAGTTCGCGAATCCTTTTCCTGTGCAATAGTCATTTGGTTGTAAAAAAAGGGGTTACCTGGAAAGTTTTCCGGGAGTTTTGAAAATCAGTAATTTTATATATTTCGATGTGCTCTTTCTGAATTTCAACTTTGCCACCTCGTATCTTTGCCGCTCGCGCCTCCATATATGAAAAATAGCGTCTAAAAGCAGTTTTTAACAATATCTGGTTTCCGACTCATTCCACGAGAAAAATATTTATATACAAAATGAAACTAGAGAAAATTTCCTACAATTTATGTAATAACCTTTTTTATCGTAAAATTAATAGTTTTGGCATACGAGCGCCGCAAACCATTATACATCTACGCCAACCCGTGACATTTAATTGAATCTGCTGGCAGAGCTCAATAGAAATAATAATTAGTCTGAGTCATTAGTATACGTCTATTGTTGCGAACATCGATTAGAATTAACACATTTTATTATAATTAAACAGTATAATTAGACTACACAGCTATTAAGTGTCCCAACTCACCTCAGTCCCACGAACATGTCGCACAGGTAGAACGCGAAATTGAAAACCGGTTTCCGCCCCGCTATACCAGATACCGAACCCCCGATAATATTATTTGGTGGCTCGAGCCTTCAGCCGTCTAAAGCCGAGGAAAGGCGATGGCCCCGGCGCCGATTGCATCGGAAATATGGCAATATCGATGCAATCGCCGCGTACACCCGCCTTTTCATTGGAATAATGTGCGTACGGCACATTTCCCGACGCCCTGGAAGGAAGGTCGAATTATTATGCTACCCAAACCGGGAAAGAATATAAAGCTTCCTGAGAGCTAACGCCCTATCACACTCCTACCGGCGCCGCGGCGATTTCAAATGTATTCGAAAATCTACTTCTGCGACATATCGTACCTCACTTTACTCCACGCAACGAACAATTCGGGTTCCGAAGCGAGCATAGTACTTCTCTCCAATTGACAAGAATAGTGCACAGACTCTCTGTGGTCCTTAACAGGCGTCACTTCACCTGTGCGGTATTCCTTGACATGGAGAAGGCGTTCGACAAAGTCTGGCACGGCGGGCTTCTGTTCAAAAAAAACGCGCGCGCGAATGAACCGGGTTGTTAACCTCTGTAATAAACAAACAAAAAAAATATATTTCAGCGGTTTATGTGTATAAATTGGAACTTAACAGATATTATAAATGACAAAGACACCCTGTGATTGTTATACAATTAATATATTGCAGTTTTGTGATAAATAACTAAGTGAATAAGTGTTTACGATTAAGTGATTGCGCTTCGATCAAAACATTTTTGTTGCTGCAAAACCCATAATTACTTTGGGGAAATTACCTTTCAAATGAATTAACTATGCTACAAGTGAACTAATTAAAATATTATTCATAATAACATTTATATAATAAGTTGATAAAGGGAAGATTTTTTAAATAAATAAATAAATACTACCTTCCCGCTAAAAAATGTTTAAATTGAAATAGATGCAAGCAGTTGATAATTTCGCAGCTAAAATAGAAAGCGAGCTATCCTGGTGGCGTGTTACTGACCGTCGACGCGACTAGTTCGCGGTTCAAATCTTAAGAAGCACTGAATTAATATATAATATATATTTTTTTTTTGTAATTTTTTATTTTTTGTTTATTGTCTTTTTATATATATATTCTTAAATGGATAGGAGTTACTCAAATATAACCCGTAGAAGACCGAGGTCTGAAAATGATTTGGATGTGACATTTTTAGAAAATAATGAATCATTCACAAATATCAACAACCAATCTAGTAGTTTTACAAGTTTGCCAGAATTAACGAATGAACGCTCCCATAATCTATCCCAAACATATTTGGATACTATTTTAGAACTCAGAACTGAACTTATGAGTGCCCATGAAGAAATAGAAAATTTAATCAGGGAGAATAAACTCATAAAGGATGATTTATATGATTCAAAAAAAATTATAACTACATTGAAAGGTTTTCTAAATGGTACGCCGAAATGTTCTACTATAAAGAAGAAGAATAAATCAATTTCGATAAGACAATATAAAAATGATAAAATATTTTTTCCTGACTTCAATACAATAAATCATGAACACAAAATTCAAAATAACACAGAAATGCTTGAGGAAAAAAAGGAGTCAAATAAGAAAATAATGACTATATCTATGGATAAGAATACACAGAATGAATACATAATATCAAATAGAAATAAAACAAAGAAGCCTAAAATTACTATATTAGGTGATCAGCAAGGAACTGGATTGGCAATAGACCTTTATCTTAAAAGAAAGAATTGCAAAGAAAATATTATTAACCCGTACACTATATCAGGCACCATTATACCTGATGCAACTATAGAATACATAACAAGGAATGCTAAAATAATTAACAAAGAATCTACTGAAAAAGATTGGATAATACTGTGTATTGGATCAAATGATCTTAACCCCACAAAAATGCTTATAGATCTGTCTCATGCCTTAAAAAATCTATCAACGCCTAAAGTATTGGTGACTGGTGTACTTAAGAATAATTACTTAAATGAATATAAAATAAATCATAATTTAAAAATTTTATTGGATAATTTTAAAAATTGTTATTTTTTGGACATTTCATATAGTATTAATTTGTGCACTAAGCAATATATATGTAGTAACGTAAACAAATATATAAATAATATAGATTATGAAGTTCACTGTATAAATGATTGTATAAAGTCAATAAATAGATGCAAATATTTTGACCATGAAAAGGATAAGGGTACAATCCCATATTATTTTAAAAAACTAAATAATAATAAAGAGGTACATAATTTAAAAAATAATAATAATATATCAAATCAATTAATAATGGGAACAATACCATACTATTTTAGACAAGTAACATCCAATCAG
Source organism: Monopis laevigella (assembly GCA_947458855.1). NCBI lineage: Eukaryota > Metazoa > Arthropoda > Insecta > Lepidoptera > Tineidae > Monopis > Monopis laevigella. Next base: position 18,988,336 of record OX381581.1, read on the forward strand.
AACATAAGTACAAACAAAAATAGTTTATTTCGTGACGAACGACTATCAGCCTAAAATTAAACATACTTTAAATACTCCTAATATAAAAGCTATAACATTCTTTCACCAAAATATTGCAGGAATATTAAATAAAAGAGATATTTTTGAGGCTGCTACATTAGATTTAATGAAAGATCTGCATACACTAGACATAATATGCCTAACAGAAACATTTTTAAAACATGGTTCTGAATCAAATCTTTATATAAATAATTATAAAATGGCTGCCTCTTACTCAAGACCAAATGAACGCAGAGGTGGCTCTTGTATTTTACTTAAAAACTATCTAATATATAAACCTATACAACTTGGTACCCCTAGAATATATGAATTTGAGTTTTGTGGAACGGAAATCTTAACATATAATATCATTGTAATTTGTATTTATAGAACACCAAAGTCTAATATCGAAGTTTTTTTTAGAGAATTGCAATCTTTATTACTATTGATGTCCCGGAAACGTAAAAGTAAATGTCGCAGAATCAACACAGAGACACCATATTATTAGTATTGTTATTGATTTTTGTTAATTTAGAAAAACGCCATCTATTATCGTTTATCGGAAACGTCAAGCAGTGTGCTTGGGTGAGGTCGATACAGGGCGTGGCAGGTGATTTTGACAGCTGTCAGTTGTCAGTGTTAGACGCATTGGACTGGAGAGACGATTTTGGTGTGAGACACGGGCGCGAGAGGTCGGTCTGCCAACCTGTATCGAACTAACCGCGTTTTCGTAATCCGTGTGCATCTGCTAAATCACAAGAGATTTTGTCATTGTGTTAACAGTAGTGAATAAAAAGACATTCGTAATAAGTGTTGAGATTATTATTTCGTACATCATGTCGAACTTAGATTTGGATAGCGAGGTACCCCAAATGAGTGAATCACCTTCGTTATCAGAAGTGGGACGCAACTCAAACGCCCCACGTGGTGTAAATGACAGTGCTGGCCAGGAAAAAAGTAAAGACAAAGCGTGCGCGTTTGAATGCGAAGAAAAGTGGCGTTTTCTGTTAGAGCAGCAAAATAAAAACTTTATGGCTATCGTGCAAGCAATGAAAACACCTTTTGCGAGTATGGATGTTCGCCTACCAGATTTTGACCCTGAAAAACGGAATGTCGACCCGCGTGCTTGGCTGATAACGGCAGACATGTGTCTTATTGATCCGAATAGTCAAGGTGCATCGCTGATGATTGCCTTGAGCCGTGCACTCAAGGGAGAAGCTTCGTCGTGGCTGTCGTCCATATCTTACCCTGGGATGAAATGGGGAGATTTTAAGGAACTGTTTATAGCCAGGTATGATTGTCCAGAGACTACCGCTTCTTTTCTCATCAATATGCATGGAAATAAACCGAAGGAAGATAAGTGTTTGGCCGCATATGCAGCTACACTCATGACGACCATTATGTCGAAATGGAACGGGCTCACAACCGAGCAGATTGCCATCGCGACGGTGCTAGCTCATATCGCAAAGAACGATCCGCGAGTCCAGCGATTGTCCTTCACTACGGATATCAAAACCCGCAACGATCTACAACGGGAACTGAAGGCCGTTTCGTTCCTGAAGAGGAGCGCCCCGTCTGGTGGTGATCAACGTGAAGGTTCTGACGCAAAGAGGAACCGTCCCAACTGGCCCTATGCTGGACCCAAATGTTTCAACTGTGGGAAACCAGGACACAGATCGATGCAATGTCACCTAAAAAGAGACTCGAAGGCACGTGAAGAGCAATTAAGATCTATAGCGTCTAGCAGTGGCAAGAGCAACCAGGCCACAGGGAAAGCCGACTGGATCACATGCTTTAATTGTCGAGAACAAGGTCACTACGCATCCAGCTGCCCTAAAAGGAACTCCAAGGAGACAAGCAGCAACTCGGGGGTTGATCCTTTCAGGGAAAAGCGAGTTGATGTGTGCCTTGTGGACGCACCTGCTGGATCCTTACGGCATTCTGGTGAGCAATTTGATTTTTATTATGACTCTGGTGCTGAATGTTCACTTGTTAAAGAATTTGTATCCTGTAAATTTAGCGGTAAACGACTTAACGAAAATGTGACATTGACTGGTATCGGACAGACTTCTGTAAGGTCAACTGTACAAATTTTGACTACTGTTGAGATTGATGGAATTAATTTTGACATTCTTTTTCACGTCCTTCCTGACAATTATTTGCGACATGAAATCATGATTGGACGCGAAGTTTTATCAATTGGTTTAGTAGTTCATATGTCGTCAGATAAAATACGATTTGAGAAAACACGGACAATTCAGACATGTGACGTGATTGTTGACTGTAAATTTGACTTTGACACGATAGACACTGACATCCCCCCTGAAAAAAGAACTGAACTGCTTGATATTTTGCTATCTTTCAAACACAGTTTTATTTCTGGTGTCCCTACATCTCCTGCGGACACTGAACCTATGCAAATTCGCCTTATAGACCCCCATAAAACTGTCAATCGACGCCCTTATAGGTTGAGTCCAGAGGAACGACGGGTCGTACGAGGTAAAATTAATGAATTGCTTAAGGCTAATATAATTCGGTGTAGTTCATCACCGTTTGCGAGTCCTATCCTTCTTGTTAAAAAGAGGGATGGTACAGATAGAATGTGTGTGGACTACCGCGAACTAAATGATAACACAGTACCTGACCGCTTCCCACTACCGCTTATCTCTGACCAAATAGCTAGATTGCATGGAGGCCATTTCTTTACAATTTTAGATTTGGCATCTGGGTTTCACCAAGTCCGCATTTCAAATGAATCTGTAGAGCGGACAGCTTTTGTGACGCCCGACGGGCAATTTGAATATTTGACCATGCCATTTGGACTTCGAAACGCCCCTTCGGTGTTCCAGCGAGCTCTCATTCACGCACTTGGGGATTTGGTGAATACTTACGTTGTGGTCTATATGGATGACGTGCTCATCGTTGCAGAAGACGTCGACGAGGGACTTGAGCGACTTCAGGTAGTACTTAGGGTCCTTTCTGAGAAAGGGTTTTCTCTTAATCATAAAAAGTGTGCCTTCCTAAAACAGAAGGTAGAGTACCTCGGGTTTGAAGTCGGTCAAGGGCAGATACGGCCAAATCCTCGCAAGGTTAGTTGTTTGACTTCGCTACCGCCACCCCAGACGGTGACGCAATTGCGCCAATTTATTGGTTTAGCGTCATATTTTCGACAGTTCATAGCAAAATTTTCTGAGATTATGGCCCCGCTATATGCCTTGACCTCCGGCAATGGTCGGATCGAATGGAAATCCGAGTATGAAACCATAAGACAGCAGGTAATTTCTATTCTAACTAGCGAACCGGTATTATCGATTTATGATCCAGCTCTAAGAACGGAATTGCATACGGACGCGAGCGCTGTTGGATATGGGGCAGTTCTTATTCAGCCAAAAGAAGGTAAATCATATGCTATCGCTTATTTCAGCAAGCGCACAACTCCTGCCGAGTCCAAGTATCACTCGTACGAGTTAGAAACTCTAGCTGTTGTCAACGCAGTAAAACATTTCCGACATTAGTTGTACAATTTTTCTATTAAATAAATAAATAAATTACTTGCATGGTCGCAAATTTGACGTGATCACTGATTGCAGTTCATTGCAGTGCACCCGTAAGAAAACAGACTTAACGCCACGTGTTCACAGATGGTGGGCATTCTTGCAAGCCTTCGATTTTGATATTGTTCATCGTAGCGGTAAGCGAATGTCCCATGCAGATTTCTTTTCAAGAAATCCACTACCAGATGACGGAGAGAGCGCTTCTTTTAAAAAGGTAAGCTACAAACAAATTAATTTAGTCGAACTTAATGACAACTGGCTGATTGCGGAACAGCAGAAGGATAGGGAGCTTTCAAAACTTGTGTCCGACTTGAAGGATGGAAAGCTTCCTCTTGATGTGGCAAAGACCTATGAGCTGCGGTCAAGCGTTTTGCATCGGAAAATTCAGCGACGTGGTAAGACTCTGTGTTTGCCAATAATTCCTAGAGCGTTCCGGTGGTCCGTTGTCAACAATGTTCATGAAGGTTTAATGCATTTGGGATGGGAGAAGACCTTAGAAAAGGTTTACGAACTTTATTGGTTCGACAAAATGACGAGATTTGTAAGAAAGTTCGTAGACAGCTGTGCCACGTGCAAAATTTCGAAGTCACACTCCGGAAAATTACAGGCAGAAATGCATCCCATTCCTAAGGTAGCTATACCCTGGCACACCATACATATTGACGCTACGGGAAAACTAAGCGGCAAGAATGACCGAAAGGAATATGTGTTTGTACTCATAGACGCCTTCACTAAGTACGTAGTACTTCATCATACGCTTAATATTGACACTGCTAGTAGTATTAAGGCTTTAAAATCTAGTGTTTCACTATTTGGTGCGCCCAATCGCGTGATTGCTGACCAAGGTAGGTGCTTTGCCAGTAAAGATTTTAGGGACTATTGCGAGTCTGTTAGCATTAAACTCCATTTAATAGCAACAGGTAGTTCGAGGGCCAACGGCCAAGTAGAGCGCGTCATGAGCACATTGAAGAACATGCTTACTGCCATAGAAACAGGTAGTCGTTCGTGGCAGGATGCTCTGCCCGACGTCCAGCTAGCTCTCAACTGCACAATGAATCGGGTCACGCAAGCTAGCCCATTGGAACTTCTCATTGGGAAGGTTGCGAGGCCTTTAGATGTCTTATCGATGGTTGATGATGACCCCGAAATTGACATCGAACAAGTCAGGTTACAGGCTGTGGAGAATATGGAGAAAGGCTCAGCTTACGATAAGGTACGTTTTGACTCTACCAAAGCTACACTAAAACCGTTTACTATTGGAGACTTTGTATTGCTTCAGAACGAGGAACGAAATCAAACAAAGCTCGATCCTAAATACAAAGGGCCTTTCAAAATTATTGAGGTACTAGAAGGAGACCGGTACGTACTTAAAGCTCTCAACTCGAATCGGACATACAAGTATGCGCACGACCGTCTTCGAAAGATGCCTGACAGCGATAATTTTGACGACTTTAACGCCGACTCTGACACCGACTCTATCAAGACTGATGAGACGAGACTTTCTAATGACGAAGATGTTAGACCTTAAGCTAGGGGAAATGATACAAATGTAGTATGCAAGTGACTCAGATTGCGTGCATTCCAATGCTGTTCGTGGTAGCACGCCTAAGTTGGCGGTTGGTGGCCTAGCATGGCGATGTAGGTAATGGCCAAAGGTGCCAATGTATTGGCATGAGGTTGGGTACCGGATGGAGGTCCCATAGTTGCCGGATGGAGGCAATGCGATGTAATGAATTCGGGTACCGGATAGAGGTCCCGCTAATTTGCCGGATGGAGGCAATGTGTTGTATGTAACGAAGCCGGATAACGAACAGAGCATTGCATACTAGATTTGGTCGGAAGATTCCATAAACTGGTCCGAAATTTGAGTATTCTTGAAGAGTGATGATTTCAATGTTGAATTTTCTTTATAAGATAAGATGAGAATGTGAATCACAATAAAATCGTGTTGTTTCAATTGTGTGGTTTTATTCTCCGACGTCTTGGTCAGGGAGGCCGAGCAGGGGACGTTTTACTTTCCATAAACTTTTGTTTCAGATGCCTCACACGAGGACGTGTGAATTGTCAAGATGGCCGTGTCGCAGAATCAACACAGAGACACCATATTATTAGTATTGTTATTGATTTTTGTTAATTTTGAAAAACGCCATCTATTATCGTTTATCGGAAACGTCAAGCAGTGTGCTTGGGTGAGGTCGATACAGGGCGTGGCAGGTGATTTTGACAGCTGTCAGTTGTCAGTGTTAGACGCATTGGACTGGAGAGACGATTTTGGTGTGAGACATGGGCGCGAGAGGTCGGTTTCGTAATCCGTGTGCATCTGCTAAATCACAAGAGATTTTGTCATTGTGTTAACAGTAGTGAATAAAAAGACATTCGTAATAAGTGTTGAGATTATTATTTCGTACATCATGTCGAACTTAGATTTGGATAGCGAGGTACCCCAAATGAGTGAATCACCTTCGTTATATAGTATTATGCGGGGATTGGAATATTGACATGGTAAAAAATAATAGAAATTCACAGGAACTCTCAAGTATTTTAAAAAATTATAACTTTGTAAATCATATTACACATCCAACTAGACATAATGCTTGTCTAGACCTCATAGTAAGTAATCTTGACGAAGTAACTACAAAAATACACTACCTGGGGTTATCAGATCATGAAACGGGACAAAGTATAACATTTAAAGTAAAAAACATAGGAGATTCTAATATCCTACCCGAATTTTTATTTATAACAAGAAAAGACTATAATCAGGAAAATATTAACAAGTTTCTGCAATGTATTAGTGCGCTATCTTTTGGTGAAGTTTATGATGAACAAGAATTGGATGCAGCATTCAATAAATTTCATGAGTTATTTAGCCTTTTTTACAATCTTTGTTTTCCAGAAATAAGTGTTAAAGTCAACAACAGACCTCTAAAAAATACTTGGCTATCTAAAAATCTAAAACGATGCTGCATAAATAAGCGTCGATTATATCTTAAATACAAAGCCTCGGCATCAAATAAAAGGAAAAATAGGAAAAACTATCAAACTTACAATAAAATCTTAAAACACTGCATATTAAAATCTCACCAGATGGAAAGCAATAATTATATACTTAGATCTGAAAATAAATGTAAAGCTGCCTGGCAGGTTATAAAAAATAAAACTGAAAATAAACTAAAAACTGTTGAAATTAACAAAATAAAGAATGGATCAAATAATTATACAAATCCTAATGACATATGTAAATTATTTAATAATTACTTTATAAATCTAACAATGAAATCCAATATTAATAATAGTAATAATAATGATAATTTAAAATTCCAAAATAATTTAAATTCAATGTTTCTTACTCCAACTACTCGGGAAGACCTATTCGAAGCAATTAAAACTCTTAAAAATAAAACTTCGACAGGATATGACGGCTTAAATACAAAAATTATTAAACTTTCTTCGCCTTATATTTCTGCACCGCTCAGCTATATTATGAATTTATCATTTGCACAAGGTTGTTTTCCAACAAAACTAAAATTTTCAATAGTTAAGCCATTATTTAAGAAGGGTAACACGTGTGAAATGAGCAATTATAGACCAATAACATTGATACCAATTTTGTCAAAATTTTCGAGAAAATAATGTATAGAAAAATATACAGCTTTATAACATCAAAGAATATTTTAAAAAATGAACAATTTGGGTTTAGAAGGGGTAATTCCACGGCCTTAGCTGGTTTTATGCTTATGAAAAATATAACCGAAAATCTTAATAACAAGTTAAAACCAGTCTCTATATTTTTGGATATGTCTAAAGCCTTCGACTTTGTATGTCATAGAATACTCTTAGCCAAACTAGAACATTATGGCATTCGAGGTAGGCCATTGGATTGGATAAAGAGTTATTTGGAAAATAGACATCAATGCACGGAAATAACGCGCTTAATGAACAACCGACAGATAGCTTTTAGGTCCCCATATGCTAAAAATGAGTGTGGGGTTCCACAGGGCAGTGTGTTGGGGCCATTGCTTTTTTTACTTTATATAAATGACCTTCCAAATGCCACACCTCATGACTGTATCCTTTTTGCAGATGATACAACAATAACAATTAAATCCCACAATACAAATGACATTGAAAATATTATAATAAATACCTTACGTGACATTAATGAATGGATGATTCAAAATAATTTATTGATAAATTTTGAAAAAACCAAAATAATACAATTTTCTACTATAAATGGCTTAGAACTAGATATAAATATAAAAATTGACCAATTTATAATTGAAAAAGTAGACACCGTAAAGTTTTTAGGATTTAACATTGACAAACATTGTAATTGGAAAAGACACATTGATATACTGTGTGATAAAGTTGACAGGTTCATTTACGTACTTAAAAGAATTACAGATGTGTCTTCGGCAAAAACTAGTCTGTTGGCATATAATGGGTATATATCATCCTTATTGCGCTACGGGATCATTCTATGGGGGAATTCTGTAGAGGTTAATAGGGCCTTCATTGCACAGAAAAAGTGCATTCGTGCAGTATGTAGTGCTACTTCTTTGGATAGTTGCAAACCATTATTTGAAAGGTTGAACATTCTGCCATTGCCATGCCTTTATTTATATGAAGTGATTAATTTTGTACATAAACATTCGAGCTTATTTAAAACAAACAGTGAAATGGGATACAGCAGCGAAAGGTATAAACACAAACTTCATATGCCACGTCACCGTCTAACTCTGTTTAAAAGGAATTGCTACTGCATGGCAATCCAAATCTATAACCATGTTCCGGGCAGAATTACTAAATTAAATTTTAAGCAAATAAAAAAAACATTGTATGACTTCCTGTTGGAAAAAAGATATTATTCTGTTAATGAATTTTTAAACGATAAATTGTAATTATCTGTGAATAACAACATTATTGATGGCTACAGATAATAATAATATTTAGTATACATAGTAAAAATAATATTGTCAAAATATAATAAGTTTATTATTAGTTGTTAATACCTACCTAATAATTCCAATAAATTTATAGTTACCAGCCTAATAAATTCCTTGTAGCTACTGATAATAATAATAATATAATACGTAATAATAATGAATGTTGATTATAATAATGGCAATAATGATACATAATAGTAATGTCTGTTGATAATAATTATGATAAAAATAAGAATAATAAAACCTAATTATAATAATAATATAGCAAATAGTAATTATTGGGTGTATTAAATTGAATTGAAAAAAATAATATTATAAACACTTACCTAGTACTTATTTGAACGAGGACTTTTCACGTCGTTTGGGTATTGCATTGACTTTATACAACCATAAAATTGATTGGGGTACTTTAATATTTGCACGCTGAATTGGCAGAATATGTAGAACTGCTTAACATTTTATCTTCCACCTTGTAACCGTATTCTAGCAAATAAAGATCATTTCATTTCATTTCATTTCATTTCAAACTTTTGAACACTAGCATATCTCGTAGGATAGTACAGGTTGTGGCCTTCTTTTTGGAGGACCGTAGCTTTCACGTATCACTGTAGAAGGTTTTTGCTCCAACACGCATCAAAGGCAGCGGCCTGTCGGCTGTCCTCTACTGCTGCTACACCGACGTCATTCCACTGGCCGAGACGAATAAAGAGCTGGCTTTGTATGCTGACGACGCCGCACACTTTGGGTTCTTTCGGAACCTGAGTAATGTCGGGGAAGTACATGCAGAGACAGCTCGCTCTTCTTCCCGCCTGGCTATCGGCTTGGCGACTTAAGGTCAATGTCAAAAAAACGCAAGCAGTGATTATCAGAGGAGGGGGCATGCGACAAGGCCGCCGACCTCTGCTCCCGCTCACGCTTTGTGGTCAATCCGTAGACTGGTCTTCTACTGCGACATACCTCGGTGTGATAATCGACTCAAAACTCACCATGGGGCTGCATGTGAAAAGCACGCGCGCCGACTGCGCCCAGTGCTATCATCCGGACTACCCATCGAAACAAGACTGGCCATCTACAAGACATATATTCGGCTTATCCTCACATACGCAGCACCAGCATGGTGGGCGTTATGTGTGGATGCAAACATTACAATACTTATGCCCCAGCAAAATAAGTGCCTGCGCATAATCACTGGTGCGCACTATTTCATGTGCAACTCGTTGCGACGAGACCTCTGGATGGTAACACTGGACGACTTTGTCGTCAGTTTGGCTACCCGGATGTACTCGCATGCAGATGCATCACACCACCCACTTATACGGGACCTGACCTCTCTGCATTCGAGGCCACCAGATGCAATACGGCGACTACCACGTGACCTGGTATCGATCGCCAGCGGCGAGAGCAGTAGCAGTTCGGGGAGCGAAAGCGACTGGGACAGCTTAGACGATCGCTGCGAGTGGTCGAGCAGTATACGGATTTACCATGAAGCACTCTTGAATCCTTAGACCAATTCTAAGGACACCAAAAACCTATCCGTAGTAATGGTTAGCGAACAGCTACTACTGTTATGAGACCATAATCTCGTCACGGTCATGAAGTGATTGAAGTGAAGGAAAAATGATTGGAGAGTTTTCGTCAGTCAAGTATTAAAAGAAAGAGCAAGAAGGATAAACTTTTGGTGAGACTGAGTTCGATAGTAGTTCACGAAATTTCAGCCTGTGACGTATCGAGCAGTACCAACGACGATGAACTCGCAACACCCGGTCCATCAAGAATAGCGAAGCGAAGAAAAACGTTAAATTTTAGGATAGTGAATTGCATATCGATACCACAGGGGATACGGTTCAAAACGCGGTTCACGATCGCTTACTCTACCTCAAGGCGTTGTGGAAATTAGTTGTTAGGCCAAAAAGCATGTTAAACTACACTTTACGGCGCTCATATGCCAAAACTATAAATTTTACGAGAAAAAGGTTATTACATAAATTATAGGAAATTTTCTCTAGTTTCATTTTGTTTATAAATGTTTTTCTTCTGGAATGAGTCGGAACAAAGATATTGTCAAAAAACTGCTTTCATGCGCCATTTTTCCAATATGGCGGCGCGAGCGGCAAAGATACGAGGTGGCAAAGTTGAAATTCGGAAAGAGCACATCAAAATTTATAAACTTGCCCATTTTCAAAACTCCCGGAAAACTTTCCAGGTAAAACTACCAAATAGTACAGTCATATGGTATAAGCCGGCATAGTATAAGCTACAATGCTGTAAAACAACAGTGTATTGATCGACCCCATTCATGGACTTTGTAGTTCTGCTTAACATCACGTAGATACAAAGATGACGTCTCCAATCTGTCTATATCTATATTATGTGGTTACGCGCGCAGCAGTGAGTAAAATATTAAAACAGCTATACGAAAATATTCGTAGTAATTAAAATAAGCAAAACTTAAACTAAGGAGTAAGTTATAAAATTAAAACTAGTAGCTTAAAGTACAGTAGTTGACAAGGTTATTGAGTGGGCAGCGGGCAGAGCTTTACTAAAGCTCTTCGATAGATACCAGAGCTAGTCTTTACATCTGCCACTCGTATGATGCCGTCAGCTCCAGGAAAGGTTTTAATTATTATGCCAATAGGCCAGCGAAGTGGAGGAGCGTTGTCACTCTTAATAAGGACAACTGTTCCGAGTGCAATTGGTTGCGTTAATTTATTCCATTTTTGCCTCATCTGTAATGTATGTAGATACTAAACGCGCCACCATAAGTTTTTGGCCACTTCGGCCGGATAGGTAATTTAAATCACTAATAAAAACATTCTGTTTAAAAATATGTATTTTTTTTGTGTCATATAGGTATTAATTTATCAATAGGTGTATTATATACAGATTTAAATGATTGCATATTAAAATATACCTATAGTTATTCGCTAAAATAACATCTTATTATTAAATATTTCATACCTGTAGGCAAATTAAAATTATTTTTTCGTAATACCTACGTATAACTTTCTTTTTATTTTTCATTAAATAGTACCTACATATTTTAAAATGTCTAAGGAAGGTGATAAACCCCGCGAGTAGGGATGGGTAAATTTCATGAAATTTTTCAAACATTGAAATTTTTCGGAAAAATTTCATTTGATGTTGAAAATTTCACGTTTGATGTGAAAAATATATTTCTTATAAAAAATTTTATATATGTATGTGTACACTATTCTTAATAATACAATAGTCATATTTATTAAAGGTTAAATTGTTTTATAATGTATCGAATTAACAAAATTATATAGTTTTGGACATTTCTAAAATTATACTAAAAAAACAAAATAAACGAGGAATATAATAACATAAAAAGGACTTATTCTGGTGAAAATATAAAAAAAAGCGTGTTTATAAAATATACTTAATTATTGTCTTGTCTTTCATATCCTAAACTCGAGTCATCTTTTGTTTACTATTACACTTAAAATTACTTAGTAGGTAGCTACTGATTTATTGTGTTTATTTAATTTTAATGATAAATAAATCACTAAATGTCCTTAATCCTAACCGCGAAATTCTAAACATAATAGAGTTGGAATGTGTTATTTAGTTAGGACTCTGATTTAAATACAAGAAGTATGTAAATATAGTCTAATCTGAAACAGAATCGTCAATTCGAATGCAGACTACATTGCTGGATAAAGTCACTGCACGCACGCCTCACAGCACGGTACCTATACTCCAGTCGTGCACAGCAGCTCTCTCTTCCTCCTATTCTTAAGTTCGATTGGTTCAGATTAGACATGATCTAAAGTTGAACACGTTGTCCACAGGCAATTTACTGATTTTCTAAACAAAAAATATTTGATGAACCTGCGGCAGTCTGGCTTTCGATTGTCTCATAGCACCAACTCTGCTATAGATGTTATAAACAAATGCTATGGATGAGAAAAAACTAACACTGCTTGTTCTTTTGGATTATAGCAACACCAATTAACTGTATAGATAATGATATTCTCATTGGTTATCTTCGTTAACTAAATATTTCTCCTACTGCGGCACAGTGGTTCGATTCCTATCTTCGCGAACGCAGGTAGTGCATACGGGTAGACAACGTCTTTTCGGATTGGTGCTCCTTGGGTCACCTGCATAGACCCGCAGGGTGGGGTGTTATCTTCTTTTCAGTTTTCATAAATGGTTCAAGTAATAAATAAACTTCAGTTCCTACCATCTGTATGATGATGACTAGCAACTATCGCTTTGAAAAAGTGGGAAACTTACTTTTTAAAAAGTGGGAAAAAATGTTTTTCCCCATTTTTTTATAAAATGGGATTTTGTTCCCACTAAAAAAATATTTTTTCGTCAAGTGGGGCTTTTTCCTTTTATTGAAAAAGTGGGACTTTAAAAAAAATCCCACTAAAAAATCATTTGATCGTCAAGTAAGACTTTTTCCTACTTTAAAAAAAAAATGGGAATTTTTTCCACTTAAAAAAGTAGAAATATTCAATTTTACTACTATGGGACTCTTGCCTACTTTTTAAAAATGAGAATTTTGTCCCATTTTACAAAAAGTTATAATTTTCCCCACTATTTCAAAAGTTGCAAATTTTTCCCTACTTTATTTGTAGGGTAGAAATTTTTTCCCCTCTTTTTCATTAAGTGGGAATTTTTCCCCATCGTCACCATAATGTGCTAGCAAAAAGTCACGCCACATCGTTATGACAATTGGCCGTGCTAAGGCTGATGTTTACTCAAGATCTACTTAATACGTTTGTGATATGTAGACGTTTTGTCTTTGACCTGCGCAGGTATGACCATATTTCCGAAGTAGTTTAAGTATTATTATGCATCATTGATAATATTATATCTATTTCATTTTTTTGCGGAAGCATAAAGATACCTATCTCCAAAAAGCAAGACTCGGTAACTTTTTTTTTTATAAAATTTTACGCAATAAAATCCAATTATAATTTAAATAAAGAATTTTCATAATATAAAACATATTTACTTAGTAAAAAATAATGGTAGTTTTAACACATGCGTAAAATCATTAAAATTCGGAGTTTATTAGAACAAAAATATTTTTCACTCGTTTTGAAATTTTTCATATATTTCACATATTTTTAATTTCATTGAAATGAAATTTTTCATTGACCCATCCCTACCCGCGAGTCTAGTGTCGTAGGTAGGCTTCAGGCTAAATTGTCTTCATATTTTCAGCGCTTACAAACCATTCATGATAATATTATTAATATTAAAGAAGACAATGCAATGGAATTTATTTCTAGTATAGCTACTATAGATTCATTAAGAAGCGAGTTTATTAGTATTTTAGATGAAAAGGTTGATCTAGAAGTCTCTTTATATCCTGAAAAGGAACCTAATTATCAATTATTAAATTCATTCGAAGATCTTTTCTCTAACATTAAGTTCAAAGAAAAACAAATTTTGAATAAAATGTCCGACGTTAATAAAAATAATAATTCTGGGCAAATTATAAAATTACCCCAACTTGAGTTGCCAAGCTTTAACGGCCGATTTTCTACGAAACTTTCAAATCCGTCATACACAATAATAATAAATTAAATAACGTAGAAAAAGTACAGTATTTGGTAGGGAGATTGACAGGCAAGGCGCAGGCCCTATGCAAGGGCTTAATACCTACAGGTGATAACTATATCACTCTGTGGAACACTCTGTGTGATAAATATAACGACAACCGCGCGCTCGCCGTATCATACGTTGAGCAATTATTAAAATTACCTACTGTTCAATCTCCTACCTCCGCCGCGCTGGAGGGCTTCGTAGATAAGTACGCCACCGTTATTTCTGCACTCAAACAAATAAACATACCAGATTTGCTGGAGTTCATGTTCGTACACATCGGGCTACGTAATCTGGACGTGGACACCGTCAGGGCCTTCGAAATGTACATCCGCGATAATAAAACGGGTAGTATTTAATCTTACAACTGTAAATCTACGTCTTTCTATCAAAGTATTCGAAATTGCTAACAAAAATACTGAATTGCACACTAAATTTGCGCATCAAATAAATCAAATATACTATACTGTTTGATCTTTAAAGTTAAACTATTTTACTGAATGACTATCTGTTAACTTATAGTAAATCTAATTATTCTTTTAGTGCAACGAAACATTTAATCAGTTTTTTTTGGAATCCATCACCTATTAAATTTTAAAGAACATGAGTTATAGTAAATAAAACACCAGTTAATCAGTCATGTTTATTAAATTAAAGTTCTGAAAAAATCAAATGAGAGAGAAAGAAGAGGGGAGGGAGGGGAACCTACCCCTAAAATAAAAAAAGTTAGGGGGGGGGGGGGTATTTTAGAAGTTATTGTCATTTGAAAATTCACATTTTACCCAACTTTTATATGTGTAGGAAGGAAGCCTAGCTGGCACTCGCCGGCCGCTACCGCGGCACGCTTCGCTCGGCTCGTGCGTATGGTCATGTACTAACACTAACCTAACCTATCCTTTACCTAGTCTGGCCATTTTTTTTTAAATAAAGAGTCTTTTGAGTAATTATTCTCGTATGTGTAGAAAGACTTTCTGGCACTCGCCGGCCGCTACCGCGGCACGCTTCGCTCGGCTCGTGCGTATGGTCATGTACTAACACTAACCTAACCTATCCTTTACCTAGTTTGGCCATTTTTTTTTTAATAAAGAGTCTTTTGAGTAATTATTCTCGTATGTGTAGAAAGACTTTCTGGCACTCGCCGGCCGCTACCGCGGCACGCTTCGCTCGGCTCGTGCGTACGGTCATGTTCTAACACTAACCTAACCTATCCTTTACCTAGTTTGGCCATTTTTTTTTTAATAAAGAGTCTTTTGAGTAATTATTCTCGTATGTGTAGAAAGCCTTTCTGGCACATAATTTTAGGTAATGATTTTAGTAATTCGGTTGTAACATTGGATAATTTAGTGTGCAAATCAGTATTTTTGTTATACGGTGAGTAATTTTGTTTTAGAATGCTTAAATCTGTGGTTTTAGCAAGATTTTCGTAGTAAAATTAGATAAAAAAAGTCGCTAACTTTGATTTATTTTAAACAATTTCTAATACAACACGTTTAGTTATACAATTATTTAAATTGATATACAATCATATATTTGATATGCAGGTAGATTATTAGTGGAGAAATGTTGTTTGCTTCAATTTTAAAAAAGAGGTGCAATTAAAAATTCCCCTAATAAAACTGAATATCCTTCTAGTACTCAACTAATTCATTTCATTCACGACCAATACCGCTTAGTAAACAGAACAAACTCGTTTCAAATAAAATCTAATATTAAAACCGCCGCTCCTCGTAATAATAATAATAACAATAGACCACAGAACCAAAACACAGTTCGTACGTTCTTAAATGTACAATCTAATAATAATAATAATAATTGTTGTTGTTGCAAGACTTCTCAACATCACTTATATCAGTGTGACAACTTCAATTCTATGTCGCCGCTCGAACGTTACGAGTTCGTAAAATCCAATAAATTATGCACTAATTGCTTAAGTAGTAAACATATTATATACCATTGTAAATCATTACATAGATGTAAACAATGCCGCAAAAGTCATCACTCATTACTTCACTTCAATAATAATAACCCCGCGCCGCGTATGACTTTCCCCGCTCAGCCTAACTACCCCGCTCCGCTCACCCAGCTTTGTACTAATGCTGGCCCCGCACGGCCACCGCCTCCGCCGCAGTCTGGTACCTCTTCCGTAGAGCCCGGACAAGCTGTGTCCCTATATGTGACGAGTCCTGACACCGCATCCGCAGTCCTAGATCAACATACCTCCCGCTCCGTCGTACTTCTTAGCACCGCCGTGTGTCATGTGCGCTGCAATAACGGTCAAACGTCATCTGTACGCGTATTGATAGATAGTGGTTCTCAGAGGGATATTATTAAGCGACAATGTTGTTCTAGACTTAATTTACCTTTCTATTCTACTAATCAAAATATTTATGTCAGTGGACTCGGCGACGTTACTAGCAATATACAAGGCACTACTACATTACAATTATATTCCCGCGTTAATAAAAATATTTCATTTAAACTAAATCCCTACATTGTTGATTATATTACAAACGACTTGCCATCCGTCCAGATAGACACAGCGTCACTTACCTACTTGCATAATATACCTCTCGCGGACGAGTCGTATTGCTCGCCCGGCGCAGTGGATATGATCTTAGGTTGTGATATTTTCGCGCGCATTCTTTTACCTAATATACAATCAGCCGCTCGGTCGATGAACCCATCGCTGTCAATACTTTGTTAGGCTACCTAATAATGGGCTCTGCGCCTACCCTTATTAACAATAATAATAATAATACCGCGTCCGCTATACGTACCTATTTATGTAACTTTGACAATACTACTGATAATTTCTGCTTATCGCGTTTCTTTGAGTTAGAAGACGTACCTAATGTTAAAATCCTTACTGCCGAGGAAAGTGAGTGTGAAAACATTTACACTCAAACTACACGCCGTGATAGTACGGGCCACTATATTGTAAACCTTCCCCTGTGTCAAGATACAACCTTACTCGGAGAATCGCGCGCTCTCGCTCAACGAAGATTTATTTCTCTCGAACGCCGATTATATTTAAATCCGTCGATTAAAATAGAATATGATCAGATAATCACTGATTATATTAATCAAGGATATATTTCCTTAGTAACTAATGATGATCTTCCGCATTACATAATTCCGCATCATGCCGTATTTCGCGCCGATAAAGTGACTACCAAAACCCGAATGGTTTTAGACGCTAGTATGAAAACCGACTCCGGTTTATCGTTAAACGATATTTTACATACGGGACCTAATCTGCAATCAGATTTATTTCGTATTATTTTAAATTTTAGATTATTTTCCGTCGCGATGAGCGCAGACATCAGACAGATGTATCTGAGGGTCATCGTAGATGATCATCATCGCCGCTTTCAACGCTTTATTTATCGCTTTAATAAACATGACCCGTTTCAAATATTTGAATTTAATCGTGTGACTTTCGGCATGAGATGCAGTCCTTATCTCGCAATGAGAACTATTAAACAATTATCTTTCGACGAGAAAGATCGCTTCCCGCTCGCGTCATCCGTTCTGGAGAAAGACTCTCTGTACATGGATGACTTGGCTTTCAGCTGTCCATCAGCTGATGAAGCCGTAATGTTATCGAAACAATTAATACAGTTATTTGCTTCTGGAGGTTTTGAACTTGTGAAATTTTCCAGCAATGCACTTCAACTTATGCAAGAAATACCTACAGAGAATCGTATCAGTGAACGCGTAGAATTTAGTTCTGACGACCACCTAAAAGTATTAGGTTTATACTGGATGCCTGCATCGGATTGCTTTACTTTTACTGTTACGCCTGAGAACCGAAAATGTACAAAACGCAATATTCTATCTTCTATAGCCCGACTCTGGGACTTGATGGGATTTGCCGCCCCAGTTATACTACTCGCTAAACTTATAATTAAATCATTATGGGAACATAATATAGACTGGGATGACGAACCCCCTAATAACATCGTTACCTTATGGCAACAGTTTGAAAGTGAGCTGCCATTGTTACAAACAATATCTATCCCGCGTTATCTTGGCGTCACTTCAGACTGCATTGTCACATTGGTAGGCTTCTCGGACGCTAGCGAGCGAGCATACGGTGGAGTCACGTATTTACATGTTCAAAATAAAATAACTAATGGAATAACTATAAATATTTTATGTGGAAAATCCAAAGTATCTCCTGTGAAGACCATAAGTCTAGCACGGCTAGAACTTTGTGGTGCTTTAATATTATCTAGACTAATGAATACAATTATAGATACCTACTCGAGTCGATGTAAAATTAATAATATTTTTGCCTTTTGTGACAGTACAGTCGCCTTGTCGTGGATTCATTCTTCGCCATCCAGGTGGCAGACGTTCGTGGCCAACCGCGTCGCCAAGATTCATTCTAATCTTGATCCTAATATTTTTTATTTTATAAAAGGCACGAACAACCCAGCTGACTGTTTGTCACGTGGCCTTACTCCCGCGCAGTTAATTAATCATAATCTTTGGTTCAGCGGTCCATCATTCCTTCGATCGCCTGTGAACGAGTGGCCGATTAATACATTCGATCCTAAAACGGTCGCCACACCGCCTGAACTAAAGGCTAAAGTTTTAATTTCTTTAGATAATAATAAACAAGAAGACATCCCATTTTTATATAATTTAGCTCGCCGCGTGTCCTCTTGGCCTAAACTAATTAAGATAATTATATGCATTTTTAAATTTATAAAAAAAATCCCGCGTAAATTTGATGTATCGCATATTGAAATCGCTGAACATGCTATACTTCGTGTTTTACAACAAGTACACTTCGCGAATGAATTAAAACTAATAAAATTAAATAAAACTTTATCACCGATTTTTATAAAATTGCAACCCTTTATCGAGGACGGCCTCATAAGGGTCGGCGGTAGGTTATTCAACGCTAACGTAGATTATGACGCTAAGCACCCTATTTTATTGCCCGCTAATGACCACTTAGTAAATTTACTGGTCGATTATTATCATCGACGCAACCTGCACACGGGGCCGAGTTTGCTGATGTCATTGCTGCGGCAGAAATATTGGATTGTCTCCGCGCGCAATCTTATCAGAAAGCGAGTGCATCTATGCAACGTGTGTTTTAAATCCAAACCTAAACCTGAATTTCCGCTCATGGGTAACCTACCTACCTGTCGTGTCCGCGAAGCTAAGCCATTCCTGCACACTGGAGTGGACTTCGCCGGACCTCTGTCAGTTTTGCGCAAAGACGTCGCGGGGCGCGCCCTCAGAAGGCCTACATCTGCCTTTTTGTTTGCCTCGTGACTCGTGCAGTGCACATCGAGCTGGCCTCCGACCTGTCCACCGATGTATTTTTAAACGCTTTCAAACGTTTTCTTGCGCGCCGCGGCCCAGTCAGCATAATGTATTCTGACTGCGGCAACAACTTCATAGGATGCCGATCCTATTTAAAATCGCTCTATGAATTAATTAATTCTAATAAATATAAAGATGCGTTTGCTAAATCACTCTATGATAACCGCATAGAGTGGAAGTTAAACCCCCCGTACGCGCCCCACCACGGTTCGATGTGGGAAAGTAACATTAAGTGTGTTAAGTCACACTTAAATAAAATAGTAGGTATTCAACTTCTTACAATGGAGGAGATGAGTACCGTGCTCTCGCAAATCGAAGCTTTACTTAATTCGCGCCCGATGTCCGTTCTCAGCTCCGATCCCGCTGATCCGCAGCCGCTGACGCCAGCCCACTTCCTAACCTTAACACCATTACACCACTTGCCTGCCCCAGACTTGTCTGATGACCGAGTCACTCTGCTTGGTAGAAAACACCTGGTCGACCAACTTGTCCAGAGCTTCTGGAACAGGTGGCGGTTAGAGTATCTACATACATTACAGATGAGGCAAAAATGGAATAAATTAACGCAACCAATTGCACTCGGAACAGTTGTCCTTAACTAAGAGTCCTGTCCTAAGAGTGACAACGCTCCTCCACTTCGCTGGCCTATTGGCATAATAATTAAAACCTTTCCTGGAGCTGACGGCATCATACGAGTGGCAGATGTAAAGACTAGCTCTGGTATCTATCGAAGAGCTTTAGTAAAGCTCTGCCCGCTGCCCACTCAATAACCTTGTCAACTACTGTACTTTAAGCTACTAGTTTTAATTTTATAACTTACTCCTTAGTTTAAGTTTTGGTTATTTTAATTACTACGAATATTTTCGTATCGCTGTTTTAATATTTTTCTCGCGTTAATATTAGATTATAAATACTTATTAAACCCGCTTTCATATACGAATATTTTCGAGCCGCTACTCTATTATTTTACCCGCGTCGCTTTTAAGTTATACCGCACTACATTACTATTATTAAATACTTATACAAATGTACTCGTACGAATAATCTTATACCGCTTTTAGAATGTTTTCTATTAGGATTACATTTTATTGAATATTTTAAATGCTTTTCGCCCGCTTTTGATTGATCTTTAATTGGCTTTATCGATTTGGAAGTGGATTATTTCATCCCCTTCCAGGAGGGGTTACGCGCGCCTGTAAATATTAGAAATTAAAAACAAAATATAAAACATGTGTACCAACGTAACAAACATTTGTATATCCTTCCTTCTTCTCCCTCTAACACATCATCCTTCCATACCTACGTCCTACTCACTATGGACGACCGGAAGGTAGTTGCAAAAAAGATGACTGCGCATTAACTCGCACCGCACCGCCGCTCTTGTAAATAAATTAATATAAAAGGATTTACGAACAATCAAACTATTTAAAGTGCATTTTCTGTGTTTTTGTGAAGTTCTGTGTGTCATAAATAATTGTTTAGCCCTTGGAAGGGGCTGGACATAGCCCTATTGGATTGCCCTTGCGCACCTCGTGCGAGGGCCCTAAAATTACCATCTCAGGAAGCTGTCACAGCAGTGAGTACCTTTTCCTAATTTTCCTTCTCTTAATTTCATTGTATTCCATCTAGCCTGCAAATTGTTTGTTACCTACGGTACACATTTAGTTCACCGTTCTGGACAGCCAGCATCACCCTATACAGTCCACTAAACGCGCCACCATTATGCGTATAAAAATATTGAAACTTTTGAATTTTAGAAGCCAGGAAATGGATTTGCGAACTCGTTCGTCTAAAAACAAAACGTCTAAATAAGTTTTTTTGTGATATATATTTTTTTTTTTTAATAAAAATAATGTAGAAGTATGTAAAATGTATGTAGGACTACAGAAAAACGTACTAATAAGTATTATTTAGCCATGAGTAGCAGTTTTTTAACGTTTACTTTTAAGTTAACTACACTACTCGTTAACATTTTGACTAATCACACGCTCCAATGTTTAGTTCTCAAAATTTTAGCTTGGGGCGCTGAACTATTTCCCATACAAATTTTAGTTAGGTAACTATAACGCAAAGTAAAAGTAGTTAGAAAACTCACACTAGGCCTACTGTACATATATATGTCATGGTCTAGGTGTTTATAACACCTAGACCATGTATATGTATTATATCGTTGTTTCTGGTGCACATAGTACAAGCCTCTAGGCTTAAAATGTGATCAGGGGGGGCATTCCAAGATTGCCACCGCTAAACACGACAAGACATTGCGTAAACTATAAATATGGAAATAGGTATAAGTTCTATTCCAATGGTTATATAGGGGCTTAGCACGCGGACCACGATAAGATATATACCGACTCAAACTTTACCGCCTTATATCGAAAAATATATCGAATTGGTGAGCACGCAAACCGAAATCGATAAATTTCTCGAGCTTTGTCTACTAGGTAAAACAAGTATGTTTTCGTTGACAATTTCAAAAACATTTATGTAATAAATAAATAATTATTATATACCTTATACGATGCGTTTATTTTATATTATTATTAATAATCTTTACAGAAATATATGTTTTAATTTAATAAAGACTTAAAAATACATATATTTCACAAAATAAAAATAAAGCTGAAGGAAATACTCGTTACCTTGGCCTAAAAAAAGATTTTGTTTTTTGGTGAGTTTCTTTTATTTATTAAGGCATTGGATAGGATTAAAAAAATGTAATGGAAAGTACGTATAGATACGGAAGTGGTCTAAGACTTAAAAACAACATATTTTCTTGAGCATTGATTGGTTATGATCGCATTTGTGTCACTTTTTATTTTGGTTTGTATTGCAGGCGGCTATCTTTTGGTCTTATGACTGGTAATACGATTTAGGCCTTAAGGCACTTCCCTATATCGTGTTTAGCGCAATCTTGGAATGACCCCCCAGACCAATTAGTGTAAATTGTCCTACATATTATTAATTAATTACTATAAATCTAATTAAAAATTTCAGGCGAACAAAGTCGCGGGCTGAAGAAAAAGACTAATATATAAATATAAGTAAACTCTAACAAAACATGTTGCAAAATGTAGAGATATAATTAAGTATTTTTACGTAGAGTAGCTTCTATAAATATAAAATATACTGTGTAAACAAAAATATCTACTAGGTATGAGTAAAAGAAAATTTAATAAACCAAATTCTTTTTGTACAAGAAAACCTTCATATTTATCCTCTAATAAAAACGTACACAGACACTAAGAATGCTTTTTAATTTTACTAAATGCTTTGGGGCTTAATTAAAAATATTTTAGGCGCAGCTTAGTGGCTTCTTACAGCTCTTTCTGTGGAAAAATTACGTAATAAATAATATACAAACTTAGAGGGTTCTTTTGTATTAAAAAGATTGTAAGGTTCCAAAGAAAATAAAAATAAAATAAATATTTTAATTAATTACGTAATTTATGTAAAAGCGAGGTCGGTATTGTATTATAAGAGAGGTTTAGTTAGACGTATGGCGTACATTTCTGAATAGAGTTAAACTGTGTTAATATGTTTTCTTCACCTTAGTAATTATATTTTATTTATATAATAACACGCATACAACAGCTATGTTTTTAAAGAAATATAGCCTATATGAAATGTTAAAAAATATTATTTATTATATATTTAATTAAACTAATAAAATAAAAGACCTAATATAAAATATAAACTACCTAAAATTAAATCCTACAATATTAACATAAAAAAATAGGCTAAATAATAAATTTCTTCCATATCGCTATCATTATGGATGGTTCCCAAAAGACTGGCTGCGTTACCCCGTTGTATAGCGATACTTATGCGCTGTCCAAGGAACGAGCCAGCCCTTTGGTCACCAGATGTATCGACCAGCCGTTTGGAAATATATTTAAAAATATAATGGAGCCCCTGATCCCCACAGCCCCATGGTTTCAACCCCAAACGGTTCAAATACGTAGTCTCTACTGAGGACTGCGTATTTGCGCCGTTTGAGATTTTCTAATGTAGCAGCGGCGGCGCCAGCCTTTTGAGAAGTCCCTGCAGGTGTGTCGGCGCGAAAGTATCGGCACATGTTGCGTCCCATACGAGGCACCGACCACCCGTCCAGGGAACTAACGTCATACCATCGTCCCTAGCCAAACCTACTGGTTCTAAAACGGCAGGGATAGAGGCGCTGGCAAGAGCCCGACGTATAATTTGATTAAGGTTAGCATGTCGGAGCATCAAGAGCACCCAGCCGCAGACACACTGCCAAACGTAAAGTGTTTTGATCCAGTAATGTACCTATTTTTGATGATGGTAAAGCCTGCAACCTAAGCCCAGATTCCCATTGGGCGACAGCTATGAGCCGAGCACGCTCTGCAGATGTAGAAGCTGATGATAGCAACTCAGTTTGCACCATTTTGCAGAACGGCTCGTCCCATGATTTTTGAGACTTTTCTATAGAAGGTGGATCTATGGAGTATAGTTCACACCAAGCTATTCTAGCTTCAGCTAAGTGTGAAATCTCGAAATCGATAAGCGATGGAGCTAGTAATTTACCAACGAGATCTTTCACACTATAGCCGGAAGAGAGAAAAGCAGGTAGAGATACACTACTAATTTTGCGAATACCCAAACCTCCAAAACGAATTGGCAAGGAGGCTTGGGTAAACATTTGTTCGTCAAGATTTAAATTTAATAATTTTGATAAAAAAACTGAGAATTATGTTGTCAATATTTTCCAAAATGCTTTTATATTTCCAGATTTGCGAACAGCGTTAAAAATAAATAAATTTGGGAACGAAAAGATAATGCCTAATAATGAAAAAAGCCATATGGGTGTTAATTTAGAATAATCGGTCGGATACTGAATTAAAATGTTGAATGTATTCCTGAATAAAGTTGGGTATAGCTTCATCAAAAACTGGAGACCCTAAGAGGCGACGAGAATCTTTTTTAATAATTTTGATGCCGGGTGCTAATCTATTAAACTCATTAAATAAATCTTGCGATTGTGTGCATTCAAAATTTGGAAAATATAGTTCACAATTCAAAAAATATAATTTCAAACCGATATCTGCAAATTTATTTATTAATATTTTTAAGTCATTTAGAACTGTATAAACATCGCCTCCTAGGATCCCGTCATCCAAATACCACGCGTTAAATTTTGAAGTAAGATTTTGAATGATTGGGTGAATAGCTAGACTAAAGATAGCTGGCCCAAGGGGGTCGCCTTGCTGACAACCAATAGACGAATATAATAAATTATTGTTATAAACTAATTTTGAATTTTGGGAATAAAACTGCCACAAATAATTATAAACGCTGGGTATTTTATCTCTAATTTGTGTCAGCAATGCGCCTCTGTCTATAGAATTAAATGCGTTTGATATGTCGACTTTTAGTATAATATCTTCACTATTATTAATAGAAAAACTTCTAAGAGCATGAACCGCAGATTTGCAGCCACCTTTGGACCCAAAGCCTAATTGGTGAGGTTGTAAATAGTCTGTTAGGTTTATACATTTAACACATAATTTTGCTGCAAGTCGGCGGTAAGTAGTGCCGACAGCTATGGGCCTAATACCACCACCTTTTTTCATAATTTAATAACGCGCAAAGATTGGCACCATAAAGGATATCAATTATATTTTCATTTACTTTTCCAGAAAGCATTAAGTTAACAAGAGCAGTTATATCCTTTAAAAGTGTCTCGGCGGCGTCACCACAACTGCCTTGAAGTAAGTCTTTTAAGTGTTGTGGCGTTAACCCATCAAGACCGCCGGCTGAACCATTTCTAAATGATATAACTGCTCTTATAATCTGGTCTGTTGTTGCTTGTAGTGTTGGATCCGAAGTATTTGGTGGATCAGGCCAAAGATTATTATTTCGGTTATAGGATGGATGTTTGACTTGTAGGACAGACAAAGTATCTGGGGTATTTGGTGCAAAGACGTCACTAGAGAATAAGAGTTTTGCTGCTCCATTAATGTCACCTTCAATTAATTTTGTTTCCACCAAATTATTTAAATTTATTATTCATTTTGAAGTGCTAGAATATTGTATTTCAGGATTATTGCGAATGTTATTACAGTTTTGTTTAATTAAAGTAGTTATTGTATTATGGATCTGTTGTTTTCTTTTTTCTCATTTAAAATTTTGAAAGGTAGTATCAGTAGATTTTCCCAAGCCTTTCGGGAATTTTCATTTACGACTATTTGTATATATTGTGAAAAAGTACGCGCCACTGTAATTCGTGCTCCCCTAGGGATACGCTTCACAATTGGTGTTGATGATTTAAAATTTGACAGAATTTTCCAAAATGGTTCAGTTATTAATGTATCAGTATTATACAAAGGGTGCGTGTTAGATAGGGTTACTGGATTAGATTCACCTGGTACTTTATGGATTTTTCCAATGTAAACATTTAATCCCCTTTGTCCTTTAAAAAACCGAGGGCGAACGCATTTAGGGCATTATAACAAATTCTCTAGTGAAGAAGTCACAGCATTACCATCATCGAAATGTAAGTTATGGTCATGACCTACCGGCTGAGACATAAAAAATAAAAATAAATTAAATTTAAAAACAGTTAATAAAAATCCTATAAAATTTCGTAAAAACATAAATAAAATAAGAACTGTAAATAGGTATGTGCCTAAAAATAATATTAAAAATAACTAATAGAACTGTAAATATTTATGTACCTAACAATAATATTAAAAATAACTAATAGATAATTAAAATGTATATACTAGTGAATCCTCCTGAATATTTAAATTTTTCTTCAAGTCAATATTTCCAGATCCTTTCAATTAAATTAGATAAGTATATTATTATCTGGATTAGTAATAATCCTTCTTGATTCAACATTTAACTGTTTCAATAAGTAGTAAATCAAAGACTTGAATAATGGTAGGTATACGACATCAATGTAAATAAAAAAGCAAGGAAAATAAATATTTAGTCAGAGCTGTTTCAAATTATGTTGGAGTAGTTGTCGTCCCGTTTTTCAGAAGTAGATATGTTAGTATAGTATCCAGGAATATTTAGAAGTCATGCAAAACTGGGCAATATTTCACCGGTGTGAAGTTAGCGGCCAATTTTTTAGCAGCCAATTTATTTTCGCTTATGTGAACAAACCTTTATGCTGCCAGATATCTAGCAGCCTTAATTTTATGAAAAACGTTCTGTTAGAGTAGTAAACGTATAGTAGTGAACGCAATCTATTTCATACAGATGGATACCTTTGACGCATAGTATGTTAAAAGCTGGATAATCAATTCTGACATGGTGTTACCTTCAATGGTGTTTTTTTAAAGATATCACTATACTAGTCTATGACAGAAATGAGAAATCAAATTATAAGATGCTAGATATCAAATGCAGTTCCTTTAGCAACTATTTAAAACATATTTTAACAACTCCGGACAGATATTTGTACCATTGCATGACGATTTTTGTAATTGATCACTTTATATGAATAAGTATTATTTAACTGCCACTCGAACTATCACAGAAATGAGGAACCAAATTCTAACATACTGGATATCAAAGGCAGTTCCATAAGCAACTATTTAAAACATATTTCAACGACTCGGAAAGGATATTTCCACCTTTGCATGACGTTTATACAAAAAAAAACACAATTTATGAATAAATATTTTTCATCTGCCTCTTGGTCTATGACAGAAATGAGGAACCAAATTCTAACATACAGCATATCAAAGGCAGTTCCATAAGAAACTATTTAAAACATATTTCAACAACTCGGAAAGGATATTTCCACCTTTGCATGACTTTTTTGTAAGTGATGAATAAGTATTTTTCATCTGTCTCTCGGTCTATGACAAAAATGAGGAACCAAATTCTAACATACTGCATATCAAAGGCAGTTCCATAAGCAACTATTTAAAACATATTTCAACGACTCGGAAAGGATATTTCCACCTTTGCATGACGTTTATACAAAAAAAAACACAATTTATGAATAAATATTTTTCATCTGCCTCTTGGTCTATGACAGAAATGAGGAACCAAATTCTAACATACAGCATATCAAAGGCAGTTCCATAAGCAACTATTTAAAACATATTTCAACAACTCGGAAAGGATTTTTCCACCTTTGCATGACTTTTTTGTAAGTGATGAATAAGTATTTTTCATCTGTCTCTCGGTCTATGACAGAAATGAGGAACCAAATTCTAACATACTGCATATCAAAGGCAGTTCCATAAGCAACTATTTAAAACATATTTCAACAACTCGGAAAGGATATTTCCACCTTTGCACGACTTTTTTGTAAGTGATGAATAAGTATTTTTCATCTGTCTCTCGGTCTATGACAGAAATGAGGAACCAAATTCTAACATACTGCATATCAAAGGCAGTTCCATAAGCAACTATTTAAAACATATTTCAACAACTCGGAACGGATATTTCCACCTTTGCATGACTTTTTTGTAAGTGATGAATATCCATTTTTCATCTGCCTCTCGGTCTAAGACAGAAATGAGGAACAAAATTCTAGCATACAGCATATCAAAGGCAGTTCTATAAGCATCTATTTAAAACATATTTCAACAACTCGGAAAGGATATTTCTACCTTTGCATGACTTTTTTGTAAGTGATGAATATCCATTTTTCATCTGCCTCTCGGTCTATGACAGAAATGAGGAACCAAATTCTAACATACAGCATATCAAAGGCAGTTCCATAAGCAACTATTTAAAACATATTTCAATAACTCGGAAAGGATATTTCCACCCTTGCATGACGTTTATACTAAAAAAAAAACACAATTTATGAATAAATATTTTTCATTTGCCTCTCGATCTATGACAGAAATGAGGAACCAAATTCTAACATACTGCATATCAAAAGCAGTTCCATAAGCAACTATTTAAAACATATTTCAACAACTCGGAAAGGATATTTCCACCTTTGCGTGACTTTTTTGTAAGTGACGAATAAGTATTTTTCGTCTGTCTATGTCTATGACAGAAATGAGGAACCTAATTCTAACATACTGCATATCAAAGGCAGTTCCATAAGCAACTATTTAAAACATATTTCAACAACTCGGAACGGATATTTCCACCTTTGCATGACTTTTTTGTAAGTGATGAATATCCATTTTTCATCTGCCTCTCGGTCTATGACAGAAATGAGGAACCAAATTCTAACATACCGCATATCAAAGGCAGTTCCATAAGCAACTATTTAAAACATATTTCAACAACTCTGAAAGGATATTTCCACCTTTGCATGACTTTTTTGTAAGTGATGAATATCCATTTTTCATCTGCCTCTCGGTCTATGACAGAAATGAGGAACCAAATTCTAACATACAGCATATCAAAGGCAGTTCCATAAGCAACTATTTAAAACATATTTCAATAACTCGGAAAGGATATTTCCACCCTTGCATGACGTTTATACTAAAAAAAAAACACAATTTATGAATAAATATTTTTCATTTGCCTCTCGATCTATGACAGAAATGAGGAACCAAATTCTAACATACTGCATATCAAAAGCAGTTCCATAAGCAACTATTTAAAACATATTTCAACAACTCGGAAAGGATATTTCCACCTTTGCGTGACTTTTTTGTAAGTGACGAATAAGTATTTTTCGTCTGTCTATGTCTATGACAGAAATGAGGAACCTAATTCTAACATACTGCATATCAAAGACAGTTCCATAAGTAACTATTTAAAACATATTTCAACAACTCGGAAAGAATATTTCCACCTTTGCATGACTTTTTTGTAAGTGATGAATAAGTATTTTTCATCTGTCTCTCGGTCTATGACAGAAATGAGGAACCTAATTCTTACATACTGCATATCAAAGGCAGTTCCATAAACAACTATTTAAAACATATTTCAACAACTCGAAAAGGATATTTCCACCTTTGCATGACGTTTATACAAAAAAAAAACACAATTTATGAATAAATATTTTTCATCTGCCTCTCGGTCTATGACAGAAATGAGGAACCAAATTCTAACATACTGCATATCAAAGGCAGTTTCATAAGCAACTATTTAAAATATATTTCAACAACTCGGAAAGGATATTTCCACCTTTGCGTGACTTTTTTGTAAGTGATGAATATCCATTTTTCATCTGCCCCTCGGTCTATGACAGAAATGAGGAACCAAATTCTAACATACTGGATATCAAAGGCAGTTCCATAAGCAACTATTTAAAAAAGATTTTAACAACTCGGAAAGGATATTTCTACCTTTGCATGACGTTTATACAAAAAAAAAACACAATTTATGAATAAATATTTTTCATCTGCCTCTCGGTCTATGACAGAAATGAGGAACCAAATTCTAACATACTGTATATCAACTGCAAAAAACGTCATGAAAGGTAGACATATCATAAAATATGTTTTAAATAGTTGTTTATGGAACTGCCTTTGATATTCGCCATGTTAGAATTTGGTTCCTCATTTCTGTCATAGACCGAGAGACACATGAAAATTACTTATTCATCACTTACAAAAAAGTCATGCAAAGGTGGAAATATCCTTTCCGAGTTGTTGAAATATGTTTTAAATAGTTGCTTATGGAACTGCCTTTGATATGCAGTGTTATATATTTGGAATAATAATTAATCATATTTTTTTATATCAGCAATTAATTCAACATATTTTGTAGTTGGCAACACTCGACCCTTTTTAGACGCTCGATTCAACCAGTGTTTTGTTCTCCGTTTATTTAATTATTATAAATAGTGAATAAAGTGAAATGTGGTACAATAATTAATTGGTTTTAATTAATAACCAACCAGGAACCCACGGACCTAAAAGTTCACAGCAAATTATAGCAAATTGGCGACGAGGATTCTTTTGAAAATCGGCGTCGGGGCAAGTAAAAAGAAGCCATTTTTTTAAATTGAGCATAGACAACGGCTTGGTAATTCCAAAGTGAACGGAGTGAAGTTGTTACAAAAGTTTGACAGATAGTCAACAAAAATAAACAAACAAATGTCAAATGTAATAGACCGCTATATTGACGATATTATTAATAAAAAAACGAGTTTTATTCAAAATTTAACAAAAAAGGAACTAACAGAAGTATTAACCTTAGTACATATTACATGCGAAGAGGATAACATTGAAAAATTAAGAGCAAAATTAAGATCTGTAATTAGAGAGGGAACATTGAAAAGTAAGGTGGTGGAAGACGAATTTAAAGATATTATAGAAGAAAACCGCATAAATATGGCAGTGCATTTAGATCCTTTTGACGGCGAAAACTTTGAATTGTTTGTGCAACAATTGAAATGTCTTATTATAATTAACGATGTTCACGAAAACAAACAAACACCACTACTAATTACAAAACTAAATAAAAAGGTGCTAGAAACTTTAAATCATTTGTGCTCTCCACAAAAAACATTAGATATGACATTCACAAATTTAATGAAAATTTTAGAAGAACGCTACACAAAATCTACTTCATACACATTAGATAGAGCTTTATTTAGAAAATGTAACCAAAATTCAAATGAAAATTTAGAAGAATATATAATAAGATTAAAAAAGATGGCTAAAAAATGTAATTTCAGTAATATAGAAGACCAAGTAAAGGAAAAATTTATAGATGGTGTTGTATTACCAATGGTAAAATTCGAATTGTTAAAAAATGGTGAAGAATCTTTAGAAAAGTTATTAAATATTGGAAGAACTGTAGAAGTAGCTTTGGAGCAGACAAATGGAGGAGCTAGTACATCAACAAATATATATAATTTTAAAAATATTAAAGATAGTAAAAAGAATCAATATATAAACAAAAAGAAACAATGGAAGAATAACAGTAATAATAATAAAAATGTGAAAATTAAGTGTTTTTGTTGCGGTAAAGATAACCATGTGAAAAGTGAATGTTCACTAAAACTTAAATTTTGTTCGGAGTGTGGTGTCCGTGGTCATATTTTCAGGATGTGTTCTAAAAATAAAAATATGAGAAATGTATTAATAGAAACTGAGGAACAACCGGAATCTGATGCGGAATGTAGCATTCCAAATTTATTTCAAACAGAGGATACTGTAAGTCCATTTTCAATGTACATGTTAAAAAATCAGGTCAGTAAAATACCTCCTCATTATATAAATATTAAAATTGAAGACAAAACCTTGAGTTTTGAGCTTGATACAGGTTCTGAAGCGACAACCATAAACATTAAGTATTTTAGAAGCATTTTTAAAAATCAAACCTTTGATAAATGTAATAACTATTTCATAAACTATGACCAAAGTTTTTCAAAACCTTTAGGCATAATTAAAAATGTGAATATATCTTTTAATGGTTATGGGGGCCGCTCAGACTTGTTTATAGTTGAAAATGACAAGCCCAGAATTCTTGGCCGTGATGTACTTAACTTGTTAGGCATGTGGCCTTTAAAACTTAACTTTTATAATTTAATTAATATTGAAGAATATGTAAAATCATTAAAAACTAAATATCCAGTAGTATTTGGTTCAGGATGGGGAAATTTTAAGGGAGAAAAATTAACATTAAAATTAAAAAATGAAGCTGTGCCAAAATTTATGCCAGTGAGACAGGTTTCTTTTGCTTTAAAAAGTAAAGTCAATCTTGAAATTAAAAGATTGTTAAAATTTAAAAGAATTGAACCTATTAACTACTGTGCGTGGGGAACACCAGTAGTACCTATCTTAAAAAACGATGGGACTGTTCGCCTTTGTGGTGACTACAAAGTCACTTTAAACCCATTCTTGCAAATAGATCACTATCCTTTGCCAAATATAGAACAAATATTCGATACATTAAAAGGAGCTGAATATTACTGTGAGTTAGACTTAAAAAAAGCTTATCTTCAGGCCCCTTTAGACATTCATTCACAAGAATTAACTACTATTGTTACGGAAGTGGGTACATACAAATATTTGTTCCTTCCATATGGTGTAAGTACAGGCCCAGGATCTTTTTAGCGCTTAATGTCAAGAAAGTTAGGTAATATACCAAATATAATTGTTTTTATTGATAATATATATTTATGTGGAATTAATTTAGAAAATATGATAAAAACCTTAGAAACTGTCTTAGAAATTTTAGAAAAATGTGAATTTAAATTAAATGCAGAAAAATGTAACTTTTTTGGTACACATTTAGATGTTTTTGGATTTAGGATTAATAAACAAAGTATTAGTGTTATTAAGTAGTGTCATATACGTGGTGGCCGAGTTGGTTAGACCTTGGACTTAAAAATACTAAGGTCCCTGGTTCGAATCCCGGTGTGTACCAATGAGTTTTTAATTAAAAAAATTATGTACATTTGTTTGACAACACCACTATAGTGCCTCGGAGAGCACGTTAAGCTGTCGGTCCCGGTTTCACTATACCAACTTGTGAAACTGTTTATAGATGGGTTATTGAGTCTATTCAAAACATTGCGACGAGCTAGCCACTTGTTCAGTGTAGACTCATACCATCGGCTACGACGAGGTGGGATTAAAACCCCTCCGCTGGGTACCCTGGGGCCGTCTAGGCGGTCTCGGGCGCCGTAAGGCACCCGTGAAGATATATATATATAGTGTTATTAAGCAAAATATAGAACCTATTTTAAAACTTTCTGAACCTAACACATTAACAATGCTTAAATCATTTCTTGGTAAAGTAAATTATTATGGTAGATTTCTGAAAGATTTAGCAACTGTACTAAAACCATTGTATGAATGTACTAAAAAGGGTAAATTTTTGTGGAATTCAGATTGCAGAAATGCATTTAAATTAGTCAAACAAAAATTGACATCAGCAAATAACCTATATCATTTCAATCCCAATTTACCCCTGATACTTACCTGTGACGCATCAGCAACAGGTCTTGGTGCAATTTTATCAAATAGGGACAGTAAAAATGTAATACGCCCTATAGCTTTTGCAAGCAAAATCCTATCAGAGCGTGAAAAAAAATATAGTACTGTAGATAAGGAAGCTATGTCAATTATTTATGGTATAACAAAATTTTATAACTATACTTATGGTAGAATGTTCGAATTAGAAACTGATAATGCAGTTCTAGTTCGCATTTTTGGGCCACATAAAGGAATACCTAAAATGGCAGGAAAACGCTTACAGCATTATGCTATATTTTTATCAGCATTTGAGTACAAAATAAAATACATCAAAACTGAAATAATCCAGCAGATTATTTATCAAGATTACCTATTTATGATAATTTTACTTTTGATCATTCTTTATTAAATGAAAATAATAAGTCTCAGCATTTAACATTAAATAATTTAAACAACTTAAAATTTGAAGAAATAAATTGGAAACTAATTCAAACAGAAACTAAAAAAGATACAACTCTGTCAAAATTAATTATGTATTATTATGATGGGTGGCCGGACTCATCTTTGATTTCAGATGACTTTAAAATGTATTATATTAAGCGTAATGAAATATCAGTTGATAGATTCTGTGTATTCTGGGGACATAGGGTTACAATTCCCACAAGTTTGAGAGAACTTATATTAAATAATTTACACTTATCTCATTTTGGTAGTTCCCGCATGATAGATATGGCAAAATCATATTTTTGGTGGCCAAAGTTAAATGAGGCTATTGAAAATTTAACAAAATCCTGTATGCAATGTTTAAGTAATAGGAAAAACCCTGTTAAAGTATGTTTTTAATTATAATAGACTCTTACTCAAAATGGCCTGAGGCTTTCCTAATGAATAATATAACAGCGAATAGCACTATTTTAAAATTTAAAGAAGTGTATATGCGTTTCGGTTTTCCTGTGCATTTAGTAACTGACAATGGCACTGCTTTCACCAGCGGTGACTTTAAACAATTTTGTGAATATACTGGAGTGAAGCATAGCTTTACACCACCACATCATCCAGCCACCAATGGTGCTGCAGAGAGATTTGTTGACACATTTAAATCACATATTTTAAAAATAACTGAAAGTGGTAATAATTTAAATTTTGCACTTAATTTATTCTTATTTGACTATAGAAGTACCCCTCATAAGAGTACAGGTGTTACACCTGCTTCTCTCATGATGGGTAGAGAATTGAAAATAGATTGTCTTTATTAAGACCATCACCTATTTATCAAACATTAATAGATACACAGGAGAAACAACTAGGAAATGCCAAGGGTACCAGAAATATTAATGTAAAGATTGGAGATTATGTAATGGTTAAAGATTTTAGAAAAAATAAAAAGCCATGGATATTAGGTAAAGTAATTAAAGAATTTAGTGGGGAAACCACATACTTGGTGGAAGTGGAAGGTCTAGAGTGGAAAAGACACTTAAATCAAATCCTTGCAACTAGCATAACAGATGTGTAGGGATTACAATAAATAAATAAAAACTAGTTATATTCTTACTTGCATGTTTTATTAAGTTAGTAAATAAGTTTCATAAAATTATATTAAGTCATTGTAATAAATTTAAATAAAATTAGTAAAAACATAACAATTTAAAAAAAAAAAAATATGAAAAATAATTTTATATACAGCTTAAAAATAATTCTTAAAGAGTTATTAAATGTTTAAAAATTGAGTTGGGAAGAGTGTTATATATTTGGAATAATAATTAATCATATTTTTTTATATCAGCAATTAATTCAACATATTTTGTAGTTGGCAACACTCGACCCTTTTTAGACGCTCGATTCAACCAGTGTTTTGTTCTCCATTTATTTAATTATTATAAATAGTGAATAAAGTGAAATGTGGTACAATAATTAATTGGTTTTAATTAATAACCAACCAGGAACCCACGGACCTAAAAGTTCACAGCAAATTATAGCATGCAGTATGTTAGAATTTGGTTCCTCATTTCGGTCATAGACCGAGAGGCAGATGAAAAATGGATATTCATCACTTACAAAAAAGTCATGCAAAGGTGGAAATATCCTTTCCGAGTTGTTGAAATATGTTTTAAATAGTTGCTTATGGAACTGCCTTTGATATGCAGTATGTTAGAATTTGGTTCCTCATTTCTGTCATAGACCGAGAGGCAGATGAAAAATGGATATTCATCACTTACAAAAAAGTCATGAAAAGGGGGAAATATCCTTTCCGAGTTGTTGAAACATGTTTTAAATAGTTGCTTATGGAACTGCCTTTGATATGCAGTATGTTAGAAGTTGGTTCCTCATTTCTGTCATAGACCGAGATGCAGATGAAAAATAATTATTCATAAATTGTGTTTTTTTTTTGTATAAACGTCATGCAAAGGTGGAAATATCCTTTCCGAGTTGTTGAAATATGTTTTAAATAGTTGCTTATGGAACTGCCTTTGATATGAAGCATGTTAGAATTTGGTTACTTATTTCTGTCATAGACCGAGAGACAGATGAAAAATACTTATTCATCACTTACAAAAAAGTCATGCAAAGGTGGAAATATCCTTTCCGAGTTGTTAAAATCTGTTTTAAATAGTTGCTTATGGAACTGCCTTTGATATCCAGTATGTTAGAATTTGGTTCCTCATTTCTGTCATAGACCGAGAGACAGATGAAAAATACTTATTCATTACTTAAAAAAAAGTCATGCAAAGGGGGAAATATCCTTTAAGAGTTGTTGAAATATGTTTTAAATAGTTGCTTATGGAACTGCCTTTGATATGCTGTATGTTAGAATTTGGTTCCTCATTTCTGTCATAGACCGAGAGGCAGATGAAAAATATTTATTCATAAATTGTGTTTTTTTTTTGTATAAACGTCATGCAAAGGTGGAAATATCCTTCCGGAGTTGTTGAAATATGTTTTAAATACTTGCTTATGGAAATGCCTTTTATATCCAGCATGTTGTAATTTGGTTCCTCATTTCTGTCATAGACCGAGAGGCAGATGGAAAATATTTATTCATAAATTGTGTTTTTTTTTTGTTTAAACGTCATGCAAAGGTGGAAATATCCTTTCCGAGTTGTTGAAATATGTTTTAAATAGTTGCTTATGGAACTGCCTTTGATATGCAGCATGTTAGAATTTAGTTACTTATTTCTGTCATAGACCGAGAGGCAGATGAAAAATACTTATTCATGTAAAATAGTCTACTGCAAAAAACGTCATGCAAAGGTAGACATATCCGTCCGGAGTTGTTAAAATATGTTTTAAATAGTTGTTTATGGAACTGCCTTTGATATCCAGCATGTTAGAATTTGGTTCCTCATTTCTGTCATAGACTGAGAGGCAGATGAAAAATATTTATTCATAAATTGTGTTTTTTTTTTGTATAAACGTCATGCAAAGGTGGAAATATCCTTCCGGAGTTGTTGAAATATGTTTTAAATACTTGTTTATGGAAATGCCTTTTATATCCAGGATGTTGTAATTTGGTTCCTCATTTCTGTCATAGACCGAGAGGCAGATGACAATTTGATGCAAAGGTGGAAATATCCTTCCGGAGTTGTTGAAATATGTTTTAAATACTTGCTTATGGAAATGCCTTTTATATCCAGCATGTTGTAATTTGGTTCCTCATTTCTGTCATAGACCGAGAGGCAGATGAAAAATATTTATTCATAAATTGTGTTTTTTTTTTGTATAAACGTCATGCAAAGGTGGAAATATCCTTCCGGAGTTGT
Source organism: Monopis laevigella (assembly GCA_947458855.1). Classification (NCBI taxonomy): domain Eukaryota; kingdom Metazoa; phylum Arthropoda; class Insecta; order Lepidoptera; family Tineidae; genus Monopis; species Monopis laevigella. The sequence goes on from OX381581.1 coordinate 19,025,388, forward strand.
TGAAATATGTTTTAAATAGTTGCTTATGGAAATGCCTTTTATATCCATCATAATGTAATTTGGTTCCTCATTGCTGTCATAGACCGAGAGACAGATGAAAAATACTTATTCATCACTTACAAAAAAAGTCATGCAAAGGTGGAAATATCCTTTCCGAGTTGTTAAAATCTGTTTTAAACAGTTGCTTATGGAACTGCCTTTGATATCCAGTATGTTAGAATTTGATTCCTCATTTCTGTCATAGACCGAGAGGCAGATGAAAAATGGATATTCATCACTTACAAAAAAGTCATGCAAAGGTGGAAATATCCTTTCCGAGTTGTTGAAATATGTTTTAAATAGTTGCTTATGGCACTGTCTTTGATATGCAGTATGTTAGAATTTGGTTCCTCATTGCTGTCATAGACCGAGAGACAGATGAAAAATACTTATTCATCACTTACAAAAAAAGTCATGCAAAGGTGGAAATATCCTTTCCGAGTTGTTAAAATCTGTTTTAAACAGTTGCTTATGGAACTGCCTTTGATATCCAGTATGTTAGAATTTGATTCCTCATTTCTGTCATAGACCGAGAGGCAGATGAAAAATGGATATTCATCACTTACAAAAAAGTCATGCAAAGGTGGAAATATCCTTTCCGAGTTGTTGAAATATGTTTTAAATAGTTGCTTATGGAACTGCCTTTGATATGCAGTATGTTAGAATTTGGTTCCTCATTTATGTCATAGACCGAGAGGCAGATGAAAAATACTTATTCATGTTAAATAGTCTACTGCAAAAAACGTCATGCAAAGGTAGACATATCCGTCCGGAGTTGTTAAAATATGTTTTAAATAGTTGTTTATGGAACTGCCTTTGATATCCAGCATGTTAGAATTTGGTTCCTCATTTCTGTCATAGACCGAGAGGCAGATGAAAAATATTTATTCATAAATTGTGTGTTTTTTTTGTATAAACGTCATGCAAAGGTGGAAATATCCTTTCCGAGTTGTTGAAATATGTTTTAAATAGTTGCTTATGGAACTGCCTTTGATATGCTGTATGTTAGAATTTGGTTCCTCATTTCTGTCATAGACCGAGAGGCAGATGAAAAATACTTATTCATGTAAAATAGTCTACTGCAAAAAACGTCATGCAAAGGTAGACATATCCGTCCGGAGTTGTTAAAATATGTTTTAAATAGTTGTTTATGGAACTGCCTTTGATATCCAGCATGTTAGAATTTGGTTCCTCATTTCTGTCATAGACCGAGAGGCAGATGAAAAATATTTATTCATAAATTGTGTGTTTTTTTTGTATAAACGTCATGCAAAGGTGGAAATATCCTTTTTGAGTTGTTGAAATATGTTTTTAATAGTTGCTTATGGAACTGCCTTTGATATCCAGTATTTTAGAATTTAATTCCTCATTTCTGTCATAGACCGAGAGGCAGATGAAAAATTAATATTCATCACTTACAAAAAAGTCATGCAAAGGTGGAAATATCCTTTCCGAGTTGTTGAAATATGTTTTTAATAGTTGCTTATGGAACTGCTTTTGATTTTCAGTATATTAGAATTTAATTCCTCATTTCTGTCATAGACCGAGAGGCAGATGAAAAATGGATATTCATCACTTACAAAAAAGTCATGCAAAGGTGGAAATATCCTTTCCGAGTTGTTGAAATATGTTTTAAATAGTTGCTTATGGAGCTGCTTTTGATATGCAGTATGTTAGAATTTGGTTCCTCATTTCTGTCATAGATCGAGAGGCAAATGAAAAATATTTATTCATAAATTGTGTTTTTTTGTATAAACGTCATGCAAAGGTGGAAATATCCTTTCTGAGTTGTTGAAATATGTTTTAAATAGTTGCTGGAACTGCCTTTGATATGCAGCATGTTAGAATTTGGTTACTTATTTCTGTCATAAACCGAGAGGCAGATGAAAAATACTTATTCATGTAAAATAGTCTACTGCAAAAAACGTCATGCAAAGGTAGACATATCCGTCCGGAGTTGTTAAAATATGTTTTAAATAGTTGTTTATAGAACTGCCTTTGATAACCAGCATGTTAGAATTTGGTTCCTCATTTCTGTCATAGACCGAGAGGCAGATGAAAAATATTTATTCATAAATTGTTTTTTTTTTTTGTTTAAACGTCATGCAAAGGTGGAAATATCCTTTCCGAGTTGTTGAAATATGTTTTTAATAGTTGCTTATGGAACTGCCTTTGATTTTCAGTATATTAGAATTTAATTCCTCATTTCTGTCATAGACCGAGAGGCAGATGAAAAATGGATATTCATCACTTACAAAAAAGTCATGCAAAGGTGGAAATATCCTTTCCGAGTTGTTGAAATATGTTTTAAATAGTTGCTTATGGAGCTGCTTTTGATATGCAGTATGTTAGAATTTGGTTCCTCATTTCTGTCATAGATCGAGAGGCAAATGAAAAATATTTATTCATAAATTGTGTTTTTTTGTATAAACGTCATGCAAAGGTGGAAATATCCTTTCTGAGTTGTTGAAATATGTTTTAAATAGTTGCTGGAACTGCCTTTGATATGCAGCATGTTAGAATTTGGTTACTTATTTCTGTCATAAACCGAGAGGCAGATGAAAAATACTTATTCATGTAAAATAGTCTACTGCAAAAAACGTCATGCAAAGGTAGACATATCCGTCCGGAGTTGTTAAAATATGTTTTAAATAGTTGTTTATAGAACTGCCTTTGATAACCAGCATGTTAGAATTTGGTTCCTCATTTCTGTCATAGACCGAGAGGCAGATGAAAAATATTTATTCATAAATTGTTTTTTTTTTTTGTATAAACGTCATACAAAGGTGGAAATATCCTTTCCGAGTTGTTGAAATATGTTTTAAATAGTTGCTTATGGAACTGCCTTTGATATGCAGTATGTTAGAATTTGGTTCCTCATTTCTGTCATAGACCGAGAGACAGATGAAAAATACTTATTCATCACTTACAAAAAAGTCATGCAAAGGTGGAAATATCCTTTCCAAGTTGTTGAGACTATGTTTTAAATAGTTGCTTATGGAACTGCCTTTGATATGCAGTATGTTAGAATTTGGTTGAAATATGTTTTAAATAGTTGCTTATGGAACTGCCTTTGATATGCTGTATGTTAGAATTTGGTTTCTCATTTCTGTCATAGACCGAGAGGCAGATGAAAAATGGATATTCATCACTTACAAAAAAGTCATGCAAATGTGGAAATATCCTTTCCGAGTTGTTTAAATATGTTTTAAATAGTTGCTTATGGCACTGTCTTTGATATGCAGTATGTTAGAATTTGGTTCCTCATTTCTGTCATAGACCGAGAGACAGATGAAAAATACTTATTCATCACTTACAAAAAAGTCATGCAAAGGTGGAAATATCCTTTCCGAGTTGTTGAAATATGTTTTAAATAGTTGCTTATGGAACTGCTTTTGATATGCAGTATGTTAGAATTTGGTTCCTCGTTTCTGTCATAGATCGAGAGGCAAATGAAAAATATTTATTCATAAATTGTGTTTTTTTTTTGTTTAAACGTCATGCAAAGGTGGAAATATCCTTTCCGAGTTGTTGAAATATGTTTTAAATAGTTGCTTATGGAACTGCCTTTGATATGCAGCATGTTAGAATTTGGTTACTTATTTCTGTCATAGACCGAGAGGCAGATGAAAAATACTTATTCATGTAAAATAGTCTACTGCAAAAAACGTCATGCAAAGGTAGACATATCCGTCCGGAGTTGTTAAAATATGTTTTAAATAGTTGTTTATGGAACTGCCTTTGATATCCAGCATGTTAGAATTTGGTTCCTCATTTCTGTCATAGACCGAGAGGCAGATGAAAAATATTTATTCATAAATTGTGTTTTTTTTTTGTATAAACGTCATGCAAAGGTGGAAATATCCTTTTTGAGTTGTTGAAATATGTTTTTAATAGTTGCTTATGGAACTGCCTTTGATATCCAGTATGTTAGAATTTGGTTCCTCATTTCTGTCATAGACCGAGAGGCAGATGAAAAATGGATATTCATTACATACAAAAAAGTCATGCAAAGGTGGAAATATCCTTTCCGAGTTGTTGAAATATGTTTTAAATAGTTGCTTATGGAACTGCTTTTGATATGCAGTATGTTAGAATTTGGTTTCTCATTTCTGTCATAGATCGAGAGGCAAATGAAAAATATTTATTCATAAATTGTGTTTTTTTTTTGTATAAACGTCATGCAAAGGTGGAAATATCCTTTCCGAGTTGTTGAAATATGTTTTAAATAGTTGCTTATGGAACTGCCTTTGATATGCATTATGTTAGAATTTGGTTCCTCATTTCTGTCATAGACCGAGAGGCAGATGAAAAATGGATATTCATCACTTACAAAAAAGTCATGCAAAGGTGGAAATATCTTTTCCAAGTTGTTGAAACTATGTTTTAAATAGTTGCTTATGAAACTGCCTTTGATATGCAGTATGTTAGAATTTGGTTGAAATATGTTTTAAATAGTTGCTTATGGAACTGCCTTTGATATGCTGTATGTTAGAATTTGGTTCCTAATTTCTGTCATAAACCGAGAGGCAGATGAAAAATGGATATTCATCACTTACAAAAAAGTCATGCAAAGGTGGAAATATCCTTTCCGAGTTGTTGAAATATGTTTTAAATAGTTGCTTATGGAACTGTCTTTAATATGCAGTATGTTAGAATTTGGTTCCTCATTTCTGTCATAGACCGAGAGGCAGATGAAAAATACTTATTCATCACTTACAAAAAAGTCATGCAAAGGTGGAAATATCCTTTCCGAGTTGTTAAAATCTGTTTTAAATAGTTGCTTATGAAACTGCCTTTGATATCCAGTATGTTAGAATTTGGTTCCTCATTTCTGTCATAGACCGAGAGACAGATGAAAAATACTTATTCATCACTTACAAAAAAGTCATGCAAAGGGGGAAATATCCTTTAAGAGTTGTTGAAATATGATTTATATAGTTGCTTATGGAACTGCCTTTGATATGCAGTATGTTAGAATTTGGTTCCTCATTTCTGTCATAGACCGAGAGGCAGATGAAAAATATTTATTTATAAATTGTGTTTTTTTTTTGTATAAACGTCATGCAAAGGTGGAAATATCCTTCAGGAGTTGTTGAAATATGTTTTAAATAGTTGCTTATGGAAATGCCTTTTATATCCAGTATGTTGTAATTTGGTTCCTCATTTCTGTCATAGACCGAGAGGCAGATGAAAAATATTTATTCATAAATTGTGTTTTTTTTTTGTTTAAACGTCATGCAAAGGTGGAAATATCCTTTCCGAGTTGTTGAAATATGTTTTAAATAGTTGCTTATGGAACTGCCTTTGATATGCAGCATGTTAGAATTTGGTTACTTATTTCTGTCATAGACCGAGAGGCAGATGAAAAATACTTATTCATGTAAAATAGTCTACTGCAAAAAACGTCATGCAAAGGTAGACATATCCGTCCGGAGTTGTTAAAATATGTTTTAAATAGTTGTTTATGGAACTGCCTTTGATATCCAGCAATTCTAACAATTTGGTTCCTCATTTCTGTCATAGACCGAGAGGCAGATGAAAAATATTTATTCATAAATTGTGTTTTTTTTTTGTATAAACGTCATGCAAAGGTGGAAATATCCTTTCCGAGTTGTTGAAATATGTTTTAAATAGTTGCTTATGGAACTGCCTTTGATATGCAGTATGTTAGAATTGGGTTCCTCATTTCTGTCATAGACCGAGAGACAGATGAAAAATACTTATTCATCACTTACAAAAAAGTCATGCAAAGGTGGAAATATCCTTTCCGAGTTGTTGAAATATGTTTTAAATAGTTGCTTATGGAGCTGCTTTTGATATGCAGTATGTTAGAATTTGGTTCCTCATTTCTGTCATAGATCGAGAGGCAAATGAAAAATATTTATTCATAAATTGTGTTTTTTTTGTATAAACGTCATGCAAAGGTGGAAATATCCTTTCTGAGTTGTTGAAATATGTTTTAAATAGTTGCTTATGGAACTGCCTTTGATATACAGTATGTTAGAATTTGGTTCCTCATTTCTGTCATAGACCGAGAGGCAGATGAAAAATGGATATTCATCACTTACAAAAAAGTCATGCAAAGGTGGAAATATCCTTTCCGAGTTTTCCGATCGAGAGGCAAATGAAAAATATTTATTCATAAATTGTGTTTTTTTTTGTATAAAGGTCATGCAAAGGTGGAAATATCCTTTCCGAGTTGTTGAAATATGTTTTAAATAGTTGCTTATGGAACTGCCTTTGATATGCAGTATGTTAGAATTTGGTTCCTCATTTCTGTCATAGACCGAGAGGCAGATGAAAAATATTTATTCATAAATTGTGTTTTTTTTTTGTATAAACGTCATGCAAAGGTGGAAATATCCTTTTTGAGTTGTTGAAATATGTTTTTAATAGTTGCTTATGGAACTGCCTTTGATATCCAGTATGTTAGAATTTGGTTCCTCATTTCTGTCATAGACCGAGAGGCAGATGAAAAATGGATATTCATCACATACAAAAAAGTCATGCAAAGGTGGAAATATCCTTTCCGAGTTGTTGAAATATGTTTTAAATAGTTGCTTATGGAACTGCTTTTGATATGCAGTATGTTAGAATTTGGTTCCTCATTTCTGTCATAGATCGAGAGGCAAATGAAAAATATTTATTCATAAATTGTGTTTTTTTTTGTATAAACGTCATGCAAAGGTGGAAATATCCTTTCCGAGTTGTTGAAATATGTTTTAAATAGTTGCTTATGGAACTGCCTTTAATATGCATTATGTTAGAATTTGGTTCCTCATTTCTGTCATAGACCGAGAGGCAGATGAAAAATGGATATTCATCACTTACAAAAAAGTCATGCAAAGGTGGAAATATCTTTTCCAAGTTGTTGAAACTATGTTTTAAATAGTTGCTTATGGAACTGCCTTTGATATGCAGTATGTTAGAATTTGGTTGAAATATGTTTTAAATAGTTGCTTATGGAACTGCCTTTGATATGCTGTATGTTAGAATTTGGTTCCTAATTTCTGTCATAAACCGAGAGGCAGATGAAAAATGGATATTCATCACTTACAAAAAAGTCATGCAAAGGTGGAAATATCCTTTCCGAGTTGTTGAAATATGTTTTAAATAGTTTCTTATGGAACTGTCTTTAATATGCAGTATGTTAGAATTTGGTTCCTCATTTCTGTCATAGACCGAGAGGCAGATGAAAAATACTTATTCATCACTTACAAAAAAGTCATGCAAAGGTGGAAATATCCTTTCCGAGTTGTTGAAATATGTTTTAAATAGTTGCTTATGGAACTGCTTTTGATATGCAGTATGTTAGAATTTGGTTCCTTATTTCTGTCATAGATCGAGAGGCAAATGAAAAATATTTATTCATAAATTGTGTTTTTTTTTTTGTATAAACGTCATGCAAAGGTGGAAATATCCTTTCCGAATTGTTGAAATATGTTTTAAATAGTTGCTTATGGAACTGCCTTTGATATGCAGCATGTTAGAATTTGGTTACTTATTTCTGTCATAGACCGAGAGACAGATGAAAAATACTTATTCATCACTTACAAAAAAGTCATGCAAAGGTGGAAATATCCTTTCCGAGTTGTTAAAATCTGTTTTAAATAGTTGCTTATGAAACTGCCTTTGATATCCAGTATGTTAGAATTTGGTTCCTCATTTCTGTCATAGACCGAGAGACAGATGAAAAATACTTATTCATCACTTACAAAAAAGTCATGCAAAGGGGGAAATATCCTTTAAGAGTTGTTGAAATATGATTTAAATAGTTGCTTATGGAACTGCCTTTGATATGCAGTATGTTAGAATTTGGTTCCTCATTTCTGTCATAGACCGAGAGGCAGATGAAAAATATTTATTTATAAATTGTGTTTTTTTTTTGTATAAACGTCATGCAAAGGTGGAAATATCCTTCAGGAGTTGTTGAAATATGTTTTAAATAGTTGCTTATGGAAATGCCTTTTATATCCAGTATGTTGTAATTTGGTTCCTCATTTCTGTCATAGACCGAGAGGCAGATGAAAAATATTTATTCATAAATTGTGTTTTTTTTTTGTATAAACGTCATGCAAAGGTGGAAATATCCTTCCGGAGTTGTTGAAATATGTTTTAAATAGTTGCTTATGGAAATGCCTTTTATATCCATCATGTTGTAATTTGGTTCCTCATTGCTGTCATAGATCGAGAGACAGATGAAAAATACTTATTCATCGCTTACAAAAAAGTCATGCAAAGGTGGAAATATCCTTTCCGAGTTGTTAAAATCTGTTTTAAATAATTGCTTATGGTATCCTTTGATATCCAGTATGTTAGAATTTGGTTCCTCATTTCTGTCATAGACCGAGAGGCAGATGAAAAATGGATATTCATCACTTACAAAAAAGTCATGCAAAGGTGGAAATATCCTTTCCGAGTTGTTGAAATATGTTTTAAATAGTTGCTTATGGAACTGCCTTTGATATGCAGTATGTTAGAATTTGGTTCCTCATTTATGTCATAGACCGAGAGGCAGATGAAAAATACTTATTCATGTCAAATAGTCTACTGCAAAAAACGTCATGCAAAGGTAGACATATCCGTCCGGAGTTGTTAAAATATGTTTTAAATAGTTTTTTATGGAACTGCCTTTGATATCCAGCATGTTAGAATTTGGTTCCTCATTTCTGTCATAGACCGAGAGGCAGATGAAAAAAAATTATTTATAAATTGTGTTTTTTTTTTGTATAAACGTCATGCAAAGGTGGAAATATCCTTTCCGAGTTGTTAAAATATGTTTTAAATAGTTGCTTATGGAACTGCCTTTGATATACAGTATGTTATAATTTGGTTCCTCATTTCTGTCATAGACCGAGAGAAAGATGAAAAATACTTATTCATGACTTACAAAAAAGTCATGCAAAGGTGGAAATATCCTTTCCGAGTTGTTGAAATATGTTTTAAATAGTTGCTTATGGAACTGCCTTTGAAATGCTGTATGTTAGAATTTGGTTCCTCATTTCTGTCATAGACCGAGAGGCAGATGAAAAATACTTATTCATATAAAATAGTCTACTGCAAAAAACGTCATGCAAAGGTAGACATATCCGTCCGGAGTTGTTAAAATATGTTTTAAATAGTTGTTTATGGAACTGCCTTTGATATCCAGCATGTTAGAATTTGGTTCCTCATTTCTGTCATAGACCGAGAGGCAAATGAAAAATGGATATTCATCACTTACAAAAAAGTCATGCAAAGGTGGAAATATCCTTTCCGAGTTGTTGAAATATGTTTTAAATAGTTGCTTATGGAACTGCTTTTGATATGCAGTATGTTAGAATTTGGTTCCTCATTTCTGTCATAGATCGAGAGGCAAATGAAAAATATTTATTCATAAATTGTGTTTTTTTTTTTGTATAAACGTCATGCAAAGGTGGAAATATCCTTTCCGAGTTGTTGAAATATGTTTTAAATAGTTGCTTATGGAACTGCCTTTGATATGCAGCATGTTAGAATTTGGTTACTTATTTCTGTCATAGACCGAGAGACAGATGAAAAATACTTATTCATCACTTACAAAAAAGTCATGCAAAGGTGGAAATATCCTTTCCGAGTTGTTAAAATCTGTTTTAAATAGTTGCTTATGGAACTGCCTTTGATATGCAGCATGTTAGAATTTGGTTACTTATTTCTGTCATAGACCGAGAGACAGATGAAAAATACTTATTCATCACTTACAAAAAAGTCATGCAAAGGTGGAAATATCCTTTCCGAGTTGTTAAAATCTGTTTTAAATAGTTGCTTATGAAACTGCCTTTGATATCCAGTATGTTAGAATTTGGTTCCTCATTTCTGTCATAGACCGAGAGACAGATGAAAAATACTTATTCATCACTTACAAAAAAGTCATGCAAAGGGGGAAATATCCTTTAAGAGTTGTTGAAATATGATTTAAATAGTTGCTTATGGAACTGCCTTTGATATGCAGTATGTTAGAATTTGGTTCCTCATTTCTGTCATAGACCGAGAGGCAGATGAAAAATATTTATTTATAAATTGTGTTTTTTTTTTGTATAAACGTCATGCAAAGGTGGAAATATCCTTCAGGAGTTGTTGAAATATGTTTTAAATAGTTGCTTATGGAAATGCCTTTTATATCCAGTATGTTGTAATTTGGTTCCTCATTTCTGTCATAGACCGAGAGGCAGATGAAAAATATTTATTTATAAATTGTGTTTTTTTTTTGTATAAACGTCATGCAAAGGTGGAAATATCCTTCAGGAGTTGTTGAAATATGTTTTAAATAGTTGCTTATGGAAATGCCTTTTATATCCAGTATGTTGTAATTTGGTTCCTCATTTCTGTCATAGACCGAGAGGCAGATGAAAAATATTTATTCATAAATTGTGTTTTTTTTTTGTATAAACGTCATGCAAAGGTGGAAATATCCTTCCGGAGTTGTTGAAATATGTTTTAAATAGTTGCTTATGGAAATGCCTTTTATATCCATCATGTTGTAATTTGGTTCCTCATTGCTGTCATAGATCGAGAGACAGATGAAAAATACTTATTCATCGCTTACAAAAAAGTCATGCAAAGGTGGAAATATCCTTTCCGAGTTGTTAAAATCTGTTTTAAATAATTGCTTATGGAACTGCCTTTGATATCCAGTATGTTAGAATTTGGTTCCTCATTTCTGTCATAGACCGAGAGGCAGATGAAAAATGGATATTCATCACTTACAAAAAAGTCATGCAAAGGTGGAAATATCCTTTCCGAGTTGTTGAAATATGTTTTAAATAGTTGCTTATGGAACTGCCTTTGATATGCAGTATGTTAGAATTTGGTTCCTCATTTATGTCATAGACCGAGAGGCAGATGAAAAATACTTATTCATGTTAAATAGTCTACTGCAAAAAACGTCATGCAAAGGTAGACATATCCGTCCGGAGTTGTTAAAATATGTTTTAAATAGTTTTTTATGGAACTGCCTTTGATATCCAGCATGTTAGAATTTGGTTCCTCATTTCTGTCATAGACCGAGAGGCAGATGAAAAAAATTTATTTATAAATTGTGTTTTTTTTTTGTATAAACGTCATGCAAAGGTGAAAATATCCTTTCCGAGTTGTTGAAATATGTTTTAAATAGTTGCTTATGGAACTGCCTTTGATATACAGTATGTTATAATTTGGTTCCTCATTGCTGTCATAGATCGAGAGACAGATGAAAAATACTTATTCATCGCTTACAAAAAAGTCATGCAAAGGTGGAAATATCCTTTCCGAGTTGTTAAAATCTGTTTTAAATAATTGCTTATGGAACTGCCTTTGATATCCAGTATGTTAGAATTTGGTTCCTCATTTCTGTCATAGACCGAGAGGCAGATGAAAAATGGATATTCATCACTTACAAAAAAGTCATGCAAAGGTGGAAATATCCTTTCCGAGTTGTTGAAATATGTTTTAAATAGTTGCTTATGGAACTGCCTTTGATATGCAGTATGTTAGAATTTGGTTCCTCATTTATGTCATAGACCGAGAGGCAGATGAAAAATACTTATTCATGTTAAATAGTCTACTGCAAAAAACGTCATGCAAAGGTAGACATATCCGTCCGGAGTTGTTAAAATATGTTTTAAATAGTTTTTTATGGAACTGCCTTTGATATCCAGCATGTTAGAATTTGGTTCCTCATTTCTGTCATAGACCGAGAGGCAGATGAAAAAAATTTATTTATAAATTGTGTTTTTTTTTTGTATAAACGTCATGCAAAGGTGAAAATATCCTTTCCGAGTTGTTGAAATATGTTTTAAATAGTTGCTTATGGAACTGCCTTTGATATACAGTATGTTATAATTTGGTTCCTCATTTCTGTCATAGACCGAGAGAAAGATGAAAAATACTTATTCATGACTTACAAAAAAGTCATGCAAAGGTGGAAATATCCTTTCCGAGTTGTTGAAATATGTTTTAAATAGTTGCTTATGGAACTGCCTTTGAAATGCAGTATGTTAGAATTTGGTTCCTCATTTCTGTCATAGACCGAGAGGCAGATGAAAAATACTTATTCATATAAAATAGTCTACTGCAAAAAACGTCATGCAAAGGTAGACATATCCGTCCGGAGTTGTTAAAATATGTTTTAAATAGTTGTTTATGGAACTGCCTTTGATATCCAGCATGTTAGAATTTGGTTCCTCATTTCTGTCATAGACCGAGAGGCAGATGAAAAATGGATATTCATCACTTATAAAAAAGTCATGCAAAGGTGGAAATATCCTTTCCGAGTTGTTGAAATATGTTTTAAATAGTTGCTTATGGAACTGCTTTTAATATGCAGTATGTTAGAATATGGTTCCTCATTTCTGTCATAGATCGAGAGGCAAATGAAAAATATTTATTCATAAATTGTGTTTTTTTTTTGTATAAACGTCATGCAAAGGTGGAAATATCCTTTTTGAGTTGTTGAAATATGTTTTTAATAGTTGCTTATGGAACTGCCTTTGATATCCAGTATGTTAGAATTTGGTTCCTCATTTCTGTCATAGACCGAGAGGCAGATGAAAAATGGATATTCATCACTTACAAAAAAGTCATGCAAAGGTGGAAATATCCTTTCCGAGTTGTTGAAATATGTTTTAAATAGTTGCTTATGGAACTGCTTTTGATATGCAGTATGTTAGAATTTGGTTCCTCATTTCTGTCATAGATCGAGAGGCAAATGAAAAATATTTATTCATAAATTGTGTTTTTTTTTTGTATAAACGTCATGCAAAGGTGGAAATATCCTTTTTGAGTTGTTGAAATATGTTTTTAATAGTTGCTTATGGTACTGCCTTTGATATCCAGTATGTTAGAATTTGGTTCCTCATTTCTGTCATAGACCGAGAGGCAGATGAAAAATGGATATTCATCACTTACAAAAAAGTCATGCAAAGGTGGAAATATCCTTTCCGAGTTGTTGAAATATGTTTTAAATAGTTGCTTATGGAACTGCTTTTGATATACAGTATGTTAGAATTTGGTTCCTCATTTCTGTCATAGATCGAGAGGCAAATGAAAAATATTTATTCATAAATTGTGTTTTTTTTTGTATAAACGTCATGCAAAGGTGGAAATATCCTTTCCGAGTTGTTGAAATATGTTTTAAATAGTTGCTTATGGAACTGCCTTTGATATGCAGTATGTTAGAATTTGGTTCCTCATTTCTTTCATAGACCGAGAGGCAGATGAAAAATGGATATTCATCACTTACAAAAAAGTCATGCAAAGGTGGAAATATCCTTTCCAAGTTGTTGAAACTATGTTTTAAATAGTTGCTTATGGAACTGCCTTTGATATGCAGTATGTTAGAATTTGGTTGAAATATGTTTTAAATAGTTGCTTATGGAACTGCCTTTGATATGCTGTATGTTAGAATTTGGTTCCTCATTTCTGTCATAGACCGAGAGGCAGATGAAAAATGAATATTCATCACTTACAAAAAAGTCATGCAAAGGTGGAAATATCCTTTCCGAGTTGTTGAAATATGTTTTAAATAGTTGCTTATGGAACTGCCTTTGATATGCAGTATGTTAGAATTTGGTTCCTCATTTCTGTCATAGACCGAGAGACAGATGAAAAATACTTATTCATCACTTACAAAAAAGTCATGCAAAGGTGGAAATATCCTTTCCGAGTTGTTGAAATATGTTTTAAATAGTTGCTTATGGAGCTGCTTTTGATATGCAGTATGTTAGAATTTGGTTCCTCATTTCTGTCATAGATCGAGAGGCAAATGAAAAATATTTATTCATAAATTGTGTTTTTTTTGTATAAACGTCATGCAAAGGTGGAAATATCCTTTCTGAGTTGTTGAAATATGTTTTAAATAGTTGCTTATGGAACTGCCTTTGATATACAGTATGTTAGAATTTGGTTCCTCATTTCTGTCATAGACCGAGAGGCAGATGAAAAATGGATATTCATCACTTACAAAAAAGTCATGCAAAGGTGGAAATATCCTTTCCGAGTTTTCCGATCGAGAGGCAAATGAAAAATATTTATTCATAAATTGTGTTTTTTTTTGTATAAAGGTCATGCAAAGGTGGAAATATCCTTTCCGAGTTGTTGAAATATGTTTTAAATAGTTGCTTATGGAACTGCCTTTGATATGCAGTATGTTAGAATTTGGTTCCTCATTTCTGTCATAGACCGAGAGACAGATGAAAAATACTTATTCATCACTTACAAAAAAGTCATGCAAAGGTGGAAATATCCTTTCCGAGTTGTTGAAATATGTTTTAAATAGTTGCTTATGGAACTGCTTTTGATATGCAGTATGTTAGAATTTGGTTCCTCATTTCTGTCATAGACCGAGAGGCAAATGAAAAATACTTATTCATGTTAAATAGTCTACTGCAAAAAACGTCATGCAAAGGTAGACATATCCGTCCGGAGTTGTTAAAATATGTTTTAAATAGTTTTTTATGGAACTGCCTTTGATATCCAGCATGTTAGAATTTGGTTCCTCATTTCTGTCATAGACCGAGAGGCAGATAAAAAAAAATAATTTATAAATAGTGTTTTTTTTTTGTATAAACGTCATGCAAAGGTGGAAATATCCTTCCGGAGTTGTTGAAATATGTTTTAAATAGTTGCTTATGGAACTGCCTTTGATATACAGTATGTTATAATTTGGTTCCTCATTTCTGTCATAGACCGAGAGAAAGATGAAAAATACTTATTCATGACTTACAAAAAAGTCATGCAAAGGTGGAAATATCCTTTCCGAGTTGTTGAAATATGTTTTAAATAGTTGCTTATGGAACTGCCTTTGAAATGCAGTATGTTAGAATTTGGTTCCTCATTTCTGTCATAGACCGAGAGGCAGATGAAAAATACTTATTCATATAAAATAGTCTACTGCAAAAAACGTCATGCAAAGGTAGACATATCCGTCCGGAGTTGTTAAAATATGTTTTAAATAGTTGTTTATGGAACTGCCTTTGATATCCAGCATGTTAGAATTTGGTTCCTCATTTCTGTCATAGACCGAGAGGCAGATTAAAAATGGATATTCATCACTTACAAAAAAGTCATGCAAACGTGGAAATATCCTTTCCGAGTTGTTGAAATATGATTTAAATAGTTGATTATGGAACTGCTTTTGATATGCAGTATGTTAGAATTTGGTTCCTCATTTCTGTCATAGATCGAGAGGCAAATGAAAAATATTTATTCATAAATTGTGTTTTTTTTTTGTATAAACGTCATGCAAAGGTGGAAATATCCTTTTTGAGTTGTTGAAATATGTTTTTAATAGTTGCTTATGGAACTGCCTTTGATATCCAGTATGTTAGAATTTGGTTCCTCATTTCTGTCATAGACCGAGAGGCAGATGAAAAATGGATATTCATCACTTACAAAAAAGTCATGCAAAGGTGGAAATATCCTTTCCGAGTTGTTGAAATATGTTTTAAATAGTTGCTTATGGAACTGCTTTTGATATGCAGTATGTTAGAATTTGGTTCCTCATTTCTGTCATAGATCGAGAGGCAAATGAAAAATATTTAATCATAAATTGTGTTTTTTTTTTGTATAAACGTCATGCAAAGGTGGAAATTTCCTTTTTGAGTTGTTGAAATATGTTTTTAATAGTTGCTTATGGAACTGCCTTTGATATCCAGTATGTTAGAATTTGGTTCCTCATTTCTGTCATAGACCGAGAGGCAGATGAAAAATGGATATTCATCACTTACAAAAAAGTCATGCAAAGGTGGAAATATCCTTTCCGAGTTGTTGAAATATGTTTTAAATAGTTGCTTATGGAACTGCTTTTGATATGCAGTATGTTAGAATTTGGTTCCTCATTTCTGTCATAGATCGAGAGGCAAATGAAAAATATTTATTCATAAATTGTGTTTTTTTTTTGTATAAACGTCATGCAAAGGTGGAAATATCCTTTTTGAGTTGTTGAAATATGTTTTTAATAGTTGCTTATGGTACTGCCTTTGATATTCAGTATGTTAGAATTTGGTTCCTCATTTCTGTCATAGACCGAGAGGCAGATGAAAAATGGATATTCATCACTTACAAAAAAGTCATGCAAAGGTGGAAATATCCTTTCCGAGTTGTTGAAATATGTTTTAAATAGTTGCTTATGGAACTGCTTTTGATATACAGTATGTTAGAATTTGGTTCCTCATTTCTGTCATAGATCGAGAGGCAAATGAAAAATATTTATTCATAAATTGTGTTTTTTTTTGTATAAACGTCATGCAAAGGTGGAAATATCCTTTCCGAGTTGTTGAAATATGTTTTAAATAGTTGCTTATGGAACTGCCTTTGATATGCAGTATGTTAGAATTTGGTTCCTCATTTCTGTCATAGACCGAGAGGCAGATGAAAAATGGATATTCATCACTTACAAAAAAGTCATGCAAAGGTGGAAATATCCTTTCCAAGTTGTTGAGACTATGTTTTAAATAGTTGCTTATGGAACTGCCTTTGATATGCAGTATGTTAGAATTTGGTTGAAATATGTTTTAAATAGTTGCTTATGGAACTGCCTTTGATATGCTGTATGTTAGAATTTGGTTTCTCATTTCTGTCATAGACCGAGAGGCAGATGAAAAATGGATATTCATCACTTACAAAAAAGTCATGCAAATGTGGAAATATCCTTTCCGAGTTGTTTAAATATGTTTTAAATAGTTGCTTATGGCACTGTCTTTGATATGCAGTATGTTAGAATTGGGTTCCTCATTGCTGTCATAGACCGAGAGACAGATGAAAAATACTTATTCATCACTTACAAAAAAAGTCATGCAAAGGTGGAAATATCCTTTCCGAGTTGTTAAAATCTGTTTTAAACAGTTGCTTATGGAACTGCCTTTGATATCCAGTATGTTAGAATTTGATTCCTCATTTCTGTCATAGACCGAGAGGCAGATGAAAAATGGATATTCATCACTTACAAAAAAGTCATGCAAAGGTGGAAATATCCTTTCCGAGTTGTTGAAATATGTTTTAAATAGTTGCTTATGGAACTGCCTTTGATATGCAGTATGTTAGAATTTGGTTCCTCATTTATGTCATAGACCGAGAGGCAGATGAAAAATACTTATTCATGTTAAATAGTCTACTGCAAAAAACGTCATGCAAAGGTAGACATATCCGTCCGGAGTTGTTAAAATATGTTTTAAATAGTTGTTTATGGAACTGCCTTTGATATCCAGCATGTTAGAATTTGGTTCCTCATTTCTGTCATAGACCGAGAGGCAGATGAAAAATATTTATTCATAAATTGTGTGTTTTTTTTGTATAAACGTCATGCAAAGGTGGAAATATCCTTTCCGAGTTGTTGAAATATGTTTTAAATAGTTGCTTATGGAACTGCCTTTGATATGCAGCATGTTAGAATTTGGTTACTTATTTCTGTCATAAACCGAGAGGCAGATGAAAAATACTTATTCATGTAAAATAGTCTACTGCAAAAAACGTCATGCAAAGGTAGACATATCCGTCCGGAGTTGTTAAAATATGTTTTAAATAGTTGTTTATAGAACTGCCTTTGATAACCAGCATGTTAGAATTTGGTTCCTCATTTCTGTCATAGACCGAGAGGCAGATGAAAAATATTTATTCATAAATTGGTTTTTTTTTTTGTTTAAACGTCATGCAAAGGTGGAAATATCCTTTCCGAGTTGTTGAAATATGTTTTTAATAGTTGCTTATGGAACTGCCTTTGATTTTCAGTATATTAGAATTTAATTCCTCATTTCTGTCATAGACCGAGAGGCAGATGAAAAATGGATATTCATCACTTACAAAAAAGTCATGCAAAGGTGGAAATATCCTTTCCGAGTTGTTGAAATATGTTTTAAATAGTTGCTTATGGAGCTGCTTTTGATATGCAGTATGTTAGAATTTGGTTCCTCATTTCTGTCATAGATCGAGAGGCAAATGAAAAATATTTATTCATAAATTGTGTTTTTTTGTATAAACGTCATGCAAAGGTGGAAATATCCTTTCTGAGTTGTTGAAATATGTTTTAAATAGTTGCTGGAACTGCCTTTGATATGCAGCATGTTAGAATTTGGTTACTTATTTCTGTCATAAACCGAGAGGCAGATGAAAAATACTTATTCATGTAAAATAGTCTACTGCAAAAAACGTCATGCAAAGGTAGACATATCCGTCCGGAGTTGTTAAAATATGTTTTAAATAGTTGTTTATAGAACTGCCTTTGATAACCAGCATGTTAGAATTTGGTTCCTCATTTCTGTCATAGACCGAGAGGCAGATGAAAAATATTTATTCATAAATTGTTTTTTTTTTTTGTATAAACGTCATACAAAGGTGGAAATATCCTTTCCGAGTTGTTGAAATATGTTTTAAATAGTTGCTTATGGAACTGCCTTTGATATGCAGTATGTTAGTATTTGGTTCCTCAATTCTGTCATAGACCGAGAGGCAGATGAAAAATGGATATTCATCACTTACAAAAAAGTCATGCAAAGGTGGAAATATCCTTTCCAAGTTGTTGAGACTATGTTTTAAATAGTTGCTTATGGAACTGCCTTTGATATGCAGTATGTTAGAATTTGGTTGAAATATGTTTTAAATAGTTGCTTATGGAACTGCCTTTGATATGCTGTATGTTAGAATTTGGTTTCTCATTTCTGTCATAGACCGAGAGGCAGATGAAAAATGGATATTCATCACTTACAAAAAAGTCATGCAAATGTGGAAATATCCTTTCCGAGTTGTTTAAATATGTTTTAAATAGTTGCTTATGGCACTGTCTTTGATATGCAGTATGTTAGAATTTGGTTCCTCATTTCTGTCATAGACCGAGAGACAGATGAAAAATACTTATTCATCACTTACAAAAAAGTCATGCAAAGGTGGAAATATCCTTTCCGAGTTGTTGAAATATGTTTTAAATAGTTGCTTATGAAACTGCTTTTAATATGCAGTATGTTAGAATTTGGTTCCTCATTTCTGTCATAGATCGAGAGGCAAATGAAAAATATTTATTCATAAATTGTGTTTTTTTTTTGTTTAAACGTCATGCAAAGGTGGAAATATCCTTTCCGAGTTGTTGAAATATGTTTTAAATAGTTGCTTATGGAACTGCCTTTGATATGCAGCATGTTAGAATTTGGTTACTTATTTCTGTCATAGACCGAGAGGCAGATGAAAAATACTTATTCATGTAAAATAGTCTACTGCAAAAAACGTCATGCAAAGGTAGACATATCCGTCCGGAGTTGTTAAAATATGTTTTAAATAGTTGTTTATGGAACTGCCTTTGATATCCAGCATGTTAGAATTTGGTTCCTCATTTCTGTCATAGACCGAGAGGCAGATGAAAAATATTTATTCATAAATTGTGTTTTTTTTTTGTATAAACGTCATGCAAAGGTGGAAATATCCTTTTTGAGTTGTTGAAATATGTTTTTAATAGTTGCTTATGGAACTGCCTTTGATATCCAGTATGTTAGAATTTGGTTCCTCATTTCTGTCATAGACCGAGAGGCAGATGAAAAATGGATATTCATCACATACAAAAAAGTCATGCAAAGGTGGAAATATCCTTTCCGAGTTGTTGAAATATGTTTTAAATAGTTGCTTATGGAACTGCTTTTGATATGCAGTATGTTAGAATTTGGTTCCTCATTTCTGTCATAGATCGAGAGGCAAATGAAAAATATTTATTCATAAATTGTGTTTTTTTTTGTATAAACGTCATGCAAAGGTGGAAATATCCTTTCCGAGTTGTTGAAATATGTTTTAAATAGTTGCTTATGGAACTGCCTTTGATATGCATTATGTTAGAATTTGGTTCCTCATTTCTGTCATAGACCGAGAGGCAGATGAAAAATGGATATTCATCACTTACAAAAAAGTCATGCAAAGGTGGAAATATCTTTTCCAAGTTGTTGAAACTATGTTTTAAATAGTTGCTTATGAAACTGCCTTTGATATGCAGTATGTTAGAATTTGGTTGAAATATGTTTTAAATAGTTGCTTATGGAACTGCCTTTGATATGCTGTATGTTAGAATTTGGTTCCTAATTTCTGTCATAAACCGAGAGGCAGATGAAAAATGGATATTCATCACTTACAAAAAAGTCATGCAAAGGTGGAAATATCCTTTCCGAGTTGTTGAAATATGTTTTAAATAGTTGCTTATGGAACTGTCTTTAATATGCAGTATGTTAGAATTTGGTTCCTCATTTCTGTCATAGACCGAGAGGCAGATGAAAAATACTTATTCATCACTTACAAAAAAGTCATGCAAGGGTGGAAATATCCTTTCCGAGTTGTTAAAATCTATTTTAAATAGTTGCTTATGAAACTGCCTTTGATATCCAGTATGTTAGAATTTGGTTCCTCATTTCTGTCATAGACCGAGAGACAGATGAAAAATACTTATTCATCACTTACAAAAAAGTCATGCAAAGGGGGAAATATCCTTTAAGAGTTGTTGAAATATGATTTATATAGTTGCTTATGGAACTGCCTTTGATATGCAGTATGTTAGAATTTGGTTCCTCATTTCTGTCATAGACCGAGAGGCAGATGAAAAATATTTATTTATAAATTGTGTTTTTTTTTTGTATAAACGTCATGCAAAGGTGGAAATATCCTTCAGGAGTTGTTGAAATATGTTTTAAATAGTTGCTTATGGAAATGCCTTTTATATCCAGTATGTTGTAATTTGGTTCCTCATTTCTGTCATAGACCGAGAGGCAGATGAAAAATATTTATTCATAAATTGTGTTTTTTTTTTGTTTAAACGTCATGCAAAGGTGGAAATATCCTTTCCGAGTTGTTGAAATATGTTTTAAATAGTTGCTTATGGAACTGCCTTTGATATTCAGCATGTTAGAATTTGGTTACTTATTTCTGTCATAGACCGAGAGGCAGATGAAAAATACTTATTCATGTAAAATAGTCTACTGCAAAAAACGTCATGCAAAGGTAGACATATCCGTCCGGAGTTGTTAAAATATGTTTTAAATAGTTGTTTATGGAACTGCCTTTGATATCCAGCATGTTAGAATTTGGTTCCTCATTTCTGTCATAGACCGAGAGGCAGATGAAAAATATTTATTCATAAATTGTGTTTTTTTTTTGTATAAACGTCATGCAAAGGTGGAAATATCCTTTCCGAGTTGTTGAAATATGTTTTAAATAGTTGCTTATGGAACTGCCTTTGATATGCAGTATGTTAGAATTTGGTTCCTCATTTCTGTCATAGACCGAGAGACAGATGAAAAATACTTATTCATCACTTACAAAAAAGTCATGCAAAGGTGGAAATATCTTTTCCGAGTTGTTGAAATATGTTTTAAATAGTTGCTTATGGAGCTGCTTTTGATATGCAGTATGTTAGAATTTGGTTCCTCATTTCTGTCATAGATCGAGAGGCAAATGAAAAATATTTATTCATAAATTGTGTTTTTTTTGTATAAACGTCATGCAAAGGTGGAAATATCCTTTCTGAGTTGTTGAAATATGTTTTAAATAGTTGCTTATGGAACTGCCTTTGATATACAGTATGTTAGAATTTGGTTCCTCATTTCTGTCATAGACCGAGAGGCAGATGAAAAATGGATATTCATCACTTACAAAAAAGTCATGCAAAGGTGGAAATATCCTTTCCGAGTTTTCCGATCGAGAGGCAAATGAAAAATATTTATTCATAAATTGTGTTTTTTTTTGTATAAAGGTCATGCAAAGGTGGAAATATCCTTTCCGAGTTGTTGAAATATGTTTTAAATAGTTGCTTATGGAACTGCCTTTGATATGCAGTATGTTAGAATTTGGTTCCTCATTTCTGTCATAGACCGAGAGGCAGATGAAAAATATTTATTCATAAATTGTGTTTTTTTTTTGTATAAACGTCATGCAAAGGTGGAAATATCCTTTTTGAGTTGTTGAAATATGTTTTTAATAGTTGCTTATGGAACTGCCTTTGATATCCAGTATGTTAGAATTTGGTTCCTCATTTCTGTCATAGACCGAGAGGCAGATGAAAAATGGATATTCATCACATACAAAAAAGTCATGCAAAGGTGGAAATATCCTTTCCGAGTTGTTGAAATATGTTTTAAATAGTTGCTTATGGAACTGCTTTTGATATGCAGTATGTTAGAATTTGGTTCCTCATTTCTGTCATAGATCGAGAGGCAAATGAAAAATATTTATTCATAAATTGTGTTTTTTTTTGTATAAACGTCATGCAAAGGTGGAAATATCCTTTCCGAGTTGTTGAAATATGTTTTAAATAGTTGCTTATGGAACTGCCTTTAATATGCATTATGTTAGAATTTGGTTCCTCATTTCTGTCATAGACCGAGAGGCAGATGAAAAATACTTATTCATATAAAATAGTCTACTGCAAAAAACGTCATGCAAAGGTAGACATATCCGTCCGGAGTTGTTAAAATATGTTTTAAATAGTTGTTTATGGAACTGCCTTTGATATCCAGCATGTTAGAATTTGGTTCCTCATTTCTGTCATAGACCGAGAGGCAGATGAAAAATATTTAATCATAAATTGTGTTTTTTTTTTGTATAAACGTCATGCAAAGGTGGAAATTTCCTTTTTGAGTTGTTGAAATATGTTTTTAATAGTTGCTTATGGAACTGCCTTTGATATCCAGTATGTTAGAATTTGGTTCCTCATTTCTGTCATAGACCGAGAGGCAGATGAAAAATGGATATTCATCACTTACAAAAAAGTCATGCAAAGGTGGAAATATCTTTTCCAAGTTGTTGAAACTATGTTTTAAATAGTTGCTTATGGAACTGCCTTTGATATGCAGTATGTTAGAATTTGGTTCCTCATTTCTGTCATAGATCGAGAGGCAAATGAAAAATATTTAATCATAAATTGTGTTTTTTTTTTGTATAAACGTCATGCAAAGGTGGAAATTTCCTTTTTGAGTTGTTGAAATATGTTTTTAATAGTTGCTTATGGAACTGCCTTTGATATCCAGTATGTTAGAATTTGGTTCCTCATTTCTGTCATAGACCGAGAGGCAGATGAAAAATGGATATTCATCACTTACAAAAAAGTCATGCAAAGGTGGAAATATCTTTTCCAAGTTGTTGAAACTATGTTTTAAATAGTTGCTTATGGAACTGCCTTTGATATGCAGTATGTTAGAATTTGGTTGAAATATGTTTTAAATAGTTGCTTATGGAACTGCCTTTGATATGCAGTATGTTAGAATTTGGTTGAAATATGTTTTAAATAGTTGCTTATGGAACTGCCTTTGATATGCTGTATGTTAGAATTTGGTTCCTAATTTCTGTCATAAACCGAGAGGCAGATGAAAAATGGATATTCATATCTTACAAAAAAGTCATGCAAAGGTGGAAATATCTTTTCCAAGTTGTTGAAACTATGTTTTAAATAGTTGCTTATGGAACTGCCTTTGATATGCAGTATGTTAGAATTTGGTTGAAATATGTTTTAAATAGTTGCTTATGGAACTGTCTTTAATATGCAGTATGTTAGAATTTGGTTCCTCATTTCTGTCATAGACCGAGAGGCAGATGAAAAATACTTATTCATCACTTACAAAAAAGTCATGCAAAGGTGGAAATATCCTTTCCGAGTTGTTGAAATATGTTTTAAATAGTTGCTTATGGAACTGCTTTTGATATGCAGTATGTTAGAATTTGGTTCCTTATTTCTGTCATAGATCGAGAGGCAAATGAAAAATATTTATTCATAAATTGTGTTTTTTTTTTTGTATAAACGTCATGCAAAGGTGGAAATATCCTTTCCGAATTGTTGAAATATGTTTTACATAGTTGCTTATGGAACTGCCTTTGATATGCAGCATGTTAGAATTTGGTTACTTATTTCTGTCATAGACCGAGAGACAGATGAAAAATACTTATTCATCACTTACAAAAAAGTCATGCAAAGGTGGAAATATCCTTTCCGAGTTGTTAAAATCTGTTTTAAATAGTTGCTTATGAAACTGCCTTTGATATCCAGTATGTTAGAATTTGGTTCCTCATTTCTGTCATAGACCGAGAGACAGATGAAAAATACTTATTCATCACTTACAAAAAAGTCATGCAAAGGGGGAAATATCCTTTAAGAGTTGTTGAAATATGATTTAAATAGTTGCTTATGGAACTGCCTTTGATATGCAGTATGTTAGAATTTGGTTCCTCATTTCTGTCATAGACCGAGAGGCAGATGAAAAATATTTATTTATAAATTGTGTTTTTTTTTTGTATAAACGTCATGCAAAGGTGGAAATATCCTTCAGGAGTTGTTGAAATATGTTTTAAATAGTTGCTTATGGAAATGCCTTTTATATCCAGTATGTTGTAATTTGGTTCCTCATTTCTGTCATAGACCGAGAGGCAGATGAAAAATATTTATTCATAAATTGTGTTTTTTTTTTGTATAAACGTCATGCAAAGGTGGAAATATCCTTCCGGAGTTGTTGAAATATGTTTTAAATAGTTGCTTATGGAAATGCCTTTTATATCCATCATGTTGTAATTTGGTTCCTCATTGCTGTCATAGATCGAGAGACAGATGAAAAATACTTATTCATCGCTTACAAAAAAGTCATGCAAAGGTGGAAATATCCTTTCCGAGTTGTTAAAATCTGTTTTAAATAATTGCTTATGGAACTGCCTTTGATATCCAGTATGTTAGAATTTGGTTCCTCATTTCTGTCATAGACCGAGAGGCAGATGAAAAATGGATATTCATCACTTACAAAAAAGTCATGCAAAGGTGGAAATATCCTTTCCGAGTTGTTGAAATATGTTTTAAATAGTTGCTTATGGAACTGCCTTTGATATGCAGTATGTTAGAATTTGGTTCCTCATTTATGTCATAGACCGAGAGGCAGATGAAAAATACTTATTCATGTCAAATAGTCTACTGCAAAAAACGTCATGCAAAGGTAGACATATCCGTCCGGAGTTGTTAAAATATGTTTTAAATAGTTTTTTATGGAACTGCCTTTGATATCCAGCATGTTAGAATTTGGTTCCTCATTTCTGTCATAGACCGAGAGGCAGATGAAAAAAAATTATTTATAAATAGTGTTTTTTTTTTGTATAAACGTCATGCAAAGGTGGAAATATCCTTTCCGAGTTGTTAAAATATGTTTTAAATAGTTGCTTATGGAACTGCCTTTGATATACAGTATGTTATAATTTGGTTCCTCATTTCTGTCATAGACCGAGAGAAAGATGAAAAATACTTATTCATGACTTACAAAAAAGTCATGCAAAGGTGGAAATATCCTTTCCGAGTTGTTGAAATATGTTTTAAATAGTTGCTTATGGAACTGCCTTTGAAATGCAGTATGTTAGAATTTGGTTCCTCATTTCTGTCATAGACCGAGAGGCAGATGAAAAATACTTATTCATATAAAATAGTCTACTGCAAAAAACGTCATGCAAAGGTAGACATATCCGTCCGGAGTTGTTAAAATATGTTTTAAATAGTTGTTTATGGAACTGCCTTTGATATCCAGCATGTTAGAATTTGGTTCCTCATTTCTGTCATAGACCGAGAGGCAGATGAAAAATGGATATTCATCACTTACAAAAAAGTCATGCAAAGGTGGAAATATCCTTTCCGAGTTGTTGAAATATGTTTTAAATAGTTGCTTATGGAACTGCTTTTAATATTCAGTATGTTACAATTTGGTTCCTCATTTCTGTCATAGATCGAGAGGCAAATGAAAAATATTTTTTCATAAATTGTGTTTTTTTTTTGTATAAACGTCATGCAAAGGTGGAAATATCCTTTTTGAGTTGTTGAAATATGTTTTTAATAGTTGCTTATGGAACTGCCTTTGATATCCAGTATGTTAGAATTTGGTTCCTCATTTCTGTCATAGACCGAGAGGCAAATGAAAAATGGATATTCATCACTTACAAAAAAGTCATGCAAAGGTGGAAATATCCTTTCCGAGTTGTTGAAATATGTTTTAAATAGTTGCTTATGGAACTGCTTTTGATATGCAGTATGTTAGAATTTGGTTCCTCATTTCTGTCATAGATCGAGAGGCAAATGAAAAATATTTATTCATAAATTGTGTTTTTTTTTTTGTATAAACGTCATGCAAAGGTGGAAATATCCTTTCCGAGTTGTTGAAATATGTTTTAAATAGTTGCTTATGGAACTGCCTTTGATATGCAGCATGTTAGAATTTGGTTACTTATTTCTGTCATAGACCGAGAGACAGATGAAAAATACTTATTCATCACTTACAAAAAAGTCATGCAAAGGTGGAAATATCCTTTCCGAGTTGTTAAAATCTGTTTTAAATAGTTGCTTATGAAACTGCCTTTGATATCCAGTATGTTAGAATTTGGTTCCTCATTTCTGTCATAGACCGAGAGACAGATGAAAAATACTTATTCATCACTTACAAAAAAGTCATGCAAAGGGGGAAATATCCTTTAAGAGTTGTTGAAATATGATTTAAATAGTTGCTTATGGAACTGCCTTTGATATGCAGTATGTTAGAATTTGGTTCCTCATTTCTGTCATAGACCGAGAGGCAGATGAAAAATATTTATTTATAAATTGTGTTTTTTTTTTGTATAAACGTCATGCAAAGGTGGAAATATCCTTCAGGAGTTGTTGAAATATGTTTTAAATAGTTGCTTATGGAAATGCCTTTTATATCCAGTATGTTGTAATTTGGTTCCTCATTTCTGTCATAGACCGAGAGGCAGATGAAAAATATTTATTTATAAATTGTGTTTTTTTTTTGTATAAACGTCATGCAAAGGTGGAAATATCCTTCAGGAGTTGTTGAAATATGTTTTAAATAGTTGCTTATGGAAATGCCTTTTATATCCAGTATGTTGTAATTTGGTTCCTCATTTCTGTCATAGACCGAGAGGCAGATGAAAAATATTTATTCATAAATTGTGTTTTTTTTTTGTATAAACGTCATGCAAAGGTGGAAATATCCTTCCGGAGTTGTTGAAATATGTTTTAAATAGTTGCTTATGGAAATGCCTTTTATATCCATCATGTTGTAATTTGGTTCCTCATTGCTGTCATAGATCGAGAGACAGATGAAAAATACTTATTCATCGCTTACAAAAAAGTCATGCAAAGGTGGAAATATCCTTTCCGAGTTGTTAAAATCTGTTTTAAATAATTGCTTATGGAACTGCCTTTGATATCCAGTATGTTAGAATTTGGTTCCTCATTTCTGTCATAGACCGAGAGGCAGATGAAAAATGGATATTCATCACTTACAAAAAAGTCATGCAAAGGTGGAAATATCCTTTCCGAGTTGTTGAAATATGTTTTAAATAGTTGCTTATGGAACTGCCTTTGATATGCAGTATGTTAGAATTTGGTTCCTCATTTATGTCATAGACCGAGAGGCAGATGAAAAATACTTATTCATGTTAAATAGTCTACTGCAAAAAACGTCATGCAAAGGTAGACATATCCGTCCGGAGTTGTTAAAATATGTTTTAAATAGTTTTTTATGGAACTGCCTTTGATATCCAGCATGTTAGAATTTGGTTCCTCATTTCTGTCATAGACCGAGAGGCAGATGAAAAAAATTTATTTATAAATTGTGTTTTTTTTTTGTATAAACGTCATGCAAAGGTGGAAATATCCTTTCCGAGTTGTTGAAATATGTTTTAAATAGTTGCTTATGGAACTGCCTTTGATATACAGTATGTTATAATTTAGTTCCTCATTTCTGTCATAGACCGAGAGAAAGATGAAAAATACTTATTCATGACTTACAAAAAAGTCATGCAAAGGTGGAAATATCCTTTCCGAGTTGTTGAAATATGTTTTAAATAGTTGCTTATGGAACTGCCTTTGAAATGCAGTATGTTAGAATTTGGTTCCTCATTTCTGTCATAGACCGAGAGGCAGATGAAAAATACTTATTCATATAAAATAGTCTACTGCAAAAAACGTCATGCAAAGGTAGACATATCCGTCCGGAGTTGTTAAAATATGTTTTAAATAGTTGTTTATGGAACTGCCTTTGATATCCAGCATGTTAGAATTTGGTTCCTCATTTCTGTCATAGACCGAGAGGCAGATGAAAAATGGATATTCATCACTTACAAAAAAGTCATGCAAAGGTGGAAATATCCTTTCCGAGTTGTTGAAATATGTTTTAAATAGTTGCTTATGGAACTGCTTTTAATATGCAGTATGTTAGAATTTGGTTCCTCATTTCTGTCATAGATCGAGAGGCAAATGAAAAATATTTATTCATAAATTGTGTTTTTTTTTTGTATAAACGTCATGCAAAGGTGGAAATATCCTTTTTGAGTTGTTGAAATATGTTTTTAAATAATTATTTATTTACACAAAAAACTTATAAAACATAAATAAGTAATACTAATAAAAAATATAAAACTATATCTAAAAAATAATATATATTTACAAACCCTATTAAATTATATACAAATCTTCTAAAATTTTTCCGTGTGGCATGGTGGCCAGAATGCTGGCAACATTTCCTCGCTGAATAATGATACTAATTTTTTGAGCGAGGAAATGGCCAGCTCTCCGGTCACCCGTGACGGCGACCAATCGTGAAGACAGTTCTTTAAAGAAAAGTCTTGCACAAGGCCCCCACGGTCCTAGTGTTTCCACAGCAAAAGGCACAAATATGTTTTTAATAGTTGCTTATGGAACTGCCTTTGATATCCAGTATGTTAGAATTTGGTTCCTCATTTCTGTCATAGACCGAGAGGCAGATGAAAAATGGATATTCATCACTTACAAAAAAGTCATGCAAAGGTGGAAATATCCTTTCCGAGTTGTTGAAATATGTTTTAAATAGTTGCTTATGGAACTGCTTTTGATATGCAGTATGTTAGAATTTGGTTCCTCATTTCTGTCATAGATCGAGAGGCAAATGAAAAATATTTATTCATAAATTGTGTTTTTTTTTTGTATAAACGTCATGCAAAGGTGGAAATATCCTTTTTGAGTTGTTGAAATATGTTTTTAATAGTTGCTTATGGTACTGCCTTTGATATCCAGTATGTTAGAATTTGGTTCCTCATTTCTGTCATAGACCGAGAGGCAGATGAAAAATGGATATTCATCACTTACAAAAAAGTCATGCAAAGGTGGAAATATCCTTTCCGAGTTGTTGAAATATGTTTTAAATAGTTGCTTATGGAACTGCTTTTGATATACAGTATGTTAGAATTTGGTTCCTCATTTCTGTCATAGACCGAGAGGCAGATGAAAAATACTTATTCATCACTTACAAAAAAGTCATGCAAAGGTGGAAATATCCTTTCCGAGTTGTTGAAATATGTTTTAAATAGTTGCTTATGGAACTGCTTTTGATATACAGTATGTTAGAATTTGGTTCCTCATTTCTGTCATAGACCGAGAGGCAAATGAAAAATACTTATTCATCACTTACAAAAAAGTCATGCAAAGGTGGAAATATCCTTTCCGAGTTTTCCGATCGAGAGGCAAATGAAAAATATTTATTCATAAATTGTGTTTTTTTTTGTATAAAGGTCATGCAAAGGTGGAAATATCCTTTCCGAGTTGTTGAAATATGTTTTAAATAGTTGCTTATGGAACTGCCTTTGATATGCAGTATGTTAGAATTTGGTTCCTCATTTCTGTCATAGACCGAGAGACAGATGAAAAATACTTATTCATCACTTACAAAAAAGTCATGCAAAGTTGGAAATATCCTTTCCGAGTTGTTGAAATATGTTTTAAATAGTTGCTTATGGAACTGCTTTTGATATGCAGTATGTTAGAATTTGGTTCCTCATTTCTGTCATAGACCGAGAGGCAAATGAAAAATACTTATTCATGTTAAATAGTCTACTGCAAAAAACGTCATGCAAAGGTAGACATATCCGTCCGGAGTTGTTAAAATATGTTTTAAATAGTTTTTTATGGAACTGCCTTTGATATCCAGCATGTTAGAATTTGGTTCCTCATTTCTGTCATAGACCGAGAGGCAGATAAAAAAAAAAAATTTATAAATTGTGTTTTTTTTTTGTATAAACGTCATGCAAAGGTGGAAATATCCTTCCGGAGTTGTTGAAATATGTTTTAAATAGTTGCTTATGGAAATGCCTTTTATATCCATCATGTTGTAATTTGGTTCCTCATTGCTGTCATAGACCGAGAGACAGATGAAAAATACTTATTCATCGCTTACAAAAAAGTCATGCAAAGGTGGAAATATCCTTTCCGAGTTGTTAAAATCTGTTTTAAATAGTTGCTTATGGAACTGCCTTTGATATCCAGTATGTTAGAATTTGGTTCCTCATTTCTGTCATAGACCGAGAGGCAGATGAAAAATGGATATTCATCACTTACAAAAAAGTCATGCAAAGGTGGAAATATCCTTTCCGAGTTGTTGAAATATGTTTTAAATAGTTGCTTATGGAACTGCCTTTGATATGCATTATGTTAGAATTTGGTTCCTCATTTATGTCATAGACCGAGAGGCAGATGAAAAATACTTATTCATGTTAAATAGTCTACTGCAAAAAACGTCATACAAAGGTAGACATATCCGTCCGGAGTTGTTAAAATATGTTTTAAATAGTTTTTTATGGAACTGCCTTTGATATCCAGCATGTTAGAATTTGGTTCCTCATTTCTGTCATAGACCGAGAGGCAGATGAAAAAAAATTATTTATAAATTGTGTTTTTTTTTTGTATAAACGTCATGCAAAGGTGAAAATATCCTTTCCGAGTTGTTGAAATATGTTTTAAATAGTTGCTTATGGACTGCCTTTGATATACAGTATGTTATAATTTGGTTCCTCATTTCTGTCATAGACCGAGAGAAAGATGAAAAATACTTATTCATGACTTACAAAAAAGTCATGCAAAGGTGGAAATATCCTTTCCGAGTTGTTGAAATATGTTTTAAATAGTTGCTTATGGAACTGCCTTTGAAATGCAGTATGTTAGAATTTGGTTCCTCATTTCTGTCATAGACCGAGAGGCAGATGAAAAATACTTATTCATATAAAATAGTCTACTGCAAAAAACGTCATGCAAAGGTAGACATATCCGTCCGGAGTTGTTAAAATATGTTTTAAATAGTTGTTTATGGAACTGCCTTTGATATCCAGCATGTTAGAATTTGGTTCCTCATTTCTGTCATAGACCGAGAGGCAGATGAAAAATGGATATTCATCACTTACAAAAAAGTCATGCAAAGGTGGAAATATCCTTTCCGAGTTGTTGAAATATGTTTTAAATAGTTGATTATGGAACTGCTTTTGATATGCAGTATGTTAGAATTTGGTTCCTCATTTCTGTCATAGATCGAGAGGCAAATGAAAAATATTTATTCATAAATTGTGTTTTTTTTTTGTATAAACGTCATGCAAAGGTGGAAATATCCTTTTTGAGTTGTTGAAATATGTTTTTAATAGTTGCTTATGGAACTGCCTTTGATATCCAGTATGTTAGAAT
Source organism: Monopis laevigella (assembly GCA_947458855.1). Lineage (NCBI taxonomy): Eukaryota > Metazoa > Arthropoda > Insecta > Lepidoptera > Tineidae > Monopis > Monopis laevigella. Next base: position 19,056,880 of record OX381581.1, read on the forward strand.
TTGGTTCCTCATTTCTGTCATAGACCGAGAGGCAGATGAAAAATGGATATTCATCACTTACAAAAAAGTCATGCAAAGGTGGAAATATCCTTTCCGAGTTGTTGAAATATGTTTTAAATAGTTGCTTATGGAACTGCTTTTGATATGCAGTATGTTAGAATTTGGTTCCTCATTTCTGTCATAGATCGAGAGGCAAATGAAAAATATTTATTCATAAATTGTGTTTTTTTTTTGTATAAACGTCATGCAAAGGTGGAAATATCCTTTTTGAGTTGTTGAAATATGTTTTTAATAGTTGCTTATGGTACTGCCTTTGATATTCAGTATGTTAGAATTTGGTTCCTCATTTCTGTCATAGACCGAGAGGCAGATGAAAAATGGATATTCATCACTTACAAAAAAGTCATGCAAAGGTGGAAATATCCTTTCCGAGTTGTTGAAATATGTTTTAAATAGTTGCTTATGGAACTGCTTTTGATATACAGTATGTTAGAATTTGGTTCCTCATTTCTGTCATAGATCGAGAGGCAAATGAAAAATATTTATTCATAAATTGTGTTTTTTTTTGTATAAACGTCATGCAAAGGTGGAAATATCCTTTCCGAGTTGTTGAAATATGTTTTAAATAGTTGCTTATGGAACTGCCTTTGATATGCAGTATGTTAGAATTTGGTTCCTCATTTCTGTCATAGACCGAGAGGCAGATGAAAAATGGATATTCATCACTTACAAAAAAGTCATGCAAAGGTGGAAATATCCTTTCCAAGTTGTTGAAACTATGTTTTAAATAGTTGCTTATGGAACTGCCTTTGATATGCAGTATGTTAGAATTTGGTTGAAATATGTTTTAAATAGTTGCTTATGGAACTGCCTTTGATATGCTGTATGTTAGAATTTGGTTCCTCATTTCTGTCATAGACCGAGAGGCAGATGAAAAATGGATATTCATCACTTACAAAAAAGTCATGCAAAGGTGGAAATATCCTTTCCGAGTTGTTGAAATATGTTTTAAATAGTTGCTTATGGAACTGCCTTTGATATGCAGTATGTTAGAATTTGGTTCCTCATTTCTGTCATAGACCGAGAGACAGATGAAAAATACTTATTCATCACTTACAAAAAAGTCATGCAAAGGTGGAAATATCCTTTCCGAGTTGTTGAAATATGTTTTAAATAGTTGCTTATGGAGCTGCTTTTGATATGCAGTATGTTAGAATTTGGTTCCTCATTTCTGTCATAGATCGAGAGGCAAATGAAAAATATTTATTCATAAATTGTGTTTTTTTTGTATAAACGTCATGCAAAGGTGGAAATATCCTTTCTGAGTTGTTGAAATATGTTTTAAATAGTTGCTTATGGAACTGCCTTTGATATACAGTATGTTAGAATTTGGTTCCTCATTTCTGTCATAGACCGAGAGGCAGATGAAAAATGGATATTCATCACTTACAAAAAAGTCATGCAAAGGTGGAAATATCCTTTCCGAGTTTTCCGATCGAGAGGCAAATGAAAAATATTTATTCATAAATTGTGTTTTTTTTTGTATAAAGGTCATGCAAAGGTGGAAATATCCTTTCCGAGTTGTTGAAATATGTTTTAAATAGTTGCTTATGGAACTGCCTTTGATATGCAGTATGTTAGAATTTGGTTCCTCATTTCTGTCATAGACCGAGAGACAGATGAAAAATACTTATTCATCACTTACAAAAAAGTCATGCAAAGGTGGAAATATCCTTTCCGAGTTGTTGAAATATGTTTTAAATAGTTGCTTATGGAACTGCTTTTGATATGCAGTATGTTAGAATTTGGTTCCTCATTTCTGTCATAGACCGAGAGGCAAATGAAAAATATTTATTCATAAATTGTGTTTTTTTTGTATAAAGGTCATGCAAAGGTGGAAATATCCTTTCCGAGTTGTTGAAATATGTTTTAAATAGTTGCTTATGGAACTGCCTTTGATATGCAGTATGTTAGAATTTGGTTCCTCATTTCTGTCATAGACCGAGAGGCAAATGAAAAATATTTATTCATAAATTGTGTTTTTTTTGTATAAAGGTCATGCAAAGGTGGAAATATCCTTTCCGAGTTGTTGAAATATGTTTTAAATAGTTGCTTATGGAACTGCCTTTGATATGCATTATGTTAGAATTTGGTTCCTCATTTCTGTCATAGACCGAGAGGCAGATGAAAAATGGATATTCATCACTTACAAAAAAGTCATGCAAAGGTAGAAATATCCTTTCCGAGTTGTTGAAATATGTTTTAAATAGTTGCTTATGGAACTGCCTTTGATATCCAGTATGTTAGAATTTGGTTCCTCATTTCTGTCATAGACCGAGAGGCAGATGAAAAATGGATATTCATCACATACAAAAAAGTCATGCAAAGGTGGAAATATCCTTTCCGAGTTGTTGAAATATGTTTTAAATAGTTGCTTATGGAACTGCTTTTGATATGCAGTATGTTAGAATTTGGTTCCTCATTTCTGTCATAGACCGAGAGGCAGATGAAAAATGGATATTCATCACATACAAAAAAGTCATGCAAAGGTGGAAATATCCTTTCCGAGTTGTTGAAATATGTTTTAAATAGTTGCTTATGGAACTGCCTTTGATATGCATTATGTTAGAATTTGGTTCCTCATTTCTGTCATAGACCGAGAGGCAGATGAAAAATGCATATTCATCACTTACAAAAAAGTCATGCAAAGGTGGAAATATCTTTTCCAAGTTGTTGAAACTATGTTTTAAATAGTTGCTTATGGAACTGCCTTTGATATGCAGTATGTTAGAATTTGGTTGAAATATGTTTTAAATAGTTGCTTATGGAACTGCCTTTGATATGCTGTATGTTAGAATTTCGTTCCTAATTTCTGTCATAAACCGAGAGGCAGATGAAAAATGGATATTCATCACTTACAAAAAAGTCATGCAAAGGTGGAAATATCCTTTCCGAGTTGTTGAAATATGTTTTAAATAGTTGTTTATGAAACTGTCTTTAATATGCAGTATGTTAGAATTTGATTCCTCATTTCTGTCATAGACCGAGAGGCAGATGAAAAATACTTATTCATCACTTACAAAAAAGTCATGCAAAGGTGGAAATATCCTTTCCGAGTTGTTAAAATATGTTTTAAATAGTTGCTTATGGAACTGCTTTTGATATGCAGTATGTTAGAATTTGGTTCCTCATTTCTGTCATAGATCGAGAGGCAAATGAAAAATATTTATTCATAAATTGTGTTTTTTTTTTGTATAAACGTCATGCAAAGGTGGAAATATCCTTTCCAAATTGTTGAAATATGTTTTAAATAGTTGCTTATGGAACTGCCTTTGATATGCAGCATGTTAGAATTTGGTTACTTATTTCTGTCATAGACCGAGAGGCAGATGAAAAATACTTATTCATATAAAATAGTCTACTGCAAAAAACGTCATGCAAAGGTAGACATATCCGTCCGGAGTTGTTAAAATATGTTTTAAATAGTTGTTTATGGAACTGCCTTTGATATCCAGCATGTTAGAATTTGGTTCCTCATTTCTGTCATAGACCGAGAGGCAGATGAAAAATGGATATTCATCACTTACAAAAAAGTCATGCAAAGGTGGAAATATCCTTTCCGAGTTGTTGAAATATGTTTTAAATAGTTGCTTATGGAACTGCTTTTAATATTCAGTATGTTACAATTTGGTTCCTCATTTCTGTCATAGATCGAGAGGCAAATGAAAAATATTTTTTCATAAATTGTGTTTTTTTTTTGTATAAACGTCATGCAAAGGTGGAAATATCCTTTTTGAGTTGTTGAAATATGTTTTTAATAGTTGCTTATGGAACTGCCTTTGATATCCAGTATGTTAGAATTTGGTTCCTCATTTCTGTCATAGACCGAGAGGCAAATGAAAAATGGATATTCATCACTTACAAAAAAGTCATGCAAAGGTGGAAATATCCTTTCCGAGTTGTTGAAATATGTTTTAAATAGTTGCTTATGGAACTGCTTTTGATATGCAGTATGTTAGAATTTGGTTCCTCATTTCTGTCATAGATCGAGAGGCAAATGAAAAATATTTATTCATAAATTGTGTTTTTTTTTTTGTATAAACGTCATGCAAAGGTGGAAATATCCTTTCCGAGTTGTTGAAATATGTTTTAAATAGTTGCTTATGGAACTGCCTTTGATATGCAGCATGTTAGAATTTGGTTACTTATTTCTGTCATAGACCGAGAGACAGATGAAAAATACTTATTCATCACTTACAAAAAAGTCATGCAAAGGTGGAAATATCCTTTCCGAGTTGTTAAAATCTGTTTTAAATAGTTGCTTATGAAACTGCCTTTGATATCCAGTATGTTAGAATTTGGTTCCTCATTTCTGTCATAGACCGAGAGACAGATGAAAAATACTTATTCATCACTTACAAAAAAGTCATGCAAAGGGGGAAATATCCTTTAAGAGTTGTTGAAATATGATTTAAATAGTTGCTTATGGAACTGCCTTTGATATGCAGTATGTTAGAATTTGGTTCCTCATTTCTGTCATAGACCGAGAGGCAGATGAAAAATATTTATTTATAAATTGTGTTTTTTTTTTGTATAAACGTCATGCAAAGGTGGAAATATCCTTCAGGAGTTGTTGAAATATGTTTTAAATAGTTGCTTATGGAAATGCCTTTTATATCCAGTATGTTGTAATTTGGTTCCTCATTTCTGTCATAGACCGAGAGGCAGATGAAAAATATTTATTTATAAATTGTGTTTTTTTTTTGTATAAACGTCATGCAAAGGTGGAAATATCCTTCAGGAGTTGTTGAAATATGTTTTAAATAGTTGCTTATGGAAATGCCTTTTATATCCAGTATGTTGTAATTTGGTTCCTCATTTCTGTCATAGACCGAGAGGCAGATGAAAAATATTTATTCATAAATTGTGTTTTTTTTTTGTATAAACGTCATGCAAAGGTGGAAATATCCTTCCGGAGTTGTTGAAATATGTTTTAAATAGTTGCTTATGGAAATGCCTTTTATATCCATCATGTTGTAATTTGGTTCCTCATTGCTGTCATAGATCGAGAGACAGATGAAAAATACTTATTCATCGCTTACAAAAAAGTCATGCAAAGGTGGAAATATCCTTTCCGAGTTGTTAAAATCTGTTTTAAATAATTGCTTATGGAACTGCCTTTGATATCCAGTATGTTAGAATTTGGTTCCTCATTTCTGTCATAGACCGAGAGGCAGATGAAAAATGGATATTCATCACTTACAAAAAAGTCATGCAAAGGTGGAAATATCCTTTCCGAGTTGTTGAAATATGTTTTAAATAGTTGCTTATGGAACTGCCTTTGATATGCAGTATGTTAGAATTTGGTTCCTCATTTATGTCATAGACCGAGAGGCAGATGAAAAATACTTATTCATGTTAAATAGTCTACTGCAAAAAACGTCATGCAAAGGTAGACATATCCGTCCGGAGTTGTTAAAATATGTTTTAAATAGTTTTTTATGGAACTGCCTTTGATATCCAGCATGTTAGAATTTGGTTCCTCATTTCTGTCATAGACCGAGAGGCAGATGAAAAAAATTTATTTATAAATTGTGTTTTTTTTTTGTATAAACGTCATGCAAAGGTGGAAATATCCTTTCCGAGTTGTTGAAATATGTTTTAAATAGTTGCTTATGGAACTGCCTTTGATATACAGTATGTTATAATTTGGTTCCTCATTTCTGTCATAGACCGAGAGAAAGATGAAAAATACTTATTCATGACTTACAAAAAAGTCATGCAAAGGTGGAAATATCCTTTCCGAGTTGTTGAAATATGTTTTAAATAGTTGCTTATGGAACTGCCTTTGAAATGCAGTATGTTAGAATTTGGTTCCTCATTTCTGTCATAGACCGAGAGGCAGATGAAAAATACTTATTCATATAAAATAGTCTACTGCAAAAAACGTCATGCAAAGGTAGACATATCCGTCCGGAGTTGTTAAAATATGTTTTAAATAGTTGTTTATGGAACTGCCTTTGATATCCAGCATGTTAGAATTTGGTTCCTCATTTCTGTCATAGACCGAGAGGCAGATGAAAAATGGATATTCATCACTTACAAAAAAGTCATGCAAAGGTGGAAATATCCTTTCCGAGTTGTTGAAATATGTTTTAAATAGTTGCTTATGGAACTGCTTTTAATATGCAGTATGTTAGAATTTGGTTCCTCATTTCTGTCATAGATCGAGAGGCAAATGAAAAATATTTATTCATAAATTGTGTTTTTTTTTTGTATAAACGTCATGCAAAGGTGGAAATATCCTTTTTGAGTTGTTGAAATATGTTTTTAAATAATTATTTATTTACACAAAAAACTTATAAAACATAAATAAGTAATACTAATAAAAAATATAAAACTATATCTAAAAAATAATATATATTTACAAACCCTATTAAATTATATACAAATCTTCTAAAATTTTTCCGTGTGGCATGGTGGCCAGAATGCTGGCAACATTTCCTCGCTGAATAATGATACTAATTTTTTGAGCGAGGAAATGGCCAGCTCTCCGGTCACCCGTGACGGCGACCAATCGTGAAGACAGTTCTTTAAAGAAAAGTCTTGCACAAGGCCCCCACGGTCCTAGTGTTTCCACAGCAAAAGGCACAAATATGTTTTTAATAGTTGCTTATGGAACTGCCTTTGATATCCAGTATGTTAGAATTTGGTTCCTCATTTCTGTCATAGACCGAGAGGCAGATGAAAAATGGATATTCATCACTTACAAAAAAGTCATGCAAAGGTGGAAATATCCTTTCCGAGTTGTTGAAATATGTTTTAAATAGTTGCTTATGGAACTGCTTTTGATATGCAGTATGTTAGAATTTGGTTCCTCATTTCTGTCATAGATCGAGAGGCAAATGAAAAATATTTATTCATAAATTGTGTTTTTTTTTTGTATAAACGTCATGCAAAGGTGGAAATATCCTTTTTGAGTTGTTGAAATATGTTTTTAATAGTTGCTTATGGTACTGCCTTTGATATCCAGTATGTTAGAATTTGGTTCCTCATTTCTGTCATAGACCGAGAGGCAGATGAAAAATGGATATTCATCACTTACAAAAAAGTCATGCAAAGGTGGAAATATCCTTTCCGAGTTGTTGAAATATGTTTTAAATAGTTGCTTATGGAACTGCTTTTGATATACAGTATGTTAGAATTTGGTTCCTCATTTCTGTCATAGACCGAGAGGCAGATGAAAAATACTTATTCATCACTTACAAAAAAGTCATGCAAAGGTGGAAATATCCTTTCCGAGTTGTTGAAATATGTTTTAAATAGTTGCTTATGGAACTGCTTTTGATATGCAGTATGTTAGAATTTGGTTCCTCATTTCTGTCATAGACCGAGAGGCAAATGAAAAATACTTATTCATCACTTACAAAAAAGTCATGCAAAGGTGGAAATATCCTTTCCGAGTTTTCCGATCGAGAGGCAAATGAAAAATATTTATTCATAAATTGTGTTTTTTTTTGTATAAAGGTCATGCAAAGGTGGAAATATCCTTTCCGAGTTGTTGAAATATGTTTTAAATAGTTGCTTATGGAACTGCCTTTGATATGCAGTATGTTAGAATTTGGTTCCTCATTTCTGTCATAGACCGAGAGACAGATGAAAAATACTTATTCATCACTTACAAAAAAGTCATGCAAAGGTGGAAATATCCTTTCCGAGTTGTTGAAATATGTTTTAAATAGTTGCTTATGGAACTGCTTTTGATATGCAGTATGTTAGAATTTGGTTCCTCATTTCTGTCATAGACCGAGAGGCAAATGAAAAATACTTATTCATGTTAAATAGTCTACTGCAAAAAACGTCATGCAAAGGTAGACATATCCGTCCGGAGTTGTTAAAATATGTTTTAAATAGTTTTTTATGGAACTGCCTTTGATATCCAGCATGTTAGAATTTGGTTCCTCATTTCTGTCATAGACCGAGAGGCAGATAAAAAAAAAAAATTTATAAATTGTGTTTTTTTTTTGTATAAACGTCATGCAAAGGTGGAAATATCCTTCCGGAGTTGTTGAAATATGTTTTAAATAGTTGCTTATGAAAATGCCTTTTATATCCATCATGTTGTAATTTGGTTCCTCATTGCTGTCATAGACCGAGAGACAGATGAAAAATACTTATTCATCGCTTACAAAAAAGTCATGCAAAGGTGGAAATATCCTTTCCGAGTTGTTAAAATCTGTTTTAAATAGTTGCTTATGGAACTGCCTTTGATATCCAGTATGTTAGAATTTGGTTCCTCATTTCTGTCATAGACCGAGAGGCAGATGAAAAATGGATATTCATCACTTACAAAAAAGTCATGCAAAGGTGGAAATATCCTTTCCGAGTTGTTGAAATATGTTTTAAATAGTTGCTTATGGAACTGCCTTTGATATGCAGTATGTTAGAATTTGGTTCCTCATTTCTGTCATAGACCGAGAGGCAGATGAAAAATACTTATTCATGTTAAATAGTCTACTGCAAAAAACGTCATACAAAGGTAGACATATCCGTCCGGAGTTGTTAAAATATGTTTTAAATAGTTTTTTATGGAACTGCCTTTGATATCCAGCATGTTAGAATTTGGTTCCTCATTTCTGTCATAGACCGAGAGGCAGATGAAAAAAAATTATTTATAAATTGTGTTTTTTTTTTGTATAAACGTCATGCAAAGGTGAAAATATCCTTTCCGAGTTGTTGAAATATGTTTTAAATAGTTGCTTATGGACTGCCTTTGATATACAGTATGTTATAATTTGGTTCCTCATTTCTGTCATAGACCGAGAGAAAGATGAAAAATACTTATTCATGACTTACAAAAAAGTCATGCAAAGGTGGAAATATCCTTTCCGAGTTGTTGAAATATGTTTTAAATAGTTGCTTATGGAACTGCCTTTGAAATGCAGTATGTTAGAATTTGGTTCCTCATTTCTGTCATAGACCGAGAGGCAGATGAAAAATACTTATTCATATAAAATAGTCTACTGCAAAAAACGTCATGCAAAGGTAGACATATCCGTCCGGAGTTGTTAAAATATGTTTTAAATAGTTGTTTATGGAACTGCCTTTGATATCCAGCATGTTAGAATTTGGTTCCTCATTTCTGTCATAGACCGAGAGGCAGATGAAAAATGGATATTCATCACTTACAAAAAAGTCATGCAAAGGTGGAAATATCCTTTCCGAGTTGTTGAAATATGTTTTAAATAGTTGATTATGGAACTGCTTTTGATATGCAGTATGTTAGAATTTGGTTCCTCATTTCTGTCATAGATCGAGAGGCAAATGAAAAATATTTATTCATAAATTGTGTTTTTTTTTTGTATAAACGTCATGCAAAGGTGGAAATATCCTTTTTGAGTTGTTGAAATATGTTTTTAATAGTTGCTTATGGAACTGCCTTTGATATCCAGTATGTTAGAATTTGGTTCCTCATTTCTGTCATAGACCGAGAGGCAGATGAAAAATGGATATTCATCACTTACAAAAAAGTCATGCAAAGGTGGAAATATCCTTTCCGAGTTGTTGAAATATGTTTTAAATAGTTGCTTATGGAACTGCTTTTGATATGCAGTATGTTAGAATTTGGTTCCTCATTTCTGTCATAGATCGAGAGGCAAATGAAAAATATTTATTCATAAATTGTGTTTTTTTTTTGTATAAACGTCATGCAAAGGTGGAAATATCCTTTTTGAGTTGTTGAAATATGTTTTTAATAGTTGCTTATGGTACTGCCTTTGATATTCAGTATGTTAGAATTTGGTTCCTCATTTCTGTCATAGACCGAGAGGCAGATGAAAAATGGATATTCATCACTTACAAAAAAGTCATGCAAAGGTGGAAATATCCTTTCCGAGTTGTTGAAATATGTTTTAAATAGTTGCTTATGGAACTGCTTTTGATATACAGTATGTTAGAATTTGGTTCCTCATTTCTGTCATAGATCGAGAGGCAAATGAAAAATATTTATTCATAAATTGTGTTTTTTTTTGTATAAACGTCATGCAAAGGTGGAAATATCCTTTCCGAGTTGTTGAAATATGTTTTAAATAGTTGCTTATGGAACTGCCTTTGATATGCAGTATGTTAGAATTTGGTTCCTCATTTCTGTCATAGACCGAGAGGCAGATGAAAAATGGATATTCATCACTTACAAAAAAGTCATGCAAAGGTGGAAATATCCTTTCCAAGTTGTTGAAACTATGTTTTAAATAGTTGCTTATGGAACTGCCTTTGATATGCAGTATGTTAGAATTTGGTTGAAATATGTTTTAAATAGTTGCTTATGGAACTGCCTTTGATATGCTGTATGTTAGAATTTGGTTCCTCATTTCTGTCATAGACCGAGAGGCAGATGAAAAATGGATATTCATCACTTACAAAAAAGTCATGCAAAGGTGGAAATATCCTTTCCGAGTTGTTGAAATATGTTTTAAATAGTTGCTTATGGAACTGCCTTTGATATGCAGTATGTTAGAATTTGGTTCCTCATTTCTGTCATAGACCGAGAGACAGATGAAAAATACTTATTCATCACTTACAAAAAAGTCATGCAAAGGTGGAAATATCCTTTCCGAGTTGTTGAAATATGTTTTAAATAGTTGCTTATGGAGCTGCTTTTGATATGCAGTATGTTAGAATTTGGTTCCTCATTTCTGTCATAGATCGAGAGGCAAATGAAAAATATTTATTCATAAATTGTGTTTTTTTTGTATAAACGTCATGCAAAGGTGGAATATCCTTTCTGAGTTGTTGAAATATGTTTTAAATAGTTGCTTATGGAACTGCCTTTGATATACAGTATGTTAGAATTTGGTTCCTCATTTCTGTCATAGACCGAGAGGCAGATGAAAAATGGATATTCATCACTTACAAAAAAGTCATGCAAAGGTGGAAATATCCTTTCCGAGTTTTCCGATCGAGAGGCAAATGAAAAATATTTATTCATAAATTGTGTTTTTTTTTGTATAAAGGTCATGCAAAGGTGGAAATATCCTTTCCGAGTTGTTGAAATATGTTTTAAATAGTTGCTTATGGAACTGCCTTTGATATGCAGTATGTTAGAATTTGGTTCCTCATTTCTGTCATAGACCGAGAGACAGATGAAAAATACTTATTCATCACTTACAAAAAAGTCATGCAAAGGTGGAAATATCCTTTCCGAGTTGTTGAAATATGTTTTAAATAGTTGCTTATGGAACTGCTTTTGATATGCAGTATGTTAGAATTTGGTTCCTCATTTCTGTCATAGACCGAGAGGCAAATGAAAAATATTTATTCATAAATTGTGTTTTTTTTGTATAAAGGTCATGCAAAGGTGGAAATATCCTTTCCGAGTTGTTGAAATATGTTTTAAATAGTTGCTTATGGAACTGCCTTTGATATGCAGTATGTTAGAATTTGGTTCCTCATTTCTGTCATAGACCGAGAGGCAAATGAAAAATATTTATTCATAAATTGTGTTTTTTTTGTATAAAGGTCATGCAAAGGTGGAAATATCCTTTCCGAGTTGTTGAAATATGTTTTAAATAGTTGCTTATGGAACTGCCTTTGATATGCATTATGTTAGAATTTGGTTCCTCATTTCTGTCATAGACCGAGAGGCAGATGAAAAATGGATATTCATCACTTACAAAAAAGTCATGCAAAGGTAGAAATATCCTTTCCGAGTTGTTGAAATATGTTTTAAATAGTTGCTTATGGAACTGCCTTTGATATCCAGTATGTTAGAATTTGGTTCCTCATTTCTGTCATAGACCGAGAGGCAGATGAAAAATGGATATTCATCACATACAAAAAAGTCATGCAAAGGTGGAAATATCCTTTCCGAGTTGTTGAAATATGTTTTAAATAGTTGCTTATGGAACTGCTTTTGATATGCAGTATGTTAGAATTTGGTTCCTCATTTCTGTCATAGACCGAGAGGCAGATGAAAAATGGATATTCATCACATACAAAAAAGTCATGCAAAGGTGGAAATATCCTTTCCGAGTTGTTGAAATATGTTTTAAATAGTTGCTTATGGAACTGCCTTTGATATGCATTATGTTAGAATTTGGTTCCTCATTTCTGTCATAGACCGAGAGGCAGATGAAAAATGCATATTCATCACTTACAAAAAAGTCATGCAAAGGTGGAAATATCTTTTCCAAGTTGTTGAAACTATGTTTTAAATAGTTGCTTATGGAACTGCCTTTGATATGCAGTATGTTAGAATTTGGTTGAAATATGTTTTAAATAGTTGCTTATGGAACTGCCTTTGATATGCTGTATGTTAGAATTTCGTTCCTAATTTCTGTCATAAACCGAGAGGCAGATGAAAAATGGATATTCATCACTTACAAAAAAGTCATGCAAAGGTGGAAATATCCTTTCCGAGTTGTTGAAATATGTTTTAAATAGTTGTTTATGAAACTGTCTTTAATATGCAGTATGTTAGAATTTGATTCCTCATTTCTGTCATAGACCGAGAGGCAGATGAAAAATACTTATTCATCACTTACAAAAAAGTCATGCAAAGGTGGAAATATCCTTTCCGAGTTGTTAAAATATGTTTTAAATAGTTGCTTATGGAACTGCTTTTGATATGCAGTATGTTAGAATTTGGTTCCTCATTTCTGTCATAGATCGAGAGGCAAATGAAAAATATTTATTCATAAATTGTGTTTTTTTTTTGTATAAACGTCATGCAAAGGTGGAAATATCCTTTCCAAATTGTTGAAATATGTTTTAAATAGTTGCTTATGGAACTGCCTTTGATATGCAGCATGTTAGAATTTGGTTACTTATTTCTGTCATAGACCGAGAGACAGATGAAAAATACTTATTCATCACTTACAAAAAAGTCATGCAAAGGTGGAAATATCCTTTCCGAGTTGTTAAAATCTGTTTTAAATAGTTGCTTATGAAACTGCCTTTGATATCCAGTATGTTAGAATTTGGTTCCTCATTTCTGTCATAGACCGAGAGTCAGATGAAAAATACTTATTCATCACTTACAAAAAAGTCATGCAAAGGGGGAAATATCCTTTAAGAGTTGTTGAAATATGATTTAAATAGTTGCTTATGGAACTGCCTTTGATATGCAGTATGTTAGAATTTGGTTCCTTATTTCTGTCATAGACCGAGAGGCAGATGAAAAATATTTATTTATAAATTGTGTTTTTTTTTTGTATAAACGTCATGCAAAGGTGGAAATATCCTTCCGGAGTTGTTGAAATATGTTTTAAATAGTTGCTTATGGAAATGCCTTTTATATCCAGTATGTTGTAATTTGGTTCCTCATTTCTGTCATAGACCGAGAGGCAGATGAAAAATATTTATTCATAAATTGTGTTTTTTTTTTGTATAAACGTCATGCAAAGGTGGAAATATCCTTCCGGAGTTGTTGAAATATGTTTTAAATAGTTGCTTATGGAAATGCCTTTTATATCCATCATGTTGTAATTTGGTTCCTCATTGCTGTCATAGACCGAGAGACAGATGAAAAATACTTATTCATCACTTACAAAAAAGTCATGCAAAGGTGGAAATATCCTTTCCGAGTTGTTAAAATCTGTTTTAAATAGTTGCTTATGGAACTGCCTTTGATATCCAGTATGTTAGAATTTGGTTCCTCATTTCTGTCATAGACCGAGAGGCAGATGAAAAATGGATATTCATCACTTACAAAAAAGTCATGCAAATGTGGAAATATCCTTTCCGAGTTGTTGAAATATGTTTTAAATAGTTGTTTATGAAACTGTCTTTAATATGCAGTATGTTAGAATTTGATTCCTCATTTCTGTCATAGACCGAGAGGCAGATGAAAAATACTTATTCATCACTTACAAAAAAGTCATGCAAAGGTGGAAATATCCTTTCCGAGTTGTTAAAATATGTTTTAAATAGTTGCTTATGGAACTGCTTTTGATATGCAGTATGTTAGAATTTGGTTCCTCATTTCTGTCATAGATCGAGAGGCAAATGAAAAATATTTATTCATAAATTGTGTTTTTTTTTTGTATAAACGTCATGCAAAGGTGGAAATATCCTTTCCAAATTGTTGAAATATGTTTTAAATAGTTGCTTATGGAACTGCCTTTGATATGCAGCATGTTAGAATTTGGTTACTTATTTCTGTCATAGACCGAGAGACAGATGAAAAATACTTATTCATCACTTACAAAAAAGTCATGCAAAGGTGGAAATATCCTTTCCGAGTTGTTAAAATCTGTTTTAAATAGTTGCTTATGAAACTGCCTTTGATATCCAGTATGTTAGAATTTGGTTCCTCATTTCTGTCATAGACCGAGAGTCAGATGAAAAATACTTATTCATCACTTACAAAAAAGTCATGCAAAGGGGGAAATATCCTTTAAGAGTTGTTGAAATATGATTTAAATAGTTGCTTATGGAACTGCCTTTGATATGCAGTATGTTAGAATTTGGTTCCTTATTTCTGTCATAGACCGAGAGGCAGATGAAAAATATTTATTTATAAATTGTGTTTTTTTTTTGTATAAACGTCATGCAAAGGTGGAAATATCCTTCCGGAGTTGTTGAAATATGTTTTAAATAGTTGCTTATGGAAATGCCTTTTATATCCAGTATGTTGTAATTTGGTTCCTCATTTCTGTCATAGACCGAGAGGCAGATGAAAAATATTTATTCATAAATTGTGTTTTTTTTTTGTATAAACGTCATGCAAAGGTGGAAATATCCTTCCGGAGTTGTTGAAATATGTTTTAAATAGTTGCTTATGGAAATGCCTTTTATATCCATCATGTTGTAATTTGGTTCCTCATTGCTGTCATAGACCGAGAGACAGATGAAAAATACTTATTCATCACTTACAAAAAAGTCATGCAAAGGTGGAAATATCCTTTCCGAGTTGTTAAAATCTGTTTTAAATAGTTGCTTATGGAACTGCCTTTGATATCCAGTATGTTAGAATTTGGTTCCTCATTTCTGTCATAGACCGAGAGGCAGATGAAAAATGGATATTCATCACTTACAAAAAAGTCATGCAAATGTGGAAATATCCTTTCCGAGTTGTTGAAATATGTTTTAAATAGTTGCTTATGGAACTGCCTTTGATATGCAGTATGTTAGAATTTGGTTCCTCATTTATGTCATAGACCGAGAGGCAGATGAAAAATACTTATTCATGTTAAATAGTCTACTGCAAAAAACGTCATGCAAAGGTAGACATATCCGTCCGGAGTTGTTAAAATATGTTTTAAATAGTTTTTTATGGAACTGCCTTTGATATCCAGCATGTTAGAATTTGGTTCCTCATTTCTGTCATAGACCGAGAGGCAGATGAAAAAAATTTATTCATAAATTGTGTTTTTTTTTTGTATAAACGTCATGCAAAGGTGGAAATATCCTTTCCGAGTTGTTGAAATATGTTTTAAATAGTTGCTTATGGAACTGCCTTTGATATACAGTATGTTATAATTTGGTTCCTCATTTCTGTCATAGACCGAGAGAAAGATGAAAAATACTTATTCATGACTTACAAAAAAGTCATGCAAAGGTGGAAATATCCTTTCCGAGTTGTTGAAATATGTTTTAAATAGTTGCTTATGAAACTGCCTTTGATATGCAGTATGTTAGAATTTGGTTCCTCATTTCTGTCATAGACCGAGAGGCAGATGAAAAATACTTATTCATATAAAATAGTCTACTGCAAAAAACGTCATGCAAAGGTAGACATATCCGTCCGGAGTTGTTAAAATATGTTTTAAATAGTTGTTTATGGAACTGCCTTTGATATCCAGCATGTTAGAATTTGGTTCCTCATTTCTGTCATAGACCGAGAGGCAGATGAAAAATGGATATTCATCACTTACAAAAAAGTCATGCAAAGGTGGAAATATCCTTTCCGAGTTGTTGAAATATGTTTTAAATAGTTGCTTATGGAACTGCTTTTGATATGCAGTATGTTAGAATTTGGTTCCTCATTTCTGTCATAGATCGAGAGGCAAATGAAAAATATTTATTCATAAATTGTGTTTTTTTTTTGTATAAACGTCATGCAAAGGTGGAAATATCCTTTCCGAGTTGTTGAAATATGTTTTAAATAGTTGCTTATGGAACTGCCTTTGATATGCAGTATGTTAGAATTTGGTTCCTCATTTCTGTCATAGACCGAGAGGCAGATGAAAAATGGATATTCATCACTTACAAAAATGTCATGCAAAGGTGGAAATATCCTTTTCAAGTTGTTGAAACTATGTTTTAAATAGTTGCTTATGGAACTGCCTTTGATATGCAGTATGTTAGAATTTGGTTGAAATATGTTTTAAATAGTTGCTTATGGAACTGCCTTTGATATGCTGTATGTTAGAATTTGGTTCCTCATTTCTGTCATAGACCGAGAGGCAGATGAAAAATGGATATTCATCACTTACAAAAATGTCATGCAAAGGTGGAAATATCCTTTTCAAGTTGTTGAAACTATGTTTTAAATAGTTGCTTATGGAACTGCCTTTGATATGCAGTATGTTAGAATTTGGTTGAAATATGTTTTAAATAGTTGCTTATGGAACTGCTTTTGATATGCAGTATGTTAGAATTTGGTTCCTCATTTCTGTCATAGATCGAGAGGCAAATGAAAAATATTTATTCATAAATTGTGTTTTTTATTTGTATAAACGTCATGCAAAGGTGGAAATATCCTTTCTGAGTTGTTGAAATATGTTTTAAATAGTTGCTTATGGAACTGCCTTTGATATACAGTATGTTAGAATTTGGTTCCTCATTTCTGTCATAGACCGAGAGGCAGATGAAAAATGGATATTCATCACTTACAGAAAAGTCATGCAAAGGTGGAAATATCCTTTCCGAGTTTTCCGATCGAGAGGCAAATGAAAAATATTTATTCATAAATTGTGTTTTTTTTTGTATAAAGGTCATGCAAAGGTGGAAATATCCTTTCCGAGTTGTTGAAATATGTTTTAAATAGTTGCTTATGGAACTGCCTTTGATATGCAGTATGTAAGAATTTGGTTCCTCATTTCTGTCATAGACCAAGAGGCAGATGAAAAATATTTATTCATAAATTGTGTTTTTTTTTGTATAAACGTCATGCAAAGGTGGAAATATCCTTTCCGAGTCGTTGAAATATGTTTTAAATAGTTGCTTATGGAACTGCTTTTGATATGCAGTATGTTAGAATTTGGTTCCTCATTTCTGTCATAGACCGAGAGGCAAATGAAAAATATTTATTCATAAATTGTGTTTTTTTTTTGTATTAACGTCATGCAAAGGTGAAAATATCCTTTCCGAGTTGTTGAAATATGTTTTAAATAGTTGCTTATGGAACTGCCTTTGATATGCATTATGTTAGAATTTGGTTCCTCATTTCTGTCATAGACCGAGAGGCAGATGAAAAATGGATATTCATCACTTACAAAAAAGTCATGCAAAGGTGGAAATATCCTTTTTGAGTTGTTGAAATATGTTTTTAATAGTTGCTTATGGAACTGCCTTTGATATCCAGTATGTTAGAATTTGGTTCCTCATTTCTGTCATAGACCGAGAGGCAGATGAAAAATGGATATTCATCACTTACAGAAAAGTCATGCAAAGGTGGAAATATCCTTTCCGAGTTTTCCGATCGAGAGGCAAATGAAAAATATTTATTCATAAATTGTGTTTTTTTTTGTATAAAGGTCATGCAAAGGTGGAAATATCCTTTCCGAGTTGTTGAAATATGTTTTAAATAGTTGCTTATGGAACTGCCTTTGATATGCAGTATGTTAGAATTTGGTTCCTCATTTCTGTCATAGACCGAGAGACAGATGAAAAATACTTATTCATCACTTACAAAAAAGTCATGCAAAGGTGGAAATATCCTTTCCGAGTTGTTGAAATATGTTTTAAATAGTTGCTTATGGAACTGCTTTTGATATGCAGTATGTTAGAATTTGGTTCCTCATTTCTGTCATAGACCGAGAGGCAAATGAAAAATATTTATTCATAAATTGTGTTTTTTTTTTGTATTAACGTCATGCAAAGGTGAAAATATCCTTTCCGAGTTGTTGAAATATGTTTTAAATAGTTGCTTATGGAACTGCCTTTGATATGCATTATGTTAGAATTTGGTTCCTCATTTCTGTCATAGACCGAGAGGCAGATGAAAAATGGATATTCATCACTTACAAAAAAGTCATGCAAAGGTAGAAATATCCTTTCCGAGTTGTTGAAATATGTTTTAAATAGTTGCTTATGGAACTGCTTTTGATATGCAGTATGTTAGAATTTGGTTCCTCATTTCTGTCATAGACCGAGAGGCAGATGAAAAATGGATATTCATCACATACAAAAAAGTCATGCAAAGGTGGAAATATCCTTTCCGAGTTGTTGAAATATGTTTTAAATAGTTGCTTATGGAACTGCCTTTGATATGCATTATGTTAGAATTTGGTTCCTCATTTCTGTCATAGACCGAGAGGCAGATGAAAAATGCATATTCATCACTTACAAAAAAGTCATGCAAAGGTGGAAATATCTTTTCCAAGTTGTTGAAACTATGTTTTAAATAGTTGCTTATGGAACTGCCTTTGATATGCAGTATGTTAGAATTTGGTTGAAATATGTTTTAAATAGTTGCTTATGGAACTGCCTTTGATATGCTGTATGTTAGAATTTGGTTCCTAATTTCTGTCATAAACCGAGAGGCAGATGAAAAATGGATATTCATCACTTACAAAAAAGTCATGCAAAGGTGGAAATATCCTTTCCGAGTTGTTGAAATATGTTTTAAATAGTTGTTTATGAAACTGTCTTTAATATGCAGTATGTTAGAATTTGATTCCTCATTTCTGTCATAGACCGAGAGGCAGATGAAAAATACTTATTCATCACTTACAAAAAAGTCATGCAAAGGTGGAAATATCCTTTCCGAGTTGTTAAAATATGTTTTAAATAGTTGCTTATGGAACTGCTTTTGATATGCAGTATGTTAGAATTTGGTTCCTCATTTCTGTCATAGATCGAGAGGCAAATGAAAAATATTTATTCATAAATTGTGTTATTTTTTTTGTATAAACGTCATGCAAAGGTGGAAATATCCTTTCCATATTGTTGAAATATGTTTTAAATAGTTGCTTATGGAACTGCCTTTGATATGCAGCATGTTAGAATTTGGTTACTTATTTCTGTCATAGACCGAGAGACAGATGAAAAATACTTATTCATCACTTACAAAAAAGTCATGCAAAGGTGGAAATATCCTTTCCGAGTTGTTAAAATCTGTTTTAAATAGTTGCTTATGAAACTGCCTTTGATATCCAGTATGTTAGAATTTGGTTCCTCATTTCTGTCATAGACCGAGAGTCAGATGAAAAATACTTATTCATCACTTACAAAAAAGTCATGCAAAGGGGGAAATATCCTTTAAGAGTTGTTGAAATATGATTTAAATAGTTGCTTATGGAACTGCCTTTGATATGCAGTATGTTAGAATTTGGTTCCTTATTTCTGTCATAGACCGAGAGGCAGATGAAAAATATTTATTTATAAATTGTGTTTTTTTTTTGTATAAACGTCATGCAAAGGTGGAAATATCCTTCCGGAGTTGTTGAAATATGTTTTAAATAGTTGCTTATGGAAATGCCTTTTATATCCAGTATGTTGTAATTTGGTTCCTCATTTCTGTCATAGACCGAGAGGCAGATGAAAAATATTTATTCATAAATTGTGTTTTTTTTTTGTATAAACGTCATGCAAAGGTGGAAATATCCTTCCGGAGTTGTTGAAATATGTTTTAAATAGTTGCTTATGGAAATGCATTTTATATCCATCATGTTGTAATTTGGTTCCTCATTGCTGTCATAGACCGAGAGACAGATGAAAAATACTTATTCATCACTTACAAAAAAGTCATGCAAAGGTGGAAATATCCTTTCCGAGTTGTTAAAATCTGTTTTAAATAGTTGCTTATGGAACTGCCTTTGATATCCAGTATGTTAGAATTTGGTTCCTCATTTCTGTCATAGACCGAGAGGCAGATGAAAAATGGATATTCATCACTTACAAAAAAGTCATGCAAAGGTGGAAATATCCTTTCCGAGTTGTTGAAATATGTTTTAAATAGTTGCTTATGGAACTGCCTTTGATATGCAGTATGTTAGAATTTGGTTCCTCATTTATGTCATAGACCGAGAGGCAGATGAAAAATACTTATTCATGTTAAATAGTCTACTGCAAAAAACGTCATGCAAAGGTAGACATATCCGTCCGGAGTTGTTAAAATATGTTTTAAATAGTTTTTTATGGAACTGCCTTTGATACCCAGCATGTTAGAATTTGGTTCCTCATTTCTGTCATAGACCGAGAGGCAGATGAAAAAAATTTATTCATAAATTGTGTTTTTTTTTTGTATAAACGTCATGCAAAGGTGGAAATATCCTTTCCGAGTTGTTGAAATATGTTTTAAATAGTTGCTTATGGAACTGCCTTTGATATACAGTATGTTATAATTTGGTTCCTCATTTCTGTCATAGACCGAGAGAAAGATGAAAAATACTTATTCATGACTTACAAAAAAGTCATGCAAAGGTGGAAATATCCTTTCCGAGTTGTTGAAATATGTTTTAAATAGTTGCTTATGGAACTGCCTTTGATATGCAGTATGTTAGAATTTGGTTCCTCATTTCTGTCATAGACCGAGAGGCAGATGAAAAATACTTATTCATATAAAATAGTCTACTGCAAAAAACGTCATGCAAAGGTAGACATATCCGTCCGGAGTTGTTAAAATATGTTTTAAATAGTTGTTTATGGAACTGCCTTTGATATCCAGCATGTTAGAATTTGGTTCCTCATTTCTGTCATAGACCGAGAGGCAGATGAAAAATGGATATTCATCACTTACAAAAAAGTCATGCAAAGGTGGAAATATCCTTTCCGAGTTGTTGAAATATGTTTTAAATAGTTGCTTATGGAACTGCTTTTGATATGCAGTATGTTAGAATTTGGTTCCTCATTTCTGTCATAGATCGAGAGGCAAATGAAAAATATTTATTCATAAATTGTGTTTTTTTTTTGTATAAACGTCATGCAAAGGTGGAAATATCCTTTCCGAGTTGTTGAAATATGTTTTAAATAGTTGCTTATGGAACTGCCTTTGATATGCAGTATGTTAGAATTTGGTTCCTCATTTCTGTCATAGACCGAGAGGCAGATGAAAAATGGATATTCATCACTTACAAAAATGTCATGCAAAGGTGGAAATATCCTTTTCAAGTTGTTGAAACTATGTTTTAAATAGTTGCTTATGGAACTGCCTTTGATATGCAGTATGTTAGAATTTGGTTGAAATATGTTTTAAATAGTTGCTTATGGAACTGCCTTTGATATGCTGTATGTTAGAATTTGGTTCCTCATTTCTGTCATAGACCGAGAGGCAGATGAAAAATGGATATTCATCACTTACAAAAAAGTCATGCAAAGGTGGAAATATCCTTTCCGAGTTGTTGAAATATGTTTTAAATAGTTGCTTATGGAACTGCTTTTGATATGCAGTATGTTAGAATTTGGTTCCTCATTTCTGTCATAGATCGAGAGGCAAATGAAAAATATTTATTCATAAATTGTGTTTTTTATTTGTATAAACGTCATGCAAAGGTGGAAATATCCTTTCTGAGTTGTTGAAATATGTTTTAAATAGTTGCTTATGGAACTGCCTTTGATATACAGTATGTTAGAATTTGGTTCCTCATTTCTGTCATAGACCGAGAGGCAGATGAAAAATGGATATTCATCACTTACAGAAAAGTCATGCAAAGGTGGAAATATCCTTTCCGAGTTTTCCGATCGAGAGGCAAATGAAAAATATTTATTCATAAATTGTGTTTTTTTTTGTATAAAGGTCATGCAAAGGTGGAAATATCCTTTCCGAGTTGTTGAAATATGTTTTAAATAGTTGCTTATGGAACTGCCTTTGATATGCAGTATGTTAGAATTTGGTTCCTCATTTCTGTCATAGACCGAGAGACAGATGAAAAATACTTATTCATCACTTACAAAAAAGTCATGCAAAGGTGGAAATATCCTTTCCGAGTTGTTGAAATATGTTTTAAATAGTTGCTTATGGAACTGCTTTTGATATGCAGTATGTTAGAATTTGGTTCCTCATTTCTGTCATAGACCGAGAGGCAAATGAAAAATATTTATTCATAAATTGTGTTTTTTTTTTGTATTAACGTCATGCAAAGGTGAAAATATCCTTTCCGAGTTGTTGAAATATGTTTTAAATAGTTGCTTATGGAACTGCCTTTGATATGCAGTATGTTAGAATTTGGTTCCTCATTTCTGTCATAGACCGAGAGACAGATGAAAAATACTTATTCATCACTTACAAAAAAGTCATGCAAAGGTGGAAATATCCTTTCCGAGTTGTTGAAATATGTTTTAAATAGTTGCTTATGGAACTGCTTTTGATATGCAGTATATTAGAATTTGGTTCCTCATTTCTGTCATAGATCGAGAGGCAAATGAAAAATATTTATTCATAAATTGTGTTTATTTTTGTATAAAGGTCATGCAAAGGTGGAAATATCCTTTCCGAGTTGTTGAAATATGTTTTAAATAGTTGCTTATGGAACTGCCTTTGATATGCAGTATGTTAGAATTTGGTTCCTCATTTCTGTCATAGACCGAGAGACAGATGAAAAATACTTATTCATCACTTACAAAAAAGTCATGCAAAGGTGGAAATATCCTTTCCGAGTTGTTGAAATATGTTTTAAATAGTTGCTTATGGAACTGCTTTTGATATGCAGTATGTTAGAATTTGGTTCCTCATTTCTGTCATAGACCGAGAGGCAAATGAAAAATATTTATTCATAAATTGTGTTTTTTTTTGTATTAACGTCATGCAAAGGTGAAAATATCCTTTCCGAGTTGTTGAAATATGTTTTAAATAGTTGCTTATGGAACTGCCTTTGATATCCAGTATGTTAGAATTTGGTTCCTCATTTCTGTCATAGACCGAGAGACAGATGAAAAATACTTATTCATCACTTACAAAAAAGTCATGCAAAGGTGGAAATATCCTTTCCGAGTTGTTGAAATATGTTTTAAATAGTTGCTTATGGAACTGCCTTTGATATGCAGTATGTTAGAATTTGGTTCCTCATTTCTGTCATAGATCGAGAGGCAAATGAAAAATATTTATTCATAAATTGTGTTTTTTTTTGTATTAACGTCATGCAAAGGTGGAAATATCCTTCCGGAGTTGTTGAAATATGTTTTAAATAGTTGCTTATGGAACTGCCTTTGATATGCAGTATGTTAGAATTTGGTTCCTCATTTCTGTCATAGACCGAGAGACAGATGAAAAATACTTATTCATCACTTACAAAAAAGTCATGCAAAGATGGAAATATCCTTTCCGAGTTGTTGAAATATGTTTTAAATAGTTGCTTATGGAACTGCTTTTGATATGCAGTATGTTAAAATTTGGTTCCTCATTTCTGTCATAGATCGAGAGGCAAATGAAAAATATTTATTCATAAATTGTGTTTTTTTTTTGTATAAACGTCATGCAAAGTCGGAAATATCCTTTCCGAGTTGTTGAAATATGTTTTAAATAGTTGCTTATGGAACTGCCTTTGATATGCAGTATGTTAGAATTTGGTTCCTCATTTATGTCATAGACCGAGAGACAGATGAAAAATACTTATTCATCACTTACAAAAAAGTCATGCAAAGGTGGAAATATCCTTTCCGGAGTTGTTAAAATATGTTTTAAATAGTTGCTTATGGAACTGCCTTTGATATCCAGTATGTTAGAATTTGGTTCCTCATTTCTGTGATAGTTCGAGTGGCAGTTAAATAATACTTATTCATGTAAAGTGATCAATTACAAAAATCGTCATGCAATGGTACAAATATCTGTCCGGAGTTGTTAAAATATGTTTTAAATAGTTGCTAAAGGAACTGCATTTGATATCTAGCATCTTATAATTTGGTTTCTCATTTCTGTCATAGACTAGTATAGTGATTTCTTTAACACCATTGAAGGGTAGAAACATGTCAGAATTGATTATCCAGCCTCTAACATACTATGCGTCAAAGGTCTCATCCATCTGTATGAAATAGATTGCGTTCACTACTATACGTTTACTACTCTAACAGAACGTTTTTCATAAAATTAAGGCTGCTAGATATCTGGCAGCATAAGGGTTTGTTCAAATAAGCGAAAAAAATTTGGTTGCTAAAAAATTGGCCGCTAACTTCACACCGGTCAATATTTCAATGTCATAAAAGCATGAAGGTAAAAACCGTGCCCGTCCGCGCGCCGCGGGCGCGTTTTTTTAACTTCATGCATGAAAGGTATTCTAGATTGGTTTGTCATCATCATGAAGTTAAAAAAACACGGTTTTTACCTTCATGGTCATCATATACACAATGACATCTCATACACATTATTCACCAAACATAAACAAGGAATATAATTACTTCTTTTGCACATTAATTTAAGATCCGGATGAAAGTATATGATTTTATCTGAAAAACTATCTGTAAGAGGTCTTGAAATATAATTTATTTATATGTATGGAATAAGATCTACTTATATTTAATTATTTATTTATCTTCACACCAGGTCCCTTACGGGGTATGCAGAGACAACCGAGCGCCACTTGGCCCTATCCCTACATACTCCTTTCGCCTCTTCCACAGTCATAACTCTTCTCATACATGCACGCCGATTTAGGAGACTTTTAATTGCACCGTTTTTTAAAACTTTTCCAATTTGGTCATGGGACGTGTGTCTTGGTCTCCCTCGGCCTCGTTTACCCTTCACCTCGCTTTTATATATCTGGATCGTCATATATTATATTTAAAGCACCAAATAAATAGAAAAAAATAGTCCAGAGTTTTTTACTTTACCTATAATAAAAATCCACAAATGAAAATCCCACAAGAGTTTTACTATTGTAGTTTACACCTATTTAAAATAGTTACATTAATTACTAAATTTAGCTTTCAAAACTATAAGACTGAAATCTGCAATGTAAACAGTTTTAACTTGGAGTACTTAGTCAGAATTAGGCCACACTTAAGTTTGTGCAGTGCTAAGTCATCAAAAGTTTTTAAGAAGCTATTTACTTCGTTCTCCTGCAAACTTAGTTCATTAAGCTCTCGTTTAGGCATATTTAAGCTGTGACATAAAAAAGAATCATTAATTTTATTTAAAATAAAATTATATTTTCTATTTATGTACCTATTACGAGTAGGTATATGGTATATCTCTTGATATATAGCCCTACAAATAGTAATTAAATATGACTTACGTGGTTACGTTATACACGTGGTGGCCTAGTTGTTTGACCTTGGACTTAAAAACATTTAGGTCCCTGGTTCGAATCCCGGTGTGTAACAATGAGTTTTAAATTTAAAAATTTATGTACATTTGTTTGACAACACCACTATAGTGCCTCGGAGAGCACGTTAAGCTGTCGGTCCCGGTTTCACTATACCAACTTGTGAAACTGTTTATAGATGGGTTATTGAGTCTATTCAAAACATCGCAACGAGCTGGCCACTTGTTCGGTGTAGAGTCATACCATCGGCTACGACGAGGTGGGATTAAAACCCCTCCGCTGGGTACCCTGGGGCCGTCTCGGGCGCCGTAAGGCACCCGTGATGATACATACATAAATATGACTTATCAGTCCTATCACACAATACTCGTACAGGGTGAATTGTACTTTGGGCTAATATGAGGCTCTATTGATCAAATTGTACAACTTTTCCCATGGAACCATGTGGCGCAAATAAAAAAAAAATTTTGGCTTCCTTATACAAACTAAATTGACCAATTTGTATGGAGAAGAAGAGAATGTTTTAAAATTAATTTTTTTTCATTTAGAATCATGGTTCCATGGGTCCTGGTTCCAAAAGTAGTTTGGTTTTATCAGTAGAACCTCATATTATTAGCTCATAATACAACTTTCAAATTCACAATGTATATCTCTTGATATATAAACCTACAAAAAGTCATTAAATTAGTCATTATACTGTTTATATATTAATATGTATATTATATGATATGTAGTATATTATATGTATATGTGTATAATACATGTATTTGTATATAAGTATGTATTTATTTATAAAAATAAATAAAAACTTATTTTTTATTGCATATCTACCTAAACTTAATGTAACCGAAGGTTTGACTGTCAGATAATGCCCAACGGTATTAAGCCTGCCTTTTGTATTATGCAATAAAGTGTGATAAATAAAATAAATAAATATAGATGACTTATACACAATAGGTATATAAGTACGAAGTGGTGGGAATAAACCCCGACCTTTGGGAGGCTGTTTTGGTCGGTTCAATAACCCATCTATAAACTTTCACACGGTGGTATAGTGAAATTGGGACTGACAGCTTCACTGTCTCTCTGAGGCACTATAGTGGTGTTTTAAACAAATGTGTTTTTTTTATTAAATACTTATTGGTATACACCCGGGTTTGAACCGTGACCAAAAACTGTAGTTTTTTTAAGTCTAGGATTAACCAACTCAACTACCAGTACCATGTACCTACATACATGTTTCGGTATTACTCTGTGGGTTTACTGCATAGATTTCTTGTCGGGGTGGTAGTCGGTTACGAAAACCGCACCTTGAAAGGAGCTCTCGGGAAAACCCGTGAACGGACGATTGATTTGACCAAACTGGCGAGGTGTGCTTTTCGCAACCGAATTAATTTGCCGGCATAGTAGGAGCAATCAATATTATTAAACAACAATGTATTGATCGAACCCACTCATGAACTTTGTAGGTCTGCTTACCGTCAGGTAGATACAAAGTCACATGCCATACTCCAATAAAAATACAATGACTGGT
The DNA here is from genome assembly GCA_947458855.1 of Monopis laevigella. Taxonomy (NCBI): domain Eukaryota; kingdom Metazoa; phylum Arthropoda; class Insecta; order Lepidoptera; family Tineidae; genus Monopis; species Monopis laevigella. The sequence goes on from OX381581.1 coordinate 19,083,775, forward strand.
GAAGATTATTCAATCTCTACTTTCTTCGGCTCGCATTACACACTGATATACCTATCAGTGTGTAATGCGAATATATTATAATATATTTTGAATTTACTTTACCAAGTAAATTCAAAAAATAAATTACAAAACAAAAATAAACTAGCCTTTTTTTTAAATTCATTTTAGTGGTGACGACAACTGGGAACGTTTTTGTGCCACCCGTCACTATTAGCACAATTTTTTTCCCCATTTGTCGTTAGTAGGAACAGACCCGGTAGTGACAACTGGGAATAAGCCACGGAATCAATGCTGACCTAAAAATCTATCATACCAAATGAAAGCGTGATAAATATCAGAATACTTTTATACGCAGCTTTTAGCGTGACAAGGTTCTACAGTCAATAATTTACATTGTAACTATGTAAAACTAACTGGGGCCGTCTAGGCGTCTCGGGCGACGTATGGCCCCCGTGATGATATGTATGTATTAGTAGCAGTGACCTAAAACACACAATTTGTGTAGTATTTATTATGTATTGCTATAGATATTTTTTATAAGTCTTACAAAAAAATATCTATAGCAATACACAATGAGTAATATGTACTACACCACACAAATTATATTTTTTAATTAAATAAAAGATATGTAATATATAAAAACAAAATTTATTCCAAATGTCTTAAAACTCAAATCCTACTAAATATCTAATCTCCCTCATCTCCGCCTTCTTCTTCTTCATCAAACTCGCCTTCCTCTTCGGCCGTGGCGTCTTGGTACTGCTGGTATTCGGATACCAAGTCGTTCATGTTGCTCTCGGCTTCTGTGAATTCCATCTCGTCCATACCTTCTCCAGTATACCAATGCAGAAAGGCCTTGCGTCTGAACATAGCTGTAAATTGTTCAGATATTCTTTTGAACAATTCCTGAATGGCCGTAGAGTTTCCGATGAACGTGGCAGACATTTTCAGACCTCGAGGTGGAATGTCACAAACAGCGGTCTTAACATTATTAGGGATCCATTCAACAAAATATGAAGAGTTTTTATTCTGAATATTCATCATTTGTTCGTCGACTTCCTTCATGGACATGCGGCCTCTAAACACGGCGGCCACGGTCAGATATCTTCCATGGCGAGGATCACAAGCGGCCATCATATTCTTGGCGTCGAACATCTGCTGCGTCAATTCAGGGACGGTCAGTGCCCGATATTGCTGGCTTCCTCTAGAAGTCAACGGCGCAAACCCGGGTATGAAAAAGTGTAGACGAGGGAAGGGCACCATATTTACTGCCAATTTTCTTAAATCTGCATTTAACTGACCGGGGAATCTGAGACAGGTGGTCACGCCGGACATCGTAGCTGATACTAAATGATTTAGATCGCCGTATGTAGGGGTTGTCAATTTCAAAGTTCGGAAACAAATATCATACAGTGCCTCGTTGTCTATGCAATAGGTTTCGTCAGTGTTTTCAACCAATTGATGAACAGAGAGCGTCGCGTTGTATGGTTCGACCACAGTGTCCGATACTTTTGGAGATGGCACGACACTGAACGTGTTCATGATACGATCGGGGTATTCTTCTCTGATCTTTGATATGAGTAACGTTCCTAGTCCGGCGCCAGTGCCACCACCTAAAGAGTGAGTCAACTGAAACCCTTGAAGACAGTCGCAACCTTCGGCTTCTTTTCTTACTACATCTAGCACAGAATCTACTAACTCGGCTCCTTCGGTATAGTGTCCTTTGGCCCAGTTGTTGCCGGCACCAGACTGACCAAACACGAAGTTGTCCGGGCGGAATATTTGTCCGAAGGGTCCAGAGCGCACGGAGTCCATAGTGCCCGGTTCCAGGTCCACGAGCACAGCACGAGGCACATATTTACCGCCAGTCGCCTCATTGTAGTATACATTTATACGCTCCAACTGCAAGTCTGAGTCTCCGTGGTATGTTCCCGTTGGGTCAATACCGTGTTCGTCTGATATTACTTCCCAGAACTGAAAAGAAAAATAATGGATATATTTGCTGGCAAACTGGGATGTCATAAGACAAATTATATCATGACATAAGAACATTATGCATGGCATGCAAAGTTTCGCATTTTTGAATCTATCATACTGGAAAACCTCATCAGAAACTACCTATATCACACCCGACTATAACCGACCACTACGCTTCAAAGTTTTAAGCCTACATTGTTCCTGGTATTTTCTATAAAATAATAACTTTGCCTTGCTGCTAAAATAACTGAGCAAACTAGAATATATTTTCTATTATGCGGTCTAGATGAAGTTACTGTACTTTTAATGACTGTTGTTTGTAAAAGTACAGTTTGTTTAAACATACCTTTGCACCAATTTGGTTTCCGCATTGTCCAGCTTGAATATGTACTATTTCTCTCATTCTTATTTAAATTAATAAATGTTATAAATTATTATGTTGCTTATTTAACAAAGTCGCGACCACCTCGTTTGACAGATTAAATAGTTGAATACTCATGCCAAATGCTGTCAAATTTATTATTTTTGAATTTAGACTTGTATTTTTTTTTAACTTTACTGCAATGAATAAAGTACAAAACAAGAAAAAATATTAATTTTCTAAAAATATTTAAAAAATCTCAAATCTGTATATATGTACATTCATCTATTAAAAAATGAAAACAATCCAATTTAAGAAGTAAGAAAATGAAAAAAAAAATGTGTGTCAAATCTCTTTAACGGACGATGAGCTTGGATCCAGTGCTATGTTAAAATAAATAAATAAAATAAAAATTCAACGTTGATTTGAAGCTGCTTTCTGTATATATTAATTATACTCAATGGCTGCATATGATATGAAGGTAAAATGTACCTATGCGAATATGGTGTTGATGGTTTGATTAATTTTAATTACAGATATTTTAACTAACTTTATACTAAGGTTTTTTAGTTTTTCTCTTGTATTCGGATTGACAGAATACTCGTACTTATGACGTAGTGGAAGGCTGCGAACTGATCGCATCGTTCCAGGAAATTAAAGGACCTTTTTCGCTGTTTAGTACCCTCCCCTACTCAAACCATCGGTGTATATTTTTACCCAAATAAATCATCAAATAATATTACTTTCAATATAAAATTTTAGTTAAGGTTCATTTCAGACTTGTTTAATAGTTTTGAAATTCGTTAAAATAAAATGAAAATGCCGGTGATGGAGATAAAATAATGTTGAATAGAGAGGTAGGTCCATATACATTCATAGCTGACCACGCTGTGCCGCAGCTCTTTTGAAGTCCGCTCGTATAAAATTGCAATTCACGCAAGAGCTTCATAGGTAACCACTTTATATAATTGCAACGTGGTGCTGTTGGGAATAAAGCACAATTTCTACATAATCAAATATAGATAGAGCTAGATAAGTAATTTATAAGCAAGTATTTAAGCAACCCTGATAAATACAATGAACATATTGCCGTTAAAAAATGTTAAGGAGTTTATACATGGTGACTTTGAAAGGATGTACTTTGGGCTAATATGATGTTCTACTGATCATAAGAACAACTTTTCCTATGGAACTATGTGCCGCAAATGAAAAACTAGTAATGTTAAAATGACCAATTTGTATGGGGAAGCTAAACATTTTTTTCATTTGCGACACATGGTTCCATGGGAAAAGTTGTTTGATTTGATCAGCAGAACCTCATATTAGCCCAAAGTACATCCTTTCAAATTCATCCTGTATATCGAATTTATTAAATAGTCTAGCTAATAATTGTATAATTGTAGTTTATGTATATTACATAAAATACCGATTATTAGCTAGACTAACAAATAATTATTCACTATATTCAGATAGTTCAATAGCAGGTTGTTCGGTAAAGGTTTTTGTTAAATTTATAATTAAATTACCTTGTTGACTAAGTTGTATTTTATATGAGCGAATTCTACTTCATTCTCGTATCTCGTATATTATATAAAACTTATCATATGATCCACATAGGAAGTCATATCATATATTTATTCAAATTCAATTTACCTCCTTTATTACCTTTTATTTAGCGTTTAAAATCAGATAAACTGACTTAGGGGTTAAATTTATAGCACCCTTTTATTTTTGTCGGGGGTTTTTAAAAACAAAGAATATTACTATACAAAGGAAACTATTTTATAAGAAAAATCTTTTTAAAAAATATATTTAAAACACAGAGACGTACATTCGTCATTTCTGTATAACTTAGAATAAAACTTATCTTAAAAAATTTTAGTATCTAAATATTTATTATCCGAGGAAAAAAATAATCCCATTTTAATTAAGCTATGTCAGTCAATTCGGCTACAAGTTAATATTTGACGTAAATCACGTGTACAAGTTATCTGCCGCTATATATATTTCGAAATTTATTCTTTCAATTATTTGATAAATACCTATATTTAAATCACTGCGCAAAATATAAGTGTAAAATAATTGCTCCCAAACCTATTTCAGGCGTTCAAAACCGACCCAATGCAATTTTTCCAGTAAATTACATTAAAAACTGAAATAAATGTTGTCTGCCAAGCAATAACATGAAATTCTCGAATATTAATGGAAGCCCGAAAATTTTTAAAGTTGCCAAAAATGTGGCGTTACAAAGTTAATGTAGATACATAGTCATATAGAGATTGTAGCAATATTTTCAGGATTCTGGAAGCTTGTCGCCTTGGAGACGCTTCCGTAGAGGAAATTGCTACTCCCAACGTTCCATAAATCAAGTCTAAGGTAAAATTTAATATCATTTTGCTTATAACTTGCATTTTTAACAAGCACTTTTATTTGTTACTTTAGGCATAAACATTTAGGTATGAAGTTACGGAATTTTCTTGTAAAACCGTCTCTTATAAAGTTTTATTAAATTTTCTTGGATATTATGATTTATTTTATAACAGTTTATAGTTTTTTTTTCGCATCATTTAGCTGCCATAGTGGGATCGACTAATGCTGTTAAACAACTATGTATTGGTCGACCCCAGTCATGGGTTTTGTAGGCCCGGTTACTACTTACTTATGTAGATACAAAGTCACATGCCATGCTCCTGTAAAGAAAAAATGCTAAAGGAGTATGTATATAGCTGCTGCAACAGTGGTCTGCTACCTCGGAAGTGTCCAGGATTGTGGCCCGAAAATAAACAATTATAATACATATAAATTAATTAAAATAGGCAGTTATTATAGCTTTCTATCATGGAAGTGTATCCGTTTGCGCCATGCGCCATTCTGTTGTCGCTTTTTGAACATTGTGTGGTTAACATTTTTTTTTTTTTTAATCTACATATCTCTACATACCTAAATTGGTTTTTAAAAAAACTATCTAAATATCTTAACAAAGTAATACCTTAGCTTATAGATCCATTCATTTTTCCTTCCAGAATTTAGAACCAATATTACCATTAAAATTGTCGATAACATTTTATTTTTCAAATCAAATCAATATAGGTACAGAAATATAAACTATAACTTAACAAAATAAAATCGTCTATTAAACCTATATAAATAAAACCCTATAAAATAAAAATAGAATCTAAATTTGTGCCGTGCGGCATAGTGCCCAGGACACTGGCGGCATTTCCTCTCTGTATAGTTAAGCTTACTTTTTGAGAAAAATATTTACAATGCTATGGTAGCATTATAATAAAATAAATAATAATATATAAATAAATATCACCACCACCACAGGAGAAAAATAGTACAAGTCACCGCCTAGACGGCCTCAGGGTAACCAAAGGAGGAATTTTTAATCCCACCTCGTCATAGCTAATGGTATAGTCTATCTACACCGAAGAAGTGGCTAGCTTTTATTATAATAAAATATCGCATACGAATTCAAAACTTATATTAAAACTAGTGTTACCAGACGTCCCGTATTTCGGGCATAATTTTAAATGTCCGACGGTTGAAATACGGGACTGACTTTGTTCCGTATTTCAACCGTCCTCCATTTGTTTGTTATTATTGCCAAGTCAATCGTGCTACGGCTGACAAGTACTCATACGCAAAGTTCATACGACATAAATGTATTATTATTTATAATATTTAACATATTAAGGAAATAATACATTTATAATCATAATTTAAAATGCATACAAAAATCTAATATTTTATATAATGTCCCGGATAAAAAATCTGAAATTCAGTAATAAGGTATTTGCCCATTTATCCCTTAATTAATATTTTTTGAGCATTTGTCCCTTATAGTCTGAAAAAAAACTGGCAACACTAATAACCCTACAATATTCTAGAGATACAAACATAAACTCCAGTCGACTCCGTGCGAAATATTTTCCCCCCAGCACGTTCACGAAGCGCTTTAAGGGCTGTCTGAAGTATTTCCATCTCTTCCGCTGTAGTGTACACTTGGTATGGACGAATGCCACTCGCAGACGAGTGTCATACAATTATGCATATGTGGGAGTCTTTTAAGTTTGAAACTGAAATTTAATTTAGTCGGGTTATGTTAACACTGAAACATTTACTTTACACAGCAAAGACTTCATTTTAAATTCTATTAAAACTACATTTTATTTTTATTTATTTAAAGTAGAAGATATACAGCTGTTAACATGATTATTTTATACAAAAATAGATTACAATACATGCTAATAGTTGATCTTCCTAAATTACAATTAGTTTTTTAAGACAGCAATAAACATAGAAGAAAATTAACAAAGTTAGTATATTTTTTTTATGATTGAAGTTGAATTGTGAATTTTGCAGTAAAATACATATATCCTTAATAATACTGATGAAGACTTATTTACAAATAACACAAGTAAATAAACAAACAGTTTAAAAATTAAACTGCTTACCCAAAATACACCTACAAACATTTAATTTAAATAGTTTTTTGCTACAAACATATGAATCCAACCTAGAGAATATAAATATTATTACTATGGTTGTGAACTAGTACGTACTAGAGCATAGTTTGTGATAGGATAATCAATAAGTGTGAATTCACATAAAATAATTGCGCTATTAATATTGAATTTTATTATTTAGTTATGTGCATTTTTAGTTATAAATGCGCTATTATTGTGAATTTTACTATTTAGATAGAAAAACCTCCTAACCCGGAAGTTTCCAATAATTTGTGAGATTATACAAAATACTAAATGAAACTGATTAAGTTTCATTTAGTATTTAATTATCATTTATTGATTAATTAAGTTCTTTTCACCTCTAGATTTCAGTTTTAGTGTTTATCACATTATATTAATTTTATATATACGAGTAATATTATAATAAGAGGTAAAGTTGTGAGTTTGTAGGGTCTATTGGATCTACTGAACCAATTTTGAAAATTCAAAATAGAAAAAAAAATGTGTCGGATAGCCCATTTATTGAGAAATCGTCCAATATGAGCGGATCAATGAAAAATTTTGGGAAAACGGGGAAAAATTGTTCCGTTTGATAGCTTCCGTTTGGTGCGTTGTGTAAACGGTTAAAGTTACGCAGACAAAGTTGCGCGGGTCAGCTAGTCTATACTAATATAATAAAGTAGTATAGTTTGTGAGTTTTTGGGATTGTTATAGGTAATCTTTGGATCTTCTGAACCGATTTTGAAAAATATTTGATGTTGGATAGCCTATTTATCAAGGAAGGCTAGGCTATATAACTTCACGTTACGACCAATTGGAGCGAAGTATCAATAAAAAACGTTGAGAAAACGGAGAAAATTTGTTCCTTTCGAGAGCTTCCGTTGCGTGCGCTGTGTAAACGGTTAAAGTTACGCAGACGAAGTTGCGCGGGTAGCTAGTACATTTAAGTATAGAAAAATGAATCGAATATTGTATTCATGGAATAAACGTCTGTGGGATATTCTAATTCTGACGCTCTTCAATTTTATTTTCAATTTATTGGATCACGAATGGTAACAAAGTCCAATGGGCTCGATCAATACATTGATGATGCAAAACTGCCTGAAAACCTGTAAACCCACAGACTAACCAAACTATCGCTAGGTTCCTTTTTTCTTAAATCCCTTTGATCATATTCTGTTTCTTTTAAAGGTAACGTTAGATTGTAAAAAGAAATACTTTGAGTACAATTGTCACCACACAAAATGCTAAAAACTGCCAAAGCAAAAGAACCTGTAACACAAGGAAATAACGTATGTAGGTGGGTCAAAATCAAAATTATTGTACATTAACAAAAAAGAAACAAAAATGAATAACGTTACAAATATGAATAATGTTACAAAAAAGTAACAAAAAGGAATTGTAAGGGCTTCTTCACACTATGGTACTTAAATAAAAAAACATTTAACATTATTTAATATTTATTACTCAGAAAGTATACAAATAGCAAAACTAATCATCTTTTCTAAAAGAGCTAAAAAATTCAAAAGAACAATGCAAGTTACCATATATCATTACAGTTTAATGTATCTTTACTTTTATTACATAATCTTGTAAAAATTAAAACTAAAACTAAAGGTTCATTAACCTAATGTGAAATAGCCTTTATTTCATTTTTGTTACATCATTTTTGTAACGTAACAAAAAACGTAACGATTTGCTACAAAAAGGAAAACAAATCACATGTTTAAAATATAACCCCTAGCCATAAAGATACAAATAAACTTCTAAGATTAAAATAATAATCAGTTTCAAATGTATTATAAACAGCATTTTACACAGTATAGTAATAGTTTATCATTTACTTATCGTAAAATATACAGGCTAAACAAGAAAAAGGAATATATATTTGTTTAAATAAATGAATACGTAAAAAAACACACGTGTCGCACAACCATTTCAAGCCATCAAAATGGCTGACTGCGGCCGCAAGACGGATGCTATTGGTCGTCCTTATATCAAAATGTTGCAAGCCCAAAATTTTGGAAATCTGCTAAAATTAATGTTACAAAAGGGAATAACCAAAATGAAAAATAATGTGGACACGTGTTAAATTGTAAATAATTAATGTATCTCTGTGTTATATTTATTGATTTTATAAGAATTACGTAGTAATGATCATAATGCAGTTAGATAAATTTAGAATTATCTAAAATTAATTAGATTTTTTTTTTAAATTACTTTTTTGTAACACACGTGTGTCTGGAGACATAATTATTTGTATGAACCAAGTACGATGTGTATATAGCAAAACAGATTTTTTTATACTTACCGGTATAATTTCTTTGTTTATGAATACTAGAGGTATTAATTTGGAAAACCTATATTTAAAATATATAGATGTTATTTAAAAAATATTAACCATTTCAACACTATTCACAAGGACGTTTTGAGATGTAAAAATGTACAAAAATTTTGAATACGACCCAGGTATGTACCTTTTTTAATTATATTATTGTTGTTACTGATTGTTCAATGTCATTTATAATGGATTTCGTTCTTTTGACAACTAACGTTTACGTTATAAAAATAGAATTCGGCCACTGGTCACTTCAGGTGTACCTGTATGGGCGGTAATAACAAAGCCAGTCAGTCATTTTAGGGCGAGGGATGGCTTTTTAAGAACGCTAGGTTCTTAAAAGGCCATCCCTCGCCCTAAAAAGGAATATTTACTTAATTTATTTAAACACTTTATTGCACAATAAACAAAAGATATGTACAAAGGCGAACTTAATGCCTTAGGCATGATCTACCAGCTAACCTTAAATATTGTGTTTGGAGGTATTTTAATTACTTAGGTAGTTCTTACATTCTTTAGGATTTGCACTACACTTTAACTTTAAAGATTAAAGCCTTCGATCAACAATCGAAGATTGTTGATCGAAGGCTTTGAAAAGCATTACGGCGTTAAGCAGTGAAACGCAAACGTTAGCTTGTCAAAGTAACGGAATCCTATAACAATGACATTATACAATCAGCGACGGTACTCAGCGGAGGGGTTATAATCCCACCTCGTCGTAGCCGATGGTATGATTCTACACCGAACAAGTGGCTAGCTCGTCGCGATGTTTTGAATAGACTCAATATCCCATCTATAAACAGTTTCACAAGATGGTATAGTGAAATCGGGACCGACAGCTTAACGTGCTCTCAGAGGCACTATAGTGGTGTTGTCAAACAAATGTACTTACATATTTTTTTTAAATAAAAACTAGTTGGTACACACCGGGATTCGAACCAGGGACCTAACCCAAGTGTTTTTAAGTCCAAGTTCTAACAAACTCGGCCACCACGTATATGGACGTGTAATGACATTGATAATGTAAAACCCTTAAAAGAAACAGAATATAGGAATTGCATCTGAATAAAATCATATCTACCTTCTGTCATCATCACCGCAGCATCCAATTCCATCCAAACAACAATGAAGAGGATAATTTGGTGGATCGACATCGGACGTTGATGGATGAACCCTAGACCTCGACGCCAAAAACCAGGATATCGCAGCGGTTTCATAAAGTCATGCCACTATTCATTTAATAGAGTGCCGAGTCACTTAATTCCCTTTTGACGGAGTAAATTATGTCTAATGCTTAAATATTTATAATTAACTTGCCTAATGTTGTATAGCAGGATATTCTTATATTGAAACTATTGGGATAAAATTGTAATAAAAAAATATTTAAGAAGAAAACAAAAATAACATTGATCGCCACCTAGTGTTCATGAACTATACGTAGCCTTATTCATAAATATATACTTATAGATTCCTTGAAGAACACTTCAATTAAAATCTGTGTTGTCTCTTTTTTTAGCAATAAAAATAAATAAACATATTTTAACTCAAGTGTTCTTCAAGGACTCAATAACTATATTATAAATAAGGCTTCACTCTATTCGCAAAGGGAAAACTGTATTTTTGGAATCTCAGCTATTGAGTACCTTGCCGCGAAAGCAAGGGTCGTGGGTTTGAGTCCCACGCTCCAGGAATATTGTTATTTAAATTTATTTTCAAGCTTTGTAACAAATTTTAAGTCTATTCATGTTCCTTCCGTCACTGAGATATTATACTTGCAAATCAATATACTCCCGAAATGTTTGTAAATAGAGATATATTAAATATATCAAATCCTGGCCCCTGCTCCCTTGAAATCTACAATGAAAATACCCCATTATTAACATTAAAGGAAGTTCCTGGTTTCAGCTGGACGATATTGAGTATGTCAGCCAGTCAGGACAATTACTTTTATTATATGAAGATAAAAATGCAGTAACAAATATCCTGGTCAACCAAATCAATCAAACAACTGAGCCAACCAAATCCTAGTCACCCCTACCAAAGTTTGCGTTTATTTTTTTTTATTTCGTGAGGGGGAGAACCTAATTGGCTAGTGGCTTTTTATTATTAATATTGTAATATTTTACTACAATAATTTAAAACATAATTAACATAAATATAAGTAGCTTACAAACTTAAGTCGAAATAAAGTTAAGATTAACTGTCTGTAAAACTTGTTCAAGAAAACATTTTCTTAATTAATTACCAACACTCAAGTAGGTACATGAATGTGTACCACTCGTTGGTTACAGCTATACACTCCACCTGCGTTATTTTCATAAAATTGAGCTTTCTCGCCTTAAGTATGTTTTGAAGAGTTTCGTAAAATAATGAGTTTGTAACAAGTTACAATGTAGGTACAGATAAGTAGTAGGTAAGTACTTATTCCACGTATACCTACATATTCGAATTTCGAAGGTTAATTTTGTTATAAGAAGTTTGAAATTGAATTTCGAAAAGTTCGTAACAGGTTAAGATTTTTTAACAACCATTTGGTAAATTCTTTTTCGTTTTATTTTTAAATACAGAAAAAGAGTTGATTATTCTTCGACCTTCTCTGTAATAGAATTAGCTTTGAATTGAAGATAGAACTTGTTAATTATCATTGGTTGCAGACAAAGGGGTTCGCACGTGACATGCTTTCTAATCTGAAAAATAAAGCTTATAAAAAAGTAACTTCCTAGAGATTTACTAAGACAAAAAATAGTTTATTTGAGACTGCCTAGATGCTAAAGGGTGGGCTGGGTAGCCAGCGGATGGGTTTTATTGGTAGTGATAGTATTCTGAAAAAATGTTGTTCATATTTTGAAGTATATTCTTACGAGTACATAGAAATTATACAGACAAAATTTTAAGTATTTTTTTCCGTTTTTGCGGCAACTGCACAACCTTTTAAATATTTATATAAAAAGTTAAAACAAATAATATACTCCACTAACATCTAGTGTTCAAAATTAGGAATTCTAACTTCGCTCTAATAGAGAGTCAATAAAAGATGCACAAGGGTGTGTGTGTAAATATCAGAAATATATTTTTGCAAGGAGTGACATATAACTGGATGGCTTAGAGGTACCTTGCCGCGAAAGTGAATGGAAAGTTTTATTTTATCTTTCAAAAGATTTCAAAATTAGTCATTTTTGAGTTATTCACAAAAACTTTTCCGTATTTTTTAGTTTGTGTGTTTCACTATCCTCTGGCGAGTACATACTGAAGCATTTTCATATAATGTAGGTAATGTTGTTACGAATGGTACAACAGAAACCAAGGCACAATTCAAAAGTAAACATTTATAGTTCCGCGAAAGCTTAACGCTGTGTTTTACATAGGATATATTCGTTTTATTTTTGTCCAAAACATTGTTTCATATTGTATGCAACAAGCAATATATCATACGTTAGAGGTCTATATACGTTGGGCAAAAATAACGTAATCGAACGCAGCCTTGTTCTTGTTCAGTGCTCATGGAAGTGAGTAAAATGCTTGTTACAATGTTTTTTCGCGATCGAAAAACGATCGATAACATTTTATTTTCGGCCAAACAGGCATCTAACTTATTATATATTGCTTATTGCATACAATACGAAATCAGCGGGGAAATGCAGCCAGTGTTCTTGCCCCCATTCCACGCGGACTTGATCTATATTAGTACTAGGTAATTAAATTTAATTAAAAAAAAACTTATTATATTTTTGAATAAATGATTATATACGAAAAGAATGAGATAATAAAATTAGTTTGTGACCAGAGCAATATATGTAAATTGTCCTAAAAAAAAAGGTCACATGCCGTGCTTCAATATATCTATTATAGTTTAAAAAGATGATAGAAAGACGTACTCTGTGGTAGAATATTTATTATCTAGTCTATGACATGGACAGTTAAGAGAATAATAATTGTTTTGTTTGTTTATTCATGGAGGCCTTGAGGGTAGCCCGAAGACTGTAGTCGTGTGTTTCTAGTATATTTTTCGCAGTTAAGTTTATAGGATATTATTGTGCAAAAGTGTACCAATTTTGTAGAATAAGCATTCATAAGTAATCTTAAGTGTGAGAAGTGTAGTATTTACGCAGTGATCTCAGTGTTTGTGCTATCTCAACGAATCCATTTCTTCAGTAAAATGGCGGTACCCATTTTACTGTAGATTCTTTCCTTCTTCACATGACACTGGCATAACTATACCGTATGTTTGCATACGGTCATGTGGCCATTCCTTATTCTAACCTAGTCCTTTCCCTAATCCTTTCCATCCTATTATCCCACTTTCACTTCATAATAAAAAAACTATTTAATTCTACCCTCACTTGACACTGGCAAAATTACGCGCACGCGTAGAGGCCATTAAATTAAGCTAATAATAATAATTATTCATGGAGACTATTATAATTTAGTATTACTTTGAAATACATCTTAATTGAAGATATAACATTAGTTTTATTATAAAGAATAACACATGGCGCAGTCGGTTAACTAAAATGTCAAGTATACTAAATATACCGGCAAAATTGTCGCTTGTTGGTAATTTGAGTGAAAACTGGAAAAGGTTCAAGCAAAGTTTTAATATATATTTAGAAGCAGCTAATTTAAACTGTAATACAGTAACGGAATCTAGAAAAGTAGCTGTGTTTCTAAATTTTATTGGAGAGGAGTTAATTCAAGTTTATAAATCATTAAGTTTACAAGAAAAAGGGGAAGAAAATGAACCAGATTTACAAACTGTATTAAAAAAGTTTGAAGACTATTGTAATCCTCAAAAAAATGTATTATACTGTAGATATTTATTTTACCAACGAAGTCAAATAGAAGGTGAGTCTTTTGATAAGTTTATGATTGACGTAAAGACTTTGTCTAATGATTGTGAATTTAAAAATAAGGATGAAATAGTTAGGGACCGCTTAGTCTTTGGGTCTAATGATTATGATTGTCAAAAGAATATTATTAAGACAGGAAACCCGCCGCTTGATGATGTAATAAAATCATTTAGGGTATCGGAATTGTCAAGTGAACAAATGAATGTAGTTCAGAGTAATGCAATACTATCAGTAGCTAGAAAAGCTGAAAATACATGTGAATATTGTGGTTATAAACATAAATATGGTCGATGTCCAGCATATGGAAAAAATTGTTCTAAATGGCAAATGAAAAATCATTTTGCACAAATGTGTAAGTTTAAAAGTTCAAAAGTGAACGAGGTTTTAGAAGAAATTAATCAAGATCTTAAGGAAGAAGAAAACGAAGAAGAATATATTTGTGGTACTGTCACTACAAATGTATCAGTAAATTCATTGGCTTGGATAGAAATATTATTAATAGAAAATGTTATGAAAATAAAGTTTAAACTTGATCCAGGAGCAGATGTGAATATAATACCCATTAAATTGTTTGAGCAAATAAAAAATGTTGTTAAACGTCCATTAAATTTAAAGAAAACAAATGCTGTGCTTGAGAGTTGGAATGGTTTTAAAACATCTGTTAAAGGAGTAATAGAATTATTAGTGGGAACGGAGAAAATCTTTTTGAATGAAGTATTTTTTGTAGCCGGAGGTGAAAATTCATTACCTATATTATCACGGGATACATGCATAAAATTGCAACTTGTAAAGAGAATGAGTTCGAGTGAAATAAGAAGCATTAAATCTAAGGAACTAGTAATCAAGGATAATGAGGATCTATTTACGGGAATAGGTAAGATAGATAAAAAATATAGTATTAAGTTAAAACATGATGCTGTACCATCATCAAAACCTCCATATAGGGTGCCATTAAAAATTAGACCTAAATTACAGAAGGAACTTAATAGATTAGAGTCGCTTGAGATAATATCAAAAGTAGAAGAGCCATCAGAATGGGGAAGAGCCAATAGAATTGTTATAGTTGAGAAGCCTGATGGCAATATAAGAATTTGTTTGGACCCAAAAGATTTAAACGATTCAATTGTAAAGGATTATTGTAGTATACCAACTCTCTCCGATTTGTCAACTAAGATAGGAAATTCTAAATTATTCTGTGTTTTAGATTTAAAAGATTCTTTCTGGCATATTGTTTTGATAAGAGATCAAACTATTGTACTTTTGCAACTATGTTTGGCATCTATAAGTTTAATAGATTACCGTTTGGTGTAACTGTAGCTTCAGAAGTATTCCAAAAATGGTTGTCTGAGATATTTTGTGACATTAAAGGTGTTTTTAATTACATAGATGACATTTTGGTATTTGCTGATAATTCAATTGAAATGTTTGAAATATTAAATAAAGTTTTTCATAGGGCAAGAACATTTAATATTAAATTTAATGTTAATAAGTTTCAATATATAATGGTCTCTAAAGTTCACTATTTAGGTCACATTTTTGAAAATGGTACTATGAAAGTGGATGCAAACTGTATTAAGGCAATTATTAATTATGATATGCCAAAAAATAAAAATGATGTGCAAAAATTTTTAGGTTTAGTAAATTATCTTAGATCTTTTATTCCAAATTTAGCTTATATATCTACACCTTTAAGAGATCTATTAAAACAAAAAAATATTTTTGACTGGCAACAAGCTCAAAATAATTGTTTTAGTGAAATTAAATCACTTTTAACTTCGGAACCTGTTTTACATAATTTTAATCCATCTAAACAAATTGTAATTCAGACAGATGCAAGTAAAACGGGTATAGGTTGTGTTTTATTACAAGATAATAATAAACCAATATGTTATGCTTCTAAATCTCTAACTAGTTGTGAAATTAATTATGGATAGATCGAAAAGGAGTTTTTGGCAGTGCTTTTTGCATGTAAAAAGTTTCATACTTTTATTTATGGTAGAAAGATAATAGTACATACAGATCATTTACCACTTGTATCCATAATGAAAAAAGCCATTATAAATATACCTTCAACTAGATTACAAAGAATAAAATTAAAACTTAGTATATATGATATTGAGATGATACATATACCAGGGTCATATAGCAGATGCACTAAGTAGAGCATGTTCTAAAGCAGAACAAGAAGTAGATAAGTGTTTAAAAGATGTAGTTCATTCAATTAATGTAACTGATAATCTTAAAATGAAAATAAAATCTGAGTTAAAAAGTGATCCAATTGCAATAAAGCTATCTTTTTATTTTAAAAATGGATGGCCTAATTCAAAGACTAAAGTACCAGAAATAGTAAAACCTTATTATAATTTTAAAAATATTATTTATGAAGAAGATGATATGTTATTTTTTGAAAATAAATTGTTTGTGCCAAATAGACTAAAACAGTATGTTATTGAAAAATTACATGAAACTCACATTGGTATGACTAAAACGAAAGAAAGAGCTAAGTACTTGTTTTACTGGAATAACATGTTCAAAGATATTGAAAATTATATATTATATCATTGTGTAACGTTTGTAAAAGTTTTCTTCTAATAATATTAAGGAACCAATGATAATTAGGGAACTACCAGATTTACCTTTTCAGTTTGTGTCTGTTGATATTTTGCAGTATGGAAATTTTAATTATTTATCACTTATAGACCATTATTCAAAATGGATAGAATTGCATAAAATTAATTATAAAACTTCTGAAATAGTAATTGAAATACTTAAGACCATTTTTTCTATTCATGGTATACCAGAAAAGCTTTTTTGTGACAATGTTCCTTTTAATTCTAATATTTTTTTATCGTTTAGTAAAGACTGGCAATTTCAAACTATATTTTCAAGTCCGCATTATCACCAAAGTAATGGAATGGCAGAGAAAGCTGTTGGTATTTGTAAATTAATGTTAAAAAAGTGTAATGAAACTAATTCTGATATTGATTATTATCTATTAGAATATAGAAATTCTCCAGTATCAGGTACACACTATTCTCCTTCGCAATAACTTTTTAGTAGGATTTGTCGTACTAAATTACCAATTAATTATAATTTGCTAAAACCTAAAATTGTTACTGGTTTCAAAAAACAACTGGGTGAAATTTATGATAAAAAAAAGGAATATTATGATAAAGGTTCAAAATTAAGAAAAGATATTTATAAAGAAGGACAAAGTGTATATTATAAAGATAATGAACATAGTAAATATTGGAAACCGGGAATTGTTATTAAAACTGATGATAACCCTCGTTCTGTTTTACTTAAGAATGAAGAAGGTAATATCATTAGAAGAAATACATGGTTCATAAAAACATGTTATAAAACTATTGATGTACCTTCATCATCAGATGACAAAGTTGTTAAAATTCAAAAACAATGGGATGCAGCTCGTGTTCTTGAACCTGATGTAATGAGTCCTGATCTTAATAGGACTATATTAGAGGTACCAGATAACATAGGTTCAAGAATGAGGAGGCTTCCATCATACTTAAAAGACTATGTAATGTAACTTGATGAGGAAGATGTGGTAGAATATTTATTATCTTGTCTATGACATGGACAGTGACAGTTAAGAGAATAATAATTGTTTTGTTTGTTTATTCATGGAGACTATTATAATTTAGTATTACTTTGAAATACATCTTAATTGAAGATATAACATTAGTTTTATTATAAAGAATAACACACTCAATGAGTATTTGTTTTGTGAAAGTACGACATAGCGCGGCTTAATTTAAATAAACCTCTCTTATTCTCATCTCTCTTATTTCTCGGCTACGACGGGATTAAAACCCCTAGGTGGGATTAAAACCCCTCCGCTGGGTACCCTGGGGCCGTCTGGGCGGTCTCGGGCGCCGTAAGGCCGTGATGATATGTATATAAAACTATATTATTACGTTCCTGTATATTTTTTCATAGTCTGGGTGGTTATAATTTTTTTTTTTTAATATCGATATTTCTAGTACTAGTCTAGAGCTTACTGAGCATACAATATGTCTTATATATTATAATTACCCTTTCCTTACCTACAAGATTCATATATGCAATAGTTTTTTTTTAATATTCTCCTAGCTTTGCAATGTTCACTTATATGTAACTTTTTAATATTGAATCCGAAGAAACCGTTATTGGCTCGTAGGTAGGCTATGCTTTCATCTCGACTTACATCATATTACTAGCCAGAAAACTTATTGCCAATATTCCGTTACTTCTTTGTAATCATTTTTTTTTAAAAGCTAGAATTGTAATCTTTTTTTTATGCTATCTCACTAATGTTTTTAAATCATTATTTTCATTTATAATATAACGGACTATTGAAAAAATACCTAATAATAAATTATATCAATTTACCACTTTCATAGAGTATAATATTGGTTGAGCCTTTGGCGTTGTATCCGGAGGTCGTGGGTTCAATTCCCACCCGTGACAAAAACTATTCGTACGTATTTCTGTAGTTTGTCATGTGGTCTGGGTGTTTATAACAATATTAATAAATATTAAAAACTAATAAAAAAAATATTTTCGTAAAGAAAACGTTTCTCTAAGGTAAGAAAATAAGCAAAATTTATAATAATTTTATTTTTTTATCCTTATTAAAAAATATTATAAACAATAAAAAAAAATGTCCTTTGAACAAAAATCCAACACAACTTATTCAAAGATAATTTAATCACTAAGAAGCGGCATAAGCTTTGATCTTGCTTAAAAAGAAGTCTCTCAACCTACTAAAATGAACATCCTTTGATCTTAGCCAACCAAGTGTACTCGCACGAAATTTAAGTGGACAAGTATTTAGTTACCTACCTGAACATAAAATTTTATCTTCATCACATTTATTTGTAACTAGCTTTTGCCGCGGCTTTGCACGTATTAATTAGTCTTTTTTTGTATTTTTTTATAGGAGATCGGCATGTGACCCTACATCTACCTGATCGAAAGCAGTTTGCAGGTCCAAAAATGAATACAACCAGCTCTTAGAACTGTTTTGCAAGAGCTGGTTTCATCCTTTTCGTCCCTTATGCTGGCTTAAGAAGATGCCTATTCACGCTTCGTTTAAAGGTCTCAAGGTTATAGGATGGAGGAAACACGCAAGCTGGTAGAGAATTCCACATTTACGAATCACCAAATCTTTTAGTGCGGGTCGGTACATCGGCCACACAATGCGCATTTTGCATTAATATTGTTATACCAAATTAAAATCATCCCTGAATTAACTTGATTGTTCAAATATTACGAAAAAATATTTATCTATCAATTACCAAAAGTATAAATATGATAAATTTTATATCTCCTACGTACCTACTTAAGAAATGATTAATGGGGATATGCCATGGCTATACCCTTTTCTTTCCCATAAGGGATAATTTTCAGGATAAAAAATTCTGTCCTTCTTCAGGCAAGTATCTCTTTACTAAATATTATCTAAATCGGTTCAGCTGTTGAAAAGGTACCAGACCGACATATAGAATTACTTTCGCATTTATAATATTAGTATCAGAGTATGAATAGATAACCATTTTCATGTACCTTACACGTTAAGAATAACAAATTACTAATTATTTTTAGAAATTCATGAAATAGACACATGTCTGTCGGACCCATATCTCCGAAATAATTTGATTTAGATATATATTTGACATTTTTATTAGAATTCTGCCTGTATGTCAATTTCTTACAAAACCCTTTTTTCAGTGAATTACCAAGACCTTGTATTATGGTGGGTGGTATACCTAATAATAAATAATATATACTTAAAAACACGTAGGTCCCTGGTTCAAACCCCGGTGTGTACCAATGAGTTCTGAATCTAAAAACAAATTTGTTTAACAAATGTTTATAAATGGATTATTGAGTCTATCCAAACATTGCGACGAGCTAGCACTTGTTCGGTGTAGACTCATACCATCAGTTACGACGAGGTGAGATTAAAAACCCGTCCGCTGGGTACCCTGAGGCTGTCTATTGCCGTAAGGCAACCGTGATTACGGCGCCCGAGACGGCCTAGACGGCTTCAGGTTATCCAGCGGAGGGGTTTCCGTAGCCGATGGTATGAGTCTACACCGAACAAATGGCTAGCTCGTCGCGATGTTTTGAATAGACTCAATAACCCATCTATAAACTGTTTCACAAGTACAAGGTATAGAGAAACCGGGACCGACAGCTTAACGTGTTCTCCGAGGCACTATAGTGGTGTTATCAAACAAATGTGCATAGATTTTTAATTAAAAACTCATTGGTACACACCGGGATTCGAACCAGGGACCTTAGTGTTTTTAAGTCCAAGGTCTAACCAACTCGGCCACCACGCATGTAAATAATATTCAAATCTTCTTATTGGAAAAAAATCGTACCATCATAACAAATAAGTTCAAATTTTCTGGGAAAAAGAAAGAAATAAAAATAAAATTTATCAAACAAAAATTCAGCTCTACTGCAAAATAAAATAAAACACAAACATTTTTAGTATCTAAGTATATCCTTTCACAAGAAAACTCTCTTTTCTGGACAAAGAAATATTGTGAAAATGATTTTATCTTGAAAGCATCAGAGTGCGCCGCCCGCCCTAGCGCCACCGCCCAAGCGCCGCATTCGCCCGGGCTGTATGTGACGTTTCCGATAACAGCTCGCCAGCTAAAAACCAACTAAAGTGCCAACAAAATGTTATGTTGTTATACTCTGTCTTTGCTCTGTCCACATGAAGTGACATACTGTACGTCGCTACTAAGTTCTTTTAACAATGAAACTGTAACCTTGTTCTAACTGTTTTTAATTGTAATAATAAATAATTTGGTACCAATATATGGTAGGATATGTTGAACCAAAATAATGTAACAATTTATGTAATATGTTCTTGGAAATAAAGTATTATTTATTATTTATTTAACATTGTCTGCAACCGTTATTTAAATTAAAATAATTTTAGATCTAATCTGTAAATAAATAAATAAGAGACTTTATTTGGAAATATAAATTATTTGTTTAAGCAAATAATTAGGTATGAACCTAAAAACTAAATTAATAATTTTACACTTACTAAACAATAATAAATAAAAATATAAACTAATTACTTGGGAATAATAAAACAATTTCATTAAATGGCCCATCTGTAAATATACGGTTATAAATTTTTGGGTATTCAATATCAAAATTAAATAACCGAATGTTTATTTCTTGTGGGACAAATAAATTATATTTTGCCCAAAATATTTATTAAACTTTGTATACCAGCACTCATACAGATGCAAATGATGCAAGTAAGTAACCTAGTCATTTTTCAAACCTCCTTCTTCATTGGTTTTAGGAGACAGCATTGATTTCTTGTCAAGGTGGTAGCCTCCTTTCCGGATGTGTTTAAAAACGGGCTGATGATTTTACAAAAACGCAACAAAGATACCTAATGCACATATACGAGTACGTCTTTTCCTTATTTATGTCATAAAAACATAAAGAAGAAGTTCTATTGCAATAAGTTTTTTATTGTAATAACCACAGCGCTATAGCAGCAGCTGCGCTAAGATTGTAGTTTCGTAGTTTATACGCCTATAAAGTTTTGTAAATGGAAACTGTCAACTGGGAACAAATAATTACAAAACTTCTATACCGACCGTTTGTCTGTGTAAGTCTTCTAATTATTTATTCCTGCAGTAATACCTTTATATTTGTTACCTTACAAATCTTAATATTTTAGTGGCCACTTTATTTTTTAAGTTGATCTTTAGTATGTATACCACGCGACGCGACGGTTTGCTGTCTACGGCCGCAGAGCAGAAATAATTTTGTACAATTACCCGGCACTATTTGTTTTGTGCCGTAAAGAGACAAATACTAAGCCTATTTATTTGGATAAAATTAAATGACATCGCTATAAATTTGTAAAAAAAAACCTTAAAATTGTTGTGCCCTCTAATTCCTCTGATTTGTATACCCAAGACCTATGATGAAACATTATCTATTATACCTACATATATGACGGCACACAATTTATGATCGTTTCCTGCGCCAGAAGGTCCAAAGCCTAATGGAACGAAAGCCATTAATTAACTTAATTAGAAAGAGCACTTCCCTTCAGGTGATGTTCATGAAAATGTCTCACGAGTGTACAATAATAATTTTATGGGACTTATGAAATTTTAAAGGGATTTTTAAGAATAAAAATATAATCTATATCTATTAATAGTTTAAAGAGAAAAGATTCGATTGATTGTTTGTTTGATTCGGATAACCGTCATATCAAAGTTCAAAGGATCATATACAAAAGGAGTCGTCTCCTTTTGTACACGAACAGGGTATAATTAATATTTCACTATTAATTGTTTTATCTCGTTATACATAGTGACTTTGAAAAGTTGTACTTTAACCTAATATGAGGAACTACTGATGAAAACAAACAACTTTTCCCGTGAAACCATGTGTCGCAAATTTGAAAAAATGCCTACATACAAACTAGTAATGTTAAATAACCAATTTGTATGGGGAAGCCAAATTTTTTTGTCCTTTTCTATATATGGTTCCATGGGAAAAGTTGTTTGATTTGATTTCACCCTTTATAGAACACAGAAATTCTATAGGTTTTTAATTGTACAGAATTTGCTTCCAAAACCCGCTGCTCTTCTCTATATTCTCGCTTTAGTTTCTACGCTCTGTGATGAAGGCTTAATCAAATGAACTCGTTGAACATGCTTCCTCTCAACCAAATTAGGACCACCGACATTTACGCTGCAACTGTTTCATTAACCTTATGAGTGGAACTCACTTAGTTATCAGAGTTAACCGTAATACTGAATTTCTATTTACATTCCAGTGCAATTTATCTCTATTTCTGTCTTTTAATGAATATTTATTTAATATCTCTTTTTATGAAGGTTTTATAGGGTCTTTACATTTATTGATTACAAATTAAATAAAAAACAAGTTGCATAAATTAAAAATTAAAAGTTGTTTAAAAACAAGCAACTTTTTAAATAATCACGCGACCTATTTGTCACAACTTCTTTCATTATTTGGCTCATGCCTTTTTTCACCTAAGATATTTTTGACTTATACTCTTTGTTTATGTACATTTGGGTCAACAATATCTATAATCATTCCTAAAGTTCCAAGTACAAAAAAAAACTGATAGACTAAGTCTTACCATTTGGTTACTTTTTCAGAAACCGAAAAAATCAAAACTAGCTTCCTTGAACTTCCATAAATTCACGCTAACCTTTCGGTTAACGACATATGTATAGGTCACAAAACAACCCATATGGTCATTAATTAAATATACGAAGTGAAATAGTATATTTTATCGAATGTCATATATATATGTTTTATAAATAAAATTGTCTTACATCTATACTAATATTATAAAGCTGAAGAGTTTGTTTGTTTGTTTGTTTGTTTGTTTGTTTGAACGCGCTAATCTCCGAAACTACTGGTTCGAATTGAATAATTATATTTGTGTTGGATAGTCCAGTTATCGAGGAAGGCTATAGGCTATATAACATCACTCTACGACCAATAGGAGCAAAGATATAGTGGTAAATGTGTAAAAAACGGGAGAAATTATTTCATCTTTGAAGCCTTCCGTTGCGTGCGCCGTGAAAACGGTTCAAGATACACAAAAAATATGTATTAAAGAATAATCTAAATATATATAACTCAAAGGTGACTGACTGACATAGTGATCTATCAACGCACAGCCCAAACCACTAGACGGATCGGGCTGAAATTTGGCATGCAGGTAGATGTTATGACGTAGGCATCCGCTAAGAAAGGATTTTGATAAATTCTACCCCCAAGGGGATAAAATAGGGGATGAAAGTTTATATGATAAAAAAATAACTATTCCACGCGGACGAAGTCGCGAGCACAGCTAGTATTATATATGTATTAATAATTTTGTTAATCTGTTAAAACTTAACAGATATACGGCATCTTGTTTCATGTATATTGTTATATTATTCTAATGCTGTAAAATTTCCATCATTAAATAAATAATATACATGTTTGGCCTTTTCAAAAATGGAATATTTTTATATTCCATTTTTGAATAATTTATTTCTCCAATATAAAATTACTTTATCAATTTACAAGCCAATACTTCCACTTGGACGTTTCCGAGACGGTGTCGTATCGAACTCGCTAATAACTTTTATATTAAAAAAGTTTTTCGGTCTGCTTTTCACGGACAATAATTTATTAAACAAGGAACATTTTAAATTAACGGGAAATCAGCAGTTCAAAGAAACACTCTTATTAACGTTAAAAAGAAAATTATTTGCAGGGCATTTCACAATGTCCTATAGTCACAAACCAAAAAAGGGCTGTACATACATACACATTCACTCGTAGTTAATAAAAAAAAAAAAAGAGTTCTTGCAACAAAAAATAATAATGCGTAAAAGAGAAGGACTCAATAAGTTTTCATGAATGTGGCCATAAATCTATAGTATTGATTTAATTATATATAAATTCTAAGATATTTAGACAAATTATTTAATTTATATATTTCTTTTATTTTATTTTTTATATATTTTAATTTATATGAATAATAGGGTAGGTAAGAATTTTCATATTGTTATTTAAGTTAAGACTTATTAAGATTCTAATTTTAAATACTTTACTATTATTTATTTTGTATTTTAATGTAATAAAACATAGTTATTTAATAAATACCATCATTACGGGTGCCTTTTTTGGCTCCCGAGAGCCATTTAAACGGCTTCACCAATGATTATAAATATAAAACGCGTAATTAACCAATGATTAAATAAAACGAATAAAGATATACATTCAAGTGATTATTTAATAAAGGCCTTAAAAATAAAATGTTATTACTTTGGAAGTATCGGCTATTAAGTCAGCATCTGCAGTTAATCATTGCTCATAAAATGCCTTTTGCAGACAAAATTTTACTCATTTACTGCCTTCCGTAGAGAAATTAAATTCAAATGCTACTATCTTAGCATTTAAATTTTGTCCCACAATTTATATTAATGAGTAAGCATTTTCTGTTGCTTGTTATACTGAAATGGCTACCTTGTTACCTACTGGTATCATTATGAAAATGAATACCGACAGGAAGATTAATTATCCATTATATCAGTCATTTTCAACATTCAACTTGAATATAAAAAACTTCACAAAAGATACAAAATACATTGTTTACCTTGTTTTCAGTCAAAATATGCAATGTTATAAACTGTTTGCATAAACTATGATGCGATAATTATTTTTCATACCTGTTTCGTTATCAGCTTCTTCTGTCCGTATAGAGGGTCTCTTATGAAAGAATAATATTTATTTTTCTTTCAGTGTGAAAGTAGTAATCATTATATACGTGGTGGCTGAGTTGGTTCGACCTTGGACTTAAAAACACTTAGGTCCCTGGCTCGAATCCCAGTGTGTACCAATGAGTTTTTAATTAAAAAAATTATGTACATTTGTTTGATAACACCACTATAGTGCCTCGGAGAGCACGTTACGCTGTCGATCCCGGTTTCACTATACCAACTTGTGAAACTGTTTATAGATGGATGGGTTATTGAGTCTATTACAAATCGCGACAAGCTAGCCACTTGTTCGGTGTAGATTCATACCATCGGTTACGATGAGGTGGGATTAAAACCCCTTCGCTGGGTACTCTGGGGCCGTCTAGGCGGTCTCGGGCGCCGTAAGGCACCCGTGATGATATGTATGTATGTAGTAATCATTATTTTCATGTATGAAAATAACAAAGAGTAAATCCGCCCAGACGTAAAACGCGGACGATGACACTGAAATCGTAAAGTATTAAAATGAAAAAGGACATGATCCATTAAAGTAAAAGGAATAAGTGATCAATACGCATACACATGAATGATAAAGATGAAACTTTAAACCAAATAACATAATTTATAATCTATACTAATATTATCGCTAATCTTAGAAACTACTAGTTCGAATAAAAAAAATAGTTTAGTTGGATAGCCCATATATTGAGGAAGGCACGCTATCACGCTACGACTAATAGAAGCGGAACATCAAAGAAAAATGTTTAAAACAGGAGATAATTATTCCTTTTGATAGCTTCCGTTGCGTGTGCGGTAAAAGTTACGCAGACGATATAGTGCCTCGTAGAGCACGTTAAGCTGTCGGTCCAGGTTTCACTATACCAACTTGTGAAACTGTTTATAGATGGGTTATTGAGTCTATTCAAAACATCGCGACGATCTAGCCACTTGTTCGGTGTAGACTCATACCATCGGCTACAACGAGGTGGGATTAAAACTTCTCCGCTGGGTACACTGGGGCAGTCTAGGCGGTCTCGGGCGCCGTAAGGCACCCGTGATGATACATATACATATAATTATTCCTTTTGATAGCTTCTGTTGCGTGTGCGGTAAAAGTTACGCAGACGAAGTTGAGAGAGTCAGCTAGTATTATATATATATATTATATTATATATTCCAGAACATGGTACTGTATGACATACATATTTATACTGTGTGACATATAAATCATGCGTATCAAGAAACGTGTGTTTTAAATATTTTAAAGATACATTGTCAGATTGCATACCATACAACCTTAATGAAGAACTTTGAAAAAAAAAATAACATCCTGTAGTTTTCAGGAGTTGTGTTATAAGACCTAAACATTCTAGAATAGGTAATAAATTATTTTCCCCAGACACCTATGTAAGTTCATAATCATAATGCGTACACCACAGTCAGATATGAAACCATGAACAGTAAATTACCTTTACTCATCGTATACGTTAATTTATTTATAGTTTATTTCAGTAAATAAGTATACTTATTTTATATTATTATTAACATTGCATATATCATGTATCAATTACCTAAACATTTTTTTTTTCGAGATTTTTCGTTTTTTTTTAAAGTAATAAAATTAAAAAAAAAATTACTCCCTGATATAATAAAGTTGCTATAAAAAAAACCGGTGCAGTGTTTTTAAGTTTATCTCGAACAAACAAACAATCAATCAAATAATTATATTGATGCAATTATTAAAATTTAATTTAAACATCTTAAAATATTCTTTGTTAATGTAGATTACGCAAAACCAGAAGAAATATTGAATGATTCGCCTGATGAACATTCTCAAGGACAATATGGTACAGATTGGGTACTCTTCCCTGATGATGATGGGTTCCTCCACTTTGTCAACATGTCAGCGCAACTAAAAAATCAGGCACCTATAATTTCTCAGACGGTACACTTTCAACTATATACAAGGTTGGTAAAGAATAACCTATTTGGCATTAACGTAGATATGAATGAGTAAAAGTAATAAAAAGTATAAAAAATTGAATATTTATGATTGTATACGTACTTAAATATCTAAGTAATGATTTGAAATAAAGATTTAACTTTTTTATATGATATTTTTTAAAGGAATAATCCCGACAACTATGAAGAAATTTATATAAACGACAAAGAAGGTGAAGATAATAGTACAGCTTTTGATGAAAAATCAAGTAATTTTTCTGGCAAGAATCCCTTGAAAATGCTCTCTCATGGTTGGTTATCAAATGGGAATTCCTCCACAGTAATCAATATGAAGGATGCTTATCTTCAAAAGAGTGATGTAAATGTGGTTATCATAGATTGGAGTGAAATTGCAGATGAACCAACATACGTCTATGCAGCTGAAAGAACTCGAGATGTTGGACGACAGGTATTTAATAAAAATCATATCCCTAAAATAAATATAAGTTTTAAACGTACCTATCAAAAATATTGCAGGTGGGGAAAATGGCAAGAACGCTAATGCGGCGATATTCAATGAATGGAAGCATGGTCCATTTGGTAGGACATAGTCTTGGAGCGCAAATAGTAGGTTATGCTGGACGATGGCTAATTCAAAATGAGATGATAGTTTCTCGTGTAACAGGTAACTAATTTTAACTTAAAGAAGAAAAGCCAGCTAATATAAAAGTAATAACTAGTATAGATTAACTATTGAAAAACTAGATAAACATAATAAAAATTATAGAACTAAATCTAAAATTTCACAAAGGCTACCATAACTTATAAAATGATTTGTAGGATTGGACCCTGCTCGTCCGTTGTTTGAAGTTCCACCAACAGATGGTATTAAAGATGACGACGCAGAATTTGTTGATATTATTCATACAAATGGTGGTATATTAGGAGAAAAAGATGCGCATGGTGTTGCAGATTTCTTCCCTAATGGTGGTACCCAACAAGCTGGATGTAGTGGGGAATCAGAACTGTTTGGTAAGCTTTTCTTTTTTATATACATGGATAATTTCAGCACGACGATTTAATATACAATATAAAAATAGTGTTTTGTTAGTACTTTTTTAGTTTCCTTATTGTAAGGCTCAAGGGTCCCACTGAATCTTTATTTATGTATCTCTTTCTATAAAATATATTGAAATAACAGGTCTGTTTTGGACGAAAACCCTAAATAGACAACATGAAACTTTTATGTTATAATTCTAAATAATAAATAACTGTGGACATCGAAGTAGTATGACGAGAAAAGAGACCAAACACCATAGTGTCTCTGGTCTCTTTTCTTTCCATACAAGTATCAATTAGTCTATTTTGGCTTTACGTCTATAAAAAGACCAGTTATGTCAATATATACACCCAGCAAGGGATCTGCCAAGAAGGTAAAATTCTGTCACAAAGTCTATTAAATAATTATTTTTACAAACAGATGCCTGCAGCCACGGAAGGTCTCATGAATACTTTACAGAATCTATATTGAGCGGAGGGTTTTTGGCCCGACAATGCGACAGTTGGTCAGCGTACAAGGCAGGGAATTGCAGTAACAATGAAGCTATGAACATGGGGGAACCATGCACTAATGTTGCTATAGGAAAATATTTTCTGACTACTAACCCTACTGCGCCTTATTCTAAAGAAGATGAATAAATTAAATGCAGGTAACAGAAATCCTATATACCCCGGACAGAATATATGAAGTGTAAGGTTTGATGTAGTCCTAAGTACTCCGACCACTTTACAACTTACTATTACAATATTCGAGATAGTTATTATTTTAACATGGAATCAAACTATAATACCAAAAAATAAGTTATAGTATAAGTATATATCTGAAATAAAAACTGTTGTTAACGTTATAATTGTTTTATGAAAAAAAGTATTAAAAATTATATGGTCGTAAAGGTAATATTTGATCTCATTTTATTAGATAATGTACGTAGTATAAAAACGTAAAACTCCGAAAACTTTTAATTCGAGATATCTAATCGTTTTAAATGCCTGAAGAATTTCGCGTCGGTGGACGAGATCAATAAAAGGCTCGTAGAAACTGTGCTCGGCTATATATATATACACCGCCGTTTAAATAAGCCTCAAAAACTCTCTCCGACCACACTAATAACCTCATGGCTGAACGACGCTCATTAAGACTGCCAACTTCTGAAGACGCTTAGTTATATAGGCGGCTCAATAGACAAATCTCTGGATCCTTTCGGCACCACATTTATCTATTTTATACTAACCAAATTCTGAATCAGTTTGAAAACTACAAGGCGCCAGGTGAAGACGGAATAACTTCAGAGCTTCTGAACACCAATACTTAAAGTCCTTTAGAAGCTCTTCAACTCCGTCTTGCTTAAAGGCATAACGCCACATGCATGGAAAAGAGGCGTCGTGGTGCTGTTCTTTAAGAATGGTGATAACACCTTACTTAAGGACTACAAACTCATCTCGCTTCTGAGCCATGTTTACAAGTTGATTTCAAAGGTCATCACGAACTGTCTCGACCGCAGGTTTGATGACTTCCAGCCTTCCGAACAAACCGGTTTCCGTAAAGGCTACAGTACTATAGACCACACCACAAGCTGCGACAAGTTATACAGAAAACCGAAGAGTATAATTTTCCCCTATGCTTAGTGTTTGTGTAGCGAATCTCTCCAGCGATGCCGCATTGACTATCGGTATATCGAAGTGTTGAAGTGCCTGTACAATAACGTGAAAATGTTAGCCCGAATACAGGAGCAAAGTTCGAAGGCGATCTCTTTGAAAAGAGGAGTAAGACAGGGAGATGTCATATCTCCGAAACTGTTTACTGCCTCATTGGAAAACGTCTTCAAATTTCTGGAATGGCAAGGATTCGGTATTAATATTAATGGCGAATACATCACTCATCTTTAATTTGCCGACGATTAATGGTCATGGTAAAATATGCTGGGAACCCCAGTATCAGTTGGGAATATGGTTTTACAAATTGTTGACTCGCACCTTGGCCAAACAGTCGGACCGTCCAACTTCAAAAGGAGGTCAACCGTTGAATCCAACTCGGCTGGGCAGTGTTCGCAAAACTACGTAACGTCCAAAATACCTCAGTGCCTCAAGGAAAGTATTCGACCAGTGTGTGTTACCAGTGATGACCTATGGTACTGAAACGTGTCTCTTCCTATGGGCCTTATTAGCAAGCTCCAAAATAGCACAACATGCTATGAAGAGGGCTATGTTCGGAATCTCTCTACGAGATCAAATCAGAAATGAGGAGATTCGTAGACGAACCAAAATATATATTTTTTATTTCATGTAAATCATTACAGATATTTATGAATAGACAAAAAAAAATACCAAAGAGATCTTAAACTAGGGTACATCCTACATATTATTATGTAAATAGGCAATTTATTTACTAGTTGCGAGACCTCAATTGCATATCAGATCAGTTTCAAACGTCTTTATCGTTCAAAATTGTATTTTATTCTATAGTGAGCCTTATTAATTAATAATATGTGTTTTAAACATTTTTTTTTTTCAATTTTATCAATGTTTTTTTAGTTATAAATCTATCGCCATTTTTACTAAACATATTTAAGTTTTTCTTGACGTACAATAAATTCTCATAAATATATTGAGATGGTCACTACCATCTCAATACATCAATCATAGGAAAGATTTCCCTAAGAGAATCCCGAGCCTTCAAGTTATATATTGCCCGAATAGCCCTCTTCTGTAGAATGAATATATAGTATCAATATCTACCGCAGCATATAATTTTTCTTTATAAAATAATTATACAAACACAAATTACTTCATTGCACTAAGTGTAGTACCTAGTACTTTATTAGAATAATTCTCAAAAAATATTAAATTTTGACGCACAATAATTTATATAAGTCTTGTGAGAGTTAGCACCGATATACCTACAAATACGAGTATATTTATTAATGATACTAAAATGTTATTCAAATTTTATTTGTTTTAACCATAGAAACCAGCGAACTTAAAAATCCTAATTAAAACTTTAAAATTGGCCACAAAATAAAGTTAAACGCGAGTTTCAAAGCTAAAGACGCGATCCCTATTTGTTTATCGGCGGCTGTCGTTAGATTTGCTAATATGCAGTTTTTTTTATATTAGCCTATTTATACACTATCCTTTATATTAAAAGGATACATATGCATTGTTTATAAAGTATATTTTATCTTCACCTCATTTGAAAATATATTTTTTAGTTGTAGAGTACCGAATCTGTTAATATTGTGATGCCAAATACGAATGTAAATTGGTTCTAAGTTTTTCTACGTTCGCCGATAAAAACTAATTAAATATTTCTTGAAAAGTGTCCTATTCACTAGCTGAGTTGCTTCGTTCAAAGGTGTCAGTGACGATACCTACTTATTGTGCTAAAAGAAATTCTGGCTTCGTTCGGATCTCCCTCCAGTTACCTTAGGTTTATTGCCTGAAGAAAATATAAAAATCGATTCAACAATAAATGTTATAAAAAAGGATTTAGGTACTCCATATTTTATTAAGTATTAGAATATTATGTGTAGTAACTATGTGTTTTGTGTTACTTATACATGGTGACTTGGAAAGGTAGTACTTTGGGCTAATATGAGGTTCTTCTAATAAAATCGAACAACTTTTTCTATGAAACCATGTGTCACAAATGAAAAAAAAACAATTGCCTTCTCTATACAAACTAGTAATGTAATAATGACCAATAAATATATAATAAGCTACCCACTGAAATACGAATTAATAAAGAAATAAATAAGTTTAAGGATAAGCTGTTCTGTCTACCTAACTGTAAATGTTACTATACTATTAATGAATTTCTTGAAGACAAAACTATAGGCTAAATAACAATTGCTATTATGGTAAATGATAAATATAGTAATAATGTTTAGTACATTACATTATTACTATATTTATCATTTACCTACACATAATAGCAATTGTTAATTTAGCCTATAGTTTTGTAAACTTGCTAAACCTATGTATATATTTTGACTATTTGTGTTGATAATTCCCATTGATTGTGTAATTCTTTGTATGCTTAAGGGCAGGACATAGCTGAACTAAAATTATGTAAACCTATGATCCACAATAAAGAAATTTGAATTTGAATTGTATGGGGAAGCCAAAACTTTTTTTCGATACATAGGAAAATTTGTTCGATTTGATCTGTAGAGTCTTAAATTAACCCAAAGTACAACCTTATTAATTCACTCTGTGTATTTATATATTATGTTCTTCGAAACCCTAGTTGCTTATATAAGGTGTACTTGTTTGCTTTTTATATTCAGCACCCGTATCTTTTTTCCACTTATTTTCAATTAATGACACTTTATGATAAAGTTTTAAATTTAATTACACTTTATTACCTACCTATAGGAGCCTAATTGTTTGTTTCATTAATAAATAAAATAAATAAATTACGTGCATTTTATTAATATCTATACCTACACACTACACTAAATGGCCTTATTCATAAATGGCCTTATTCATAAAAAAATAATTGAGTCCTCCAAGAACACTTTAGTTATAGAAGGTTTTGTCTCTTTTATATGCATATATATTATTATTGGAGCACGGCACGTGACGTTGTATCTACCTGATGGTAACTAAATGGGCGGTTACTATATGGGCGGCGACAAATACGTATTTAAATTATAAGTCTATTGTAATACCCTCGCTGCTTTATCGTCAAATCATCGTCCATTTCGTAATCGCACCAATAAAGTAGACTGCCACCTCGACAATAAATAGATGCAGTAGTAACCGGTAAACCGATAAACCCATAGACTGAAACCGAAACATGACTAGGTCACGGTAACGAGTCCTGTCGATCGGCCTAGCAGAGTTATAGAGGCCTTCCTCCCACCTAAAAAAAAAGAGACAAAACCTAATTTCTGTCTAAAGTGTTCTTCAAGGACTCAAATATTTTTTTATGAATACCGGGGCTAATTTATAATAAAATAACCATTGATAAAATACATTCAAGGTAAAAGAGTAATAAAATTTTGCAATGAAATTAAAAATACATATTTTTTATAACTTTTTATAGCACCTAACATTCATATTATTAAAAGGTGTTCCTTTTATTTATACATACATGTTTATACATATTATATGATTCTTCGTTGACCATTTTGCCTCAGTCACCCGAATGATAATGTGAATTTGAATATTTCTACGATCTTTACCCTATATTTTTTTATAAGTACCTACCTAAAATATGAGTAGGTATATCTTATATTTTTAAATATGTGGAAAAAATCTTGCCCACTAATTATCCACGCACTAATTATCTTATCTCAGTACCTACCCAAAAATTTGAATATTTTTAAGTTATATTGATTTTTTTTTTCTGAAAAAAACCTCGGTACCTATTTTTTTTGAGACATTTCCCTAAATAAATTATTATTGATAATAATAATTTATTGACGTAGATATTTAAAGAACTAATTTTTATTTATTTTGTATGTGCTTATACTTATTATTATTTTAGTTAATATTAGAATAATTATGAAATATTTTCACGTAATAATATGTTTGGAATTTTATTTTAAAATTCCAAACACCTTGTAGTGATAAAAATGCACATAAAATTCCTTTTTTGTATATATTAACAGGGAGTAAAAATTATAACAGTATTCGTGACTTTGAAATAATACTACATATTACTAAAAAGTTCCTGCATGCAAATATATTAATCATGGCTAATATATCATTTTTCACTTTAATTATGTTATCTGCAAGTACGTTTTTTTTTATTGGGGTACTTTCTTTTATTTTATTGAGACCGTTTAAAACGATGAGCGCGCATTTATTCCTATATATTTGGGAAAGTAAAGAAATAGATATTATGTACAGATGCAAAAATCGTCAAGTGACCTAGTCATGTTTCGATTTAAGTTTGTGAGTTCACCGGTTTTATGGAGACTACTGAATTGGTTTCTTGTCGAGGGGGTAGTCTCCTTTCATGGTAATAGTAGTATTTCATAGCAAAGGATTCTACAGTAGAATCTCCAGCGTAGCGCCGAGTGAACCGCTCGCTTTTAAAATGTTCATTTCCATCACATCTTTAATCAACATAAAATAAGATTGATATTGTAATTTGCATTTATTTTATCTTCAGCAACATTCACAAATTCACGATTTTTTTATTCCAGATTATTATTACGCTTCGGCCATATTGGGCCAAGTTTCTTTTCATTTATATACCAGGTAAGTGCATTTCCTAAACATAAACTGCGGGGTGATTACACGCATAACGCTAAGCTAAACACTAATCAATATGAGGCAATGCTGATGTGATGCAAACCTGGTGATATTGAAAATTGACTGACAACTAGGTACATCATATTAGTTAAAGTTTATATCTTATCTTTGTGCGGCGTATGAGGCTACTGATCTATTCAGAAACTTTTGCTAAACCTAGGCTTAGCCTAAACCTGGTTTTATCACTTTTGTTCAATACCAATGTGAGAGCCTTTAAATCTGCCTTTTTAACTATTTTTTTAAAATATTTTATATTAGGCATAATAATTCTTTTTTTTTTCAAAGTGCTTGGATAATATACAACTAGGGGAGCGTTCAAGACCCCCCCCCCCCAAATTACGTAACGCAATTTGGAAAGGAGGGGGTTACGATGCGTTACAGGGGCAGGTTAAAACAACGTGTTACGTAATATTGTTTTTTTTATGTAAATAAAAAAAAATAGGAATTAAATTCTCCTAAGTAGGCAAACCAAATTTATTACCGCAAACGCGATTAAAACAATAACAAAGGTATTTTAGCGACTTTCCGGTACTTTGCGCAACATGATTGTGACTTTTATAGGTAAAAATGCTCATTTGGGTTTTACGTAACGTTTTTGGATACATAAACGTTACGGCATGTTACATGATATATATGATTACTAGCTGTGCTCGCGACTGCGTCCGCGTGGAATAGTTATTTTTTTATCATATAAACTTTCATCCCCTATTTTATCCCCTTGGGGGTAGAATTTATCAAAATCCTTTCTTAGCGGATGCCTACGTCATAACATCTACCTGCATGCCAAATTTCAGCCCGATCCGTCTAGTGGTTTGGGCTGTGCGTTGATAGATCACTATGTCAGTCAGTCACCTTTGAGTTATATATATTTAGATTATTCTTTAATACATATTTTTTGTGTATCTTGAACCGTTTTCACGGCGCACGCAACGGAATGCTTCAAAGATGAAATAATTTCTCCCGTTTTTTACACATTTACCACTATATCTTTGCTCCTATTGGTCGTAGCGTGATGTTATATAGCCTATAGCCTTCCTCGATAACTGGACTATCCAACACAAAAAGAATTATTCAATTCGAACCAGTAGTTTCGGAGATTAGCGCGTTCAAACAAACAAACAAACAAACAAACAAACTCTTCAGCTTTATAATATTAGTATAGATATATTTTTTTCTGGATGCAAATGCAATGAAAAAATCTGGTGGGCGGGACTCCTACCCACGATCATCGCTTTCGCGGCAAGGTAACTCAACTACTGAGCCAAACAGGTTCCAGTCACTTGTCCTGAATTTTGGCATTGTTATCTATATATACACAGACGCCCTCTATGTGCTTTCATCTAATAACTCTATATTAGAGTAAAGTAAGAAGTCCTAGTATATTATTATTATTATAATTCACAGAAAAAATGCATTGCTTCCTGAAAAACTGGATGTAAATAAAGTTATCGACGGTTCTAGTAAATTTTCCGAAAACTTACCGGTGAAAATTATTTCTCATGGATGGAGAAATTCTGCTATTTTGTTGCCATTTCAAAAAATTAAAGATGCATACTTGAAGGCCGGTGATGTTAATGTTATATTGGTGGATTGGCAGACACTAGCACATCAATTGTATTTGATTTCTGCTGAAAACACTCGCATAGTCGGGGATAAGGTAAGCCTTTCATAAATGCCTGTAGATAACACTATATTTACAGGAAATTAAGATTTAAATATTAACTTATTAATGTATAAAAAAAAACATCAACAACTGTGCATGTCAAAATTTTTATTCTGTTTATATTAATTTTATAGGTCTTTTCCATTATTTAAAAATATTAAAATCTGAATTGTGTATTTAATACCATATATTGAAGGTGAAGGTTTTCCATAGGTTTTTCTGAGTAATATTAATCTACAGGAATCATTTGTTTACGTATAAAGTATTGACAGCTGTTAAGCAACTATTCTACAATATACTATTTAAATAAATAAACAACTACCTAATAGTACAAAATTCAGAAATTTAAATGAAAAGGCATATAAATTTCTTTCTTCGATCATTAACTTTAATGTAAAACCAACAAAAATATGCTTTTGTTGCCCGTTCATCAGAAATCTCAATATAATTTTTTTAATGTCCCGGATCAAAAAAGTGATATCCCATATTTTTTTGCCCATTTAAAAACTTGACCCTTATAGTCTAAAAAAATCTGGCAACACTATGGTTCAGCTCGTCAAATTTATTGTTTCTCTCTGACTCCTTTATTGTTTGGCAGACCGCAAAGCTGGTTTTAAATCTTTTAAAATCATTTAGTAATCTAAATGAAGACATGATACATTTAATTGGACATAGTCTCGGATCTCATGTTGTTGCATTTGCTGGTCGAAATCTCATCAAGAGTGGAGTAACTGTTGGTAGAATTACAGGTAAGTACCTAATTATTCTTCGCTAGGCTGACAAAAATGTTTCGGATTTACTCTGTGGGTTTGCCAGTTTGTAGGAGCCTAGTGCTTAGATTTTTTGTTAAAGTGGTTGTGTGTGTGAGTAGGTGGTGGCTCCCACTATGCCAGCTATTTAAGGATGCGGTTACGAAATGGGCGGCGAAATCTACTTTAATATACTCGTTTCCTTTTTCGTCAAATCAACTATAACAGTATCCTTTCAGAGTACGTGTTCTATTAAATAATTTAAAAAATATTATAAGATAAAATGGCAAACATAATTTTATATTTTTATAAAATATAGTTTAGTTATTCATTCATATTCACTAATAATACTTAAAAATAATTGAACAGGTCTAGATCCAGCAAATCCTTACTTTGAAGATATACAAATTATTCATGGACTCGAAAAAACGGACGCAAAATTCGTTGACGTTATACATACAAACGCTGGACACTTTGGAGTCAAACATCCTCTAGGCATTGCGGACTTTTACCCCAATGAAGGGGCAGAACAACCGTCGTGTTTTAAAATTGGAGGTATAATTTCACCATAAACAAGGAGGAAGGTCTTTATTACATAACTAGGCGGACCGACCGGTTGCGTTACCACTGCCAATATAAATCCAAAACCAGTGCCTAGTCATGTTTCGGTTTTAGTCTGTGGGTTCACGGGGTTTTAGGAGACCACTGCACTGATTTCTTGTGGAGGTGGTTTGCCAATAACAGAGGATATGGATCCCATTCATGGACTTTACTATCAGGTAACAAACTCACATGCCGTGTTCCAATAAAAAACAGTTTTTGACCAAAAGGCAATTTATTCATAAAGTAAAAAAAAAATAGCCTTCGAAAAAAACGTTCCTGTACAAGAGATTGACTTTTAGTGATTTCTACGTCCATTTGTTTAAGATTACAGATACATGTATATGTTTCAATAAACTATTATGGTGAGACTAAGAACTACTGGTCCGATTTACTTAGAATGATTTCCAGAAGATTTTGTCAGAACTATTAATGATAATATCTTTTTCGAACTCAAAAACAGATTTGATATTGATATATTTCGATGGTTTTTAGACATCATTGACTTATACCTAGAATTGTCCTTTAATTTAAAGAGGTTTGAATGGAGATTTTCAGCCCTATATAAAGATAGTGTCCCTTATTTTGAAACGAAGAATAAAGGACAGTATTTTATTTTGGATAAAAAATTACATATTGGTTTGTTGCGTATTACTATAACATAGAGTTTTATTGAAAACAACATCATTTTCCATCCTTAGTTCTATATTTTCTCCTGGAAGATCGTATACCAAAAGTGACAGACAAGCCAATATATTTTCATATTCGCTAAATTATTAAGTATTTCTTATAAATTTATATCAAAAGTGTCTTCCTTAGTCGGTAATAATTTCTTCCTCTATCCCCACAGAAAACACCTGCAGTCACATGAAGGCTCTAGAGTACTTCGAGGAATCTATCAAGCACGACAAGTACCCGGCGACAAAATGTCATGGCTGGAATAACTTCATCGATGGAGAATGTGGAGGAAACGAAGTGGTCATGATGGGAGAACGCTGTCCGAATACCGCTAGAGGAGTCTATTATCTTACCACTCAATAAGTGATTTTAAGCGTAACGCGATATTAAATCTGTAACAGATACTATATGTATTTAACTTTACCTACTTTATATGTGCATAATACAATTTTATTATAGAACGTTTTTGTATTGTGTACTATTCACTTTTTTTTTCTTAACTGTCACTTATTAATGAAAGCAAATATATAATTTTAATTACCCTGTTGTTTTCGTGTAAATTCCATAACTGCTAGTCGATTTTCCTTAAAATTTTGTAATGGTTATAGGTATTATCTATTTGAGCCACATATATCCGAAAGGATATATAATAAAATGGTAATATAATAATATGAAGGACAATAAACATATTGGTCTGGTCACAAACTAAGCTCTAGGCTTGTACTATATGCACCAGCTATTAATTCGATACGATATTAATACTTGTTGTATTTTATAAACACCCAGACCATGGAAAATGTTACGAGATTTTTATTATATAGTGCATAAGATTTGACTTTGGATCTCTCGTCACCTCTTTAAGTTTTTTGCAATAGAAAATATGAATATTTTGGAGGCCTTGGACAATGGGCCCATGGTTTCAACGACTAATGGCACAATCGAAAAAAATGTTCGTATTTTTGACAGCATAAGTCTCTGAAGCAAATCCAGCTACATTACTAGATCCAGAAACATAAGTTGGCGGTAGAGTGTCTACACTGCATTCCAAAAAAGGCATTTACCGTTTTCCCATGGGTTAAGCGACATACCGTCGACGCGTTTTCCGTCATCTCGGCTTAAACCTCTTGGTTCTAAACAATAAGAGATTTCGGCCGCTAATAATACCGTTTTGATGATGGAATTGAGAGCTGCATGTCTTGACACTCTTCCTGCTGACTGTAAGCAACTTAATCCATGGAGGCCATTAGATTGTACTTGACTTTGACAATTACCAACATGAGGATAGCAAATATTTATTATCAAAAATGTACCCAAGGAGTGTCTTGAAGGCATTAACCAGAATCTGGTTGAAATACCTACTGCTTTTAATCGTGCCAAATCAATTCCAGAAGATAAATCGCTGAGGTTTTTAAAAATTCCATTTGTTATAATCTAGTCCCAGGCTCGTTGGGAGGTTAGATCCTGAAGTGGACTTAAATTATAATTATTTGTATTCCAGGTAGGTCAAATGTAATCTCTATTGAAGTATCCATTGATGAATTAAGAATTGAAGATATTAGATCCGAGATACCAAACAAAGCCTGCGAAACATTTAATAAGCCTAATTGTTATATAAATTGTGGTAGCGGTAAAGTCTGAAGTTTGTTGGTAAACCGAGTAAATTCCTCTAAGCCGTGACTGGCTTAATCCACACTCGGAGTTATATTATTTGGCTAATGAGAACCGTCAAAACCCCTCATAAAGTGAAATGACGTAATACTGAACTGTAATTTAAAAATAAATAGCTAATTAAAATTAATTAAAAACCTAGGTATAGCTGTAGTTTTTTGGAAATTCCAATACCCAGTGGGCGAATATAATTCACGTAGGTATACCCTAAAATATATTATAACGCACCATGATGTGATGTGACTCTATACCTACCTGTTGGTAAACGGATATCTAATATGTAGGATTTTTTACACATATTGTTCAGGTGATTTGTCACCTAAACAATATCCTAAGCTCTATCACAGGAGAAATACTTGCTATGTGTACCAGAAACAACAACATACGAGTAATACATATTATATGTTATAAACACCCGTAATGGGGACGACCATACAAAATAGTTGTAATAATTCAGGAAGGTTCAGCCCATAAAAACTCTATGAAGGGTTTAAGATAAAGTTTCTATTGTTAAACGACATTAGTTTAAAATTAAAAAAAAACATCGTATCCAAAAAAGTACTTTCATTGATGGTTAAGTAGTTTTTGTGGTTATAAGTACAATTACCAGCTTCATAATCTAACATATTTCTTAAGTCCCTATAAGGTGCTTTACTACCTAACTAAGAACGCTAGTTAAATTTTACAGCAGCATCTGCTAACTTCTTCGCTTTACATAGATTATGCTGAATATACCGGACTCCGCTCTAAGTCCCCAGTCGTTAAAACTCCTTAATAGCCTCTCCATATTCAAGAGAGCCTTGGCCCACCGCTGTGCCGCTATCGTTTAATAACTTTGTCATAAAACAGGTTACCTCTACAATAAACTCTATTTTCTTAAAACATAGCTTCCACTATGCTGGCAGTTACGAAATGGGCGGCGACTAAGACGAATTTGCATTACCAGTCTATTTTAGTAGCTTCGCTAATAATAGCATTTCGTAACTGAACCCTAAAAGGAGACTACCACCTCGAAAACAAAGTCGATGCATTTGTCTCCTGAAAACCTGTGAACACAGAGACTGAAACCAAAACATGGCTAGGTCACTTGACGGTTTTTTCATCTATACAGATCCTCGGTGATTTATTTTAATTATACCAGAGATCAATATTTAGGGATCCACCAATAAAAGATTTAAAAAATATTTATTGCTCTAATGCAATACAAATACAATACATAGATGAGCTTAATGGCTTTAGTATTTTCTCCCAGCTAACCTTTGAAAGATTAACCAATAACAGGCACAACAAATACATAGCACAACCAATTAAACTTTGCCAACCCAGCTTAACCCAGCAACGTGGCATTCTTCAGTCACCTAGGGTTATTTTACCCTTATATAAATATGCACCCATGAATGAACACCTGAATGTTTTTGATTTTAAATAAGAATAACGTAAAAACTACCAATTTGTTGGAATGTTAATTTTATATTCGCTTAAAGTGGCCGATATAAAATTAAGATACCAACATGTCAGTTTTTTTACGGTATTCTTATTATATGCAAATACGTTTAGATGTTCATTCATATTACGGTACAACTACCCTAATTACTATATTGCTAAACTGTATATCGTTCAAATTTCCAAGATCATATTTTGTAAAAAGTGTCAGAAAACGTACCCCTGGAATACTCCAAATAGAGTGTCTAATGCCCGATTTCACCAACGATCCCTAACTCTAAAGGAACCCCTAAATAAGTATTTTGACATATTTGCTATGAAACAACTGTCATTAACTGTACCTAAACTTTGTTACGGGCTCCCTTAAAGTTCGTGAAAATGGCATTAGATCTGCTGATTAAACCAAAAAATATATGGTAGGAAGATTATCACATTATTCCAATTCAAAATAATATTAGTTAAATGTATGAAAATTTATGTGAGAAAATCTGCACATGTTCCACGTATGTGCGAGTGGTATTAAATTTTCATAAACCCGCAGAACTTTAGTGGTCGCTAATAACTCTCGAAAATACAATTTTAATAGACAGACAAAAGATAAGTTAATTTGGTGCAACGTAGCTTAAACAAATTGTTGTCGTTTGTCCTAAGATCTCAGTTAATAAGCGAAGCCATCTAATGCTTGGAGTTATAAAGAACTGTTTGTCAAAACTTAATCTTCCTCAAAATGGTCGGAAATTGGTAAAGTTAACCGAAAATTATTTATCCTGGATCTTTCGGGCGGAGTTTTCAAAGTGAGAAGTATGCCTTGACCGAGATAGACCATTGTAGCTCGATAGACGATTTGTAGGATTGGACCCTGCTCGTCCGTTGTTTGAAGTTCCACCAACAGATGGTATTAAAGATGACGACGCAGAATTTGTTGATATTATTCATACAAATGGTGGTATATTAGGAGAAAAAGATGCTCATGGTGTTGCAGATTTCTTCCCTAAAGGTGGTACCCAACAAGCTGGATGTAGTGGGGAATCAAAACTGTTTGGTAAGTTTTTCTTTTTTATATACATGGATAATCTCAGCACGACAATTTAATATACAATATAAAAATAGTGTTTTGTTAGTACTTTTTAGTTTCCTTATTGTAAGGCTCAAGGGTCCCACTGAATCTTTATTTATATATCTCTCTCCATAAAATATATTGAAATAACAGGTCTGTTTTGGACGAAAACCCTAAATAGACAACATGAAACTTTTATGTTATAATTCTAAATAAACTGTGGACATCGAAGTAGTATGACGAGAAAAGAGACCAAACACCATAGTGTCTCTGGTCTCTTTTCTTTCCATACAAGTATCAATTAGTCTATTTTGGCTTTACGTCTAAAAACAGACCAGTTATTTCAATATATACACCCAGCAAGGGATCTGCCAAGAAGGTAAAATTCTGTCACGAAGTCTATTAAATAATTATTTTTACAAACAGATGCCTGCAGCCACGGAAGGTCTCATGAATACTTTACAGAATCTATATTAAGCGGAGGGTTTTTGGCATGACAATGTGACAGTTGGTCAGCGTACAAGGCAGGGAATTGCAGTAACAATGAAGCTATGAACATGGGGGAACCATGCACTAATGTTGCTATAGGAAAATATTTTCTGACTACTAACCCTACTGCGCCTTATTCTAAAGAAGATGAATAAATTAAATGCAGGTAACAGAAACCCTATATACCCCGGATAGGATATATAAAGTGTAAGGTTTGATGCAGTCCTGAGTACTCCGACTACTTTACAACTTACTGTTACAATATTCGAGATAGTTAT
Organism: Monopis laevigella; assembly: GCA_947458855.1. Classification (NCBI taxonomy): domain Eukaryota; kingdom Metazoa; phylum Arthropoda; class Insecta; order Lepidoptera; family Tineidae; genus Monopis; species Monopis laevigella. Next base: position 19,126,953 of record OX381581.1, read on the forward strand.
TATTTTAATAAAAAAATTAATAAAAATAAGTTATAATATCTCTCAAATATGCGAGACCGATTACAGATCTTTTAAAATGTTGGAGTTGACGACAGATTAAGGTTCAGTTGTTTGGTTTCTTACAATGTTTGGCTGTTTATCTGAAATAAAAACTGTTGTTAACGTTATAATTGTTTTATGAAAAAAAGTATTAAAAATTATATGGTCGTAAAGGTAATATTTGATCTCATTTTATTAGATAATGTACGTAGTATAAAAACGTAAAACCCCGAAAACTTTTAATTCGAGATATCTAATCGTTTTAAATGCCTGAAGAATTTCGCGTCGGTGGACGAGATCAATAACAGGCTCGTAGAAACTGTCCAAACGCTGCTCGGCTATAAGTCTAAATAGACCTAAATAGACCCCGCCGTTTAAATAAGCCTCAAAAACTCTCCGACCACACTAATAACCTCATGGCTGAACGACGCTCATTAAGACTGCCATCTTCTGATGACGCTTAGTCATATAGGCGGCTCAATAGGCAAATCTCTGGATCCTTTCGGCACCACATTCATCTCTTTTATACTAACCAAATTTTGAATCATCTAAAAACAACAAGGCGCCAGGTGAAGACGGAATAACTTCAGAGGTTCTGAACACCAATACTTAAAGCCCTTCAGAAGCTCTTCAACTCCGTCTTGCTTAAAGACATAACGCCACATGCATGGAAAATAGGCGTCGTGGTGCTGTTCTTTAAGAATGGTAATAACACCTTACTACAAACCCATCTCGCTTCTGACCCATGTTTACAAGTTGTTTTCAAGGGTCATCACGAACTGTCTCGACCGCAGGTTTAATCTGACTTCCAGTCTTCCAAACAAACCGGTTTCCGTAAAGGCTACAGTACTATAGACCACACCACAAGCTTCGACAAGTTATACAGAAGACCGAAGAGTATAATTTTCCCCTATGCTTAGCGTTTGTGGACTATTAGAAAGCTTTCGAATCGGTGGAGACTTGGGCAGTGGTTGAATCTCTCCAGCGATGCCGCATTGACTATCAGTATATCGAAGTGTTAAAGTGACTGTACAATAACGTCAAAATGTTAGTCCGAATACAAGAGCAAAGTTCGAAGGCGATCTCTTTGAAAAGATGAGTAAGACAGGGAGATGTCATATCTCCGAAACTGTTTACTGCCTCATTGGAAAACGTCTTTAAATTTCTGGAATGGCAAGGATTCGGTATTAATATTAATGGCGAGTACATCACTCATCTTTAATTTGCCGACGATATAATGGTCATGGTAAAATATCTCCGCACAATGCTCGAACGCCTCAATCGACTTTCCCAACAGGTAGGTCTTAGGATGAATATGGACAAGACAAAGGTAATGTGCAATGTCCATGCTGGGAACCCCAGTATTAGTTGGGAATATGGTTTTACAAATTGTTGACTCGCATGTGTGTGTGCAGTGTTTACCAGTGATGACCTATGGTACTGAAACGTGTCTCTTCCTATGGGCCTTATTAGCAAGCTCCAAAATAGTACAACATGCTATGAAGAGGGCCATGTTCGGAATCTCTCTACGAAATCAAATCAGAAATGAGAAGATTCGTAGACTAACCAAAATATAAATTATTTATTTCATGTAAATCTTTACAGATATTTATGTATAGACAAAACAAAATACCAAAGAGATCTTAGAGTGCGTTCTCTGGTGCTTCACACAAACCAACAGAGGAGCAAAGCTATTGAGTTACTTATCTATATAAGCTTAATAGTTTTGCTCATATATATATATATATATATATATACCATAGTAAACGCAAAATGCACCCTACTGAATAGCATGCGTAAAACACCCTATGGCAGATTATTTGTTTCTGTGCCAATAATCTACAGAATTAATAGAATCAAAATAAATTATTACAGTATCGGACTTTACATATCTACTAAACTAGGGTACATCCTACATATTATTATGTAAATAGGTAATTTATTTACTAGTTGCGAGACCTCAATCGCATATCAGATCAGCTCCAAACGTCTTTATCGTTAAAATTGTATTTTATTCTATAGTGAGCCTTATTGATTAATAATATGTGTTTTATACAATTTTTTTCTTCAATTTTATCAATGTTTCTTCAGTAATAATTCTATCGCAATTTTTACTAAACATATTTAAGTTTTTCTTGACGTACAATAAATTCTCATAAATATATTAAGATGGTCACTACCATCTCAATACATCAATCATAGGAAAGATTTCCCTAAGAGAATCCCGAGCCTTCATGTTATATATTGCCCGAATAGCCCTCTTCTGTAGAATGAATATATAGTATCAATATCTACCGCAGCATATCATTTTTCTTTATAAAATAATTATACAAACACAAATTACTTCATTGTATTAAGTGTAGTACCTAGTACTTTATTAGAATAATAATTCTCAAAAAATATTAAATTTTGACGCACAAAAATTTATTTAAGTCTTGTGAGAGTTAGCACCGATATACGTGTATATTTATTAATGATACTAAAATGTTATTAAAGTTTTTTTTTATTTTAACTATAGAAACCAGCCAACTTAAAAATCATAGACACCTAATTGAAACTCTAAAATTGGCCACAAAATAAAGTTAAACGCGAGTTTCAAAGCTTATTTGTTTATCGGCGACTGTCATTAGATTTGCTAATAATTAAATATGCAGTTTTTTTTTTATTAGCCTATTTATACACTACCCTTTATATTAAAAGGATACTTATGCATTGTTGATAAAGTATATTTTATCTTCACCATATATGAAAATATATTTTTTGTTGTAGAGTACCGAATCTGTTACTATTGTGATGCCAAATACGAATGTAAATTGGTTCTAAGTTTTTCTACGTTCGCCGATAAAAACTAATTAAATATTTCTTGAAAAGTGTCCTATTCACTAGCTGAGTTGCTTCGTTCAAAGGTGTCAGTGACGATACCTACTTATTGTGCTAAAAGAAATTCTGGCTTCGTTCGGATCTCGCTCCAGTTACCTTAGGTTTATTGCCTGAAGAAAATATAAAAATCGTTTCAACAATAAATGTTATAAAAAAGGATTTAGGTACTCCATATTTTATTAAGTATTAGAATATTATGTGTAGTAACTATGTGTTTTGTGTTACTTATACATGGTGACTTGGAAAGGTAGTACTTTGGGCTAATATGAGGTTCTTCTAATAAAATCGAACAACTTTTTCTATGAAACCATGTGTCACAAATGAAAAAAAAAACAATTGCCTTCTCTATACAAACTAGTAATGTAATAATGACCAATAAATATATAATAAGCTACCCACTGAAATACGAATTAATAAAGAAATAAATAAGTTTAAGGATAAGCTGTTCTGTCTACCTAACTGTAAATGTTACTATACTATTAATAAATTTCTTGAAGACAAAACTATAGGCTAAATAACAATTGCTATTATGGTAAATGATAAATATAGTAATAATGTTTAGTACATTACATTATTACTATATTTATCATTTACTTACACATAATAGCAATTGTTAATTTAGCCTATAGTTTTGTAAACTTCCTAAACCTATGTATATATTTTGACTATTTGTGTTGATAATTCCCATTGATTGTGTAATTCTTTGTATGCTCAAGGGCAGGACATAGCTGAACTAAAATTATGTAAACCTATGATCCACAATAAAGAAATTTGAATTTGAATTGTATGGGGAAGCCAAAATTTTTTTTCGATACATAGGAAAAGTTGTTCGATTTGATCTGTAGAGTCTTAAATTAACCCAAAGTACAACCTTATTATATTCTTCGAAACCCTAGTTGTTTATATAAGGTGTACTTGTTTGCTTTTTATATTCAGCACTCGTATCTTTTTCTCCACTTATTTTCAATTAATGACACTTTATGATAAAGTTTAAAATTTTAATTACACTTTAATACCTACCTATAGGAGCCTAATTGTTTGTTTCATTAATAAATAAAATAAATAAATTACGTGCATTTTATTAATATCTATACCTACACACTACACTAAATGGCCTTATTCATAAATGGCCTTATTCATAAATGGCCTTATTCATAAAAAACTAATTGAGTCCTCCAAGAACACTTTAGTTATAGAAGGTTTTGTCTCTTTTATATGCATTTTTTTTTTATTGGAGCACGGCACGTGACTTTGTATCTACCTGATGGTAACCAGACCTATAAAGTCCATGATTGGGGTCGATCAATACATTGTTGTTTAACAATATTAATCGCTCCCACTATGCCGGCTAAATGATGCGGTTATGAAATGGGCGGCGACAAATACGTATTTAAATTATAAGTCTATTGTAATACCCTCGCTGCTTTATCGTCAAATCATCGTCCATTTCGTAACCGCATCAAGAAAGGAGACTACCAACTCGACAATAAATCGATGCAGTAGTCATCGGTAAACCGGAGAACCCATAGACTAAAACCGAAACATGACTAGGTCACGGTAACGGGTCCTGTCGATGGCCTAGCAGAGTTAAATAGAGGCCTTCCTCCCACCTAAAAAAAAACAGATAAAACCTAATTTCTGTCTAAAGTGTTCTTCAAGGACTCAAATATTTTTTTATGAATACCGGGGCTAATTTATAATAAAATAACCATTGATATAATACATTCAAGGTAAAAGAGTAATAAAATTTTGCAATGAAATTAAAAATACATATTTTTTATAACTTTTTATAGCACCTAACATTCATATTATTAAAAGGTGTTCCATTTATTTATACATATTATATGATTCTTCGTTGACCATTTTGCCTCAGTCACCCGAATGATAATGTGAATTGGTATTTCTACGATCTTTACCCTATATTTTTTTATAAGTTTTTTTATAACTTAAAAAAAAAATATTATTTTTTTAAAGATAAAAATGCAATGAAAAAAATCCTGGTGGCGGGACTCGAACCCACGAACCTCGCTATCGCGGCAAGGCGCTCAACCGCTAAGCCAACCAGGTTCCAGTCAGCCTTCACGAATTTTGTCATTGCTTGTTATCTACTTATACACAGACGCCCTCTATTAGCTTTCTTCTAATAACTCTTATACGAGTGAAGTTAGAAGTCCTAGTTTATAATACTAGATGGCAGAGGAGTCTGTTTTTTGTTTTTACTTTTTGCAATGAAAAAATTCCTGGTGGTTGTATAAGACAACAAGCAATGACAAAATTCGTGAGGGCTGACTGGAACCTGGTTGGCTCAGCGGTTGAGCGCCTTGCCGCGATAGCGAGGTTCGTGGGTTCAAGTCCCGCCACCAGGAATTTTTTCATTGCATTTTTATCTTTAAAAAAATAATATACTTAAAAATTTAAGTATTCATATGTAATTATAGTATCTTATATTTTTAAATAAGTGGAAAACCCTTGCCCTACTAATTAACCACGCACTAATTATCTAAGTAGGGTAAAATTATTATCTCAGTACCTACTCAAAAATTTGAATTTTTTTAAGTTATATTGATTTTTTTTTTTCTGAAAAAAACCTTGGTACCTATTTTTTTTTGAGACATTTCCCTAAATAAATTATTATTGCCAATAATAATTGGATAAATAAATTATTATTGGCAATAATAATTTATTGACGTAGGTATTTAAAGAACTAATTTTTATTTATTTTGTATGTGCTTATACTTATTATTATTTTAGTTAATATTAGAATAATTATGAAATATTTTCGCGTAATAACATGCCAGATAAAATAAAATTCCAAACACCTTATAGTGATAAAAATGCACATAAAATTCCTTTTTTGTATATATTAACAAGGAGTAAAAATTATAACAGTATTCGTGACTTTGAAATAATACTACATATTACTAAAAAGTTCCTGCATGCAAGGAAAATATATTAATCATGGCTAATATATCATTTTTCACTTTAATTATGTTATCTGCAAGTAAGTTTTTTATTTTTTTTTATTGGGGGACTTTCTTTTATTTTATTGAGACCGTTTCAAACGATGAGCGCATTATTTCTATATATTTGGGAAAGTAAAGAAATAGATATTATGTACAGATGCAAAAATCGTCAAGTGACCTAGTCATGTTTCGATTTAAGTTTGTGAGTTCACCGGTTTTTTGGAGACTACTTAATTGATTTCTTGTCGAGGGAGTAGTCTCCTTTCATGGTAATAGTGTATTTCATAGCAAAGGATTCTACAGTAGAATCTCCAGCGTAGCGCCGAGTGAACCCCTCGCTTTTAAAGTGTTCATTTCCATCACATCTTTAATCAACATAAAATAAGATTGATATTGTAATTTGCATTGTTTTATCTTCAGCAACATTCACAAATTCACGACTTTTTTATTTCAGATTATTATTACGCTTCGGCCATATTGGGCCAAGTTTCTTTTCATTTGTATACCAGGTAAGTGCATTTCCTAAACATAGACTGCGGGGTGATTACACGCATAACGCTAAGCTAAAATTTAATCGATATGATGCAATGCTGATGTAATGCAAACCTGGTGACATTGAAAATTGACAGACAACTACGTAATTATAGTTAAAGTTTATAGCTTATCGTTGTGCGGCGCATGAGGCCTACTGATCTATTCAGAAATCTTTTGCTAAACCTAGGCTTAGCCTAAACCTGGTTTATCACTTTTGTTCAATACCAATGTGAGAGGGAAATAGTTTGCAAAGCTGTCAAATCTGCCGTTTTCGTAACCGCGCCCTGAAAAGAGACTATCACCTCGACAATAAATCGATCCAGTAAATACATACATACATATCATCATGGGTGCTTTACGGTGCCCGAGACCGCCTAGACGGCCCCAGGGTACCTAGCTGAGGGGTTTTAATCCCACCTCGTCGTAGCCGATGGTATGAGTCTACACCGAACAAGTGGCTAGCTCGTCCCGATGTTTTGAATAGACTACATAACCCATCTAACACTACAGTTTCACAAGTTGGTATAGTGAAACCGGGACCGACAGCTTAACGTGCTCTCCGAGGCACTATAGTGGTGTTGTCAAAAAAATTTATTTATTTTTTTTAATTAAAAACTCATTGGTACACACCGGGATTCGAACCAGGGACCCAAAACTTTATCAGGGACCAGTAGTCTCCTGAAAATCTATAGAGATCTGCCTTCTACCTAATATAGTATATTATCTATGCTTCTACCTAATAATACTATCTGCAAACAAATACTTCATGAATAGATTTCATATTAGGCATAATAGTTCTTTTTTTTTTAAAGTGCTTGGATACTATACAACTAGGTACTTTTTCCTGGTATTATAATATTATTGACACGCACTTCATATATGGTTTTATTGATTTTTTGAATGCAAATGCAATGAAAAAAAATCTGGTGGGTGGGACTCGAACCCACGATCATCGCTTTCGCGGCAATGTAACTCAACTACTGAGCCAACCAGCCCTCCCGAATTTGGTCATTGTTATCTACTTATACACAGACGCCCTCTATGAAGTTAGAAGTCCTAGTATATTATTATTATTATAATTCACAGAAAAAATTGTATCTACTTATACACAGACGCCCTCTATGAAGTTAGAAGTCCTAGTATATTATTATTATTATTATTCACAGAAAAAATGCATTGCTTCCTGAAAAACTGGATGTAAATAAAGTTATCGACGGTTCGAGTAAATTTTCCGAAAACTTACCGGTGAAAATTATTTCTCATGGATGGAGAAATTCTGCTATTTTGTTGCCATTTCAAAAAATTAAAGATGCATACTTGAAGGCCGGTGATGTTAATGTTATATTGGTGGATTGGCAATCACTAGCACATCAAATGTATTTGATTTCTGCTGAAAACACTCGCATAGTTGGGGATAGGGTAAGCCTTTCATAAATGCCTGTAGATAACACTATATTTACAGGAAATTAAGATTTAAATATTAACTTATTAATGTATAAAAAAAAACATCAACAACTGTGCATGTCAAAATTTTTATTCTGTTTATATTATTATTTTATAGGTCTTTTCCATTATTTAAAAATATTAAAATCTGAATTGTGTATTTAATACCATATATATTTGAAGGTGAAGGTTTTCCATAGGTTTTTCTGAGTAATATTAATCAACAGGATCCTTTGTTTACATGTAAAATATTGACAACTGTCAAGCAACTATACTACAACATACTATTTAAATAAATAAACAACTACCTAAGAGAACAAAAATTAGAAATTTAAATGAAAAGGCATATAATTTTTTTAGAAGGGATCATTCACTTCAATGTAAATCCAACAAAAATATGCTTTTGTTGCCCCTTCATCAAAAATCTCAATATATATATATATATATTTTAAATGCCCATGATAAATAATCTGATATCCCATATTTCTTTGCCCATTTAAGAATTTTTCCCTTATAGTCTAAAAAAATCTGGCAACTTTTTTCTCTCTGACTCCTTTATTGTTTTGCAGACCGCAAAGCTGGTTTTAAATCTTTTAAAATCATTTAGTAATCTAAATGAAGACATGATACATTTAATTGGGCATAGTCTCGGATCTCATGTTGTTGCATTTGCTGGTCGAAATCTCATCAAGAGTGGAGTAACTGTTGGTAGAATTACAGGTAAGTACCTAATTATTCTTCGCTAGGCTGACAAAACTGTTTCGGTTTTAGTCTATGGGTTTGCCAGTTTGTAGGAGCCTAGATTATTTGTTGAGGTGGTAGTGTGTGTGAGTAGGTGGTGGCTCCCACTATGCCGGCTATTAAATGATGATGCGGTTACGAAATGAGCGGCGATATCTACTTTAATATACCTACTCGTTTCCTTTTTTGTCAAATCAACTGTAACAGTATCCGTTCATAGTACGTGTTATATTAAATAATAATAAAATATTATAAGATAAAATGGCAAACAAAATTTATATATTAATACTTTGGTTATTCATTCATATTCACTAATAATACTTAAAATAATTTAACAGGTCTAGATCCAGCAAATCCTTACTTTGAAGATATACAAATTATTCATGGACTCGAAAAAACGGACGCAAAATTCGTTGACGTTATACATACAAACGCTGGACACTTTGGAGTCAAACATCCTCTAGGCATTGCAGACTTTTACCCCAATGAAGGGGCAGAACAACCGTCGTGTTTTAAAATTGGAGGTATAATTTCACCATAAACAAGGAGGAAGGTCTTTATTACATCACTAGGCGGACCGACCGGTTGCGTAATATAAATCCAAAACCAGTGCCTAGTCATGTTTCGGTTTTAGTCTGTGGGTTCACGGGGTTTTAGGAGACTACTGCACTGATTTCTTGTGGAGGTGGTTTGCCAATAACAGAGGATATCGATCCCATTCATGGACTTTACTATCAGGTAACAAACTCACATGCCGTGTTCCAATAAAAAACAGTTTTTGACCAAAAGGCAATTTATTCATAAAGTAAAAAAAAATAGCCTTCGAAAAAAACGTTCCTGTACAAGAGATTGACTTTTAGTGATTTCTACGTCCATTTGTTTAAGATTACAGATACATGTATATGTTTCAATAAATTATTTTGGTGAGACTAAGAACTACTGGTCCGATTTACATGATTTCCAGAAGATTTTGTCAGAACTATTAATAATAATATCTTTTTCGAACTCAAAAACAGATTTGATATTGATATATTTCGATGGTTTTTAGACATCACTGACTTATACCTAGAATTATCCTTTAATTTAAAGAGATTTGAATGGAGATTTTCAGTCCTATATAAAGATAGTGTCCCTTATTTTGAAACAAAGAATAAAGGACAGTATTTTATTTTGGATAAAAAATTACATATTGGTTTGTTGCGTATTACTATAACATAGATAGAGTTTTATTGAAAACAACATCATTTTCCATCCTTAGTTCTATATTTTCTCCTGGAAGATCGTATACCAAAAGTGACAGACAAGCCAATATATTTTCATATTCGCTAAATTATGAAGCATTTCTTATAAATTTATATCAAAAGTGTCTTCCTTAATCGGTAATAATTTCTTCCTCTATCCCCACAGAAAACACCTGCAGTCACATGAAGGCTCTAGAGTACTTCGAGGAATCTATCAAGCACGACAAGTTCCCGGCGACAAAATGTCATGGCTGGAATAACTTCATCGATGGAGAATGTGGAGGAAACGAAGTTGTCATGATGGGAGAACGCTGTCCGAATACCGCTAGAGGAGTCTATTATCTTACCACTCAATAAGTGATTTTAGGCATAACGATATTAAATCTGTGACAGATTTCTTACTATATAAATTTAACTTTCAACTTTACCTACTTTATAGGTGTATAATACTTTTTTTTTACTATAGAACGTACGTATTGTATACTTTTTACTTTTATTTCTAACTGTCACTTATATACTAATGAAAACAAATATAAAAAATTGTATTATATACCCTGTTGTTTTCGTGTAAATTTATTTATTCCATACCTGCTAGTCGATTTTCCTTGAAATTTTATTATAGGTAATACCTATTTGAGTCACATATATCCGAAAGGTGATATAATAAAATGGTAATATAATAATATGAAGGAAAATAAACATATGTTGCTCTGGTCACAAACTAAGCCCTAGGCTTGTACTATGTGCACCAGCAATTAATTCGATACGATGTTAATACTTGTTGTATTTTATAAACACCCAGACCATGGAAAATATTACGAGATCTTTATAAGGTTGTTAACAGGAAAATAAAGACGACGTTGTGTTAATCATCAAGAAAAAGAACAGATGCTTTATTACAGAAGGAAAATCAATTACTTAGGTACTTTTGTCATCATTTATTTACTTACGGCGCCAAAAAGGGTAAATCTCAGGATACCCAGCGGAGGGGTTTTATTCAAACCTCGTCATCGTTTGGACCAAGATTTAATTATTGTATTATTCAACAAAGTCTTTAAAGCGTTAAAAAAAATATCAACATATATTTACATATGTATAAATAATTAATCTTTATTCGATATATTATATATAACATTAAGTTGCTGGAAAAGTACCCATAATACAAGCTACGTTGCCACGAGCTATGGATACTTTCTGTTGAATCATATGATTTGACTTTGGATCTCTCGTCACCTCTTCAACTTTTTTGCAATAGAAAATATGAATATTTTGGAGGCCTTGGACAATGTGCCCATGGTCTCAACGACTAATGGCACAATCGAATAAAAATTATCGTATTTTGACAGCATAAGTCTCTGAAGCAAATCCAGCTTCATTACTAGATCCAGAAACATTAGTTGGCGATAGAGTGTCTACACTGCATTCCAAAGGCATTTACCGTTTTCCCATGGGATAAGCGACATACCATCGACGCGTTTTCCATCATCTCGGCTTAAACCTCTTGATTCTAAACAACACGGGATCTGGGCAGCTAATAATGCCGTTTTGATGATGGAATTGAGAGCTGCATGTCTTGACACTCTTCCTGCTAACTATGAGCAACTTAATCCATGAAGGCCATTAGATTGTACTGACTTTGACAATTGCCAATATGAGGATAGCAAATATTTATTATCAAAAATGTACCCAGGTTACCTCTACGGGGCCCCTGTAGAGGTAACCTGGGTAGGAGGTAGCCCTGCAAGGAGTGTCGTGAAGGCATTAACCAAAATCTGGTTGAAATACCTACTGCTTTTAATCGTGCCAAATCAATTCCAGAAGATAAATCGCTAAGGTTTTTAAAAATTCCATTTGTTATAATCTAGTCCCAGGCTCGTTGGGAGGTTTGATCCTGAAGTTGACTTAAATTATAATTATTTGTATTCCAGGTAGGTCAAATGTAATCTCTATTGAAGTATCCATTGATAAATTAAGAATTGAAGATATTAGATCCGAGATACCAAACAAAGACTAAGAAACATTAAATAAGCCTAATTGTTATATAAATTGTGGTAGCGGTAAAGTCTGAAGTTTGTTGGTAAACCGAGTAAATTCCTCTAAGCCGTGACTGGCTTAATCCTCACTCGGAGTTATATTATTTGGCTAATGAGAACCGTCAAAACCCCTTATAAAGTGAAATTACGTAATACTGAACTGAAATTTAAAAAAAAAATTTGCTAATTAAAAACCTAGGTATATCTGTAGTAGCCTTGTAGTTTTTTTGGAAAATCCACTACTCAGTGGGCGAATATAATTCACGTAGGTATACCCTAAAATATATTATAACGCACCATGATATGTGATGTGACTCTATACCTACCTGTTGGTAAACGGATATCTAATATGTAGGTTTTACACATATTGTTCAGGTGATTTGTCACCTAAACAATATCCTAAGCTCTATCACAGAAGAAATGCTTGCTATGTGTACCAGAAACAACAACATACAAGTAATACATATTATATGTTATAAACACCCGTAATGGGGACGACCATACAAAATAGTTGTAATAATTCAGGAAGGTTCAGCCCATAAAAACTCTATGAAGGGTTTAGGATAAAGTTTATATTGTTAAACGACATTAGTTTAAAATTTAAAAAAAAACATCGTATCCAAAAAAGTACTTTCATTGATGGTTAAGTAATTTTGTGGTTAAAAGTACAATTACCAGCTTCATAATCTAACATATTTCTTAAGTCCCTATAAGGTGCTTTACTACCTAACTAAGAACGCTAGTTAAATTTTACAGCAGCATCTGCTAACTTCTTCGCTTTACATAGATTATGCTGAATATACCGGACTCCGCTCTAAGTCCCCAGTCGTTAAAACTCCTTAATAGCCTCTCCATATTCAAGAGAGCCTTGGCCCACCGCTGTGCCGCTATCGTTTAATAACTTTGTCATAAAACAGGTTACCTCTACAATAAACTCTATTTTCTTAAAAAATAGCTTCCACTATGCTGGCAGTTACGAAATGGGCGGCGACTAAGACGAATTTGCATTACGAGTCTATTTTAGTAGCTTCGCTAATAATAGCATTTCGTAACTGGGGGTCTACTCCGAACGTACGTAAAACGAAACTTCGGGCGTTGTATCGGGCATTTCCTACTCTGAACACGTTCGGGCCCGATTTCGTTCACGAGAGTCGTACTTTGACGTCTCGCGTCTCATAAACCCTACTCTGAACGCATTTTTAACGAACGAATATTCGACTTTGACAGTTGTTTCTTCGGGAATTTTATGTCAATATTCACGAGAGCTTTGTAGGTACCTTATAATTTTTGTATTACCTTTTTTTTTAACGTGTATCTTTCATACTTGTCATTGGCAAAACAAATGGCTTTACCATTATGGCCATAAATAGGAGAAAAAAAAAAAAAAAAAATACCTTATAATTATCGGATAATCTAATTTATTCTCAAAGAAGTTATTTTTCTTCATAAAATTAATTGTAAGTGAAAGTACCTTTTTTGTGGATAAATTAGATATATAGATAGTAAATAGAGAAGACTTTTTCCTAGAGTGCGGGGCGGTTTTCACGGCACAACCTCCTAAACGATTTGATTCGTAGATGTCTTGCCGTAATTAATATTTCATCAATAAACGAACCTTGTGGTCTATTACGCGATGACGGCAAAAGACCTGACGGATTAAGTATATTCCCTTGAAAGATGGGTAGCTGCTTAGTGTGGGATGCGACATGTGTCGACATCTTGGCAGCTACACATCTTTCGAGGACTAAAGATGAGGCTGGTGCCGCTGCTGCCTACGCTGAAAACCTCAATCGGCTAAAATTGTCAAATTATTAATAACTACATATTTGTGCCGTTTGGGGTAGAAAAAAATGGGACCGTGGGGTCTCAAGCAAAAACATTGTTCAAAGAGATTGCATTAAATTTGGTGGACGTCGCAGGTGATCAGAGGGCTGGCGTATTCTTTTTACAAAGAATAAGCCTAACCATACAGAGAGGCGTGCAGCCAGCGTTCTGGGCAGTGGGCACTATGCCGCGTGACCACTGTGAGGATTTTTTTAGGTGTTTTGTAGGAAAGGTGACAAATTAAAAATAAGGAATATAAATTAATAAAAGGTTTATTATTTACACAATTAAATCACTTCCTACATTTTATTTACTGTTATTAATTAGAAATAAAAGAGGAATCACACATTTTAGAAAGCGCGCGGAAAGATAAAGTAAAGGGTTTTATAAACACTAGAGATAAACATTTTGGTATAGGAGCGTAGGTCGTCTATAAGAAATTTCACTCGGCTGCTAGGGACGCTGAGCTACTGCTCAGCGACTCGTTGTTCTCGCTGGTCAATTCTAAGGGTTATTCACATTGAGGTGGATTTCCCTACAGTATTTTAGTTATTATTTTACCACCGTAGTTATTATTTTAAAGGTAAAATAAATAATTTGATCTCCAACAAACAACCAACTTAATGACAAGTACTAGTTATGTTTCAGTTAAAAATGTCAAGATTTTATTTATTTTTACAGTACTAACCTACTAATTTAAGTTATAAATTTCTCTATTACGGCTAATACAAATTTCATGGTTTTAAAATTTGTCGTATAGAACGTTGTCAAAAAAAAGGTTCTTTACATGTCATGAGTAAATTTTTACTATATTTTCTAGATGAAAATTTACAAGTTAAATGCATTTTTTTATATAAAATATCTTTTAATTGTTTGTTACTTTATAAAAAGTATATTATTTTGGCAATAAATAGTATAAATTCAAGACATTTTAGCAAAACATTTTAATTGAATTCTACGATTTGTTCCTATGTAAAAAAACCTAATGACATCCCTAATTATTCATTCAATCCTTCGTTCACGAAACTAGTCTATGGTTCCAACCGAAAGTATGTGGATCCGTAAGTATTACAGAGTAGGCCACATTTTCGTTTATCGTCTACGTATCGGCCCGACCGAAGCCCGAAACTTCGGTATTTCAGAGTAGACCTCCTGAACCCTAAAAGGAGACTACCACCTCGACAACAAAATCGATGCATTTGTCTCCTGAAAACCTGTGAACACAGAGACTGAAACCAAAACATGGCTAGGTCACTTGACGGTTTTTGCATCTATACAGATCCTCGGTGATTTATTTTAATTATACCAGAGACCAATATCTAGGGATCCCACCAATAAAAGATTTAAAAAATATTTATTGCTCTAATGAAATACAAATACAATACATAGATGAGCTTAATGGCTTGAGTATTTTCTACCAGCTAACCTTTGAAAGATTAACCAATAACAGGCACAACAAATACATAGCACAACCAAATAAACTTTGCCAACCCAGCTTAACCCAGCAACGTGGCATTCTTCAGTCACCTAGGGTTATTTTATCCTTATATAAATATGCACCTATGAATGAACACCTACATGTTTTTTTTTTATTTTAAATTAGAATAACGTAAAAACTACCATGTTGGAATATTAATTTTAAGATAAATTAAGATACCAACATGTCAGTTTTTTTCACGGTATTCTTATTATATGCAAATACGTTTAGATGTTCATTCATATTACGGTACAACTACCCTAATTACTATATTGCTAAACTGTATATCGTACAAATTTCCAACGTTATATTTTGTAAAAAGTGACAAAAAACGTACCCCTGGAATACTCCAAATAGAGTGTCTAATGCCCGATTTCACCAACGATCCCTAACTCTAAAGGAACCCCTAAATAAGTATTTTGACATATTTGCGATGAAACAACTGTCATTAACTGTACCTTAACTTTGTTACGGGCGGGATTAAAGTTCGTAAAAATGGCATTAGATCCAAAAAATATATGGTAGGAAGATTATCACATTATTCCAATTCAAAATAATATTAGTTAAATGTATGAAAATTTATGTGAGAAAATCTGCACATGTTCCACGTATGTGCGAGTGGTATTAAATTTTCATAAACCCGCATAACTTTAGTGGTCGCTAATAACTCTCGAAAATACAATTTTAATAGACAGACAAAAGATAAGTTAATTTGGTGCAACGTAGCTTAAACAAATTGTTGTCGTTTATCTTAAGATCTCAGTTAATAAGCGAAGCCATCTAATGCTTGGAGTTATAAAGAACTGTTTGTCAAAACTTAATCTTCCTCAAAATGGTCGGAAATTGGTAAAGTTAACTGAAAATTATTTATCCTGGATCTTTCGGGCGGAGTTTTCAAAGTGAGAAGTATGCCTTGACCGAGATAGACCATTGTAGCTCCAAGACAAACTTGAACTCCTAAACGTAGAATAGACAGCGCTTGTTTTAAAAAAAAATTCTTTATTTATTTTTTAAAACAATATTGTTTTAAAAAATCATATAGATAACTATTATTATTATAGCCCGCGCGAATAAAGAAACAATTTATAGATGGCGACCCCTTACGTGATACCTCATTCATATTATAAATATATCCGTATATACTCAGGGTCAGATTAATCTTAGATTAATAGTCGTTGCTTAGCCTGACCTGTCAAAATATGACGAAGCATTGCCTAAGCATTAGCAATTGCTTAGCAACGACTATTAATCCGACCCTTCACACGGTGAGGTTCCCAAATAAAAAAGTACGTCTTTGCGTGGGTTATCCAACGCTATCCTGACGCGTACTAAATATTGAATACGTTTTAGATTGTATTTGTTTACAATTTTAATAATTACCATTGAGTTTTGTGAAGTTTGGTTGTTAATTGTCTATAAATAATAATATAAAAATCATTTAAATTTAATGAAAAAACGTTTATTGCCCCCAAAATCACAATAATAACATAAATCAAATTAAAGGAAAAATAAAAATAAAATGTGACCTATACTAGATACTAGGTCGCTATCCTCTCTTTATTGACGTGGCTGATAATATAATACATAAAACATTTTTTTTTATTTTAAAGATTTTATACGTTAACTAACTTACTATGGTCAACATTCTTTACTAACACACACGATTTTGCACGCAAGAGAAAGTATAAAATACTTAATACTAGTTAAAAAGATCTGATATCAATAAAAATATTTTACAGGAATAGAATAAAATATTATACGATTAAATTTAATGTAGTTCCAATAAGCATATTTGTATAACCACCTTTACATATTATGTCAATAATTTAATTCTGAATTTTAGTTTAATTGGCAATAATCTATCTAAACATTGATAAGCAGTGTTCTCCCGCAGGCCGCTG
Organism: Monopis laevigella; assembly: GCA_947458855.1. Taxonomy (NCBI): domain Eukaryota; kingdom Metazoa; phylum Arthropoda; class Insecta; order Lepidoptera; family Tineidae; genus Monopis; species Monopis laevigella. Next base: position 19,144,029 of record OX381581.1, read on the forward strand.
GAACATTTCTAATTGATATCAATTACTTGTGATCTCTAAAATCTCTTTGAAACCCGCTAAAAGCTATGAAAACTTTAATACCTTTTGAACTTTAATTTCCTAGTCATATTGGAATAACATTTTTTTCTTGTTACTTACTTATGTATTATGAAGAAGTATTAAAATAGTATCTAATTATACAAATTATTCTACAAACAGGTAACAAATTTATTTATAACTAGTTAAAATAATAATTACAGAAATTAATTATAGTAGGTAGATATTTACGAACTAATTCCAGAAAATGTTTCTAACGTACCGAGAACTGAAGCGGCATTGCCTCGTTGAATCGCCAGGCTAATATTCTGGCATAAAAACAAGCGAGCCCGGGTGTCGTTAAGTACTTCATTTAGATAGTAACCAATTTGGTTTACCAGCTACTTCGTGTCTTTGCTCCAAGGTCCAAAGGTCTCTACTGCAAAAGGCGAAAACATCTTCTAATTCGGAATATTCCTGTTTTTTTCGGTTTTCGGCTTTTGCAGCAACAGAGCCAGCGAACTGAGCAGAACTGTGCACATAGCTGGGGGCGAGAGTTTCACAACATGTGGCATCCCAAATCAGGCATTTACAAACATAGTTATGATATTGTTTTTTTTTGTTTTTGGGGTTCCAAAAATTTTGAAATAAGTAAATAATTAGGTTCCCTGTCTAGCAGACAGCCTCAGGGTACCTAGCGGTGTGGATTTATCCCTCGTCGTAGCCGTTGGTATTCTGAATCAACATCAAATACCGAATTCTGTCTAGCCCACTTAGAATATTTCGACAATTAGGAGGAGCGTCTGATATAAGGCGTTTCGATACTCATGCTGATTCAACTGCAATTACCGCTCCCCATAATGTTCATGTTCATGGCGGGCTCGTTTTCCGCAATTAGCCAAGAGATTAGGCCTTTTTGCGTGATTCGGCTAACTATTCTAGCCAGCCCAGCTCCTTCCAGAAGGCGACAAGAAGTCCGGGTCTTCCACAGGCCTCAAGGAGCGACCTCGGCGTTCCAAAGATTTTCGCCCGTTGTAAAGCCACTTGGTGCAATGAAGCAGCACATGGGTGGGTGCTTTATCGCTATAACGATACCAAATACATGAGCCTTCCCTCTGACCATCAATATGAGAAAGGGCACTATGGTATGGTACTAATGGTATGAGATTATACCTACATTTTAGGCAACAAAACTATACGTTATTTTTAAAAAATGGTCTCATAAACAATGACTGTACGTTTTCCTTTTTTTAATTTTCCTAAACCAAACTTTAAAAAATGGAAAACTTACGAGGTCATATTTAAAACGCCTAAACTTATTATTGATCTTCTTAATCCGTATAAAAGATTAATTAAAAAAAATACTTAGATGTTGGATAATTTTGATTAGATTTTTTTTTTAATAAACGCTGTAAGCTAAAGCTTTGTTCAAGTGTTAATTCGTCGTAAATTACTGGAACTAAAGCAACCAAAGATTAATTAAACCTAACCGAAACGTTAGCGGAGATTTATGAATGTCACCCGGGCCACAGGGTAGGTACTAACTCTAATTATCGTAGGTATTGTAATTAATTGTTGAACATCTACAATACAATTACTATGAAAAAACACAATTTTTTGGAGTCTGAAAAAATCATATTTCATATAGTTTTTTATTTTTTATGGAGCACGACATGTGACTTTGTCTCTACCAGGTGGTGAGCAGACCGACAAAGTCCACGAATGGGGTCAATCAATAATTGTTCTTAAACAATATTGATCGCTCCCACCATGCTGGCTAAATGATGCGATTACGAAATGGGGGACGACAATAACGAATTGCATTACGAGTATGTATATTTTTATATAGGTACTGGCTGCCTTATCGTCAATTCAACTACCCATTTCGTAACCGTATAGGTACATTTAGTTTTCCTCGTTTAGTTTATAATTACTTGGGCTGAGTCTAAAAAAGGTACTAGCTACAAAGGCCATAAATGGTATGAAAAAAAATGCAAGAAATGCAATATATATGCTCTATAATAAATATAGCAACAAGCTGGCCAGCATTTTTTTGTACAGAAAGTCTATTCAGCGCGGAAACGCCGCCAGTGTTATTGCACATGTCATGCCGCTTATGATAGGGACCTACTATTCTAACCCCTCTTATTTTACTTCTTACCTTTTTAGTTACATATATAAGTTATTATTTAATGTTTATTTTTATTTTTTCTTGAATAAATTACTTTTATACACAAAGCAATGCAATATATACATAAGTACATATATTAATAAGATCTTAGGTTGGTACATATCATCACGGGTACCTTACGGCGCCCGAGACCGCCTAGACGGCCCCAGGGTACCCAGCGGAGGGGTTTTAATCCCAGCTCGTCGTAGCCGATAGTATGAGTCTACACCGAACAAGTGACAAGCTAGCTCGTCGCGATGTTTTGAAAAGACTCAATAACCCATCTATAAACAGTTTCACAAGTTGGTATAGTGAAACCGGGACCGATAGCTTAACGTGCTCTCCAAGGCACTATAGTGGTGTTTTCAAACAAATGTACATAATTTTTTTAATTAAAAACTCATTGGTACACACCGGGATTCGAACCAGCGACCTAAGTGTTTTTAAGTCCAAGGTCTAACCAACTCGACCACCACGTATTTCTTAGGTTGGTATATTGTCAAAAATATATTGTGACATTTAAATTACTTTTACTAACTATTATAATATTCAATATTATAGGCCTTTTAATATTACTGAACTATTAGGAAACCATTCATTTCAGTAGAATAATGAAGTTATTGCTTTTCTTACAAGTTGGTGTCAACAACTCAAACTCTTGGAGGAACTTCTCTGCCTCTGTTATTTCAAAGACAGCTTGACAAGCGCCAAAAGAGACTATCTACCTAATATAATAATTACCTACATTATTCTAAAATCAGTATTAAACTAGCGATAAACAATGTAGGTATTTAAATTATTTATTTTATAAAACATTTACAAAAAGTAAATAAATAGCTAGAATAGCATAAGCATAACCACATGCGCACTATTTTCCCTGAAATCCTGAAAAAATAGATTAAAAGCTATTTATATTTTTTGTTAATTCTAAATTGTTAATTAATAAAATTTGGTAATTAGCTATAATTACTATAAACTCTACTAACTTATAATTATTTACATATTTAAAAAGGCTGCTAGGTTTACAACTATAGAATATAAGAAAAACTTGGTAAATAGCTAGAATACAAAACATAGACATAGACACCAGCGCTCCATTATCCCTGAAAACCTGAAAAACTTGCTAAATAGCTAGTATACAAAACATAGACAGCCATCAGCGATCTATTATCACTGAAAACCTAAAAAAATAATTTTTAACCAACTATGTTTTTTTTTTTCAATTCTAAAAAATGTACTTGGTACTACTTCCGTATGGAAAATAGATATAGGATCTCGATAAAATTTGTAATTAGCTTAAATATAAAACGTAAAATACTATAGGAGACTTTTGGAATATGATCTAAAGAGTTTTCATAAGTTAGTTTAAATTTGTTTTTAGGATTTCAGGAAAAATGGAGTGTAGGTGGCTATGCCTATGCTATTCTATGTTTTGTATTATAGCTATTATCATTTTCTACCGATATTGTATTTTTAGTATACAAGTTAAGAACTCCAAGCTGTTAAAGAAATTTTAAAATAAACAAAGTGTGATTTGATTTTTTATTTCAGAATTTCAGGGAAAATGGAGCACAGGTGGATATTCCTGTAGTATTCTATATTTTATACTTAGCTAATTATGTATTTATATCGAGATCCTATGTATTATTAAAGTATTTTAAATAGCATTAGAAAAATATATATGAATTTGTTGAAGAATTTGCATTACGAGTCTCATTTGCACCCTGAAAGAACCAACACGACAAGGAATCTATACAGTAGTCTTCTGAAAACCGGTGAACACTAAAACCGTGGCATGTGCCTAGATTACGCGCTTCAAAGTTAGGTCGCTTGTCAATCGAGATGACGTAATTTTCTAAGATTTTTTAAGAAGCCAAGATTGAACTACGTCAGAATGACATCATAACCATTTGCGTGCAAATATAGAACGCTTAATTATGCCTTGGTCACTTGACGGGTTTTGCTATGGGCGGTGTTAACAAAAGCGCTCGGGCCTTTTGACAAGATTTTTAAGGGATTCTTTTGCCATAACTGTAAGTGAAAATGTCATAAGATGTGACGTTACGATTGTTTTCGAGAGGGGAGGCAGATCGAAATCATCTATATTATAGATTGTTTAGGTTTTCATAAGGTTATAGATTATATAAACTTAAGAAAACTTAAGAAAAAAATGATTTTTTTTATGGTTTTCATTGTCATAGCCCTTTGTATGTAACTATTGACAGCGCGCGTGATCTCAATATTTTTTAAATTACTTGGAAAAATGTATGTGCATGAATCAGTTGTATTGTATCTACCATTATACTCGTATAATGTTTTGGTGTACCACGGCCCGTTTTTCCCGCCATACAAATAAAAAAAATTAGGGTTCGGAATAGGCTCATGCCGAAAAGAATACTACAAAAAAAATTAAAAATAGTAATTTTTCAAGGAAGTGACCAATGCAGATCTCTCCAGCTAAACGTCGCATTTGAGTAACCGCATTTCGATGGTCGTTCGTGATGAAAATTTTACGACGTTTCCGTGGCGTTTGTAGAATCTATAACCTTATGAAAACCTAAAATATATATAATACAGATTATTTGGATCTGCTACGCGTCGAAAAAAAAACGTAACGTTACAATATAGAACATTTCAATTACAGTTATGGCAAAAAAAAACTTTTAAAACGACAAGATACCTGGATCCTTTCCTTGCATTGCGGAATATTTGTTTTAAAAGCATAATCGTCATTACAACTGACAAACTTAATTTTATTATTCGCAGTAACATTCCAGAATAGAAATGAAACTATTGCATAAAAAAACTAATATATCATAAAACTAAGATATACATCATGGAACTAGTGCGAATCAATATTTTATTATTCGCAATAGTTCCATTATACCAATGACTCTTAAAAAATGGAACTACTGCGAAAAAAATATCGCACTAGTTCCATCATGGAACAAAAGCAATGGAACTACTGCGAACAATCCTGTCAAATTCAACCTGTATATAAAAATAGCAGCAATAAAAACTTTTAAAACATATATAATAGGCTATTTGACAATGCGAAAAATAAAGTGTCAATTACTGTTATCAGTATACATTAAGAGTTTAAAAATGGTTATTTATTAACGTAAGTTGAAATTAATTGTTTATTTATTTAAAAATCCGTAAATAAAAATGCATTTTTTAAACGTTTGTCACGTGACACAAAACGCTCCTGATTGGTCGAGTTTATGTGACGTCACCTGCTTGTAAACCTCGCCTAAGTTCCTTGACCTCGCCACTCGCTCGTTCGTTTGTCTCCTTGCGCCTAGTTTTTTTTTTGACAGGCGAGCTCTCAAAGCGACAGCATCGAAAAAATAATTTAATTTTTAATTTAATTTATTTTTCTTGTAAAAAAGGATTTATTGGTTAGCTTATTTAAAATTAAATGTAAATAATTCATATTCATGTAAATTTATCATTTATTTCTTGTAATTTATTTCCATTGTGTATTAGTAGTACCTACTCGTTTCTCCCCATTTTATAGAAAACATTAGTCTAAGAATTCACCATGAATCATATTTTTATTCCACCTAAACCGCCTGACATTAATTTCGTAGTAAATTCTCCGGCTGCCTTTGAAGAAGTTGATGATGATTCATCTTCTTCTCAAAACATGGATTTTTCTAATTCAATCAGTTCTGATCAAAAGAAAATTAAAAAGACTAAAAGAAGGCATTCCAGTAAAAGGCATAAACCTGGATGTATTAATGAGAATCTGGTTCCAAATTCATTAACGTCATTCAATAGTTTATCACCTATTTCCCAACCATCTAATTCCATTCCTTTACAACAATCATCTCCAGACAAAGACGTAAAGATATTTTATAGCGAAAATGATAAGGGTCCTTTTGTTGTTCACGTTCAGAAGAGAACTGTTTCTTCTGACAATGATTATAATACTATTCTAAATCCGATTATTTTTGGCAAATTTATTCAGAAAAACAACTACCGTGGTATTATTCCTGGTAGCATAATTCGCATTGGACGGAATAGAGTAAAAATTGTATTTAATACTTTTAAAGATGCCAATACTTTTGTAAATAACTCTACTGTTTCTGAAAATGGGTACAACTCTTTTATACCTAGTTTTTGCGTGACTAAAATCGGTGTTATTAGGGTTCCCATAGACATTGAGGACTCTGACATTGTTGCTGATAGTATTTTCCCAAATAACCCTATTAAAATATTGAAAGTAAGGAGATTAAAATATAAGGTTACAGCAAATGATAATGTTACTTGGAAATCATCACAATCTGTGGTGGTAACCTTTGAGGGTCAGGTTCTTCCTGAATTTTTATATTTATATTATAATAAATTTAACATAGAGCTGTATAAATATCCAACCATACAATGTTACTCATGCTGCAGGTTTGGACATATGAAGAGCAATTGTCGGTCTAAGCCGCGTTGTTATAAATGTGGCCAAAGTCATTATGGAGATTCGTGTGGACTTGATGAAACTGAGGCTTGTTGTTTATTATGTTCAGGTAGTCACTATGCTACTAGTAGAAAGTGTCCTGAATATAATAGACAACAAAATATCAAATCTTTGATGTCTCAGAGATCAATTTCATATATGGAGGCTAATAAGCTTGAACCTCGGATAATGAATAAATCATTTGCTGAGGTAGCTAGTTCGGGTATATCATCGGGTATTTCATATAAAAAAACTGTCTTTGCTAAACCTAAAATATATAAAAAGAATGATAACAAATCATATGACATAGATTTTCATAAAAATTTATTAAAGGATTTTCAAATACCGAATCCTGAAAATGGATGTGCTCTTTCAAAAAAATCAGTAGAACAAAAATCTGAAAATACAATAAAAGATCTTCTTTCTTTTATTGTTGAATTATATAATAATAATAACTTACCGGACAACGTAGAAAATATTGTAATTAACCTTTTAACTTCCCTTAAAAATGGATCCAGCCAAAACAAAAATAATTCAATGGAACTGCCAAAGTCTTCGAACAAAGAAGACTGAATTAATGTACTTATGTAACAAATACAGGCCTTCCATCTTGGCTGTCTCAGAGACATGGTTGAGACCTCTTTCTCCTTTTGGTATCAGAGGGTTTAACTGTGTCCGAGATGACAGACAAGATGGAAGGGCTGGTTCGGCTCTTTTTATATCAAATTCAATTTGCTATTCTCCTCTCACCTTTCCTGTTTATAATGAAAATATTAACATAGTAGGATGCTGTGTTAATAATATCAATATTATTTCTTTGTATATATCTAAACCTGATCGTCATACTATAACATTCTTAAAACATCTTTTTGAGTTTCTAAATCCTCCTTTTATTTTGTTGGGTGATTTTAATTATCACCATACCATGTGGGGTTCTGCCACTTGTGATCATAATGGTAATACTTTAGTTAAGCTTTTAGATGAGTTTAATTTGATTTTATTAAATGATGGCCGTCCAACCCGACGAACTTCACCTCTACAAAATGTTAGTGCTGTAGATTTAACAATTTGTTCCTGTGATATATCTAGCTTGATATCTTGGGATATTGAGTCTCAATCATTTGGTAGTGACCATTTTCCCATCATAATAAATTCTCCCATTCAAAATTCATCTAGTGTTCTACCTCCCCTTCTTAAATATAAAATTAAATCAGTATCTACTGAAGGTTGGAATAATTTTGGTAAATTGTTAAATAATAAAATAATGTCCTTACCTATAATCACAAGTAGTAATTTCATATTTTGTTATAATGAATTTATTTATACCCTGTTAAATACGGCTGACAATTGTTTTAGTACTAAATCTTCTCAAAATAAGTATTCTCCCCCTCCTTGGTGGGATGAGGAGTGTACTGATTTTATTAAAAGAAGAAAAATTGCCGAAAAGAAATATTCCCAAAATATGACAATAGAGAATTTTATTGAATACAAACATATTTTAGCTAAAAGTAGGCGTAACTTTAAAAAGAAAAAAATAAATAGCTGGAATAAATTTTGTTCTTCTTTGTCTCCTGAGTCGCCTTCCTCCCTGGTATGGCAAAATATTAAAAGATTTAGGTCATCTCAAACTTCTAAATTTAACAATTCTCCAGTTTATTCTTCTTGGACAAATTCTTTTTTCAACAAGCTGGCTCCTTACTATGTTCCATGTTTCAGTGAATGTGGTGCTTCGTTTGTCCCATCTTCATCCAATAATCATTTAGACGTTCCTTTTTCAATAAAAGAGCTTAAAATTATTTTGTCTCATGTCAAGGATTCTGCTCCAGGTCTTGACGGTATACCATATTCTTTCTTAGTTAATGCATTGGATAACACTTTAGAATATATTTTAGAAATATTTAATTTTATTTTTAATTCTGGAGAAATTCCCCAGGACTGGAAAACACAAATAATTATACCAATCCTCAAACCCGGCAAGGATCCATCATTATTTTCATCTTACAGACCCATTGCATTGTCTCCTACTATTCGCAAATTATTCGAACATTTAGTAAAAAATCGGTTAGAATGGTTTACAGAAAGTCAACAAATTTTAGGTTTTTCACAGTTTGGTTTTCGCAAAGCCAAAAGCACCATAGACAATCTAAGTATTTTTTCAACTGACATTAGGCTAGCGTTTTCAAGGAATGAATTTCTCTGTGCTGTATTTTTAGATATAGAATCAGCATATGATAATGTCTTGATCAATATTTTAATAGAAAAATTATTAAAAATTGGTATAAGTTCAAAATTAGCATATATAATTGGGTGCTTATTTTGTGAAAGAAATATAAAATTAAGATTGCTTGACCAACCAGATAATAATATAAGAACGGTTTGGAAGGGATTACCTCAAGGATCTGTTTTAAGCCCTCTTTTATTTAATCTATACACGTTTGATCTAAATTGTCAAGTAAATTCATGGAGTCGTTCTCTTCAGTATGCAGACGATGTTATTCTTTACTCAGTTTCCAAAAACCACAAAATATGCGAAAGTAATCTTAATAATTCATTGTCAAAGTTAGATTTTTGGTTAACTAGTCATGGTTTGTCATTATCGCCTTTAAAATCAAGTGTCGTGGTGTTTAGCCGAAAGAGACAAACTCCGGAAATAGGTATTAAAATTAATAATATAGTTTTGGATATTAAATCATGTGTTAAATTTCTAGGAGTTTATTTAGATTCTAAATTAAATGGAGTAAATCATATAAATTATATAATCTCCAAATGTGAAAAAAATATTAATATAATGAGAGTTTTGTCGGGTGTTTGGTGGGGCTCTCATCCATTTTCACAGCGACTCTTATATAATGCCATTATAAGAAGTCATTTTGATTATGCATCATTCATTTTGGAACCGTGTAGCAAATTGGCTATTAAAAAAATGGATAATATACAGTCTAAAGCGTTACGTGTCATTATTGGGGCTATGAAGTCCTCTCCAATCAACTCTCTGCAGGTAGAATGTGCAGATCCTCCATTAAGAAAAAGACGTCAATACCTTTGCGATAAATATTTTTTTAAATGTATACAATTTTCTAACCATCCGATTATTCCTAAAATTAAGTTATTACATGAATATATTTACAAAAACCATTCTACGAAGAGGTTTTGGATTAAAAAAAAAGTATTGCCACGTTTAGTTTATTCTTTTTCTAAATTAAAATATATAAAAACTCCATTCATTTCCAATTCTTCATTACCCGTATTTTCGAGTCCGTATGAATCTGTCATATATGATCCTCAAATTATATTAGATTTGGGTATTAATAAAAAATCAGTAAATTGTAATGACTTATTTAATAACATAGTTTCACAAAAATGGCCTACTGCTGATTATTTTTTTACTGATGCCTCAAAGTTATCACCACAGGGTAGCGTAGGTTGGTCAATTTTTCACCAAAACTCTAATCTTTCATTGCTATATAAAAGTCCTAGTCAATCTTCAGTCTTTACTGGGGAATGTTTGGCTATCAAACATTGTATTCAATTTATCCTTGAAAATGAAATTAATCCTAGTATAATTTTTTCGGACTCATTAAGCTCATTACAATCGACTCTTAGTAATCCATTTTCATCTAAAAATCGCTCTGAAATTATTTTTGAAATTAAAAATCTTTTATATCAATGTCATATTAATAATATTTTGGTAACTTTAGTTTATATCCCCAGCCACTGTGGAATTTTTGGCAATGAAAGGGCGGATTATTTCGCCAAAGAAGCCGTGGTTCATGGGGAATTACATTATTTTCATAATTATAGTTATGACCTAGTTGCTCAAGCTAAAAATTATCTGCAAAAATCATGGAACAATTATTGGATTAATTCAGCTAAATTAAAAGGTTCAAATTTATTTTCTATTCAGTCACATGTCTCATTTAAGCCTTGGTTTTCAAAATTTAAATTATTTAATAAAAATGTAACTTCTTCTGTGTGCCGTTTGAGAATAGGTCATTGTTGCCTAGCTACTCATTTATATAGAATAAATGTTAAAGAGTCTAATCTATGTGAGTGCGGTGAAGGTGTTGGTAATATCGATCATCTGTTTTTTAGTTGTAAAAATTATTCATCATCACTGTATTCTTATTTACCTTCTTATAAAATACCGTTACCTTCTAAAATGAGCCATTTGTTACATATTTTTTCTTTTGATATATTATCTCTCATTTGTAAATATATTCAATATCATAATATTAAAGTTTAGTTTATTGTAGTAGTAGATATAGTTAAGCTTTAGAATAGTTAAATCCTGTTTTTACTTATAATTTGAAATTTAAGTTTTTCTTTTTTCTTTTGAAGACGATGTTAAGTTTTGTTTGCGTGTAACTTGTCTATGGACTGTCAGCCAATAAGTCCATTTTTTTCGTGCCATACCGTTTTATTTGTTTGTGGCAATATTGTTACAAAAAGTGACAGAAGGCCAATTATGAAGATTGAATTGAATCCTTGCGCCTACTTGTGATATATTAGCTTTCGAAACTGTTTTAATGAGATTTTCCTATATTATCCATTGTTTTTGTGTGATTTATTTTCAATATTTTACAAATTCTGTCAAGTATTTTTACCATGGACAAAGATTTTGTAAAAGCAGACAGCAGAAACCTGTCCCAAGTTGATGCAATTATGGTCGGATTATTTATCAAAAATAATTCCGACTTTTAGGCTTCGGCGCTAAAAAATGTGAAGACAGCAAAGTAAGTATAGTAACACTTTAGTGGTAACTTAAATTATATCATAAGAAAGTGAAATAATGATGAACTTCCACAACAAGCAAGGACTTTTATAGGTTATAAATGTTAAGTTAGTTTGGCGCCGTTTCGTGAACATAAACGATAATTTGTTTACTTTTGCAGGTCTGCAAGGGAAACGTATGGAGATGATGCCATTGGATATGTGCAACTGCGTCGCGAGCCAGATCTTTGCACATTAAAATGTAAGATTTGTCCTGTAGGCCTAGTGTGAGTTTTTTTAACATTTACTTTCGCGTTAACTATACTACCGCGTTAACATTTTGACCAATCACACGACCGCATTTCTAGTTCTCAAAATTTCCGCGGTCGTGTGATTGGTCAAATGTTAACGCGGTAGTATAGTTAACGCGAAAGTAAATGTTAAAAAAACTCACACTAGGTACTCTGAGCTCAAGGTGCAAGCTCTCCAGATGGAATCTGTAAAGGTGCTGTAATTGGGGTCAAGTGTCCGACAGGTGAAAGTACCAAAACTAATTACATTCGTAATGGCAACATTTCAGAAAAGTACCGAGCTCAAATTCAACTGCAAATGTTTGTTACCTAAATGAGGAAAAGGTTACTTTTGTGTAGCTCACCCTGACTTTGAAGATTCAAATGGAAAAAATGAAAAAAGTATATTTCTTTATCAATCTTAAAACTATTACCTATATATTATTATTATTATATTAAAGGTTGGGACCATCTAGTAAGTATAGTGTACTTGTGTCAGATAAAGTGGATGTTATTGTAGTTGACTATGACAATGAATATGTGATTAATTTGTTAATAAACGTTGCATCTTTTTGGAAAGCAAATATTTTTCCACTATTAATTCGTAGTGTTACAGTACCTAATTAAACATATTTTAGGTAGTAATATAAGGTCATAATAAATAAATTTATTCTTGTTATTAAAAAAAAAATTTTTCAAGCTACTTCTATCTATTGTCTATATTAAGAGATACAATCTCAATAAAAATATCAATAAGTGCTTATTATGGCTATGTTTATTCTCAATTAACATATGGTATAATATTCGGGGGTAATATTTTAAATATTCAAACTACCTTTATATTACAAAATAAATGTATAAGAACAATTTATAATAAATATACTACTGAGTCCCTCCGTAATACATTCAGAGATGAAAAGTTTCTCACTGTAACTTGTATATACACATTAGAATGTTGTCTGTTTATAATGATAATTTTATAGAGAGACAATGTTCTTAGCTACCCATGGCTTCACCGTGCGGGTGCCGGGTCCATCGCATGGTTGGAAGGCAGGGGAATGAACTGCAGCGTTAAATGTTATATCAAAAAACACGAGTTAGCAATAAATATGATCTCTGTATACCTCAAATAAATAATATAAATGTACCAAAAAAGTACATATATAATTGCAATAAAAATGTTTAATCATTTGCCATTAAGGTTAAAAACCCTAAATAGTAATACATTTAGGAACACATTAAAAATCTGGCTTTTATTTAAGGTAGGTATATTATAATTTAAGTAAATATTATAGTGATTACTAGTGTAATATTTTGTATGTGTTCATGTTATATAAAGTTCAAAAAGTATTCTTTGAGATATTATTCTGTTTTTAATTTTTAAATACCTAGTTTTAAAGTATTTTTAGTTAGTTTTATTATATTAGTCTGTTTTTGAATAGTTTGTATCTACCCATAAACTATTCAAAACAGACCAATATAATATAACCTTGTTTACCTACAACCAATTAAAAGCAGATTACCTACTCAAATTATTGTATGTTTGAAAAGGATAGCTGTTGTAAGGTTTACTACTACCACCATGTAACCAAAAACATTGAATAATGTACACAGTTTTGACAATAAAATATATTCTATTAATTGTACCTACATTAATAGAATATATTTTATTGTCAAAACTGATAATGAAGGATAAATAAAAATAAAATTTATACTAAATAATTTTGAATGTTTTATTTAAAAAAATATAAAAATTCCCAAATATAAACAGAATGCAGAACTAAGTGATTGGATACCTATCTATACATATATGACACTCTAGAAGGGTGTGGCAAAATTGCAGTTCAGAAGCATTGAATGCAGTTTGCACAACTGTAATAAAACTACATCCTATTTTGCAGTTGGATTAGTTATAATGCTGTCAGTCGTAGAGTCCTATTTGTAAAAGTTATATAATAATAGCATATTCAAAATGAATTAACTGTTTAATAAGAGAGTCTTGAATGTTTATTAGTGCACATGATATAACAATAATATCATTGAGTACTTTAAGAAATTATTTTGTGGCTGAAACCCATTTTGTACTGATAGTAATTTGCCATGGCCCATGTCATTTTCCATCTGTAACAAACAAACAAGTTACTCAGGATCTTTTAGTGTAATGCTTATTGAAATCATAAGACTCTATAGCTACAATTTTTAACTAATATTATGGAAAACATCGGAAATATTCGAAGTGTTGTAATAGACATTCTGTTAAAAACATTGGAGGTATTATTATAACCTCAAATCAATAACGAAAATATTTACAGTCTTGATTTATTTATTGTTATAAAATAAAATAGTATGTTTACTTACATCGAAATGGTCTTCACAAAAGAAAATATTTGTAAGTACTATTCGCTGTGATTAGGATCCCTCCGAGAAAGTGCAACCACTTTCGCCGCACTTTGATATTCTTTGGAACACTTACAAATAGTTTTTCCGGAGTTTTTAATCACGTATTTGTACATTTTGGAACTGCACACCATTTGTAACTCATTTTGTTACATAAATCACTGATAAAATGGAAATCCAATCGCACTTTCGTTTTTTGTTTGCAACAACAAATGTATGCGGATGATATGTGTGTGCCACCAGGCAAGTGACGTCACAGACCCGATTGCAGCGCCATATGGTCAAAGTAGCGTTTGGCACACTTTTTAAATATTGCTTTTTTAATTTAATATTTCTCAGCAAATACGTATCAGAATTAAAAAAAACTACTTTTACTGGGTTCCTTAAACTCTACTACATAATATAAAATGGATTTTAAAAACCCGTCAAATAGCCTATTCACGGCAGCACTTATTAGTTATATAAACGTTAATGATCAACATTTGAAACTAAATGAATGTGTTAGGATATTTTCACAGCGTAAACTGTAAGAGTTAGAAACCGCTTCTGAAAAGGTATAGACCCAAAAGTTTCAGTAGGTAATGGCCCAATAAAGTGCCTGTTAACCGGCGTATAAAGCCCCGAGCCTGCCCATTTACTAAGGGCAATGTGACCCCAGGCCACTCTCTTATGGGCTTGTGCTAACATTTTATTGATAGGGAAACTCCATAATTCTTCGAGGTAGAGAGAAAAAATCACGAAATTTCAACTAAATAAAGCAATGTTTGTAAACTTTTTGGAGTTTTTTATTAGTGGTAGCTGCAAATCATTTGCACCATTTCTATATTGTTTTGCGTCTACATAAAAAAATGTTTAGGTATACTTCAAATCTATGTAGGTATACGTGACAATCATTGAAACAGTATAGATAGCCCACTGTCAAAATTTATGTAACATATATACACTGTAATATATTTATGTTTTCGTTATTCTATGGGTTCACTGGTTTTCAGGTGCGTACTGGATATTTCTTTTTTATTTCCGAGTCTCGTTTCAGAATGCGGTTACAAAAAGGGCTGTTAATTTAACGATCAAGCACGGATGTGAAAGTAGAACGTAATACAAATTCGTCTTTGTAACCGCCCATTTATTGGGGTGATTACTGTTCTTAAACAACGAACTCCACTTATGAACAGAAGGTCTGCTTAGCATCAGATAGGGACAGAGTTCATACCGTGCCCATATATAATAGAAATGTGTAAAAAACCGTTATAGAAATGTTTGTATAATTTATTGAATGTATTGTACTATGAGGTATTTCCAATAGACATAAAAATAAATTTTACTTAGTTAAAATATGAAAAACGTTACAAGCTGTTATAACGAGAACAAAATCGCAAGCTGGCGGCCATTATGAAAATGTGTCTCCCGCAGCCCCGTAATAACTTCGGCTAACGATGCTGTGATTACTAACGTCATTTTATAATGTCGTGTAACGAAAATTATAAGTAGAATAAATCTGTTTAAAATGTGTTTTGTGTTAATCCCTGTGGAGGATATGGGTGCGCCCTTTATGCTGCCCACAAAATATTATTAATATAGTACATAAGTACACATATCTAGATATATAAGCATACATGGTGATCTTGAAATGTTGTACTATGGGCTACCATTAGGCTCTACCAATCAAATCAAAAAACCATTTCCAAATGAGTAAAAATACTATTGAAAAAAAATTTTTGGCTTCTCCATACAAATTGGTTATTTTAAAAACACAGGCAAAATTTGTCTTCATACAAATCGTATTTTAGTTTTTATTTTAAAAGTTTACAGAACTTATATTAAAAAACTATATAGTTTGATCAAATAAGTAAATTCTACACCTCCACGTCTTTTTTTAAAGTTATTTGACAGTTAAGTTGTATGAAAAACAGTCAAATTTATTTTTCTCTAGACAAAATCGGCTCTTAGTTGCCTATTTATACCTACATATATAGGTAGTAGTTATTTAATCTTAATATTACCCATTTTATTATATATTTATTTTTTTAAAGATATATATACTATGAAAAAAATCCTGGTGGGTGGGACTCGAACCCACGATCCTCGCAAAGTAATCAGGTTAACCACCTACTCCACATCCGTGAGAGATCTCGTTCGAGTTAAGATCGAGAACGGACTTTTTTTAATATTAAATCAATCTCTTATATTGGAACAAAATCAAAACTAAGTAGGTATTGTGTTCCAACTCGAGTTAATAAAACTAAAATGTCTATTTACTTTGGCAATAGCGATGTTTCCGAAGACGGTGGCACCAACTACAAACGGGGAACAAATACGAACTAGGTTACCTATCTATAAGCTAAAAAGAACTAAACTTTTTACTTGTTCAATTCAATAGTTTAAATAGTCTTTCTGCTGAGTTTAGTTTTTGTAATTCTAGCAAATGAATTCCTATTTATAGGACTATTAGTAAGGGAAAAGTTGTTTGGGTTAATAGTAGTATATAGTCATAAGTAGTTGGTAAAATGGCGGTATATTGAAGGTAGGTACTATACTTACAACTATTAATTATAAAATTCATATAAATGACAAATTAAATTAGTTAGTTATTATATTTAAATGTGATTAATATATGTATGTGTAATGTTATGTCTCAAAAATAGGTAATAACAATTATTGTAGTTTGTTAATGATAACTAATATCTAGTGACAGCGATGTATGGTGTGTATGTATAGATTATTATATAATCATCAACATCATCAGCCTATCGCAGTCCACTACTGGGGCGTCCTACGTTACGTGCGCCAAGACGTGGTCTCCACTCCAATATCCGCCTGCTACAACGGTTATCCGTCCTGCGGCAAATGTGACCGGCCCACTGCCACTTCAGTTTCCTAACTTTCAGAGCTATGTCGGTGACTTTAGTTCTCTTACGAATATCCT